>OY720203.1:14059851-15259851 GCA_963082605.1 Rhodophaea formosa | reverse complement strand
CGCATCAGTGTCAGGGGTCACTTAAACGATACCTCACATAAAACACAAGCACACAAATCCGTAGCGTCGAGTAGAATCCTGCGGTTACGTTAACGCGCACTATTAGTAGTGCCACTCTGTCCCGAGATTAATTCAGGTTTTCTTTTTATAAGACTCCTGAGTATTTTAATGTGATGTTGATAAGTGCTACTTACCTTAGTGCTTGCTCAAAAGAGCTAGCAAGTTATAAAATTTTTGCTCCACCTCCAACATTAGATAAATGTTTTATTATGACCAGTGGCCGAATGCATGAAGTATATTTACCTCAATTTCCAGGAAGTGATCTGGTTATCAGCTCTTTTGATACGGGAAAGGTAAGAGCGCGTGCTTTTCGGTGGTGTTATTATCCATGTTATTATCCATGCTTGCGATCATATTTAGCATATAACTGAGTTAAAAATGGTCCACACATTCCGACCACTTCGGCATATAATCCTGTTAACTGCGATTTCTTGTGTCGCTACTTTAAAAATACTACTGCCGACCCACCTAGTTTTCTGTCATTATAAATGGTTTATTTAAATTATTTTAAATATCTAACAGTTAAAGTGCAAATATATGTTGATGTGGATTAATAAATGTTATGGATTAAAAGCCATAAAACAATATAGGATATTTAACTTTTACTTGCCGTCTTATATTTTGTTAACGAAAACAATAGGAAAACTTATTTTGAAAAATCTGAATAATTGAATCATACATTTCTGTCATAAAAATGAAATGAAAAGCAAAGTATATGCATTATTTATTTCCATAAAATGTATAACCCTAATTGTAATATCAGGTTTCATAATTAGGGCCTTTATGAATAACATTACAACCCAACCAATAAGTTTCTTTAACCGACTTCAAAAAAGGAGGAGGTTCTCAATTTGTCGTAATGTTTTTTTTTTTATGTATGTTCCCCAATTTCTCGAAGACGCCTGGAAGAAATTCTTTTTTTGTTCGATAGGTAATACTTTACAGATGGTCCCATTTAATTTTTATCGATAAGTGTGGAGAGCTTTTTGAAAAAAAATTGTGTAACCCAAAAAATGTTTACAGGTATGCCGTTCGGATTACACTTATTTCCATTTTTTTTCTTATGCTTATTAAAAAATATTTATAGGTTTGAAGTCGGTTTTTGATTTTTGTTGAAAATATCTTAAATTATTCTCATAATTAACAAGGTTTACTTCGTGGGTCGGGTAAGACAGTTTACTAACGATTATGAATGCAGATTTTATTTTTTTCTTTCTCCTATAGATAAAAAATTTCTTTATGACCCATTTAGATGAGACACCCTATTTACACATGGGATTACATATAGTGTGGTACATATGGGATTTCGTGTGAGGTGGTTCATATAACAATTTGATTTAATTTAAAATAGACAGACCAGCACACAACCATAATAGAAACTTCACCATATATACTTATAATGCAGTTAATCATCGATGTCGTGTTTATTCGAATGTTGTCTTCACGTAACGTCACGTAACGCTGTAATTGTAACAGAGATGGGATATAATTATGTATCTTCTTTTCGTGGAAACGAATCCAAACCTGTACTGTGAAATTTCTTGTGGTATAGTTTGTAAGGTGACCAGTTGTGTGACTGTGAACAAAAAAAATAGTCACTTTGGTCTACGACTGCTAACATTCGTATATATTTACTAATTTTGTCAAATGTATCAAACATTCGGCCTGTCAACAGTTTTGTTACGTTGCGTTGTTTGCTCGATGCTCAGAATACAGAAATCTCCAGAAGCCGCCATCAATCATTTTCTATGCGTCTGTATACAAAAACGCAGCGTGCTCCCCCGCGCTTCACACCCGCGTATTGTTGCTAGAGCATATGCTTTTACTCTCACTTAACGCTTCATAGTGAAATTAAAATTGACGACAGTCTACAGACACGCACGGCCACCGTCATTGTCAACTATCCGTTGATCTACTTATCGAGTCGAATGGTTTCATGTGATTATTGATATTCCGCCGGCTTGACGTATGCCGACTAAACTTAACATTTTATGCCTCAATTTTATCCGCTAGTGCGGCTTCTGAAGATTTTTATATTCTGAAGTTCGATGATGTGTCATTGTTTATTATAAGGTAATAAAAACTAGATTATAAATTATTATTTTTTTATTTAAACCCTCAATTAAATACATTATAGTAAAAAATCAATAATCATACCATGATACAATAATATTGTATATATAACCGCCGCCGGAAAAAGTCTGCGGTATGTTGTTCATGTGTTAAAATCTCAGAATAGTGTTAAAATGTATGTTGCGTGCTTTATATATATACAAAAAGTATGGAATTTGTAGTTAAATATTAGTAAGAAACACTGTGTGTGTGAGTGCGAGTAACACTTGGCCGGTTTTATTAGATGATGTCTTTGTACTTATGAATTAAGTGCAAACAAACACTTCTGAGAAAGATGAATGCTCAAGTTTGATAACCATGAGTTTCGTAACTAAATAATTTCGATAAATTACACATTATTACTTTAATAAATAAGGGGAATCGTACTTAGCAATAGTGCATGTGTTGCATGAAGTTTAAGTATTATTGTATCATGTAATATGTTAAATCAGATAACAATTGAAAAAAAAAATTGAATGCAAAAAAAACTTTTGCCATTTTGATTACGTAATTTATAAAATTCATGAATGGAATGATTATTACAACTTGACATACGCGATCAATGCGAGTCAATATCGACATCAAACACTGCAAACGCGCATGTAACGGTGGTTTTTAGGGTTCAGTAGTAAATAAGGAACCCTTATAGTTTTGCCATATCTGTCTGTCCGTCCGCGGTTTTACTCAGAGACTATAAGTACTCGAAAGCTGAAATTTGATATGGGTATGTATATTAATCATGTCAAAAATGAAGGTAGAAGAAAATCTAGAAAAAAAACATTTTTTTGGGGTAGCTCCTATACAAGTAAAGAGGGAGTAATATTTTTTTTCTATACAAACCCATCGTGTTGGGTATTCTTAGATAGGTCTTTAAAAAATATTGTGAGGTTGAGAACACCATTTTTCGAATTAGAGATCCGTTTCCGAAATATTAGGTTTTAAAATGCAAATTTTTGTTAGAGGTAAGTGTCCTCCCCTCTATCTACTAAACGGTTATATATGGATACGTGAAAAAAAAAACAGCAGTAGTATATATACTGAAGTTGAAAGGAAAACTATCAGAGCTGTGTACTAAGTACAAACTAAAAAGTTATAAGCAACCAACTTATAAAATATAGGTACTCGAAAATGTAAAATTTCATACATTTTCATTGTTACATGTTTATGGTCGTTAAACTGTGCTGTGATGTGCGAGTGTGAACTCAAAGTTGTCATTCGCAACTACGGAACCCTACACTGCGCGTGGCCCGACACGCACTTGGCCGGTTTTTTAACACATTATAAGGACCCTGGGAATAGTTAAGGTGATTCATCAATTTCGTGGTGGCACCACATAAAATTGATAGAAATAAATCATTTGAAAGAAAATGAAGTGGTCTTTGTTTCGGAAAAGCCCTGGATAACCCTTCAAAGTATTTTATGGACTGTTTCAGTTCAAAGTGAGAATGAAGCTTTTTTCAGTATCTTTGTCAAAAACGGCCACTTTCAGCGACAACGCTCACTAAAGCTTCAAGTTTTTATGGACAAGCTATTATTAATAATAAATAGAAAGATAGAGTCACTAATCACACTGATTAAGTTAGCCCCACAGTAATCTGAACTTGTATCGCCTTCGTCCATTTTGGTAAAAACTTACTTAACCAGTTACAAGAGAAGTGTCGTAGGATACTAACTCAACAATAACTATATTTATAATAGATAAATATTTATACATAAACATCCAAGACCCATCGAACCCGGAACCCGTGTAGCTGGCGTGTTAACCATGATTGCGATATGGAGGCTGTCATTACTATTACTTACAAACTAAGATACTACAGATATTGAAAATACAACAAAGATAGCTGAAAAAGTCCCATACCTTTTGGCACACGGGTATAACAAGGGGAAGTTGAAAATTTAAGACTATTTTCAGGGCTCCTTATTACTACTTTTATGTAGCTGTTATGTAATAAGGGTCTTTAAAAATACGAATTTGGACTTAAGGTTTTGAAAGCACTATAGACACTTATGGTGTGTGTGTATGTAGAGCTAATAGATATGATTCAAGTGAGCTTAGTTGGTCATTACAACAGAATGTGTTAAAGATTTGTAATTACAAAACCAGCTTACAAGGAATCATACAACATTTTTTTAATTCACATAGCAGTAATAGTAAAAAGGACTACATAATTCCATACGTCATAATAGCAACACTTGTTATGGGTCGATTACACCTAACGAGTACAGTGGCGAGTCAGTGTCCTCGGCCGAGTGCTCGGTTGGTATAAACACTTTAACGAGTGCTCGGTCGAGAAGAGAGGCGAGAGAGTCACTAAAATCCCAATTTGTTTACTAGGCCGAGTACCCACCACCCCGCTTCATTCTTCTGCCCCCGCAGCGACTCGCTATCCCGCTCGGCACGTATAAACACGCACTCGCTTGTCACTCGGCCACTCGCCACTCGTTCGTTATTCGTCATCAAGCAGTGTGCGTGTTTGTGTTTGGCTATTTGTTGCTCCAAGGGCATTTCGCCTTAAAATCCATTTTCTGGTCCAAATTCGTTGATCTTCCTCTTCTAATAAATCCCACAATTCCTTAATAATATCTGGTAACAGCCAATTTAAAACCCGTTTAAATTCTTTTTTTTTTCGATCCATTGCAGACGTCGTGATCAAAACTGAACTGACTCGCCACTGGTGTAAATACGTGTAAACACCCACTCGGTTCGGCAACTCTCTCGGCCGAGAGCTTATTTACTGACTCACCACTGTACTCGTTAGGTGTAATCGACCCATTAGTATGACGTATGGAATTATGTATAGTGAGGCTACTTGTATTTAGTCTCGTTTTCCTTTATATGTTTATGAGATATGTTGAAACAAGATCACTGCATCATTTTTGGCTTCAAAGTACTTGCAATTAATATCTTGTTTTTTTGCTGATAGAAAAATTGGGGTATGCATTTTCTTGTGTCAACACAAAAGTTTAACTTAAACATTTTATCTATATTGGGGATAAACATGGGCAGTCATTAATGAGTTTATGCTATACATACATAGTTATTTAAAAAGTGGTTTTATTTTTCTTTTCAGGAGAGTACAAAGAATATACATTACAATAAATTATTATAAATACCTATCAAGTCATCTAGAATAGAACAGTTTTAATTGATTAAAATATTTCCCTGCAACACAATATATTGTCCATCACCATGTTTTCACACAATTCTTCAAATTTCACTAATAAAACATAATTAACATTACATAACTAACAATTAAAACTTTTGCAAGTATTGATACCTACCTAGTGATTAAGAGTAACTTAACACCTACAGGTCAATGCATACAACTTTAAACTTAAAAATATATGGAAAAATTATTGCACTTAGTTTTTACTAAGTGTTAAAGCATCTATGGATCGAAATTATTGCCCATACCCAATTAATCCACTGACCCATGAAGTGTGCCTGGCCCATGGCTAGGATAAAGGTCACAGCACACTTATTAACTCATAAACAGAACTTATCAACTTTAGCTGTAAGTATTTTATTATAAATTACCTACTACAACGCACACTTAATCACCTTGCCTACATACCAGCTCATGAACCCGCTTTGTGGGTCAACTTGCGGTCCCCACGCTTACGGCTTGTCGTCCACACACTCAGCCGGCCTATTTACTATTTCGGATGACAGGTGTCGATGCCTATCAATCAAGAATTTAGTGTTACAATGCGGTTTTTGTATTTCAAATAAAAAGTTCGAGCAAGCAAAACCCGCATTGTAACAGTAAATTCTAGATTGATAAGCATTGAAACCTGTCATCCGAGTTAGTAAATAGGGGGGCAGGTCTCTCTGTACCCAAAAACAACTGAAAGAAGTGAGAAAATATCCGCGGCGTCGCCTGGCCGAAGCTGAGTCAACATACTGTAGTTGATCTGGTTTGGTTACATGCTTTAACATCAGATTGATGAGAGACCTAGTTGACGGCTGGGCGATAGGTGGTATGTTGATCTCTTTCAATAAGTGTGCTGTGTCTTTAGAAGTTTGTTACTTTTGATGCTATAGAAATGTTAATAAACACTATGAAAAACAATCAGCAAAAAAATGCCATTACAACTACCCATTCCTTGTCAAACCTTGGCACCAGTTTATAAAATAGTGTTAAAATTAATTTATGATGCCCACATATAGAAGTAAATATCCTGCCAGTGGCTTAGATACTGAATGATTGGGCCGCAAACAAATGAGGTAACAGGTATCTTCTTTGATAGAGATGTGAGGAAACCCTCTATGACGTTTTTAGAATAACCATTGTACATTGGACTTCTTAATAAGTATAAAACAAGGCCAAGCTTTCTTCTGCTTATTTCCAACCGCTGGTCATAAGAGAGCTCCTTCATATGCCTATTGTATAGCCTCATACTCGCTATGTCAATACTGAGTGATACCAGCCATTGCTTCCAAGCTTTTGTTCCAAATGTTTTCATTGCTAAAAGGTGAATTACGGGCTTCAATATGTGTAAAGTTTCAGCATACAAAAGGTCTTTTACTTCAATACCTATACTTCCAGAGCCATCATTCACTTTTATGGGCTGCCAATCTCTCAAAGAGACAGGCGGGGCACCGTCGACTCTTCGTACAACACGACCTGATCTCCTTAGGGTAAAGAATGAGTTTGAATTCTCATCAGTCTCCTTGCCTTCCGTAAACTTCTTTCTCTGCAAAGCTGGCACAGGAGGGTGCTGTAACGGAAGTTCCTTGTACCTGTACAGGAGTATAAGAGCCGAAGAACACTTAAAGAGCTGCAATATCGTCGCCACAGTCCACTTGCCGCGAGTTGCGCACCGATCCTTCGCTACCAACTCGACAAATACTTCACTGTAGTGAATTATCGTTAGCCACAGCTTGATTTGGTCTCGGAAGCTATAATACTTCACTTCACCATAGGCTTCCCTAATCAGCTTATCATTAAATAGCGACAACAGCTTCGATAATGAGTACACAAGCTCTGACACGATCGGAGACTTGTTTATCTTCCCTGCGACAAAGTAAGAAGACCACGTCGCAACTGTCTCCACGTCGGTCACCAGGTTTGGGTTGTTGATCACCCACCTCTTGTATATATCATATAATTGCTTCAATGTTAATTTTTTATCCATATTTACAAGTGTATCAAAGGTCGGCTTACTTCTGACCTCGGAGCGGCTTTCAGTCAATAAGCGCACGTTTCTATATTTACCAATTTTTGGTCTACGTAAAGTTACTATTTTAAAATATAACTACATCAAAATCAAGCTCAATTTATTTTAAATAAATTTACTTTGCCCAAAATATTACAAGCCATTGAAATGAACGAATGAAAATGATGTCTTCATTATTTGTCATTGTCAAATAAATGACGTATCGTAAACACTTTTTAAATTTTGAAGCAACAGCAGCATTACCATTACAGTCGTCAGCAGATTCTAAAGAGTGAAGCCTGCATTCGAATCTTCGAGCAACACGGCTTTTCCGTACCGGATTCGAATCGACATACTGGTTGTCGTTGTATGGGTTTTTTTTATGGTGTTTATCTCGTCTTAGACTTAAGCTATGGGTTCCCCGAGCAACGCTCGTGCACTGCACGATCGTGCAGTGCCGCCGCTATCCGAGGGGTGGACTGTAGACGACGGACGTCAATCACTAGTGTTGCTAGTCTAGCCATTTGTTAAATCGATATCATAGACGATAAATTTACTGGGGTACTATTTTTGAACGTGTGACACTCTTCTTCGAACGATTTTTGTGTGAAATTTGTTCGCAGACGAGTGTCACGCGTTCAAAAATAGTACCCCTGTTCAGTATTTTATAGACTCTCTAATATATGGGTAGTATGAGATGAGCACGAGATTAGTCATTCGCAAAGCTTAGCACCTGAATACATTATTTAAACCTCTGTTCACTAACTAGCACGATAACAAATATATAACTATATATAACTTACTTACGTGAATTTAAAAGTATCTTAACTCTTTGATGTGGATACGTGTTGTTCCTTTGGAACCTGTCCTGTCAGTCTTAGATAACTATTTTGTGAAAATTAAGGCAAAGTGGTATATGCGATTTTAGTGCCAGTGCCACCCAGAATTAAATTATTTTACTCCTAAAAGAATTCATGGTGGCGCTAGTTTCGCATAACACCTACGGCGCCTTAAATTTTATGGTGAAAATCATTTAAGTGTTTGGTATGACAATGTGTGTAGGAGATATTGGCGATAATTTTTAGGAATAAGGGTTTTTAAGTGCTCACACAGTGGGCCGTGTGGTTCCCATAGAGTAGTATGTATGCCCACTAACATGCTAAACGTGGTCTTTGGGTTTTATGACTGTGCTATGTTTACCCGGCAAGTAAATGTAGCAAGGCCACTAACATGAAAAAGAAGTTTTTTTGCTCATGGCGGACAGCTACCGCTCGAAAATGAATAATGTAAACTATTAAAACAAAGTTTAAAAAGGAGATTAATTCGACCTACCCGTACTGTAGCCCACCGTAATGTAATATTGTCAAAATTATCCAGTTCTTTTCTATACGTCGGTCTATTCCAGCAGCGTCTCAACATGTGTACCGAAATCCAAAAGTGTAATTATGTATGATTATATGTTTGTCTTGTTCGTGCATATCTCAAAAATTAAAAATGGGATTGCAAAAGGTAGGTAAATGAGGTATATAGACTAGCTTTAAGTAATTTATTGACGTTAATATAGTCGATAAACGTTATCTCGTGTGTCATTCTACAGGCTTAGAAACAATTTCAAAATAATCTTCTTGCTCATCTTAAAGTCACAACTTAACGAGTACAATAATTTTATTTAATTTATACTAATTACTACAGATACATTCTGCAAAATATTTAATTGTTTCAAAAACATTCCGAGTTGAAGAAAATATCACGGAACTTCGTTTAATATAATGATACGTTTCAACATGAAGTAATATTTAATCAGGCAAACTTCCAAATCGAATGGCTATACTTACTTTAAAACTATTACAAACTATTATTTATTAGATCTACCCAAAATTCAAGAAATACAGTCAGTTTGTCATGTAGGATATATTTTCATCTTTGTTTTTTAATTCAGATGTCATCTAAATCGACAATCGATAACATAAAAATGTAAAGATTAATCTGGAAACTCGCAATTTTTTCAGTTGGGAACACTGTTGCGGTGAACTTTGACCACCGCCGCCGTGCACGACCGTGACAACGCCGTCCGGGGAAACCACCCAAACGTGTTTCCATAGAAAATGTATGGGTGACGTCATTCAACGTTTTGCTGACGAGCGTGCGATCACGATCGTGCAGTCGGGGAACCCATAGCTTTAGAGCTTATTTGCTGGCTGGGCAAGCAAACTGAACAGCACTTTCCTTTAAATACGGTTCTCAAGATATCGAAACTTGGTTCGTATAGTATCATACACTCACACAACACAACATATGGTAATTGCTTGGTAATTGACAACATATACTTAACCGGAAGTGGTACTTTTTATATATGCAATCGAAAGTACCTTGTATGTATATAAGTGCATTTTTTTTAAACCAGGAGGCCTACTCTCTCTGTTAACTTCGATGCACGAACTACGTATTTCTTTCGAATCTTATGTCAAAACGACACTTTTGACAACGAAAAATGCGAATCCGTTGCGTAATCATCAAAAACCCTACTCTAACGGACTTTTCGTCGTCTGATCTCTCGCTCTTTCCGTAGCTACTTGTCTCTTTCAAAGTGCCTACGAATTTGTTGCGGATTCGTTTCGAATCTTGTTCGTCGATCCATGATTGGTTAACTGCAAGACTGACAGCGACTTTTACGAATTTTTGCATTTTTACCTTACTCTGAGCGCGCTTTTGACAACGAATTTAACGGACGAACGACCTCTATTCAAGGTCATTCCGACGTCAACTACCGAGGTGACGAATCCGTGACGGATTTCTAACGTATTGCTTTGTGAAGCATTTGAAATAATAAATTCATCAAAATATGTTACTTAAACTTTGGATGTTTTGTAATTTTGGCATAATTGTAAGTTGTAGCGTATGGAGGATTGCTAGATTTCTTACTTTTATTGAATTAAAATGATTAAATCTTTATTTATAAATGTATATACTTATCAATCGTAATATATATCCTTTACGATAATGGCTTGTTAGCTGAATTCTGTGATCTGTCCCTATACATAATTATTATTGATCTGCGCTGGAAGAGAAGCAGCTGGTTCATTGCTTCTCTGCCACTGCCTGCTTGTGAGCGAATTTTGTACCATGAGTAAAAGAAAATTGTTGTTATTTTTTTTCAAGAAAGCCTCTTGTGCTCTTGAGTACATTGAGAGATTGAGTGATACAAATTATATGATCGGTACAAAATTATGCATTATCACTAGAAATGTTTGAAAAACAGCGCGGAACGGAATACCGCTTTTGAGAAATATGTGTCGTTCGAGCTTCCGGGGCCTGAGGTATAACGATATGTTTGTTTGTTTTTCATGTGTGTAAATGGCCAACACTGGTGTCATTTTTCAAGCTGCCTAAAGGCATCTGTCATAGCTTAACGACTGCTATCAATAATGACAGCCGGGACCAACGACTCAACGTGCCTTTCGAAGCAGGGAGGAGCTTGAGATACTTTTATGGCATGTTAGTTTATATTATTGTATGCAGATAAATGATTTAGCAAATATCGATGGTCGGCTGCATGCCAAACGCTAACACACATTGGGTATGCGAGATAGGCGAGATGTAAGCTTGTATTATCTACCGTTGTAATTATCATTGAAACACCGTAAAACTTTATTCTAGTATATTTATTGATGTATAGGTATTATTATCCTTTAGATCTTCGTGAGTTATTACGATGGAAATGTGCTTGTTACCGGAAATCTTGAAATCAATAACCTAGGTAGATCTTGTTTTCGTTTTTCTTTTTGCAGAATTATAAAATCTGTAAGAAAAGGCCATTTTTTAATACATATCTACTAAACCGATAATCATGAAATTATGCATACATATATAGGTTAGGGTACTGAAAAGGACATAGGCTATATATCACGCGGGCGAAAGCTGGTAAATATATTGTACATGTATATATTGGTCTTTAGTTATTAAAATAATATCTCCACTGATTATCAAAATCAGGCCAAACTATCACTACTTCACGAAGGGAGTATTATACGTATATCCCATACTTATTATATACATATAAATTCGGTAGCTTACCCTTTGCAAATGATTATTATATATGAATATTAGAGTCTCGTCTTGTCGTGGCCAATAAAGGGCTGTTAATAGCTGTACAAGTAACCATTGTGGTCGTCTTCTTGGCGAGTTGAAATATTTTCTTTAGATGTCTTATTAGTCAATATTTGGACACGCTAAGCACCCTTCCGTTGACCTCATTGAGATATTCAAGTGTGTAAGTAGTGCACGACAAAAGCTAAGCCATGGATTAGCACCGCGTTCACAAAGTTTGTCTCTGGAGGAACCCCACCTAGCTCGGTGTTCTTCGCATCTCCCGTGCGAGTATGCTCATAAGGTTCTTGCATATTCTCCAGCCAAGCAAAATTGTGGTAAAATTGTAACAACTGGTAGGCAATCACGTAAGTAAAAATCAAAAATTGCATTCATTCCTTGCTATGAAATGTAAGCTTCACTGCTTTTCCGCTGTTTGCATATACTTTAAACACATTTTTAGTCTCCGAAATTCTGAATTATAAATAATCTCCAAATTGTCACGTCACATCACGTTTTTTTGGTTAAGCCGACCATGACATCTATGTGTTTCAGCCATGTGCCGATTTTAGATTAATTCAATGATGCTAAATAAATTGTAATTTAATATTTTTAAATTATAAATAACATGGAAATAATATCTTTTCTCATAAAATAACGAAAATTCATTAATTTCCATAGTACTTAGCGAGAAAAGTTGATTCGATGAAATTTATCGACAGCATACACGAATTTTATCGCTATTTGTATACGTCACTGGTCACGGACGTTAAATTATCGTGATCTCTATGGATCCGAAGTTGCTTTGCGGAGATTCGTTTGCACCGGAGAGTAGGGTGTTTTGAACATATCGAAAGACGTATGTACCAAAAACTTTGTACGGCGGGCAGGGGTTCATAAACTGCTGCTCCATGACAATTGTAGAAAAGGAAAATGTACATAACTCGAGTATTAAATATTCATTCTGCATTTGTTAAAGGTGAAGATTGGAGTTTAGAATACAGCCTTAAATATATGGGTGTATGTATGGATGCATCTCTGTGTATCTACACATAAGTACATCATGAAATGTTTTAATTTAAGCTAACATAGTATTTTGTAAAAGACTTTCCGGTTAAAAGTTAATCATTTATAACATATTTCATTATTACATGTTTAATTTTGCACACAAAATAAAATATAACGTAGTGTTTATTTTTGCCGCTCCAGCTTGCCTCAGACCTCAG
Source organism: Rhodophaea formosa (assembly GCA_963082605.1). NCBI lineage: Eukaryota > Metazoa > Arthropoda > Insecta > Lepidoptera > Pyralidae > Rhodophaea > Rhodophaea formosa. Next base: position 15,247,204 of record OY720203.1, on the reverse strand, counting down.
GAAATATAACACATAAAATACGTTATCTGAAAAAAATATTGCATGTCACCTTTCACCTTCATAGTCGTTTCACCTTCTTACCAGCCGACTTCAATAAAAGAAGGTTAACAATTCAATAGGAACAAATGTATGTGATAATGTCAGAATTGTAGTTTGAGTATATATTAGTCTATAATAGATTTTAATATTTTGTGTAACATGTGTGCCAAAATTCTAAAGAGCATGTTTGTACGCGCATAAATAAAAAAATATTAGATGGTTATCATTTTATTTGGGTTCCGTTGTAAACTAGGAACCCTTATAGTTTCGCCATGTCTGTCTGTCCGTCCGCGGTTTTACTCAGAGACTTTAATACTAGTAAGCTGTAATTTGGTATGGGTTAAAAAAAATATTTTTAGCCTAGCTCCCATACAAGTAAAGAGGGAGTTATATTTTTTTTTTTTTTTCAAACTCAAATCTTCTTTATTGTGTAACACAGGTAAAAGGTTAACATAATACATCAAATAGTGTCACTGTGCCCTGCCCATGTGGACGTACAATAGTTATTTAATAACATATATTTTTTTATCTATACAAACCCATCGTGTTGGGTATTGTTAAATAGGTCTTTGAAAAATATTGTGAGGTTGAGAACACCATTTTTCGATTTAGAGATCCGTTTCCGAAATATTTGGTTTTGAAGTACAATTTTTTGTTAGAGGTAAGTGTCCTCTCTATCTGCTAAACGGTTATATAAAGATACGTGAAAAAAATTACAGTAGTAGTGTTTATACTGAAGTTGTTAGGAAAACTATCAGAGCTGAGTACTAAGTGCAAACTAAAAAGTTATAGGTAATCAACTTCTAAAATGTACTCGAAAATGTAAAATTTCATACAATTTTCAATGTAAGATATTTTTGGTCGTTAAACTGTGAGGTGCGAGTGTAAACTCAAAGTTGTCATTCGCAACTACGGAACCCTACACTTCGCGTGGCCCGACATGTACTTGGCCGGTTTTTTTTGTTGATCTTGTCCAAATTAGGGAAAGTGCAAGTTACTTTGAAATCAGTTCAGTAGTTTTTTTTTAGGATAGATAGTGTGTGGGTTCAAGGTCGAGTTTTTTTTTAAATAGTTACATAATATATTTACGCGCGAAAAACATTTCTTTCTTTTGAGTTTTTGATCTAGTCGGGTAAAAACGACATCACTAATAATTAATACCTTAAAAAAATTATAGTCTGTGGAAAAATATGACACTTTTTTTACTTTGTCATTGAAATGAATGTTTGTCAGGATCAATGGAGATATACCTACAAGGATAATATATTTTTAGTTTTCTGATATGTTTGAAAGGAAAATTATAATTATTTTTATCATCAAAACGAGCAGTACTATTTATTGAACGTTCCAAAAATATATATGGTATGACGAGGTATATACCATGTATAGTGAAACAAAAGGTTTTAGAAAAGGGCGCAACGTATATTTTATTCTTTTACACGTAATATTTATATGTAAATCTCTGACTAAAGACTTTTATTCTATTCCTGACGTATAAATACAAAATAAACAAGTTTTATCAAAGTAAATATGGTTTCTGTTCATTTGTGTTTTATTATTCTGTATCAATCAACAATTTTATAAGTATATATATACGTAGACAATAGTTCTTTACTGTGATCAAAATAGAAATTGCTTAGCATTTTCTCGCATGGATCAAGGCAAATGCTATAAGTGGAAGTGAGACATCACTCTGTAATTGCCCTTCCTCCGTGGAGCATTATTATCTTCAGTAACGTGGAATAAATATGATGAAATTGTTTTGTCGTGAATTAAGATTCAAGCAGCCGAAGATAAATCTCGATGGCGTGCAATTGGGGAGGCCTATGTCCAGCAGTGGATGAGGATAGGCTGATGATTATGATAAATTAAGATTCAATATGGATTATCTTCAAATGCGAGTACCTATACCTCTCAGAGCAATAACTTATAGGTACCTACTCTGTACTATGAGGTTTACTTACAGAAAGCTTCCACTAATGTAATTGGTCAATAATTTCAACCTTTTTTTTCTAATTTTGGCAAAGGACTAAGTTAAGATTTCTTGATTTATGATTTTAATAAATTATTAGCAGGTAATTATTTTTATTTTATTTCTAACTAGACCAGAAAAATATTATTTGACTCATCATAGTATTATTTTATTAAGTTTCATTCTGAATAATGAAATAAAAGCATTCCAGTCATTTTATCGATAAATATCAAAAATTTACGTCTTTCCTAGGTAAGAACTTCACTATTATCGTAGACTTTTGAAGACTATGGATCCGTCCACGATTCGAACGATAAATTCGTCATTGACCTTTCGAGGTCCTCGTCTGAAATACGAACTACGTCGCGTGTCAACTTAGAGTAGGCCTCCAGTATTTCCTTTTTTACGATTTTTTGAAAAAAGGTCGCAAACGTAGGATTTATAAACAAATATCTGTGCCTTATTCTCTGTCATTGTCAATCTGACGTAAAATAATGACATTGACAGGACTGTGACAGTCTGAGTTGCTAGATTTGGGAAATTTTACCCGGTAGTCTGGAAATTTTCTAAAGGCCTTGCCTCAATGTTGACTGATAAATTGATAAATATCGTATCCGTTTTCACTGTTTTTTTAAATGCCGGACAGTACATTTTTCGATTTAATAATGTTTTGGATTGCTTTTCTTTCTTTTAGCTGTCAACTATGACTCTGATATTTTTATTTGTATTTTTGACGTTCAGAAAATCGAAAACACATCTCTTATTCTGTACAGACTGGATAGAACCGGTTCAAAGCAATAAATAATGGCTGAGCATTAGTTTTGGGCTTCCCCATGGCGCTAAAAGCTATTTATTTAAATTTAATGATGAATATCGTTTTTTAAATATTTTAGGAATATTTTGGGAATGACACCAGCAGGCCGATTTGCTAACTCAGTGTACAACGATTTTATTGTCACTTTAGCATCCATTACGGTTTTCATATTTTAAATAAAAATTCATACCGAAGCTGTAATGAATATTGAAGTTGCCATGAAAATGATGTACACTGTAGCTGTCAAAAGTTAGCAAATAGGGCCTGCTGTTTTGTAATCATTGAGCAGCCAGTACACCCGAGAACGTCCCTTGCCTTGTACATTATAATTTGATGGTATACATCATATTCTGATATCTATGGTATACATGGACGGACTGACTTTGCCTTACATACAAGGCAAGGAAAAAGGCTGCTATGCTAATCAATGTCAAAAAAAGTTCGACGGTTTGTTATTGTTTGGTGTTTGTACATATCGTTGGATATTTTTCGTTCTCGATCGGAACCTGATAACATTGGCTTGACTTCTGGACACCAGTATCTATTCGCGTGCTGACTTGGCTTCTCAAGATATCGGGTCTACCTTTACATAAGTTTAAAACGGCTGTTAAAAACCAGTGAATAAAAAAGGCATGATTATTTAAATGATAAAAATGCGTAGTAGTAATTTAATTGAATGTAATTTATTGTAATAAATATTAATAACATTAGAAATATATATAAAAATAGTAATATATTGTAATCGAAGCCCTTCAGGCACGTAGGGACCAAGTCTGGATTGAGTTTCTTTCGGCGTATTCTTCTCACCAGTGGTCATTACGAAACGCTAGTAGTTTTTCGATTTTGCATATTAAAAAGAAATGACGTTAAAAAAATACAATTATCCAATTTTGAATAAAAATCTTTGACTTTGACTAAGACACTGGACTCCGAGTTCTTCATCTTTTGACAGACAATGGATTTTAACACAGGCAGGCAGGACGTTGATTTTTACAAAGATAACAAATTATGGCATTGTGCAGCCGTGAATGAAAAGTGATTCAATTAACAGGTAAAATATTAGGAATATAGTTAACAGGTAAAAGAAATAAGCGAAACCAAATCATTATTGCATCGAAAAATATTCTGGCCGGCATTAACATTGAAAAAGAAAACAGTGAAAACGGATACGATATTTATTATTCACATTGGGAGAGGCCTTTAAAAAATTAATAGACTCCCGGGTAAAATTTCCCCAATCTAGCAATTCACACGGACAAAGTCCTGTCAATGTATTTTACGTCAGATTGACAATGACAGGGAATAAGGCACAGATAGTTGTTTATAAATCTTACGTTGGTGCCCTATTTTCAAAAATTCATAAACAAATGCTTGTTTAAAAAAATTATAAAAAATATGTAAGTATATACATACAACGTACTTTCGATTGCATATATAAAAAGTACCACTTCCGGTTAAGTACATGTTGTCAATTGTAAATATTATGAAAAACATCGAATGAATGACTCTTGTAGACAACTCGTCTATTAAAGTCATCGGTTTATTATAATACTACAAGCTGTTACCCGCGGCTTCGCCCGCGTAATATATAGCCTATGTCATTGAAACTCTAAGCCTATGTCCTTTTCGGTACCCTAACTTATGTGTATGCAAAATTTCATGATAATCGGTTAAGTAGATTCGGCGTGAAAGATGAAGAAACAAACAAACAAACAAACTCACTTTCGCATTTATAATATTAATTGGGATAAACACTTCAGCCATAATATTTACAGTACTAAGGTTCTATTAAATATTTCTTTTAAAATCCATATAAAACGCAAGTTGAAGTTAAAAACGTTTTTAGAATGTTCTTAGGTATGTAACACGCAGTACATTATGTCTCCATGTGAGTATGTAATGAATGTTTGGATTATGCGGCAAGATAGGTACTTCTTTCTTTCTAAACTATTCTTTATAATATCTATGTTGTCCTCATTTCACTATTTAGCCAGCTATGTGGAAGCCTCGTCAGGGAGTGCCTACCTATATTGTTCTATGGTGGCAGGCAACTCACATCTACTTCAAGTACCTACGCAGTTGCTTGATCAAGCGGTTCAAGCCTTCGAGTAACACGGCTTCGAAGATTCAAGTGCATCAAACAAGGCCGCAGATAGAAAAGCTACGGATGGATACCTTGCAGTTCGCGGTGTGTATGCAGCGGTATACTCAATTAATACCCTTCCTTTCCCCATGCATCCCTGTCTCAGTTTGCATGCTCGAAAATCAACCCGCGATCGATGATTTTATTATCTACATATAGCTGTTCACGCTCGCTCGCTCGCTACTAAGTAGTACATACTAAAAGCTAGAGCGAAAGCATGCTTGTTACTAAGTAGCCTCGTAGCATATTGTGTATCCTTATTATCTTCCAAGTCCATACGTTAACTAATATCTATAATCTATACTATAAGGTATCGTAAGTCGAAACATATTATGCCGAAGGGACGCGGCAGAAAGTCAGCGGGCGACCGGGCGTCGGTCGCGGCTGGGCTTACTTGCCTGCCTCCCGCTCTCCACTACCAGTCCAACCATGGATCCAGGGAGGTGGGTATCTACGGCTGGCTATCGCCGCCGAACCTACGCCCAGCCGAAGTTTGGCTGTACGCTATAATGCGGCTTACTTTCGGCATAATGTATCGTCTCTCATAATCATAAATATAGTATTGCAGGCGTTATCACGCAGATCTTCAGCTGAATATTTTCGGCATAGTCTGTTTACACGTTAGTGCTTGCAGCTTGCTTGATCGTCTTCAGAATAGCGTTCCTGAGTGAACATAACGGACGTAGTTGTTTATGGTTAGCGAGCGTCTTTGTCTTTGGATGAGCGGGAGGGGGTGGAGGGGGTAGTCGTAGTGGGTCGTTACTCGTTCATTCCAAGATTCATTTCATTCAGTAGAGTTTCTCTAGTCCAAGCTTTCAGGGATTTTCATTTCAGCTTTCAGTTTATTCGAGTTTTGACTGGTGAGTCGAAGAGTCGTCGCTCCTCAAGGTAAGAAAACCATATTTAACTATATAGGTACCTATCATTTCTTTTTATAATGTACTGAGTTAATAAAGAAGTGACTTTTATTTTAAAATCAATAACAAACTTTGGGCTACAGCCTACAGTGTTGTTTTGAAAATCGATTTTCATTCTACGAATTGATTTGACTTTTTCTTTAATAAATTCTCAGTAGAAGAGTTAACTCTAACATTGTATCTCTCGTAGAAATTATTAATACAGAAAAAGGTGGTGGACTTCAGAATTTTAAAGCTTTTTTGAAGACCTACCATAACACTTATCCACCTTTGGTATTTGTACAAATATAGATAAAGTGGTCATGGAGGTGGAGGAGATGGGGTAAATAATAAAAAAATGGTTATTTAGTATGGGTGCGTTCCCTAACATCACTTAGCCTAATAATTCAGGCAATGTGTGCCCTATTTCATTTGTTTTATTATTCTTATAAGGGTTCATTTTTACTTGAAATACTGAGGTACCTAAGTACTGTACTGTGTAAGTACCTTACTTGTTGTAGGTATGTATTTATTTTTGAGCTAGTTTTAAGTTCTATATAATTAAAAAATTATGTATATTTAAGTTTATCTACTAGTTTTAGTTATATAATATATATATTTGTACTTATTATTGATTGGGACGGAAAAGGATTCGGTTATTTATTTTATTTGAATCAATAATACTTATTTTTTTATTAGGAGCGGTGACTTTCACAATGGCAGAGCCACCCGATAAACCGCCCGATCCGGGCAACACTTTAGAGCTGTTGCTCCAAGATCAACCTATGACATCAAAACCATCCTGCTTGTCAGGACTCACAGACGCTATGTATAGCTATTACAGAAGCTACGTCTACCCCCTGATTGACTATGACAAATATAAAGGTAAGCATAGTAGTAGTGCTAGTCTCATCTAAGGTTGTTTTATTGTTATGCAGACTTTGTTAAGGTAAATAATCTTTTAAAATGTTGCCATATGGATATGATCAGAATTTTAGTAATCTTTGAAATCTGCATTAACAGTAAATACAATCTTAGTCTTGCCGGCAGAGTAGAATAGGACTCTCTCTCTCCTTGGATGTTGTAGAAGTCGACCAAGGAAAAACTAGATCAACAAAGCTATAAACATCAAAGAGACCTGTCCAACCCGTCTGGCCATTGTGGAGAGGTAGAGTGTAGGCCAAATCCTCTGACTGCACTGGCTATTATATGGGTCTGGTAGGAACCAACAAAGACCTGATGATGACACTCTTAGTAATCATTTTCATGTCCTCACCAGATTGCTTAAAAAATTATTGGCTTTCTGAGGTAACTATCAACATATAAAGAAAAACAACATATTAGTACTGGGAGCGTTGAAAGTGGTAGTAAATCTTAGATTGAATCTAGGAGAACAGTTTTTATTTGTGGGTATTTTTTGTAAGTTTTTTCAATTTTTATTATACGCAGTGGATCTCGGGGTGAGCTCTTGCGCCGAACGCGTCCCACGCACCTAGGGTTGCCAACATTTTTTTGACAGAATGTAGTATTTTTAAAAAAAAAATTGTATTGTATTTTAGTAGGAAAGAATAAAAAAAAGACTACGTTATATTTTTTTACTCAATTATTTTCAGTAACACACATAAACATTACGTCTGTAGTACGAAAGGCGCGTTAAAAAATTGGGGGTCTGTTTTTTTTTTACTTTATTAGTTTTAGTGTTGCAAAATATAAACATTGATCTATTGTACTAAAATATATATAGTATTTTCGCGTACTATATATTTCTTCAACAGTATATAGTACGGAGTCCCGAAAAATAGTACAATATTATATATTATAGTACGGTTGGCAACCCTATACGCACCGCCCCTCTCCGTAGCAGCAAATGTATTGTATTTTATTGAAAATTCAATAATCCCAAGGACAAATCCTGACATATGGTAACCTAACTTGCATCCAGCTCCCTCGATATGTGATGGAAGAAGCTCCCAAATCTCGTCTCACCGATGTTGCCAGAGCAGATTTTAAAATGTCCATTTATGTCATATACCTATAGACCCATTTTCGTATTAGAAATTAGTAGTTCGTCACTTATTTCTATATGTTGGTCAAGCCTTTGCACTAGATGGCAAGGGCGTCGACGCTGCAAAGGCCGTTGCCCTAGTCGCCAGGGATTTTCAAAAGTTTTTTCCTCAACCCCTGCAAACTATATGGTTGTGAAAACGTGATAAACATCAGGGCAGTAGCAATTGAAGTTATAAGGAAAACTATAACATTAAGTAAGGTTCACAAGTCGGATTATAATATGTAGTCGACAAATTAATAAAATGACGTGAAACTTCGGAACCCTACACTGCGCGTGGCGTAGTCCAATACGCACTTCGCTGTTTTTTTTATCAAATTGACTAGCATATAAAAATAATGCGAGTGCAAAGTCAATGTTTGCAGAAAACAAGCCATTAGTTAGGCTGCTATTAGGTATAATAATCACATTTTATGATGTTAATTTCAAGGCCCTAGATAGTAGCTAGTTCTTTGTTCCAATCAGCCGCAATCGCAATCAAGCAATAGGTCCGGGCGACCTATTTCCGATGTGATACGTTGATATTCAACGACCTTTGTAAATCAAGGGTGCATCTGACGTCAAGACCCGGGCAGGCTGCAGTCCTTGCAACGAGGTGCAATGCGCATGTGTAGCCGTGTCACTCAATCGATGACGTTTCACTTCACCTGATCTATTGTTCGTGATTTTCATGGGTGTTTGTAAAGCTGGACTATATATATATGCTCGTTGGATGGCTGTTGATACCTAGTAAATATTCTGATATCTATGCTGTTGATAAATCGCAAGGCATCTCTGATTTGGTCATTATGGAGAAAAGAATACGAAATTCTTCCATATCTTAAGTATTGAAAAAAAAAAGCTTTTAGGTACCTATTTGAGCTGTTGGACGTACGTTTGAGCTGTTGATAAGAGACTTCGGCTGTATGATATGAAGAAGAAAATCTATTGAAATTTAAAAACATTTTCCCTATTCATATTACGATACGATTCACGACCATGTCGACGTACCGATTTCAACTCTAATGCCCATGCCCATTTGTCATATAGTTGCATATTTTTACAACTATTCTCTATCATCTTCGACCAAAAACCCCGTCTTAATTAAAATCCGATTTCTTTTCTGGGTTACACCCGCGTGAGAGTACTTCGCTCTTCCAGCAATCTCCTTCCTCATACGCCTCAACATCAGAGTGGGTTATGCGAGTACTCGTTCAAGCGAGTGCAAGCCGTGCCGGAACTCCCTCCCAGCCAGCATTCACAATGCTAGTAGTTGCCTGGCAATTAAGAATGCAGTACGCACACATTTCTCTCACCAAAAAGAGTATTAAGTATTAAAGTGGTCTATTTATCCATTTGTTTTACTTATATTATTTTATATGTGCAACTTTCCGAAAAAATGTGTTATACGTCGAGTCAAGCACATTAATATTGACTACCGTCAAATAACCCATTCTAATACGCATATCACTATATGCCGCCACCCCTCGCCTCTTCGCCCTTTGAAATATTGACTTCAGCTATTAGCAGAAACAGGTCAAACCAGGTCGTCAGCCCGTGGCAGCTAGGTCTATCTAGGTCGTCTAGGTATCCTGCAAATGGCTTAATCGGGATGGCTAATGTCATCGTAAGGATTCATTAAGTTTTTTACCTTGGGGTTGTCAGTTAACTAATGAGATTTCCTCACAACATTAATTAAATTATAAGTTTGATAGTATCAGCCGCCTAGCCGTGCCATATTTTTTTCTGGTTAATTATCAGAGGATCTTCATTACGATCATTTATTCTTTTTGGTGGTGTTATATCAAGTTATATGTTTAGTTAGTCATCTCAAAAATGGCAAAAACTTGATTCGAAAAATAGTTACGATGTTTTGTTTGGATTCCGATTGTTAGGTGCTTTACGTATGTTAATAATAAAAATAACTTTCTTTGTAGAACTATAAATATATATTTTTACACGACCGTGATATAATCATGATTTAGACAAAATAAGAAAACTGGCAAAGTGCGTGTCGGATTCGTACACTAAAGGGGTTAAATGTTGAGTTGCAATTTACTTCTAGCTCAGTCAATATTAACATCGTTTGCCTTTTAATTCTATACGTGAAAAATAATTATTGGTCATTGTTTGTCACGGAAAATGTTCTGTCTGATGTATATAATGTTTTGATAAACATATTTTTTCTCTAAACTATTAAAAGTTTTCAAAACAGTAAATGTACCGATGGTGACATGTTGTTGTATGCACCCTTTCATGCGGCTTCTTTTGCAGGGTTGCGTTTTTTTTTGGTACCAAACTCTTTCTTGCACGGATACTCCGGAGTCTTATTCTCTCTTTTTCTTTATGCTCTAATAGCAGTGCTCGCGACTTCGCCTGCTTGGAAAAAAGAAGCCTATGTCCATTCTCAGGCTCTAGACTATCTGTATACCAAATTTCCCCTTCGGCCGTGTATGATACCAGAGTTTGGTAACCGGTATCATACAAAGAAAAAATGATCGTCGTAGGATACTGGTATCCAAGTGATAGGGTTTATTACTTTTCTGATACCCTTTATCATGTTTGGTAACCAGTATCCAGTAAGGAATATAACATTCTGCCTATGAAACCAGCTGGGCAAAACTGTGTTAAACAAGGGTAGTTCCCAACTCAACACTGAGATGAGAACCCTAACTGCTTATGTCATTATCCACTTCTGGTTATATTATTGTCCTCTTTCATCCGAGTAAAAGCCATCGGATTGCATTTTGTACCTACGCTTATTGTAAAACCCTCGCTTTATTGAAAACATACAAGAAAACAAGGAAATAGTTCAACTGTGAATCGTTTATTACCTACAACCTATTGGAATAAAATGGTGAAATGATTTCGATACAATGTCCAACACTAATTTCGTTTTCATTTAGCTGAGATATGGCATCATTTATTTCCTCATCAATTTCTTTGAACTCTCGGCTTAGTTTTGATTTTCTCTTGTATATATCCATTATGGTGGTTTCTTTTCTTAAAGTATCTAAGAGTTGAGCCAATGTCGGTCTCTTACGTCCAACATATCTGTTAAGGCGACTGTGCCAACCTTCTATATTATTGGTAGTACGTATTTTAGATGATGAACAACAGCAAATTTTTTCGAAGTCAGTCTTTGCCATCCATTGGTTATTGAAATATTTGTTAAACTTTGTTATCTCTTCTCCAGACGGACTCTTTGACATAACGTATTCATACCCCTTTTGAAAATAGGCTTTGGGTAAACGTGCAAGGCCAGCACACCTGGCTACATGCCTTTTTTTTACCCGTGTGGTTAATTTTAACGATTTAGCTTTTCTAAATAAACACCTATTCAGATGATAATAACATCCCTTAACATCAATGTTGGGAAAAACTTTTCGAACAGCTTTAATTGGAGCCAACTCGAAGTCAACAGTAATTGTTTCTGGTAGCCACTGCTTGAATCGGGAATTTATCATATAAAATAGTACCTTGTAAGTTTGCTGTGTCTTGTCTGGTAGTAAACAAAAAATTAAAGGTACAACAGCCGATGTAGTTTCGTCGACGCCATGAATTGTATATAACTGATGAAATTCAGTCGGGCATGAAGTAAAAGTACCGTCAGATAAAATATGCTTATACTTTACGATTGATGCAGCACGTTGATTGCAAAATAGTAGAATCCTCTTGTCGTCATCACTATATTCTGCCAACAAGAACTTTTTGAATTTATCGGGTACTACGGCTTCAATTGAAGATTTGCTTCTCAATCTTGGTGCTCCTAATACTTTATTTCTTTCGTTGTACAATCCCGTTTTGATGTTTTGGAATTTGGGGATTTCCCGTACAAAGTCAAGTCCTGCCTCTTCCAGGCTGAACACCATGTTGTCATATTGTTTTTGAATACTATCAAAATTATGACTACATTTTTCTTTCAAATTATCTAATTCTTTCAATATTTTATTATTTGCAATGTCTCGTTTGCATGTTTCTTTGTGAGGTTTGATTTTTGTGACTTCATTTTTAACATTTAGAGTAACACTCCCCGTACATCCATAATTAATATTATGGCAGAGCCAAAAGGTAGAGTCGTTTGAGTAAGTTTTTTTCCTGTGGTACTTGCGACCATCACTCAATAGTGCTCTTCCTCCTCTCTTCGTAGAGATAAATTCAATTTCTTTACTCATTTTAGATTACAGGCAATGCGGAAATTAATTCGATGTAGATTAAAATCACAAAATGAATAATTACTTACTTGTTAATCTAATACACTGACATTGACATCAATTGTTATGAAAACTTCAGTTATCTAAAGGGCCAGTGCATTGATATCAAAAGAGGTGATATATCAATGCACATGACATGCTTATCAGTTACATACGAGGAAATATTAAGTACTCACTTGTAATTATTTAATATTTTCCTGAGCTGATACTCGGTTACATAAAACGAAAAATTCCTATTAGTTGGATACCAGTATCCTACGACGATCATTTTTTCTTTGTATGATACCGGTTACCAAACTCTGGTATCATACACGGCCGAAGGGCAAATTTCATTTTTTGATTGACAGACTGACAGATAGACGACAGAGTTGCTTTCGCTTTTATAATATTAGAATGGGTAGTATTTATTAAGCCAGGTGATCACCCATTGTTATCATCACACTGGGTGATCATATAGCTTAATCCATGGCGAATTTACATGGAAATTTTCTTTCGCCATATATATTTCGTGTTTGCTCTTGCGATGATCTAGATTTGATAATAAAAATTGAGATCTCGTAAATATTAAAGACTATTAAATTAAACTTGATAGTCGGTACGTAAGAAAATGTATTACGTATTATGAAGTTTAATTTAGTTAACTCAATATACGCAAGAATTTTTAATGCTTTATTAAAAATTCTTGCGTATATTGAGTCACTATTTTAGCTTGTGCAACACAAAAGCTGACCTTAACGACCAATTGCGAGTTTTAATTTAGGGGTTGCAAGTTATTACGGATAATTTATTATTTTTCAAGACATCGCTGTGAAAGTTGTTATTTATGATCTGGGGTGAATACTGAAATTAACTTTAATGAATGGTTCAAAAATTTATCGCCTAACAGGGTCAAATAGAGGAAAGTCTGTATTGAAATATTACGTAGTTATCATATCACCTAGAACAATTCGTTTTGTATTCAAGTAGGTACAATTATTCCAGAAACTTCTCAATCTACGGCGAAATTTTAGTTTTTTGGTGTTTTAGACCGCCTTATTTACGCGTAAATTAACCAAATAAAATAAAATTATTCGTGATTATATAAAGATCAACTCTTTTTTTAGTGCACTGCAACGTAAAATTACCGTTTATAAGTGTTCACTTTTATTACTATGAGGTTTTCGTCACGCCGAATTGCAAAAATGCCGGTTAAAGCTCACTTTGAAATATGAAATAAAAATTAAATCATGTTAATGTAACTAATTTAATATTTTTAGAACGCAGATTATATTGTCTTTTAGTGCACCTCAGAGGAAAATATGATAAATTATTTATCTATATACTGATAAAAATTCGTTAAAAAATGTCATAATTTACGTTTTATAGTGCTGCTTTTCCACGATAAATACTTATTTTTTTCTTTGATATTCTATTTATTACTAATAAACATACTGTTTGCAAGCAGATCTAATTTTTAATTTAATTAATATCCGATGTTTATAATTTTATATGAATTTTTTAAAGTCGCTCGCCAGTCGACGTCTACAAGGTCATCGATCTACTGTGTGTAGACACGTATAGTGCGACCCGAGCGGGTTGATCGCTTACTAAGTATTAATACTTTTCGATTGTTTTGAGTAACTATTATATGTGTCCATTTTGACTGGCATAAAAATCTTATTCATATTATTTTTTTATATTATTAGGATGTAAAATTGTATGAAAACAAAATTCGGACTACTGGTAATAGGAGTTAAAAAAATATGTGAGTCAAGGCACGCCCTTATTATGTACAAGGTGACATTAAAACTGGTGAAATTTTCTAGGGCATCGTTTTCGTAGTTTTTGGGGGTGCTCTAATGGATATGACGACATTTTCTTAATCCAAGATGGCGGATGTTAAATGCTATGAAATTTTTGATATGGCTATCGTTATCGAGGTTTTTCGGGGTGCAAATGATGATATGACGTCTATTTTGCAATCAAAGATGGCGGATGTCAAATGGAATGAAATTTTCGATATGGGTATCGTTTTCGAGGTTTTTGGGGGTGCATATAATGAATATGACGTCTTTTTCCGAATCTAAGATGGCGGATGTCAAATGTCATGAAATTTTTGATATGGGTATCGTTTGTGAAGGCTTTGGGGGTGCTCATAATGGATATGATGTCATTTTTGGAATCCAAGATGGCGGATGTCTAATATTATTAAACTTTTGATATAGCTATCGTTTTCGAGGCTTGTTGTTTTTAATGTCATCCTATATACAAAAGACACGAAAGCAATTTACACAGAAATTTGAAAAAAAAAACTGGTAAAATTTAATTATGTTTCAGTAATGGAAAAGAAACGCAAGAAATACAGTTGAAATTCGTAGATAATCGATCGCCCGCGTGAATTTTGGTTAAATTGTGAAATAAAATGTAGCCTATGTTACTCACCGAATTCTTCACTACCAATATCTAGTACGAGTATGAAGTTTCATCTGATTAGTTCAGTTTAGTTTGTTTTTGCTTGAAAGACGAACAAACACAACTACTAGGGGCAGGAGCTTGTGTGTGTATCTGTCTGATCATAGCTCCCAAATCGACAAAAGATTTAGATTTATTTTTATTTTATCTAAAGGTGAATAACTCGGGACTATAAAAGGGCTTAATATTTAAATAGAAAAATAAAAAAGATAGAAATGATTAATACCAGCTTTACAATAATAATATACACTTATTATTTCTTTTAGGAAGTATATGATGCACTTATATCCGATGTAGAAAAATCAAATGGAGGGGAACAAATAAGTACCCTGGAAAAAACGAATAGTATTGAAGAGCATGATTTGGTTTATAACTACTAGGATTATAAGTACATTGCAAATATCCCAAGCTTTACTAATAGAATTGATAGTTTATTTTATTTCATTACAATTAGAGCCAGCAATACCAACATAAAAGAAACCGGCTTTTAATTTAAAAAAATATTCAAATTGTTGAATTATTGTATCCCTACATTTATTCTACACTTTAATTTTTAGGTCTTATATTATATGTATAATTTGTACCTTATCTATACATATAATAAAACAGTAAAAATATTTTGTCTGTACATTTAGTATTTTTGACTGAAATAGATAGAGGGACACTAAAAAAGAATAATAGAAAGGAAAAATGTTTTTTTAGAATTTCTAAGCTGTCTGCCTGTCTGTCGGTAATATTGGACGGATTCAAATGAAACTTTTTTGCTATATAGCTACTAAACCTAGGCAACAAAAATGGTGAAAATGATTTTTTTTTTTTTTTTTTTTTTTTTTTTTTTTATATTAAATGGGTTTGCTCTTGACCATCATCTAGCCCAAAGGCAAAGATATGGCCTAAGATGAAGCGAGCTTACCCAGAAGAAGCCTATTCACTCTATTTTTAAAAAGATTGAGGTTATATGCACTCGGAAATACAGACGCAGGCAATGCGTTCCAATCCCTAGCTGTGCGCATAATAAATGATGAGGAGAAGCGCTTGGTACGAATACTAGGAATTTCAACCAGGTAAGGATGGCACCCAGCGGTGCGTCTAAACGTCCGAAAGAAGAAAGGGGAAGGCGGTATGAGCTCATGCAGCTCTTGAGCACACTCTCCGAAAAATATCCTGTAAAAGACACACAGGCTGGCGACTTTGCGTCTGTGACCAAGACTCTGCAGTTTATCCTTTACAAGATTTTTGTCACTAATTAGCTTCCTGGCTCTGCGATCCACCGATTCCAGTGCAGCAAGTTGATATTTGGCTGAGCCATCCCAAAGGTGGCTGCAATACTCCATGCATGACCGGACCTGCGCCGTATAAAGCGTGAGGAGCTGTCCTGGAGTAAAGTATCGCCTTACCTTGTTTAGGATGCCCAGCTTTTTGGCCGCCGTTTGAGCTTTGGTTTCGATAGAAGTGCCGAAGTTGAGGTCAGAAGACAACTTCATGCCAAGAAGTTCTAGCTCATTCTTTACAGGTAAAGAAACACCTCGGAAAGTAGGAGTCATGTTGAAAGGACTCCTTTTTGCGGTAAACAAACACGCTTGTGTTTTGGTGGCGTTGAAACTAACCATATTTCTGTCACCCCATTGGGAGACAGAGCTTAAGGTCGAATTTACTCGCTCTACCATGGCCTGCCTCTCTGAACAAACTTCAGCTCCGCTAGCCTTAGCACTGGTCAAATATCTCTCCATGACTGTACTATCATCTGCGTAAGCGACGACTCCAGGTAACAGCATGTCGTTTATATGTAGCAGGAAAAGAGTCGCGGAGAGTACCGACCCTTGAGGTACACCAGAGTCAATATCCATGAGGTCTGAGGAGCAGCCATCAATGACTACTCGGATTGACCGTTCACTCAAGAAGTCAGAGATCCAGCTACAAAGGCCTGTGGAGATACCGTACGAAGGAAGCTTGCTTAGCAGACTTGCATGCCAAACCCTATCATAAGCCTTCGAGATGTCGAGTGACACTACGAGAGCTTCGCCGTGTTTCTCGATGGCCTCACCCCAACAGTGCGTGACATACACTAATAGATCACCAGTGGATCGATCCTGGCGAAAGCCATATTGGCGATCACTGAGTAGATCATTGCTTTCTAAGTATGTCAGCAGCTTGTTGTTAAGCACTCTCTCCATAACCTTACAGAGTATGGAGGTAATGGCGATAGGTCTATAATTACTGGGGTCAGCACGGTTACCCTTTTTGGGCACTGGTTGTACGTTGGCAAGCTTCCACGATTTAGGTACAGTGTTTGTGTTAAGTGACTGGCGGAATAGTCGTGTTAGTACAGGAGATAACTCTGGACCACAATATCTAAGGACTCTAGCAGGTATGCCGTCAGGACCATTAGCTTTATTCACGTCAAGACTATAAAGTACTCTTCGTACCTCTTTGTTATGTATAGAGACCTCCGGCATCGTAGGGTCACAGCGAGGTATAGTAGGTGGTTGAACGGTGCCAGTGTCTAGACGTGAATTGCTCGCAAATAGAGAGGCAAAGAGGTTAGCCTTTTCTACAGCGGAGTGAGCCAGAGATCCGTCAGACTTCTGCAAGGGTGGTAACATGGGACGGCAGAAGTTTGTTTCGACGCATTTCGATAAGGACCAGAACTGCTTACTGCCCGGAGGGTAAGATGCTAATCGGGACCCTACGCGACTAATATGGTCGAAACGAGCTTTGCGGATCACCCGTTTGCAAGTCTTGGCGGCCTTGTTGAATGCCCTTTTCTTCGAACGAACCTTCCCGGTACGAATTCCGCGATCACGAGCTTGGACCCAAGCCTGGTAGGCAGACTCTTTTAGTGCTTCTGCACGTGCACAGTCCGTATTGTACCAAGGCCGGGCTCTGTGACCGAGCGGAATGTCGGAGAATGGAATGAAAAATTCCATTCCCTGCCGTATCACATCTGTGATCGAGTCAGCTACAAGGGAAGGGTCGTTCGATGCAAAGCATATTTGACGCCAAGGATAAGACGCAAAGAAATGCCGCATCTCATCCCAGTCTGCTGATTCATATCGCCATACTCTTCTAGTTCCTCTAGGGCTGTAATCAGGAGGAGAGCTAGTCGATATGGACTTCACCAGACAGTGGTCAGACGTGCCCAGTGGGGCAGAGACCGCCACTGAGTGTCTGTCTGGATCCGTTGTTAGCAGAAGATCAAGGCAATTGGGTTCATGTCCATCAACATCAGGTACCCTCGTTGGCCCTTGCACAAGCTGGGAGAGATCTAGCGATAGTGCAAACTTGCGCGCCTCTCTTCCAGCATGGTCAGTTTTCTGGAACGGGAACAGCCATTCTCTATGATGGGCATTAAAGTCCCCCAGAAAAATTAGCTCCGCCGAAGGAAACCTTTGTTGGGCTTTGTCTGCCATTTCTATGAGGTAGTCAAAAAGGCGTGTTGTCTCCTGATCACCGGTGTGCGAACGATAGATACAGGCGTATACGGTTTTATCTTCACCCGTATCCACCAGAAGCCAGATTGCAGAAAAACCAGAATCTTCAAAGCAACGAAGACGCCGATAACAAATGTCATCACGGACATACACACAGACCCCAGCATGTTTATTTATTATTTATTTATTCATTTATGTACACAGAAAAACATGTAAAGACAATATGTATACAGAAAATTAGTACAAGGGAACTACTTATTCCTAAAGAAATTTCTTCCAGTAGCCCCGAGAGAGGAGAACTTAATAATAAAGGCAGACTGGCGTGTGCATAAATAATAATTTTAATAACTATAAACTTAAACACAATTATAGACAAATAATAATACACATATAAAGATATATATATATAAACTACGTACATACATATAAATACATACATATATTACGAAGATTTAGAGAGAAAGTGATCTTTTACTCGTCTTTTAAAGATAGAAATAGATTGAGATTCACGAATAATAGGCGGTAGAGAATTCCATAGCCGGACCGCATGTACAGAGAAGGAGTAGGAGAAGAAAGAAGTTCTATGAGTAGGAAATTTAAGTAAAGAACGCAAGTGAGATCTACAAGAAGAATCAGGTGATTTTAAAAAGGAAAAGCGTTCCCGCAGGTAGGAAGGGAAGGAAGGATTAAAAAGAATATTAAAAAGAAGGCAGAGAATGCGAGAATGATGTTTCTTAAATGTGGAATCAAGGGAATACCCTGGGTAGTTGAGGTATGTCGCGTCCGACGGTGTTGCAATCTGCGTCTCCGTGAGAAAAAACAGGTGCGGCCTCTCAGTCTCGAGGTGGTGGTGGACTGGATCAAGGTTTGAGTGCAATCCTCGGATGTTAGTGAGGTGCACTTTTTTTGGGAGGAAGTGCAGCCGTTTTTTAACCTTATTTCTCTTTAACTGTTTTTGCATTTTTTGGAGTGTTTGACGTGGAGGAGCAGAAAAACATCGAGGCGCCACCAGGTAATTCAATGAAACAGAATATGGACTAAACTGCTCGATGGGGAGCCCAATCCGGAAGCTGCGGGGACGCCCCAACCCCCCCGAGCATGACCACCGGGTCCTCCCTTCCAGTCGCCAACTGGCACGATGGACCATATCGGGATTATTCACCGTTGTGCGGGGCAGCCTTTTGTACATGGCTAGTGTGCTACTTGGGCCCCCTACTACCGGCGGTCGGCCTACGGCTAAAGACCGTGCTTGGGATCCCGCTAGCATCCGGTTTGAGTTACCCAACACAGTGTCGCCCAATATCTAGATCGATTCCCGGCAGCGCAGCTGACCCCTTCCGTCCTCCAAAGGCACTGGCACTCCCGCGCGCCACCGGAACGCTAAATCGCTTGGCGGTGGTCTTCGGCAGGAAGGTGGTAGCAAGCCAGGCGGCCCGATGCGAATGCGTTGGGCCTACCACCTGCTTTGAGGGATCTTCAGCCGTCGTCATTGTAAAAGCAATGACTTCGTTGCCCAGGGTGGACCACTAGGAGGTAGATCCCTACCACCCCAAAAAATGGAACACCTGATGCAGCATCATAATGGTCCTGCTGAACTATAAGAATATATATAAATGACGCCTTAGCAAAAGTTATTCAACCTGAGGAGCATTCTTTGTTGAGATGTTTAAATTGAAGATTTGGAACACCTGACGCAGAACCATTATAGTCTAGGTAATAAATAGGAAATATAAAAATGACGCCTTAGCAAAAGTTATTCAACTTGATGAGCATTTTTTGTTGAGGTATTTAAATTGAAGATTTAGAACATCTGATACAGAACCATGCCAAATTTTATATCGTCAATTTTACAGAGTCACTCTCCACTGGGATACAGTGCATAAAGTAAGATTAGCTTATATTACTGGTGACCGCCCAGCGGTCCCGGGCCACTCGCAACTAGGATATGCCTTTTGGCAACGTAGCTTTCAGCCCATACGGCAAAACATGAGAGTTTGCTTTCTCTCTAAGCCTTGCACACTTAGGCAACACAAAAAGCCGAAGTCCGTCTCTCTCGAAGGCCCTTTGGATATGTGCGCTTTTTAAGTTGCAGCATGACAGCAGGTCAAATTTACATATTACGCTTATGTATCGACTTTAGTTCATATTAAGGTATATTAATTCACCGGAGTTATAAAGTCCACGTGAACGAAGTCGCGGGCATCAGCTAGTATCTTATAACATTCATATTTATACAAGTATTGAAATAATGAGTAATTTTAAAATTAATTACGAGTATCAAAATTACTTGTCCGACTACACTCAATCTAGCGCTAACACACACAATGACATCCTGTATAGTTTTATGTCTGTGTGAGTTAATATCGACTCCCGCTCATAGTTTGACTTGCACAAATTTGGCTGCTCGCTCTTAAACGCAAAATGCCTCGAAACCTATATACTCGTATATGCTACTTTCGTGTTTTTTTACGTATATTTAAAAAAAATTAGCACCATACAAACGGAAAAAGGGAATTGTGGCAATATTTGATCATTTTGGTTTAAAATTTAGCATTCAATCAATAAATCTCATTATAATCTACGTACGTTTCTATTCAGTTTGTATGGAGACATGCGCGTCCAGGGCCTTCGTAATATTAGAAATGGATACCTAAATCGAAAAATGGCGTACATAGGTACATTGACAATATTTATGAGACCTATCTAATGACTAGTGAACTAATGATACTCCACAGCACGGGATTGACAAGAAAAAAAAATTACCACTTAAATAATCTTTTAATTTCATTGGCCCAAATGGCATTTGCATATGCGTCGAGAAGGAAGGGTTGATGATAGCACCAGCATCTTATACCATAAATATCGAATATTGGTAAACCAACGACTCGGACATTTCAAATATATTACGTACACATTTTCTGTTTAAGGCGAGAAATACAAGAAAGAAATATCAAGCGCTATTTTCTCTTTAACTCGTATAACCAGAGTACCGGATCTTTATGGGGCAATAAAATGTTCAGAAGTCGCTTGAAAATTAAATAAAAGTACCTTAAAACTACATATATTACAATTAGAGTTCTTAATTTTATATTTTTGTTTTAATCTATACATGTAATAAAACAGTAAAAATATTTTGTCTGTACATTTAGTATTTTTGACTGAAATGGATAGAGGGACACTTAAAAAGAATAATAGAAAGCAAAAAAAGAAAATTAGAATTTCTTGTCTGTTTGTCTGTCTGACTGACAGCCTAATGAGTATTTTTGTTGAGGCATAAAAATTTGAAATTTGGAACACCTCATGCAGAACCATAATGGTCCAGATATAAGTATAATGGTCCAGTCTATAAGAAATATATAAATGACGCCTTAGCAAAAGTTATTCAACCTGATGTGCTTTTTTTGTTGAGGTATTTAATTTGAAGATTTGGAACACCTGACGCAGAACCATAATGGTCCAGGTAAACTATAGGAAATATAAAAATGATGCTGTAGCAAAAGTTTTTCAGCCTGATTAGTATTTTTTGTTGAGGTGAAAAAGTCGAAGATATAGAACATCTGATACATTACCATGTCAAATTTTATATCGTCAATTTTACAGAGTTACACTATCCACTGAGATAGAGTGCGTAGAGTACGATTAGCTCATGTGACCGCCCAGCGGTCCACCTTTTGGCAACGTAGTTTTCAGCCCATACGACAAAACATGAGAGATCGCTGTCTCTCCAAGCCTTGAACACACAGGCAACACCTAAAGCCGAGGTCTGTCCTTCCCGAAGGCCTTTTGGAGATGTGCGATAGGTTGAGGGCAGTCTGCCCATACTTCAAAGTTTGGTGATGCAAGCTCACTTGGAGCTAGCTGTATAGTCTTCTTCGTATCGTGTCGGTGGCTTTAAAAGTCTAAAAGAATCCTATATTTTATCCCTCCAGTATTTAGCAACAGCCAATGCAATGCCATACAATTTTATAACACTGCTACAAGTATGTGTGTTATATATCGAACCACGGGCTCTATAGATCCCTTTCTTAAAATGACATTAACTTAACGGCCAAAAACAAACCCATTTCCACACTATGGAAATGCCAAAATATGTTATTTTATGGACTGTTATTTTAATTTTAATTTCACTATACGATAGTGATCCAGTATTCGGAAGCGTTTCAATTCATTAAAATTTTTGAAAAACTCGTTTACAACCTAATTAAGCACGTCCTATATTTTTTAAGTCGGTTAAAAGAGGTAAAATTTGAATATTTTAAATTGCATACTACTTTCGTTATTATTCTTAAAATAGACAGAGCTAGCTATAGCCCGATAGCCCGAGAACCAAGCAAAAATGCATTAAACTTGTACGGAATAAGTTTAATGCATTTTTGCTTGGTTTACGTCTTTTAAATCATCATCTATTGCTAGATGCCGTGTTTAAACATAAAATCCAGTCTGCCAAATAGTGAGCGATACCTACTTCGATGTAATAAGTGAGGCGCACATAAATAATAGAAAGCCGATACCTACGACGTCGCTATTATAAGTCAAGTCAGCGTAGCAAAGGCTTTACTAAATTCGCACTTAATGAGCTTCCAAACGTATGAGGCATTAAAAAAATATTTCCCTACAACGGGTTTCGCAATTGAAAAATTCGCATTCGCAATCATTCGCACTAAGGAGGCAGTGGAAAAAAGAATTGGCGTTCGTTTATCGTACCGCATAGGACACCCGAAGAGCTTCTTATAATCTGTTTTCGGTAACAAGAGAGTTATGTATGACAAAAGGCCTTTTTTGGCATTTATTATCTTAAATATCAGTTTAATTTCATTTGCGATGTAAAATCGTGATATTCATATGTAAAAGTTGTGTCGCCGATTATTTGCTTGCTAAAATTGAAATACAAAGCGATTTGTAAACACACTTTTGAAAAAATAACTTAGGCCAACCACAATTAAATTATTTATACAATAGGTGAGTTCATAGAAAATCCTTACTCTTAACTCACATTTTAGAACTAAAAAAAATATAATAAAAAAATGGTACACCCTAAAAACTAATTTTGTGAGGTAATTTAAACTATTTTCTTTAATAGTTTTTTTTTTAGTTTTTTTTTAGTTTTAGTTTTCGAACCTATCGTAAGATATACTTTAGATGCAACTCGTATGTATCCTAAATGTTGATATCCGAGAGGGTAGGGCCTAGCTACCTGTAGTACAGATTCATATGAACCTATTTCAGGAACTAGCCTCCCCACAAAGATTATTAATCATTTAAGGTCTTATACTAGTTTTTAAGCTTATCTGTACCTAAATCTTTGTAAAGAGGAAAATAAACGATATAAATATAAATAAATAAATAAATAAATATAAATATATACGGACAAATCACACAGATTGAGCTAGCCCCAAAGTAAGTTCGAGACTTGTGTTATGGGATACTAACTCAACGATACTATATTTTATAATAGATACTTATATAGATAAACATCCAAACATCCAAGACCCAGGTCAATCTGAAAAAGATCATTTTCCATCTTGACCTGATTATTATATTATACATTTTAGAACTCTATCGAGTCGAGTAAAATTTGATATTTTGTATACGCGTCTTTGAATCGATTGGTCTCGACCATTCCGAAAACCCATACGAATGATGGTTTAAAAATACAGCCAATTAAGGTTCACAATTTGTACGTGAATGGTTTCTTGAGGATTTTCTTGTTTTGTAAGAAATTAAATCAATGCACGGTTTTAGATTTTCTTCAACGTTGTCATGCGCATCAGCCATTACATTACGGTACTCGGAGTAGTCGTCGTCGATGGAAGCTCAGAACATATGAAGTCTAAATACGAGTAGATCTATTACCCTAAAACTGTGGATAAAATTGTGTCCAACTCACAAATTATGATGCAAACAAATAGCTACCGATTTGATGACATAAGTACACATGTGCCAACACAAGTTTGTCACGCACACAAGAATTGAAGTTTTTAATCATTGAAATAAAGGCTTGACGGAATCAACCTTACCGGGCAAATATGAATGCCATTACATCCAGCCTAAGTTACACATTGGCTTTAAAAATACCTCTTGAAATAAACCAAGCAGTAAAATCATATAATATAATTAGCCCTTGGTAAGTAAATTCGTGATGAATATTATAAAATTAAAAGATTCATTTCGCGCTTAGAAATGATCGGAGGTAAGCGCATTGCCCAGTCGTGACTAAAAATGTATTAAGAGATGAGAGATGTTTTCACTGATATTTAAATTTTTCGGCGCATTTTGATACACACATAACATTTTCTAGTTTAATATTAGTTAGATAAAGTATTAAAATGGTGTAAATGTCCCTGGCGGCGCGGCGGCGTGGGGGACGGGAGTCGAGGAGGCGGTATAGAATTGTAAAACGAGCTAATGGATCACTGCCGCATGTCCTTACTGGTGACATTGTTGTGAATGTGGCCCTGGAAAAACATTGCACAGTATTGAATCTATTTACTAGTGTCTCGGGTATTGGATTCCATACTTGCTTTGATTGTTTTTCATATTATCTCTTCGCTCGATCTTCATCCATCACTATACACTCCACTCCAGATTCAGGTAATTACACCTTCTTCTTCTTAATGAGTCGAAATGGTAAAATTTTAAATAACTTTTGACCAGTATCATGAGGATCTGTGCAAGTAGTGTGTCGGTTTGGTATCAGCAAAAGATGTGCTATACACTGATTACCATTGCAGTCACACAAATTATTGCAAGAAAAATCCAGACTAACTTTGTTTTATCGGTGTCTTCTAACAGCAACGCTGGAGTTCGTTTAGGATTTCCCAGATTCATGCATAACCCATCCCAGACAGGAGATATCTGTGCTGGGTGGGAGCTCCTCTTCAAGTAGGGGGTAACATCGGAATGGGTGGGAGGGTACTAAATTTATCCGCTCATGAGCCTAGCGGGCTCGTCAGTACTTACTCCTGACCAGCAATCTTTTAAAACCTATTCTAGCCAGTAACTAATAAAAACGTTGCCTTCGAGCTGTAAATTATTAAACATATGGATGACTAGATGCAAATGTCCCTGAAGCGCGGATGGATCTCAGACGAGACTCAATGGATCACCGCCCACCACCGCCACGTGCCCTTACTTGTGTGTTGCGTTGCGGCCCTGATAACATCCCTGTAATTGCGCAGTAGACAGCAGTTTATTTATTCCGAGCCTTGGGATTTTTAGCTCGTTTATAAAGTACTAGCAGTTGCCTGTGGCTACGCTTGCGTTTAGGGAGATTCGTCGGGAATACTTTTTCTTTGACTACAACACTCATTTTTATATTGCGACGCTTCGATCATATATAAATTACGATTCGATAATTTGGTAAATAATAAAATTTCCAACACCAACTTTATCTTATTCAATTAAAATTTATGTAGAGGTAAGTACCTGAATCCTGAGAAGACGCATGTCATATATTCATATTACTTTGTAAACTGTTGATTTGTAATTCCCAATTTTTTTCATTCGTTTTTAACGCTCTATTAGCAAATTAGTTTTTTTATAGGAAAATTCGGAATTTGTCATTTTCGAAAATTGACCATTTTACCATCGTCGTTTTGGGATGTTGATGTTAGGAAATTGTCATTCTGGAAAGTTGTCATTCTCAGCCTCAGGGCCTGTTAGGGGACTAGCTTTCTTCATAACTAAAAACTCATTTTAACTGACTAACCTATTAAAAAGATCTCCATCATTTCGTTACGCGGAGATTTGAGATGGCTACATTATTATACACGCCACATTTTCCTTAGAGTCCGTATCCCTAGAGGTCGGTTTAACAGTATCAAGGAAGTGTCCCAGTGAGGTCACCGGGAGGTCAAGGTGACGAGCCTGACCCAAATCCGCTGCGTACCGGGAAAGGTTCGAGTTCAAGGTTGCGTGGCTCACTCGTGGGTATTTCAGAGGCGCAAAGTAACTAGGGTGAGTCATCTCTTCACTTTCATGAATATTATTGATGATTCAGTACGCATTCGGTTTTAGTTAAGGAAAAGGTTATATTTAGCTGTTTGCTCTGGCTGATTTTAGGAAAGCACTTTGCGTACATGTATTCCGGCCTCCAAAACGTTTAGTGAATTTTCAAAATTGATGGAACATATATTTTAGTTGGACACTTTGTTGTCAATCACAGACAACGTCTAAGGGACCTATGTGAAAGATTATTTGAGCCTTGAACCTTGGAAAAATTACGAAAAGTTTGTCTTTTTGCTTCATTGCGTTGCTGTCGTAATATCACTTGATAGGCCCTCCAACACCCATAGCGTCAAAAATAACTAAGGCATTGACGCCTCCCCACTTCTTCAGGATTACGTCATACTTGAGCACCCTGTCTAGATTTTGTCATATCAATAAAATTACCTTTAGCCCCTTAGCTTTATGGGAAAATTGAGTAGGTAGATGCGTGATGCGTCATTGTTTGCGCAAACAACAGTTACAAAAATAAACGTAGTTCTAATATTTACACACATAGGTACAATATATATATTCTCGGCCATAAAATTGATGCTTCGAGAAAATATCTCTACTTATTTCTTTTATTACGTTTTCTTGCATTTAATTGCGATTTCACTTATGGAACAATTTCGTTTTTGCGATCTGTTGTCATCTTAACCTTGTTTAGCGGAAGCGGCGGATTTACAAATTTGCCGCTAGTAGTCTATTCAAACTTGCCGCCCCTACTGAGTTTTGAAATTCAATACGTTAGTTTAGTTCACAATCATATTAATTACATTTAGTTATTCAGAAATTGCTACTTTATGATTTGTGTTCTATCGTCCTCATTACATCGGCTTTTTCCCGTTATTAGTATGATTGTGAAGTAGGTGATATTTCTGTCAGTTACTAGGTTACTAAATTGAAATTAATATTGAAACGTTATTGGACTGGAATATTTTTAAAATTCATGATCGCATAAGTACCTATATTTTACAGAGCGTTTAGTAATCCTAACTAATATTATAAATGCGAAAGTGAGTTTGTTTGTTTGTTACGCTTTCACGCCCAACCTACTGAACGGATCGTCAAGAAATTTTGCATACACATAGGTTAGGGTACCGGGAAGGACATAGGCTATACATCACGCGGGCGAAGCCGCGGGTAACAGCTAGTCTTTTATATACGGATTACGAACGTAATGTGTATATATATAATTATAAGTTTTTTTTTATTATTTGGGCTAGATTTGCCGCCCCTCTAAATCTGCCGCCCCAGGCTTCAGCCTACTTAGCCTATTGGTAAATCCGCTACTGTTTAGCGGTCGTGTCTGAGCTAATGAATAGCGTTTTGTTCGTAATTCTGACTATTCGAAATATCTATGACGGCTTCGAAGCAGAACGTAATTTCGTAAAATGATATTTTGCGATACTGACGTTCCATCCCGCCACCCCCTTCGATCTTCACCCTTGCTTTACATTATCTGCCGCCCGCCGCCCACCTTACGCCGTTAGGCTCCTGTTCTTATTTAAATATAAATAAATATAAATATATATGGACGAATCACACAGATTGAGCAAGCCCCAAAGTAAGTTCTTACGAAAGACTTGTGTTATGGGATACTAACTCAACGATACTATATTTTATAACAAATACATATATAGATAAACATATTTATTGTGACATTGCGTCACCCCAAAAATCGCCGCACGGGGTGGACTGTCTCTCAAGAGCCCACCACTCTACGCCATCGCTTACTAAGCCATCTTGGGGCTTGCATGCGATTTCAACTATTAGCAGTAGGCTTTATCGGTTACCACGGAACAGAATTTTTTAATATGTGTCGCGCTATATTGTTCGAGTCACAAAGTAACACTTTTATTTTCTGTATGTAAAATAACCCTAATTATTCATTAATAATTAACTTCAAGCGAATTATAAACCTTATGAACTAATTAAACGAAGTGGAAAACCCATAGGTAAAAACAAAATCACCTATCGTGATGGAAAAACCTTACTTGCCAAATCGATATCGAGCTTCCAGTATTTCTTAACAACAACAGTGTGTTTAAAGCAATGCTGGTAATAATTCTAAAACATGCCCTCATCAACATATACATATACTAATATTTTAAATTTGTGTGTTTCTGTGTATGTTGGTTACTGGATACACTAAAAATTCTACATTATCAATGGGTAACATACGCTACAATTTACCCCGATGATATCGCGAGAAAACAGATAACGAATAGTTAGGTATCTATAAAAAAACATTCGCTTTGGAACTAATAGTATAGAAGCAAGTGGTTTAAAGATTTTAATAGATGATGATTCTTTTTACATAGTTGTTGCACTTATACTGGCATTACATGCGATTTTTATGTAATTAAATTATTATTATATATCATCATCATCATCATCAGGTCTTTCCAGTCTCCACTGCAGGAGCACGACCCTCTCCGCACTACCAGAGCCATATACTAGCCTGAGTAGTTAGAGGATTTGGCCTACACTACATTTATTATATATATTATACCTTAATATATTAATAATTTATATTGCAGTCTTTTGTTATAATAGAACATAAAATGAAATGGCTAGCTTAAAACCACACCGTATATCAGGTCACAACAGAGTGGGCGTGGGGTATGGGATTGCTTCTAGATTGCTTTTGTTCTCAATCGCCTGCAGGGATTGCGTCTGGCGGTTCTCCAATAACAGCAACCGATCGATGTTTCATCAAGTTACTACATTACTTATGTACCATACTGCTTCGTAACGTTCAATAACACAACATAATATCGCATTGCAATTCCACAAATTAATCATACTGTTTAAGTGTATATGTTACCGGCTGTATAATACAGGCATTATATACATGCCTAGGCTATGTATAGAATGCCTTGGGCCGGTAGGCAATGTATGAAATATTATGAATATGATATGCTTTGCCTAGTCATTGTACATAATGCATTAGGCATTGTATAGAATGTCTGCTGGTCCAGCGGCAATGTGTGAAATACATTGATATTGGTCTGTAGAGTATTATGTAATTACCTACCTCCATAATAAGAGTTCTCCTTAGTAGTTCGGCGGCGGAAAGTTCAGTAGCGCAAAAGTAAGACGACAGACGGATAAGACAGCGGATAGTTTACTCTAGAGCGTCATACATAACTCACTCGTAAAATACATTATACGCGCGTCATAGATGTACCACTACTCTTACATACAAAATGACAAACTCCATATAACTATAGCAAGTTACTCAAAATCAACTTTCTTAAATGATAATGTTCTCTTTTTTGCAATAGAAGTAATTCAAACGTGTTTTTAATATTATAAACTTAATTTTTGAGTTATATATAAAAAAATATTGATAACAAATTTGCAACACTCACGAAAAAAACTTAGTACCTTTCTATAACTTAACTAAGTAAATTAGGATAATTTTTTAGAGGAACTTTAACTTTAAATAATTTGGGTCACCAACAGTCTGTTTTGCTTAAAAATAATCAGGTCAAAAAAATTATAAAAAAAGTAATTTATAATACCTTCCTATAACATTAGCAATATTCACAATAAAGTTAACAACCAACCTTTTTTAGGATTCCGTACCCGAATGGCAAAAAACGGAACCCATTTACGCCATGTCTGTCTGTCCGTGTGTCACACACAGCCATTTTATTCTGAAACTATTGAGACTAAACAGTTGAAACTTGGTAGGAAGATGTATTCTGTAATCACTTATCGACTTTAATACAAAAATAAAAATTATGGGGGCTTCCCATACATGGTTCCCATTCCCATAACTGAAACTGAAAAGTTTCACCATCGTTCCGTCCCGCTCTCGTCTAATTAACACATTGTCTGATGCTCATTCGGCATTTTACACAATGCCTAGGCAAAGTGTGAAATAAATAATATTTCATGCATTGCCTGGACGTTTAAGGCATTCTATATGTATAGAATATGTAGCCTAGGCATTGTATGTAATGCCGAATTATACAGATTGCCGGTAAATACATGGTATATACCTTATAAGACTTTGTGAAGACGAATGAATCTGACGTGTTAATAAATGTAAGTTCGATATTTATATTTTATTTAGTAGAAAGTCTAAAAGAGGGAATGAAACACCTACATTATTTAATTGGCTGATTGCCAACCCACCCAAGCCTTAATACACACAAGTAAATTCTGTACCTAGGTATGTAGAGTCGAGTACACTAAAAATCAATAGCCGTCTTCGAATGACGTATATGCGTGTGCAAGGACACCGTGATCAGAGCTGGCCGTCCTTCTCGGCGGGGTCAAGGTCGCCGCGACCTAATGCAGCAGGTGGGAGCTGAGGTTGAGGTCATAAGGCTCAGCGCCGGGCCTCGCCGGGATTTACTTGACGGCTGTAGCTTTTGAACAACATTTATTAAAATGTATATTTTTTAACTGAATAATTTTAAATGTGATTGACGTGAAAAAGGCACGCGAAGGCCTATTTTCTGAATAAACGTTTTGATTTTTGATATAGTAGATTCATTAGGGTATTTTATAACGCTAACGTGGCTGCGCCAAAGGTTCTGGGTTCGTTATATTTAAAAACAAGGTTTCAATGATATAGTTCTGGGTTCGATTTCTAACGCGGTTGATACTTGTTTGCGCATCATTTTTACATGGCTGTCTGCGAGTTTGGGGTTATTCAAGGAGGGTTGGCCGCTTAGAATATAAAGTTGGGCTAGAATAGAACACTGGTTATAAAAACTCATTACAGTATGAGAATAGTATCTAACTAACATGCTGTATTACAGGCCCTAATGCACCATAGCTTTAGATGTGATTGGGAACCCGCTCTGATGTAGAACAATTGTTAATATTTCTATACTTTGAATAGTTGAATATACGGTTCTCGATACTGTACCTTTTTGCTCGACTGCAGTACAGCGAAGGTAAAAATGGGCGCTATGTATGATTTCGGCCGCTATGTATAATTTTGGTCCGTATTGTAAATTTGTATTTAATTTGAACCCGTACAGTTAGGCTTTGGTGTAAAAAGAGGGTGTGAGGCAGCCGTCCATGCCCTACGCTCTTTCCTAACTTACGGACAGCCTGACGTGTTGCTCAAAATTGATGTCAAAAATGCATTCAATTCGGTAAATAGGGATACCCTGCTAACGGAAATAAAACAACATATACCGGAAATATACAATTATCTTCTTCTCAGTTACGCTGATCCAACAAAATTGTTATATCGTTCTAATGAACTGTCCTCAGAAGTAGGTTGTCAACAGGGTGATCCCCTTGGGCCTGCAATTTTTAGTTTGGCCATAAACCCCATAATAAAAAATTTAAATTCTAAATTCAACGTTTGGTATTTGGACGACGGAACCCTAGGAGGTGATGTGGATACTGTGTTTTCGGACCTTTTTTCAATCAAAAATAAATTTGAAGCCATTGGTTTGGAGCTTAATTTTAACAAATGCGAACTTTTTATAAATAACTGCAACTTAAATTTAAATGACGTAAAACAAAAATTTAATATTTTGACTCCAAATATAAAAATAGTAAACAGTAATTCCCTTACCTTTTAGGTTCTCCAATTTTTGATGAAACTATTTCTGAATATATGAATAATTCAATTACTAAATTTCAAAATTCTACTGACCGTCTCCTTGAAATTAGTCCACATTATGCACTTTGCATCCTAAAATTTTGTCTTTTCGTCCCAAAATTTACGTATGTGCTCCGTTGCTGCTCCTTTTGGAATCACCCAGATCTTTTGACACAGGTAGACGACTTAATCAAAATTAGCTTAGAATCAATTCTTAATTTGCAGCTAAACGAGCAATCTTGGACCCAAGCATCCCTACCCATCCGTTATGGTGGTTTAGGGATTCGCAAAATTTCCAGTGTCGCTTTACCAGCCTTTCTATCTTCTGTCCATAGTTCAGCAAATCTCATAAGTAAAATTTTAAGGGCATCACCTTCAAACTTTGAGATTGCTGGTTTGGAAGAAGCTAGAAATACTTTCTTAATTGCATGCCCAGGTCAAAATTTTCCAGTTTCTCCAAATTCACAGAGGAGCTGGGACGACATAAACTGCAAATTGACTTTTGACAATCTTTTGAGCTGTAGTACAGGTTCGGCGCGTGCTAGGCTTTTGGCCGTGGGTGTGCCTGAGGCCGGCTACTGGCTTCACGCATACCCTTCGTCAAATACAGGAACTTTTCTTGAGCCTGACACGCTCCGAATCGCAACCTGTCTACGGCTCGGGGTTCCGGTCTGCGCTCCTCATAGATGTCCCTGCGGCAGTGATGTCGACAAGCTAGGACATCACGGATTGTCATGCCAAAAAAGTGCCGGCCGCTTCTCGAGACATGCCGCACTTAACGATATCATACGCCGGTCCCTTGCCACCGTCAACGTGCCAAGTCTACTTGAGCCGACTGGCATTGCAAGAGATGATGGCAAGAGACCGGACGGTATGAGTTTGATTCCATGGAAGATGGGCTGGGTGCTGGTATGGGATGCAACCTATTCAGACACACTGGCCCCTTCCCATCTACATGGAACCAACAACAGAGCTGGTGCGGCTTGTGAAGCGGCTGAAAAAGCTAAAGCTTACAAATACAGGGGTTCCGAATATGATTTTGTCCCATTCGGTGTCGAGACCCTTGGTCCGTGGGGTCCTAGCGCTACAAACCTTTTTAATGAAATAGCAAAAAGGTTAGTCGACGTCACAGGAGACCGAAGAGCTGGCAGCTACCTCGGACAAAGAATTAGTCTTGCTATTCAAAGGGGGAACGCTGCCAGTATCTTCGGAACCTTGCCTAAAGGGACTCCTTTTAATAATATATATTAGATATTGTATCATATTTTTTGGTTTTTAGTTTTAGGTTAATTTTTTCATAATTATTTAATATGTTATTAGTTTATCGTTTGCTGACCCAAATAAATACGGATATAACGTCAACCACTTTTGTTTTCTCTGTAACTCAAAAACTCTGTTATAACATTATATTTGTATGTCAGCTATAAATCAGCATTTTGGTCCCTATGTATATGTAGGTATCTCCTAAACTAACCAACGTAACTTGACGTAAGGCATCTTGAAGAGTAATACTTCATAACAGTCCGCTGGTTAGAGCTTATGTGACATCCCATCAAATTTAAAATGGCGCCCACTTGAATACAAAATGACGTGTTTGGTACAAATTAAAGGTATTTAAATAAATATTATTAAAATATATAATTAGTGTAGGTACATAATAAATAAAAAATATTATTTATCTGGTTTAATTTACGTTGCTAAATGTCTTGTACGCGACAATTGATTGACGACATAGAAAAGAAAATTTTACTTAGCCTCTGTGTCATCCATCGAACATACCTGTCCAACCATCATGACAAAGATAACATTCTATATCGATAGCAATGCGTATCTTTTTACTATTCAATATCCAATAAAATATTATATTACTTCGTCTGAATTAATATTTCGCTTATTCGACGAAAGGTAAGTAACCAGTTGTTTTTCTTCACAGACACAAATTGGGAAATCGAATATGAATCACTCGGCGAGTTAGAATATGTCGGGGCGGGATCCTACGGCAAAGTCTACTCTGCTAAACTCGACGGAGAGGTCGTGGCAGTCAAAGTTCCTGAAGACGAAAAGGAGACTAACATGATTTATCTTCGCGAGTTACGCCATGAGAATATTGGTAAGTACTTATTCTTCTGTAACTGGGTCGTGGATGTTTATTTAACTATATCTTAAATAATATATAAAGCTGAAGAGTTTATTTGTTTGGCCGAACGCGCTTATCTCAGGCAGGAACTACTGGACCGTTTTAAAAAATTCTTTCACCGTTGAAAAGTTCTGACTGCACTTTTGACGCTTGACTTTACATTGAGTATGAGGTATGTACCACGGGCAAAGCCGAGGTGGACTACTAGTTAGGCATTAAATATAGTATCGTTGAGTTAGTATCCTACGACACAAGTTCACAACTTACTGTGGGGCTAGCTCAATTTATATGACGTTTGTATATACATATATATAAATCTATTTATTTATAACTGTTTTTCTGATAAAGTCGACGGAAAGCTGGCGGTCAAAATTCATGAATACAAAGAGAAATGTCTTTTAGTTCTGTAAAACGTCATTACGTATGTTGTATTATGTTTGTAGTAGGATTATTTTCTCAGGGAGTAGATGCAAAGGGTTGCGAATGAGCCACCCTTAGATTAAATAAAAAATACTGTTACATCATACCTAAGTATTTGTTTGATTATGCTTTTACAAGAAGGTAACAAAAAAAGATTTTATAGCGTAGCCTTGAATTTTCAGATCATTACCTATAGCTTTGAGTTTCTTTGAAAAAAAAAAATGTGGCCTAGTGAGAGTCAGAATCGCCAATGAGGGTTCCCATAGTAGCAACCATAGATTAGATCAGTTAAACTTAGAACAACACTATCATTTTTGAATTAGAATAGTAGTTTTACTATTATAGAATAACATTTGCTCTTTTGTATTTTAATACCTTATTTGTCATCAATTTTTTTTATGTGTCTGAAATCCTTTCAAAATCTTCTAAAAAGCCTAATAGTTAATGGTATGTATACGTGTGCATCCATTCGTCATTTCATTAAATTTGGATTACTTACGGGGGCGTGGGTGCTGCCAGACAGACAGTCGTCTGGAACTGTCTGGAACACTGATGGCGAGGAATTTATGCTCGGATTTAAGAGTACAGAAAATTGTCTGGATAATTCGAGTTTACACAAGTTAAGCTACATATTCACTTTTTAAACGACTTGAATGTTTACAGGTATGCCGTTCGGACTTATTTCCATTTTTTTCTTGTCTATTAAAAAAACTTCGAGTTGAGGTCGGTTTTTGTTTTTTGTTAAAATATCTTAAATTATACACATAACATTACCACCTCCCATCTTATCGGGGGAGGACGACTGTTGCACTAATAATTTTAGAGAGTAATTGATTAGTTATTATTATATGCTTTCATTCAGCAGTAAATAATAATGCTGGGTAGTTGATAAGATATAAGTATTATACATACTGTTTTGATAGTGTGAGAAATACGTATCTCGCTAGACTCTACAAATATAACGCAAAATTCTTTTTAAACGATTTTAAAACATGTGTCGAGCGCTTTTTGAAAAAACACTCGAATGCCGTTCCGATTACCATTATTTCAATTTAATTCTTATGCTTATAAAACAAATTGATAGGGTTGAAGTTGGTTTTAGTTATTAGAATATTTTAAATTATCCATATTACTTTATTCCTACTTAAAGCTTAGTGCTAATTTATTTATTATACATTTATAGATATTATTTCATAAGTAGTTATATTCCTTTCAGATAGAAAACTTTGAAGGACTTGCCTTTGTAAACAAGCGAACAACAAGTATTAGTTCCTTGAAATTGTTTACCACGTTTCTGTTGTTATGGCATGATAATATATTCGAGACTGATATTTGTTTCACAGGCCTTCTGTTAGAACCGAAGAAGAATGGAAGAAACAAAGCTTACGTTCATATTTTTTTCATTAAAATGATTCTAGTCTAGTTTAACTATAGGTCAATACAAACTTTTGTTTTTGCGTTTCGCTATGACTCCCGGGGCGGTAAAACAGTAATATGCGCAATGCGCAGTTGAGAAAAATAGCGAAGTTTTTTATTAGGATCTCGTAGCGAACTCATAAATATAGAATAATAAAGACTAGCTTTCGCTCGCATTAGTGTCGGTCCCTCGTGAACAGTATGTTTGCCGGAATGAAAGGAAAGAATGAAAGGAACCTTCTCCGTACACCAGACAACTTGTGTACTAAATTTCATGTGGATCTGTTCAGAAGTAACGGCGTGGAAGCTTAACAAACAACTCCCTTACGTATTTTTAATATTAGACAGGATTTGAATTTCTCGCGGACTTGTACATCAAATTTTGTACTTAAATCTTTTCTTGTAATTTTTTAATTCTGATGTCTTCAAATTCATTTTAGACAACCACAACATAGCATGTTTCTGGTGGAACTAAGAGATAACTTATTTTTTTTCTCATAGATGATGGAGAGGAGATGAAAGGCAGAATGTACGTTCTCGGGAGTAACATGATACTTTTGTTTCGGGTAACAGACTTTGCACGAAGTAAAAACTCCTCACTCAAAAAGTATTATGTTGCGTCACAATCTATTATTATTATTAAGGAGTTCTTAATTTATTTTAATAATTATCTATTTTAATCCTTTTTTCGAACTTTTGACGAGCTCCGTGGCGCAGCGGTCAACACGCCGGTCTGCGACAGCGACACGGATGGTCCCGGGTTCGATCCCCGGTCAGGTCAAGATGAAAAATGATCTTTTTTAGATTCACCTGGGTCTTGGATGTTTATCTATATGATTATCTATTATAAAATATAGTATCGTTGAGTTAGTATCTCATAACACACGTCTGAAACTTACTTTGGGGTTAGCTCAATATGTGTGATATGTCAAAAAAAAAACTTTTACATATAATTTTATTATTTTACATACTTAGTATACAAAGTGTATACTTTAGTATTTGTTAAATATATGTATATTATGACTGAAAAGTGTGTTGGGGTCTGAAATGAAAAGGAGCAATTTGATTTGTTTGATGTCTTTATTGCAGTTTAGACAATCATACTAATACAGTTTTATTTTTATTTTCAGTCCGATTCCGCGGCGTATCCACCCAGGACTCAAAGAACTACATAATTATGGAGTATTGTCAGTACGGTTCGCTCTATAATTATCTACATAATGGCACTCGTGTCATGATTAACCGTACGTTCGAATGGGCGAAACAGGTTGCTCATGCCATGGAGTACCTTCACCGTAAAAATATTATTCATAGGGACCTTAAATCTCCTAAGTAAGTGTTTAATTTTATTATTTATCTATATTTTAGCCTTTTGCAGACGACGAACTTAACCGACTCTACGAAAGAATCTTTGATTGTTTCTTAAATACATTTGGAGTGGTAGTTTAAATACGCTGTTTGCATTGTGGTATGAACTTTAGCTGACTACAAATCCAACGATGTACCTACTGAGTCCGTCGTCTGTGGAGGTAATGGTCTGAAACCCCGAATGTTTTCCGAACTAGAGGTCTTCTGTTAGAATTTTTAAATATGTACAAGAGTTTTCACTTTTTGTAGTTTTTGGGTATTCGTGTACATAATAATAATAATAATAGGTATATAAGAAGTCATTAATAAAATAGGATCATTGATAATTTTATAATTAAAAATACGATTTACAAGAATCTTACTAGATGCTTAAAAGATTAAGAAACTTATGCATCTGAGAAATATTTTTTTTTTATTATAGCCATGAAGTTCTTTCAACGATGAATAAACTTCTTATAAAGTTAGTGTAGAGTTAACAAGAGTTGTTATTGGAAGTTCAGATGTTTAAAGTTACGAGTTGACGTATCGTTAAGATGCGACACATTGTTACCAAGGACTTAATTTATTGTTAAATAAATTCATCCTATTTATTTTACTTATAAGGGGGCGAAGGCTATTCGATAAGATATTTAAATTAAACATTTTGTTTCATAAATCATTAATTATGGTCAGTTACATTTCATATTTATGTTTAGTCTCTGCAACAACGCCTGCGACGCGGTTTATATCAATCATACCTACTATCATTTCGCTCTTAAACCACCTAGCAACTTAAAAAGAGCAACACTTGTATAATATATAAGTATTTCGCGAATTTGGATGACATTTGAAATCAGTGGACATAAAATTGAGCCCAGTATTTTAAAGAAATGTCGGAAAACGTTATTGTTGGTGTCAGTGGTGCCTGTGTGATTGAAAGACCGGCTTCTGTTAGATCTATAAAGAATATTTTTTTCTTCCAGTATACTTATAGCTGATAATTTAGTATGTAAAGTTAGTGATTTCGGAACCTCCCGTATGTGGGAGCAAATGAGTACGAAAATGTCGACGCGTGGCACCACATACTGGATGGCGCCCGAGCTGATGCTGGGCAGCAAGTGCTCGGACAAGGTGGACGTGTGGTCCTACGGGGTCGTGCTGTGGGAGCTGCTGACGCAAGAGGTGAGGCTCATTGCTGGTAGCTGCTTAACATTTTCATG
Source organism: Rhodophaea formosa (assembly GCA_963082605.1). Classification (NCBI taxonomy): domain Eukaryota; kingdom Metazoa; phylum Arthropoda; class Insecta; order Lepidoptera; family Pyralidae; genus Rhodophaea; species Rhodophaea formosa. Next base: position 15,209,093 of record OY720203.1, on the reverse strand, counting down.
GTTGGGGTACTTATATATTTTCTTTGTTATATTGTACCTACTTCTACCCTTCAATTAGTAGACATCCTCTCAATTATAGTACAATAAAGATATTACAAACAAACCTATCTATATAGAAAGCGTCTTCTACTCAGTACCCTGATAGAAATATTTAAATTTTTAATATACGTTATGTATCCTTATTTTAGCAATACTTATTTTTCTTTTAAAAGTTTATTAAACATACCTTTCCACCTAGGTGCCATATGAAAATCTACATCCTTGCGCGGTGATATACGGAGTGGGCAGGAAAAAGATATCATTACCCTTGCCTTCCACGTTCCCTTTACAACTGAGGGTTCTGCTTTCACACTGCTGGAGCCGCGATCCAAGAAACAGGTAAGTGTTCCTATTGTTATTTTTATGTTTTCATGATTTTGTTTTTAACATTGGGGGTATGTGTTGTGCAGCGATAGTTGTATGACATAGTTTTTGGATGTAGTCGATAAAGGGGTGTTTGCATCGATCTACGTTATTGTCACAACCAGAGTTGTGTATAACTTCATATTTTGTGATAATTATAACACTCTTGGAAAAAAGGAGATTGACCAAAAAAAACTAATACAATTAATGTTGTTAAAGTATAAAATAGATAAAAATTAAAGTTCATTTGTTTATTTATTCATTTTGTACACAGAAAAACATGTTAAGATGTTCATTGTAAAGAAAAACAACAATGTGTTGACAGGCCGCCGTTCACCCGCATCATCGAGGTTCTGACCCAGGCCTGGCAGCAGTGGGGCTGGCTCGTCGACGAGCTGTACATGACCATGCAGGACTCGTGGCGGCAAGAGATTGAGGTCTGCAAGAACAACGGCTGGTGAGTCTCGGAACAAAGCTTAAGTTACAGGTCGCCGTCGAAAAGAATAGAATTAATATATAATTTATATTTATATTATATTTTATTTTAAAATGTCGCTTAAATCTTTCTTTTCTCGTAGTCATGGTAAAAAGTAAAGTGCTCTTAAATAAAACCGAGTATATCCAGGGCCATGAATCACTCGCGTCGCTCAGGATTCTAACACTTGAATCATTTCCTATGGTCGTGATTCAGTTGTTAGAATCCTTCACTTGCTCGTAATTGTATATATTATTTATTATTTACCTATGTCGTCTCAAAAGGCACTGACATGTATTTTAGTTCTTTGCATTAGTTTGTAGTTTAGTATATAACAAGTACTTATTAACTTATTTAGGTAGTTGGTTACGGTAATGGCTGAAGTTCATTGGCTGGTAAGTTATTCTGGTCTTTTTCTGCTAGAGTTATGGTCTTTATCAGTGATCAAAGCGATGGAACATATTTTTAAGTCGCTTGCCGACTGCAGAATTCGCGTTGTCGTTGTTTGTCTGGTACTCACAACGCCATAACTTCAAGCCTCTTCTACTTATTTGGTGCGTAATTACTTTAGCTGTTAGTTATGGTTCTGCTAGGAGGCACCGGAGCAAACCAAGGAGAGTACAGGAATGGATATTTTGTGTATTTACTGTTCTAACAGTGGTTGAATACTACATTCATAATGTGCAATTCACAGTCGAAATGGCCAAAGTGTTTTTTTTAAGGACGGTTTCCCACTGAATCTGACCCGTAATTGCGAGAATCTGATGATGGACCTCGCAGACACATGCTGTTTGTTACACCTGTAATGTGGCTGTTTGGGATGTACTTCGCACAGAATTTACCCTGCTTTGAATCCTGTGCAGTATGGAAGCTTCAAGCTCGTTATCAATCAAGAATCTCAATTGCAATGGTTTATTTAATTCTTTTCACCGTTCGTCAACTGTGAAGTGTCAGGTCCAATGAACAACTCCCTTATGTTTTAACTGTTAAGTACGATTGCGAAATACAATGTTTTGATATAAATATTGAAGGTTGACATATAAAAACAAGCATACAAAAGTCTGAATGCATATTTATGAAAGTTGTCAAACATAAAGTGTAAATGGCAAACGTTTGAGGCTCCTTTTGTTGTCTAAGCACACTTGGTGAAATGAAGAAGGCAATACCATTAACCACATTACTTTTGCCAAAAAATACTATCTCTTAACATAACATATAGCATTAGACTTGATACTTCAGTACTGCCCAGTGTGAGACCCTGAAAATGTGACACTAAGCTATTTGTTGTCTTCTCTGTCTTTCTCCTTCTGTACTCTTCTTGTTTTGCGGCGCAGGCCCACTTCGCTTGCTCGCGTCAGCGACGTGTTGACTCTCGCCTGGAACCACTCCGACTTCCTTGGGGAGGATTACTGGTGTCATCGTCTTCGAATGGCCAAGGAGAGTGGTTGGTAAGTACCCAACCCCCTAGGACTGTCCGCCCTTGCTCATATGTATGCACCTACTTTTATTTTGTATGATTGGCAAACGGTAAGCAAGAAAAGACTTAGCAAAAGGCATTTCTTCCTCTGTAACCTCATTTTTTTTTCTCTCGTGGTATTTCATGTTGTCAGTTCCATTGGCCAAATCCCTTTGGCCAATGGAAAAAGATTAAAATTAGAAAAGTCTCCCGACTTTACTAATATCGACCAAGTTCCATTACTAATCTTTCTGTCACAGTTATGTATATAAAAGTGATTATAGGGTGATAATGGATGGTAATTGGCTTTATGTCATTACATCCTGCACGGCGTTACTGGTATAAGCAATGATGACAACACCAGGTGCATGAATGCTCCTTTACGAAGAATCGTCAGAAGTCTCCCTTCGGCAAAATGTGTTAAGAAATCGTGTAATGTAAAATAATGTGTTACAGGCAAGTTGTGCCACACCACGAAGTCACCTTGGACCAGCCTCATCACAAGCACAATCGAACCTTGTACAAGAAAGTCATGCGTGAAGCTTCCAAGATGTATATGGATGCGTGCGCCCTGTACCTGCGACTCGAGCAACGGGAGGCTTCTTTAGCAGAGTTAGTATAGTATTTTTTTTTCAACAAATTTATTGCAACAAAAGGGGCATGCCATTCGAGATTAGATACTCTTTACTCAAAATCGTGATACTGGGAAATTATACGCGTGTATGTATGAAGTATTTACCAAATGGTACACCTGGAAAACTGTAAACATACTCAGGGAAGAAACGCTGAAGGAATACTTTGAAAAAATAAATAATTATGGTAAGTGTTATGATATTTGAGTATTATGGTAGGTATCTTTTTGGCATACCCCTTGTATATTCAGGCGAATATTGTGTTTCAACAAATGACTGAGAATTATAATTATAACTAACGTACCATTTCTCCACCAGGCGTGAATTGGCGTTCGGGGTACTAAACAGTCCTAGAAGTTGGCTCGCGCGCCGCCGCGCCTCGTCGTCTTCTTCTTCCAGCTACTCGGCCAGTCAGCTGACGGTCGTCAAGCTCCAACAGAGCATTAATAACAAAGTCCGAGCGGTCACAGAGCTCGCAGAGTCGGGGTCTCTCCCCAATGAGGTCACCCGAAAGAAGCACGACAAACGGAAAAACAAAGACCATTTGCCTCTAGTCCACGACTCGGCACGCACTAACCGCGATTTGGCGCGTCATCAAGATAGAATTCGCATGGACTTGCCTTACGAAGTCGCCCGCAAAATAGACGAGATGTCGCGCAAAATAGACGCCAAGGAGAAAGCTAAAGAATCAAAACATAAATCTGATGACTTGAAGTACGAATCGGATGATTTGGAAGTCATAACGGAAGAGCCACAACGCAAACTGGATGAATCGAAAGAGAAAATTGAAGGCGCGACGGCTGAAGCTAAAGAAGCGACGCGCAAAATGGACTCGGGCCGCAAGTCGTCGACGGATGACGTCAACGGCAATATCCATAAGGCTGACACGATTGTTACTTGTGACGTCGAAAACGTCAAAGACAACCATAATAATGGGCCAGTAGCTGTCTAATATGCATCTACATTAAAATAACACTCATGTACATATAAATGTAAAAATGTACATAGGTAATACATAAAAATATTTGTTTAAGACTGTTTCTGTAAATATAATAGATACGATAAGGATCTCTAGTGTAATGTAGGATAAATGAAGATAAAAATATGTCGAAAAAAATCTATAGTAATTTAAATGGTCCCAAAAATATGTCGGATAAAAATCTGTAGTATAAGTTTTGTACATATAAATGAAAAGTCAAAGAAATTGTAAGTCGCAACCGTAATCTCTCCCAACCTAATTTAATACTCACTTAATTTCGAGCTATCGACCAAAAATCATTGTTGGCCATTTATTGCACCACCTTTGTTGTACGAGAAACACAAAAAATGCCATCAAGCTATTTGATCTATAATCTGGTATTGGGAGTAGTTCGTACACCAGGATCCTTCAGACTGATCCCCGGAAGAGCCCAAAGCCTCCTATTTATCACATGTTTCTCAAGTATCATCAAGTTCTCGAAAATAACTTATACCATATAATAATTGCCATTTTCAAAAGGATAACTGAACAATTATTTACTTTCAGAAGATTTTAGACCTATAAAATTTTGGTAAGTTAATCAGTTTATTTGTTGGAACAAAGACACTGAAATAACATCTGGTGTTGGTGGACAAAAAATGATAGTCAATATATTGAGGCTCGAAACAATTAATGCCTTTGGATTCCATTTACAGTATAAGTAGGTATATAAATTTGTACAAATGTAAATACTCCAAGTTTAATTTTGTGTAGTTTGGAGAAAATGTGGATACCGAGTCGGTGTTGTGGAACACTGTAGTTTCCGTTGGCAACATGCTGTTAAAAGTACCTTTTTAAAAAGTCATGCTCTGTATAAAATGATATCTAAGAAGTGAGATTCATTCATCAGATCTCGGCAGTTACAAAAACAATTGTAATAAGCACATTTATTGCTTATTGTCCTCAGATTAGCAAGACTTTCCTCAATACAAATGGACATTCTTCACTAATTTATATGTTTTTCCACATGAAGAAATGTTTCCTTTGTTGGTCCAAACAACATGCTACCTTAATATCACTGGACTTTCTATCACGGTCCTAAATTTGTCAGAATTATTAGATTACTGTAACCTGTATTTAAAGATAATATTCTGACATTTTATGATTCATTGCAAAAATTCGAAATAAAAAAAACATTACGTGATTAATGGATGACCCCCGAGATGAAAATTATCTCTTTCTTGTGCTTGTAAATAGTCCAAAAACATTACATACATACATTTCGCTTTAAAATCCTTGTGACGTTTCGATTTGATGTAATTCACATGATATCTAGGAATCTTAAGAGAACAAATTATAACCGCCAAAAGTGGCCACTTTTGGCGGTAAAGATTGTGTAAATTACAAAGAAACAATTTAGTTAATTTGGAAACGTATACACTAAGTTAGAAAACCCTGCTGTATTATAAGCTATTTTAGGTATAAGAGTAATTAACACGTTAGTTAGCTAGCTAGTTCGCGTTTTGGATGCAAACGCAAATGGGTAGGTGCCTTTGCATGTAAAGGCATTCACATGGAAGACGGAACGTTGTCTGTGCTATATAGAAGTACTATAGATCACTTAAACATCACCATCAGGAATGAAGGGTCGCACAGCTTCTTCAGGCAGATTTGTATGCCAATAAGGCCAGAAAGTGGAAATTTCCGCCAGATGGCAATCTTTTCTGGGTGGTCTGGAAGTCGCTGAACCGACTCTGGCCTGGTACGGTAGGAATATGCCAGAAAAAAATTGCCGTGTGGTTCCCGGCAGAGTAGAATAGGACCACTCCAAGTCTTCCCGTGGATGTCGTAAAAGGCGACTTAAGAAACACAAGCTAAACAAAGCTTACAAACATCAAAAAGACCTCTCCAACCCGTCTGGCCAGCGTGGAGAGTGTAGGCCAAATCCTCTGACTACTCTGGCTAATATATTGCTGTGGTAGTACAGAGAGGGTCGTGCTCCTGCAATGGAGACTAAAAAAGACCTGATGGATGCCAGAAAAACCTGGTTAGTCGGGGTTTTAGGGTTCTGTCCAGTCAACTACACACAGTTTTACGATCCTGATGTTTCATTCGCTGTTGTTAGAGGAATTTAGCAAATTATTAGAAACAAGAGGAAGCACTTTTTACATCTGTAGTAGTTTTTGTGTAAAAATTACGCAGGACCAGTTCGTTTATTCCATGTGGATGTGTGTGTACTGTAATATTGCACCGGTAAACGGTTTGTGAATCCACACATGACCATGATTATATGCCATTTGCACATGACAGGCAACATGATACTGGGGGCGACGTTTTGCGTGGCTTACCATCCAGGTACCTTAGTTATTAAAGAGGGTTGATAGGCTGATATGTATATAATCGACTTGCGCTCTTCTGATTTTCGAAGTGAAGAAAAGCGGTTTTTGTTGCGCGATATAATTACTATCTATCTATCTATCAGCCAGGGACGTCTACTGCTGAACAAAGGCCTCCCTCATAAATTGCCACAAATTGCTATTTTGTGCATATAATTTAAGAACACAGTGCTTAAATTATAGATAGATCGAAATGGTATCGCCCTCAAAATTTGTCAGCGATCTCTATAAAAGTAATAACATATGGCTTTTGTACGTGCGATATGAATGCCATAGACTATTCGTCGGTGTCAGGCCGTTTGGACAGGAGGTGTCTTAGTCTATGGATATTGTGTCAGGGTTTTATTGCGGTGTTCTAAGTGTATGAAGGATACGTTTTCAGGGGTGTATTTTCATAGTGTTATAAGCATTGTTCAATCTTGGATGATATGGATGTTATCTTTCAAGACTATGAAGTGTTCAGGTCTCAAAGAATGCTAGTCGATTTGGGGGGCTTTTTACGGTACGGTTCGGTTACGTTTTACTCGCTACAGAATAAACCGAATAGCCCAAGCTGTAAATTTTATAAAGGTATTATTTGTAAAATACTTACATGACGTGCGCAAGCGCAGTAAGATATTTTTATCTGTGCCAAGCAGCGGCCATATGACACGCCTTAATTTCCGTTTAATTATATAAAACTATATGAGTTATTTATCCAATAAATTATACATGTAGGTAATTACCTAACCTACTGTATATTCGGTGGAACATTTTGGCCTGAGATACCTTCGTTGGAGGCCCTAATTAAATAGCCAAATAGTTTATACTCAATTTCTTATTTGTTCATGAATTATTCTAACGGTTTTGTATGTGTTTACCCTACTTTTTAATTATTCTACATTTATGGCGAAGCCACATTGATGTTGTCAAAGGCTTTAATTCACATAAATTATCAAACTATGTCAACTGTGACTAACATACCTACCTAATTATTAGGTATGTTAGTGACTGTGAACATTCTTTTCTTACTCACACCATTATGTATAATTTATTTTTCATATAAAACAAATCACAAATTAAATTATTCAAAATACAATACATTAATATTCCTAATAAATATAGGTACATCAAAAAGATTTCGTCAATGTTAAAACCCGTCTCTTAACGTCTCTGGTGCAAAAGTGCCTAAAACGCTAGCTGCATTGCCTCGTTGTATTGCAATGGCCAACCTCTGCACCAGAAACGAGCCGGACCGGGTGTCACCATTCCGTTCTGCTATGCGGTGCCCTATTTCTGAAATTAAACGCTTAGCGTCTGCCCCCCAGCAACCCATAGTCTCCACAGCAATGGGCACGAAAGAATAATGTGGCTCCATAGCTGCGTATTTTAGGCGCTTTCTTTCCGCTGCATCCTCAGCCGCTGCCGCCGCCATCCCGATGGTTCGACTTAGATGACTAGCAGCAATATAATTATTATAAATAATGGTAACAGTAAATATCTACAATTAAATATGTAAAGTTAAAAAAAAAATATGATAATATACATACAGTGTGGCAGAACCATAGCAATTAGATGCAACTTTTGTGAAACCTTTTATATTTACAATTATAAGTGTAATCTTTACGGATAACTGATTAAATTTCGTCCTAATCCATATATGACGCCAAGACTTTCTATGGAAATATTAGAAATAAAAATAACAGCATCATGAACGAGCATACAGATATGTCTATTAAAATATTTTTTTAAAGAAAAATGAGAAACACGACTGCCTTTACAAAAATATATGTAACGTTTGTTACTTCAGAGTGAAAGGACTCTTATGATTTTAGTCCGTTAAGCAGAAATTATGATGCAATAAAAACTCATGTATTACTTATTTCCACACATAACAATTGAATTCTCAAAATCATACACTCCTTTTTGAGCAGTCGTGTAAGAAACATTGCCCCTTTTGAAGCTTCTCTATATTTTTGTATATATGTATCTGTCTTGGTAGGTATGTACCGTGTAGATCCAGTGTATGTAAAAATACTTGAAGTGCGATTCCAAGCGATCTTTTGTAATATACCTATAGTATGAGGAGTGTTGAAATTATTCCTGGGACATAGCTATCGATACAGACGACAAATTTAAATCACCTATTTTGAAAATGTTTGTCTGTCTGAACGCGTATCACGCAAAAACCTCCTGTCCGTTTTTTGTGAAATTTGGGTTCCTTTATTACCAGATTTAATCTCACCTTAGTTTATCCCGGGAAAACAATCTTAAATCATGCGCGTACTAAGTCGCGGGAACTGCTAGTAATACGTTTAGTAGTAAGTTAAATAGTATATAAAACATTGACCCTCATTAATTTTCCTAGTTAGAAAAATATTTCTTCTTTCGAGAGTTTGCATGTTATGAAAGACTGCAAGACAAAAATGAATATTAGAATTATCTAATATGATCTCAAACTGAATTTAAGCGATTTAGTTTTAAATGTAATTGCAAGCTAATTTATTATTATAACGTAACTATTTATTAAATGATTTCTTTCTAGTCATTCCGAATTTTGTTAATTTTAAGTAGAATCAATTTGTACTTTATAGTTTTTTTACTTAATAAGACACAGCAAAAATATTTATATTGAAAAATTGCCTTTTTACTATTGCGAAGTGCAGTTTTAGACCTCAAAGACTTTTTTATTAAATGATTTCTTTCTAGTCATTCCGAATTTTGTTAATTTTAAGTAGAATCAATGTGTACTGTATAGTCAGCAAAAATATTAATATTGTAAAATTGCGTTTTTTCTATTGTGAAGTGCAGTTTTAAGACCTCAAAGAAATAAAAAAAGTCAAATTCATGAGTTAGCTAAACAATATGCAGCACGAAAAATATCTTGAGAAATGTGAATTTCTGATGCTCATTGTGTCCTACCAAGTCCTACATTATATCTCCATGGTTTAAGGCATGTATTTTTTATGGGCAGACAAGCCCATCTAGTACAATCGAGTCGTCGATAACTAAGAGTGGTCCAAGTTACTGCCCAAAAAAGTTGGGGGTCATTAAACTCAGCTGTATTTTGACCCAAATATATTTTTCGTGTTTAATTAAATGTTAGCTAACATGTTCGATTATTGTGTCTCACCATTGACGTCTGTTTGTTTAACTTAATTTGCAATCCTTGTATGTTGAATTTAATGTAACTGCAATGGAAATAAATAAATGAAAAAATATGCTTGTTTATATACGGATACCCTATATTTTACTATAGATTAACAATGGTTTCAAAGTTCCAACCAACCTTGGAACACTAAAAAATATGAAAGCGAAAGAAGACGTAGTACCTAATTTACTTTTTTTAAAATTGCTATTTCATTTTACAGTCTATCACTAATAAGCATTTTAATAAAATCATTTTCGCAGTCTCTCTTACATTACAGCAGAAAGTAATACTGTTCGACACTTTTCATACAAATTGCCGACCCGGCCGAACAATTGTGTATGTCATTTTTTTCGAGTTCCCAGCATTTGTCCCGGAATAGTTGCTATTTTGACGGGCTGATTTGAACGTTTGAGGACAATGTTGTTAACACCCTGTATAGTAAAAGGTTTTGAGCACTGATTTTAGGTATTAAGAAATCATAAGGGTCAGCGCAGACCGAGAGCAGAGCAGCGGAGAGCATATTTTTAAGACTCGTAAAACAGACGAAGTTGTTTTTGGAAAACTATCAGTTGGATATCGGCCACGCACGACCCATAGTTGAGCTTGTGCTGACGGGACCAAAAGTCCCTTAGGGAGGGTGGTCTAATGATTCGCAGCCTCGAACCGTCCTGTGGTCAAGCGTCTGATGTCACTTTCAATGTCTTGCACAGTCGTCGAGTAAAAGGTGATGAATGCACTCTTGTGAGAAGCCAACTACACATTTTTCTGAAACAAACAAAGACACATTTTCATTTTCATGGGCTTACTAGTTGTGCCATCCTAGACCTAAATGTGTCTGCTTCTTTTCTCGTATAGGTACCTAAGAACCTAGACTGGCAGGAATCTTGAGAGGAATGTCTTTCTAAGGCAAGGTTTATCTGTCTAAGGCATATGTGCATGTGCATTGCACCCCTATGCAATCATAATAGAGGGCAGCAGTGGGGGCATTTTTAAGATTAATTTATAATAAGGGTTTACTTCTTTTTTTTAAGCACTTATGCATGTTAAGCAACTCCGGGCGCAGTTCTCACTTGGATGGATGGCTACGGTGGCATAAAAATATCTCGATCTTCTAGGTGCTTCAGAAGGCACATTAAGCCGTTGATCCCGGCTTTCATCAATGGTGGCAGGCGTTAATAATAAATAATAATAATAAATAAATATATACGGACAAATCACACAGATTGAGTTAGCCCCAAAGTAAGTTCGAGACTTGTGTTATGGCACGGAATTAATAATAGTACTATGGGATACTAACTCAATATACTATATTTTATAATAGAGACTTATATAGATAAACATCCAAGACCCAGGTCAATCTGAAAAAATCATTTTCCATCTTGACCTGACCGGGGATCGAACCCGGGACCATCCGTGTTGCAGGCAGGCGTGTTGACCGCTGCGCCACGCCTCGTCTATGTCAGATGCCTGCCAGCTTGAAAAATCTGACACCTGCGTTGGCCACTTACACACGCGAAAAACAAACTTCCTTGGGGCTATGTGGTCTGCAGCCCAGAAAGGCCTTGTGTAGGTACTTAGATCTGCCCCTGTATGCGTGCGAGTTATAGTAGTAAGTAGGGTCTGAACTTTGTAAGACTCGTTAGGATATGTAGGAAATGAAATAAAATATTTAATGGAGAAGCTCAAATCTGTCGTCCGCGGACTAAAGGTGAGTCCACGCGCGTTTCCGTAAATCAGCAAGTTCCCTCGTGCAGTCAGCTGTTGTATTGTACCGTGATGTTATTAGCAAAATATTCGCTCACACAAATTCGCCGCGCGCCACATATTTCCGATTATTTTTAGAATGGCGGCGCTCCGCTGCCGGCGCGCGCACACGGGCAAGCGCGCGCGGCCCGGTAGCACTGGAGCTTATGGAGCCTCCTACATTCCCCACCAGTGGCCTCCAGACCGTCAGGGCGGCCCCTGGGGGGAGCGCCGTCCTCAGCCTGCCGCTACCCACAGGCACCGCGCCCTTCCTCTTCCAATGGTACGTTAAAGCTATATTTAATTTTCTAACGCAGCTTCCACCAGCTGTTTTCGTATTTTTCGATCCTTTATCGAAATGAAATCACCATCACTAAATTGTAAGCTTTATTGTGTAGTGTTAAGTGCAGTTTTTGTCTGCGTGTGCGCAGTCGCCGGCGTGGTTCGGCGTTGTTTGTTTTTCACTTGTCGATTTATAAATACGGAACCAGGAAGACGGTACAGTGGGACACCCGACACGGAGTTGTTTAATTATGCTATCATAATTTGGGCCACGTCTAGGGGGAGATGATGGGACGCCACGCTGTGGACAGAAAGTCAGTTAATTAAAAATAAAATGTTGATGTGACGTGCGTGCGAGGAAGTCCGGATCATGTTTGTGGTTTTTTATTTGATGTCGGTGTAGTAATATACTCGAGTAGTAGTATAGTAAGTGCTATTGGTAGGTAACTGCAGGTTGCAACCTTCTGTACTGATACCTTTTGGATGAGTATTGGTTGGTAACTAGGTACTCTAGGACAGTGTAGTTAGGTAGTCGTTTTATCCCTACAAAATGTGTTATCCAAATAAATTAAAACTAATGTCCAATGTTCTGTATATCTAAGTGAAATAAAACGGTCAATTTCAGTAGGCTTTTGTTTTATAAATAAAAACAAAAAGAAAACAAGTACTGACCGCTCTCTATTCTACAAATCAACAAAAAGTAGCTACATCTGTGTCTAAAGTTTTTGCGTTTTTTGAAAAAACAATTTGCGTTTCATTCAAGTAACATTGTAGAGAATCAATAAATTAACTTCAAAACAAGACAATACTGTAACAATGGTTAGGAGACAACGTCGTCGCTCGCAGTGTATCTAAGTATTAGACTTAATATTATCACGCATAAAATGGTTTCATTACCCGACTGTCCAACCAAGAAGGTGGGTAATGTTTTTCTTAAGTAGGTTTAAGTAAGTAGGAACACTACTTATTTAAGATTCTGATTCCGAGACTAAAATATAGCCAGGGGGTAAAAAATCAGCAGATAAGCTGGTGCGATCGCATCACCTTGATTGAAGATTCAAAGATTTATTCAGAAAATAAGCCTTCTTTTTCACGTCGATTCATATCTTAGTAAGATTACAAAGAGGAAAGATTTGATTGTTTCGAAAATATTATTGGACCGATTTTTTAAATTCACCTTGTACTTAGCTGTGACTTAGCTAGACATAAGTAATAATTATGCAGTACTATACCCAAGCGAAACTTGGACTTTGGAAGCAGGCGTCTATAGCGTCAGTGGCGCCGCGTCTGTGGCGCCGCGACAGATCGTTGTTCAATACAAATGTATAAAATTTTAGTGAACATCATTCGAGCATAGCGACACTGACGCAGCGTCACAGAGTGTTTTACTATAATTTACTTATGTACTATATACTTACAATGACAGTAACTGTTTATTCCTGCCGAATACTTTATCTACAAAATCAATGTACCATGTATCGCCCTGATTATGAAAAAAGATTCAAAAGAACAAAGGTGATGCACAGACAAAGTATGTCGGGTGTCCAATGCACGTCTATTTGCGTAGAGTACGACTCCCTTGCAAATGAAAAATTTCTGTAACCTACATTTTGTATTACATCAACATTGTATTGACGTTTCCTTCGATTAACTTGGCGTGCGTGACTAGTATACTTCCCACGGGATATAGTAAAGTTCTAAAGCTATGTTTCCACCAAAGAGGTGACTGAGGACACCTTTTAGGTCTGGTTCTTTTTGTTGCTGATTCGTCATACTGGTCAATTCCACTAAAATTGGGTCTAGTTTACTCTGTTTTAATAAATTCAATATGTTCAGATTTTCATATTACCCGAAAAACCAGTGGCATATTTTTGAAATACTGATTTTCCATTGATATTTTATTCGCAATCTACCAAGTGGAAGGGACATACCCGTAATAAATCAAACCGCGAGCTAAAATCATCATCATCATCAGGTAAAATGTTTGATGTTTATAAGCTTTGCTTAGCTTGTTTTCCCTTAGTCGCCTTTTACGACATCCACGGGAAGACTTGAAGTGGTCCTATTCTACTCTGCCGGGAACCACACGGCTTCTGCCGGGAACCAAAATACTTTAGTATAATAAAATTAAAATAACAGTTAAATAAAAATAAAAAAACGTTCCCAAACAAATCGCCCAGCTGCACACCTTTTGTATCGAAATGCCGAAATTTATTTTTGTTTTTGGCTGTTATTTTAATTTCATTATACTATAGTGATGTAGTACAGACCGTGGTTGGATTTATTACGGGTATGTCCCTTTCACGTTGTATAGGTAAGTAGGTTTTATAATCACACTAAACGTTACAACCTGCAACATACCCTTAAGGGCCCACACTAGGCACACTAGTGACGCGAATAATTTTATTCCTAATACTTAACAAAGAGAAAGAAATTCAAGAATGTAAATCATAGCCTTAGTAAATAATCTGAAGTATTTTTGGAATCATGTGAGAAATAAGTAGTACCGCCAAAAACGGCCGTTTGGTGGTAATCTGATTTTCATAGTTCTCACTGATTCTGATGATATTAAACATGATTCCAAAAATACTTCAGGTTATTTATTAAGGCTTATATAGAAAGAAAGAAAGAAAGAGAATCTTTATTCGGCCAAACACATAACAACAAACAAAAACATTAGCAATACGTATAAAATGGTAATTGCCGAAAAGGCGGCCAGCTTCTTTATGCTGATAGCGGGGTGCTACAGCGCTGATTTTCAGCTGGTGCCATGAAGACGTGGGTTAGGTGGCTTAATTATTAACATTTTTTTAGCAATATCTACATATAAAATATATATTTTTTGTTTTGTTTCTTCTTCATTTTTTTCTCAATTTTATACGTCGGAAAATACATAAAAGAGAATAAAAAGTAAACAAAACAGCAGCAACAGCTATGACTATAGTTATAACAGAAAAAATACAATTTGGGGGAAATTAAAAATTATTGATAGCATTGCCATCAATTTGCCGCGATAAAGTTATTTCTTTAATGCGTTTTACATTCTTGAATTTCTTTCTATTTGAAAAGTATTAGGAATAAAATTATTGGCGTCGCTAGTGTGCCTAGTGTGGGGCCTTAAAGGGGTGACTCACCTCATCAATATGATTTTATCAAACAATTCTGGAAACTCACAAAAACTTTCGACATTTTCATACAAGTATTCAGCCGCTCGGGCTATTGTAGGGAATGTCAAAAAAATTCGAGTTTCAAGCATTGCTCCCATAAGAAAAGTTGTTTGTATTGACCGTCTGAGTCACCCGTGCGTGCCCCAGGAAGGTCGAGGGTTAATTTACACGCCGTAAAATACATAAAAATCAAATTTTATTCTTCATGTAAGTATGTAATGATTACTAAATCCAATAAGTATATCTTGTGGTGTCGCTGCAATAAGAATATGGGCATGCATATGCATATAAGCATGCAAGCATACAGAATGCATAAGCAGTTTTTAAGAAAGCTGTTGTATCTTGAAACGTGGCGATAACTGTAGAAATCCACATGGTTTCTTTACCCGGAACTAATTATTGGTTCAAAAAATATTTAATCGTATACCTGAAAAATTTTAAAGGTTTACTTAAAAAGCTCTTTAAAAGAAAATTACATAGCTGGCTCATGGAAAAATGCATCTACGGCAATGATGTATATTTGCAAACCAATGACAGTGCAATTAATCCAATTTCACATATAATAAGAATACATTTAATAATAAGTATATGTTACGTATATAATCCACTTAATTAATAATATAATTTAATCAAATTTAAAATTATATTTATTTATGTTGTATTTAATTATATACTAATTTGTAATATTGTCATCTTAGGCCAGTCAATATCGACACAAAAAAGTGCAAACATTGCAAAGGCGTATTTATCGGCGATTTTTTAATATATTGTAAAGACCACCAAGTAGCCTACACCCGGAGGGCCCGAAATTATAAGACTTTTTTCAGTTTTTACGAATTTTTTGGGTATCTTTGTGATATACTTTTATAAAATGCACTAAATTATATAGCGTTTGAGTATAATTTGACTTCTCTGTGACTTAAACTAATAGTTATTAAGTCACAGCTTGTCAAACCATGTCAACTTTTTCCCAAATTTGGCATAATTTGAGCTTAGTTTTGCTTTCCGGGCCTGTACCAAATAAACTAAAAATGAAATAAAAGAGAGAAAACTATATAAGCTGTCAAATGAGTGAAATTTTATGTCTCTAAAATTTTTAGTAGTATAGAAATAGACTTTCAAAAATGGGTCTTTCAATAAAGCGAAATAAGTTATTTATGATTTTTTTACAAAAAAGCAAGCAGCATGCAAGTATGCTGCATTTAAGCCATCATGCAGCATGCTAGGAAGCATGCAGCGTGTAAGTATGTCTGGGTGGTTTACAAGAATACTTGCTTCGTAGGAATACCTATGAAATTTTAAAGAAACACGTGAAGTTGGGGTGCTCTATAAGTCTGATCTACCAGCAATATACTTTTGATTACGTAAGTTATTTTGATGTTGTTACAATATTTCTGTTCAGCGTCAATAATAATCTACTAAAATATATTAAAATTATAAAGAGGAAATATTTTATCATTTTAAATTTAGGTACCTATTCAAATTCTAGACTATCAATGAATGTCCTCAATAAAATTTATCGACTCGTTCAATGAGAAAATTTGTCTAGTTTATTCAACATTGATAATATGAAATTACTTTTCATCTTGTTAAATACTTACCTATATCAATTACAAGTATAAGGAAGAATTAACGCATAGAAATGTTGACAAATATTCCAATCCAACCACATCAAAGACGCTTCTTTCTGGAATATATTTAGATTTTAATTGCTCCCTCCTAATGTTCTAATAAAAAGCGGCCAAATCGGAATTGTGTCAGTTATAGTTTACCTTTTACTCACTAAAAATAAATGTGATGTTAGCTGCACGCCTAACTACACCATATTACGTACAACGCCATCTAGCGACTTCAGGCGGGATCACGTCTGAAAATACTACATCGAACCATTGATCGAAATCTTTAGTGCCATCTCTTTTTTAAACTTATAGTTTTATTATGGTTTAAAAAGTAGGTATCTTTAAAAAATATGTAGCTAGCTATCTTCTCCGGATACTCATGGCATTCTAGAATGGTATTTAGTCCCTAGGAAATATTATACATTTTTTAATCGGGTCTTGACTGTTTGGTCTATTTTACAGGTATTATTATGGACTTGCCATATTTCGGGTAAAAACTGCGTAATTTATATACCTAGGTATAAATGTGTTAGTAAATTTTGTTAGCTAAGTTTTATGGATTTACATAATCTAAACACCCATGCGATAGGAAAAGTCCTTATTATTTGTGTAGATTTTAAGTATAATTGCAAAGCACTTTACTTTACCTACCTATATTTTTCAATAAATACCTATTTATTAAGTAAATATATAAAAAGTATAACTAATAGTTACCTACATATAATTCAACTAATATCTCATCACCTCCTATGTAGGGACTGCAGGATGGACAGTTTATAATATCCCGTGTTGCTTGCTAGCTTTTGACTCTATCATCAATGTATTTTATTGAAGGTAAAGACTCGCTTTTCCATCTTACAACAAAATAAACGACCGAAATTATGCACCTGCAAAATATACTCAAAAAATAAGGTAGGTATATTTAGCTCGTTGGCAATGGCGCAACTTCCTCGCTCTCTCCCATTTCTATTTCAAACCGAATATTGGGAGGTCAAGGTCATCGTAGTTTCCAAAGATTTTCAGCACTTGGCGTCACGACGGATGACATCACGGACCTTTTCCTACGCCCTACATCCAAGTCCCTAGTCGTAAACAAGAGTAGGGGCGCTCGCGTCGCATCTACGAAAATACCCACTGAGCGCGGGCAGTCCGCGGCCGACCTGCGCGAACTCGCACGAAACGAAATGCGCTCCTGCCATGGGCAGCAATTGTTGCAAGGGTGACGCCGCCGGGAGACCCATCAGGTCGTCCTCCTCGATCTACAGCAGGTATTTGTGGCTGGCGATCCTCGTTGCGCAAGAGTGCAGCAGTGTCCCCTGGGTCCTGCGCCCGCACAACCCCCTGTCGTACGTAGTGGACGTGTTGTGATCAAGAGTGGAGTCAGTGTTAGCTTAGTTTGTTATGTAACAAGCACGAAGGTCAGTTCACATGGTTCATCATTTCTTTCAGAGTCGAGGGATAGAACGCACGGTCTACTGAGAAAATGTTTATATTTATTCATTCATTGTTTCATTCAACAAAGGCCTAGAAGCTACAAAACTATAAACCTATTAAGTGTTACTCAAAGTCAGCGCGTTATAAATTGTACCGAAACTTTTTATCAATATTAGTTACATTTGATAGCTTATTACGATATTTTCATTCATAAACTAAGAATTAATTACTTCAGAAGCTGGAATTTTTGGTCTTAAAAGTGGTGAAACTATTCCTTCCTTTTTTAGTTACTTTTTTTTCTCGCCATTCTGTGTTCCATTTGGGATCCTGATTCCGAGATTAAAATTTACCAAGTCAGGAGTTTAAATTCAGCATGTATAGAAGTATGGCTAATTCTTACGTCTTTTTATGATTGATGAGCTACGAAGCGCCGAGCTCCGGGACCCCTCATGTCGCCAGCCCAAGAGACGAGGGTTCCCGGTTTCATCCCCGGTCAGGCCATGATGGAAAACGATTTCTGACAGACTGGCCTCTTGGATGTTTATTTAAATTGTAACTAATGTAAAATATGGTATTATTGACTTAGTATCCCACGAAACAATTTCAAAACTTACTGTGGCGTTAGTTCAGTTTGTGTGATATATTTGTTTATTTATTGACACAAATTCCAAATAGATAATTATCTAGTTAGAATTAGCAGATAATTGGTGATTTAGGTAAAAATACTTAGTACTCGAGACACAAGTGCTCTACATTGGTGGGTCTCAAGTCCTTAGTAACCTTTCAGAATTTTATAATAAAGGTACATATCTTATTAACATTACGTTACTTAGGGGCTTTAGTATTTGTCATCGTAGAACCTAATTGTATTTTTCAATCTATTTTATTTTGTAATTCAATCGACGTCTCTATCATTTAAGACGTTTTTTCGAGTATACGTTTCATTTTCCTATACAATCAGAGTAACCAAGCTTACATCACTATTCGAATCGGATGCCCAAGCGTTATGTCTAAGGAAAACCAAAATAAACAAAGATAAATCATGTTTTTTATATGAACGTCTAACGCTACCTTGAGTTTTCATAAGTAGGTCGACGTAGCTACTTAGTCACTTTTATTCACAAATATTGGGCGGACGTCAAAACGATTTTACTGATTGAAATGTCGTTGTGGGCCTCCCTTACGGACGTTGTCCGCTATTTTAAACTTGATCACAAAAAGAATCCTAAAAATTCATGGAACTCGAACTGTATCATTAAATATCAGCATTATTTAATGAAAGATTACTTAGGTATAACGTTTTGGGTACCATCTTCAGTGTAACGATAGGTATTTCCCAAATGAAAGGTTTTATGCAAAGTTAAAAACAAGTTTAAATATTTTGCCAAAATATACATAACACAATTTGACAATTTTATCTGCGAGTGACTTAGGTTATAATTGACGCAGACGAAGTCACGGGAAAATGGCTAGTATAAAATAATTGTATAAACAAGAACTGTTGCCGGAATGTTTGTTTGTGATATCCGTGTCGGTGCGCGCGGCGGTAGCATGGCGCCTGCGTGGTCGCACTTGCGGTTCGACAACAAACGTTAAAAATTTTACAATGTGGTCACTACTGGCTGTGGCCATACTTTTGATCTCAAATATTTATGACCGAAGTTTTCATTAATAAATGTTAATTTCATTTCGAGCCATTAACTGTCCCACTGCTGGGCAAAGGCCTCCCTCCATTTTTTCCATTCGGTCCGATATAGAGCTAGATTTTTCCAGTTGTCGGTCTTTTAGATGTTGGAACCCAACAGGTGGCGGTAAAGGGTATAAAATGTTAATCTATGGGAAATAATGGCATTATACGCGTAAACACACACATGTCAGGACGTCCTCTTCCACATTCATCAACCCCCGACGCAAAAAGAGGGGTCATTAGTTAAACTATTATGTGTGTGTAGCTCTTAAATGGGTCATCAGCATTTCGTGTAGGTCACACGGTCAGTCGACCATGCGCACCCTGGTGTTAGAGTTCTTCGGAACCGCTTAAATAAATCTAATTAATCTTTCTTAAATGGGTGAACTGATTGGATGCGGTACTTTTTTTATTTGACCCTAGAGCTAGAATTAATTGGGGTGGTTCTTTATTTTAATTTTATATATATTGGAAAATGATCTTTTTAAGATTGACCTGGGTCTTGGATGTTTATCGATATATGTATTTGTTATAAAATATAGTATCGTTGAGTTAGTATCCCATAATACAAGTCATTCTTAAGAACTTACTTTGGGGCTAGCTCAATCTGTGTAAATCGTATATATTTATTTATTTATTTATTTATATCATTTGTAAAAGACAGAAGTCGAGTTAGTTGATTATGTTTGTTACAAAGTTAGTTGGTCAAAATCGCGTAACTTTAATTCTGTAAGAGTTTACATTAAAGTCTCTGAACAACCCCTTTCCACCTGCATCCATCTTGTAACATTAAATCAATACAGCGGCCCCCAGATAGGTACACTGTAAAAATATTTTCTAGAACAGCTAGCATTATGAGCTAGGCGTTGTCACATCTATCCCGGGCTAACCCAGTAAAACCTAGAAAGGTTTGCTCGGGATACATGAAATTTTCCATCAACAAGCTTAACTAAGATACTTATGTCTTTTATCCGATTGACCCACTCAGAAAAGGGGTGATGGTTTTAACACGTATTATGTATTTGTATGTATATATATTTGCATGTACTGTTGCCTCCTGAAGCCTAAACGACTTGACCGATTTTGAAGTGTGAGGTGCGGCATAGATTAGTATTCTATCGCTTACTATATCTATGTACATTGGAACATCACATAGGCTACTTTTTATCCCGGAAAAAGTTATTGTTCCCAAGGGATCAACGTCACGCGAGTAAAGCCGCGGGTGAAATCTAGTATGGTTTTTGTAGAATTGGGCGCCGACCCGATGCGATGAGACACTTGTTTAACGTTTTTCCTGGTATTACGTTCGAATGACATTCATCATGCATTCGTTGTTTGTCGTTCGAACGATCAACATCTAATATAATAGGTTAATTGCCTGAAGATTCTTCGTGTAGAGGCAAAACACGTGTTGCGATCGCGAGCACGACGGCCGATGCTTGCAGCAACGTCGGCAGGGGTCGCAAGCATGAAAGACATTAAAGGGTGTCGAGCATGTAAGGACTAACAGTAGTGGGTGGGCGCTGGCCAGCAATAGTTCTAGTTAGTACAAACTTTGAATTAACTAGTGGCGGTAGCGAACAGATTAATTTAACTCAAAGTGCATGAAACTCATTTCAGTTTTACTCCATACAATTACTTACTCTATACTTACGTATAGTTATAGTATATAAATATTAAAAGTTATATTTTATGCAAATCTATAAAAGTGGCGTATACCTATACCGTTTAAGAGGTATTTTAAGGTACTAATAATGGTTAGTAACAAATTGTGAAACGTACTTAGTTTGCCTTTATTAAATGTAAACGTTATCGTAATTTGTAGCTGTTCTATTACTTTGTCGTGCTGACTTTGAAAGTCGAGGGTCATGGAATTAATTAAAGTTGCTGCTAGTAGAGGCCTGCCATCTTTGTTGCTGCTTCTCCTAACCCCCTAAGCACCTGCCACCCGTCAGGATGTGGGCGGAGTGTTACAAAATGTTCAAAGGGGGCGCTTCAAGCCCAGTTTCCGTATTCCGTACCTCTACCATGAGTTTGTGTAGTAAACTATCAAAACGTAACTACAGTAGTAACGGTGAAAACGCATACTCCATAGTTTGCGTTAAATAGGTACCATGAGTTAAATTTAACGTAACTACAAACGCTATCGAGTACACTATTCTCACTCTGGTAAACGAATAGTGCGTAACTAACCTAGATTGTCAAATTAAAAAAAAAAAACCTGTCGATTAAGCCAAAAACCTATCTTCCCGAAGCGTTTATGAAATTTTAAAATGTTAATTGTCATTGCCAGAGTATAATACGGAAAAATTAAAAAGCTATCACAACTATGTCTATTGTAAAACTTAATTCGTATTCATAACTTTGCAGTGTTAATTTGTTTCGACAGAAAAAATATTTACATCTAATTGATTTTGTTTGCTATGTGTTTTATTTTTGTATGGAGATAATTTAGTATATAGCGCAAAAGAAGCTTTTATCTAAACAAAATGCGACGAAATACGTCTTCGTTTGATGTGAAAGTCGTATACTTGATTCATTGGTATCCATTATGATAACAAGACTTTGAAAAAGGACAAGGTAAGTTATATGAAGAATGTTGTTTACTAATTATTATTGTGATGCGTGGATTAAAGTAGACGTATTGTAAGATCGTCAGCGATGTTACAGTTGTGTCGACTTTCTCTGAAGATGGGACATTTGTGGGTTTCATACAGTCATCAAAATGTTAAAATCTTTCATAGAAACGCTTGTAAGATTTTATGCGTTGTACTGTATGGTTTGCATATTATATTAAATTGTTAAAATAACTAGGTATTACTTATGTTTCAGACATGGTGACATGAGCCAGAGGTATGACTTCGTGCTAGTCAAGCAGGCTACTAGAAATGAATATCAAAAATAAAAAGTATTGGGAAACCAGCAAACCATGCCAATCACCAACTATCTACACTATTTGTCAAAAGCCTTTCCTCCGGGATAACACAGTTGGTGGGCCTTCTCCGAAGACTGTTAGTGGAAGATAAACAAAGTTGAAAAGGAGCGAGCAATTTATGATGATTAAGGAGTGAATGTTATTCTTATTCTAAATAATATGTTAGTATATAATAAGATGCCTAGTTTAATTTATTTAATTTAATTAAATATAACAAGTACCACAATCTCTATTTACCCGTATGTTAGTCATAAACTAGAAATCCAATCCCGGGCTCCAATTCATCTCGGCTGAGGGTGAAACTAGGTATGCATTCAGGGGAGAGAAAGAGACATACAGCCAGATTTAGAGACCCAAAGCATGTTCACCGCATGACATGCTATACCTACATAAATTATAAACCGGAAGAGTTTGTTTGTTTGGTTGAGAGCGTTGATCTCAGGAACTACTGGACTGATTTAAAAAATTCTTTCACTGTTCATAAGGACTGCAGAGTACTTTATATTATATATGATAGGTAATGTTATCCATGGCCATAGGCTAGGTATATACCTCGGACGAAGCCGGGGTGGACTGATTGTATAATAACATATACCTACCTATACATATATAAAATCTTCCTGTGTTGAATTGTAATAAACATGGAATGGTAAGGGCATTTGTGTCCATTAGTATAGTTACCATCTTTACACGTCTTGTGTGTAAGTTTGCATCTTCTGTTGGATGGGTCTTCTTCAAAGACTGAAGGCATACATAGAGAATGAGCAAATAAATGATGACTGGACTTATTATAATAAAAAAAAAACAGTGAGTTAGGTTTTTATTTATTTCAATTAAAACACATATAGTAGTTCTTGGATCACAATCTTCTCTATTCACTCCCACAAGGCACACACAACCGAAATAGTTCTTGGATCACAATCTTCTATATTCACTCACACACATGTGTCCACAAGGTACACACAACCGAAAAACCCGACCCCAGGAAGATTTTCAAACTTTAACTTGCTTGTACACAGTTTTATATCAATCCGCCTGTTTACACTCACTTTCCTATGGTTTTCACAAAATCTTTATACTTTAGCCCCTATTTCGTCGTGTACGCCATTCGTTGGAAGATACGAAATGATCATTATAGGCCGACAGCCCCCGCCATGAAGCTAAATTATCAAAATGCCTTCAAATTATAGAAATACAAACAAAGTAATTGCAAACTCAACGAAACTATTACGATCTCACGTTGAAAATGTTAGGTGACTCACGTAACTACTGTAGTTATAGTAAATTACGATAGCAACTGTCAAAAAAGTAACTCATGGTACCGAAACTGTAGTTAACTGATAGTTAACTACAGTGTGTGTAGTGTAGTTGCGTAAACGTTACTATTGTAGTTAAGTTCACGTTTACTATGCGACTCATGGTACGTATTTTAGTGCCTTGACTATCCGCTAGGGGCGCTGTTCAAAATCCCATACAATTTGTTTACTACAGTCGCTAGCGAGTATAGTTTGACAAAACTCATGGTAGAGGTACCGGGCGTCATAGTTAACGCATCCTGCTCCTGTCAGATCGATATAGCTAGGCTCTGATGCGCTGAAGTTGCATTACATTGATATAGTACTCTACAGTTATATCACATGCCGAAACAATTCATAATGTTTTGAAATGAAATGTAATAATCACAGATATGATACAGGGAATAATTAATGGTAATAATCAATAAAAAGCTTACAAATAACCTATTTGTTAACCACAGGCGTGAATAAAATTCTTTTAAAACATATAAACAAAGAGCTACTTCAGCCTAAGACATGTAAAAAAACTGGTAAGTACTAAGAAGTAGAAAATAATAATTTAATCACCTGAAACCAAATAAACAAAATTATTGATAGTTTCATATCTTTTTATTATTTAATTTTTTTTTGGATTTGTGCCAGCCAATTTAACAAGCATAGTTTAACCCTTAACAACAAACCTTCGGGCATCACGAGATTGAATTAGAACGTGCGTGTATTTTTACTTTAGCTGGCTCAGACTAGAAGGACTAAATTGTAAAAAGGTATGAAAGTATCAATAATTTTGTATTTAGCCCTTGGTTTCAAGTGATTAATTTATCATCATCATTTCGGGAAGGTGACACGGCCAGTCGACCATGCACACCCTGGTGTCAGAGTTCTTCGGAATCACCTCTCGGCCTCTGGCGTGGTTCCTTTAACGACTACTAGATGGCAGCCGTGACCAATGGCTTAACGTGCCTTCCGAAGCACGGAGTCATCTTACTTATCAGACAATCAGGTGATTTATGCCGGCAATGACCTAACCAAACTGGAAACAACTTATCATAGTATGCTTCCGTGGAAATCGAACCCACGACCCCCGGGTCAACAAGGCAACCGCCTTGACCATTAGACCACGGAGGCTGTTTGTTTTACTACTCTAAAGTCTGTGTTTTCTACTTTTTA
Source organism: Rhodophaea formosa (assembly GCA_963082605.1). Taxonomy (NCBI): domain Eukaryota; kingdom Metazoa; phylum Arthropoda; class Insecta; order Lepidoptera; family Pyralidae; genus Rhodophaea; species Rhodophaea formosa. Next base: position 15,184,315 of record OY720203.1, on the reverse strand, counting down.
GTTCCACTTTGCATACAAACTACCTACCTACCTTCTTTACTTTAGGAATCAGGGCAGAGCCGATCGACCTATTTAAATTAAATATAATTACGTGTAGTGTAGTCTATACATTTCAGACCAGACGGGAGTCTAGATAAAATATTTATTGATTGGCCTGCGTAATCCGCTGCGCTGAAAATGTGCCTTCTTTCGATCGTTTCGTGACCTAAATGGCAGGATTCATATGTTGCTAGCTATAGTAATTTGTGATTTTTAGTATCAAGGTTCTGATATCCGCCGTTGGTTCCCGTCAGAGTAGATTAGGACCAGTCCAAGTCTTCCCGTGGATGTCGTAGAAGGCCAAATCCTTTAACTGCTCAGGTATATAAAATATATGGCTCTGGTAGTACAGTGAGGGTCATGCTCCTGCAGTTGACACTAAAAATGACCTAATGATGATGATGATGAATATGAGTATCAAGATTCAAAATGTTTATTCAATTAACTTTTTGGATCTTTAATTTACCTAATAATATTATAGAATATGGTGGTGACGATGACACTTACCTAAAGATCCAAGACTTCCTAAGATCAAAAGAAAAAAAAGGTCGAAGGAATTCACAACAAAAGCGCATCCAGATTTGGCATGATCACTCAAGGTGCATTATCGACAATGAAAATTTTAGTAAGGGTTGACATAACTAATAGAAAAAAATACGTTTTTACGGTTTTGTTCATCTTTATTTATTTTTTTGTGTATGGACCTTGAATAATCAGGCATTGGCCCCCTAAGAAACTTAACAGTGACGCAAATACCAATGCATGCAAACGCTTCTGTTGCATCCTGTAGCCTAAGCGGCTTAACCGATTTTTAAGTGTAAGGGATCATTAGATTCGTATTCTTTCCCGGAGTATCATAGGCTATGTAACGTCAGCAAACAATCCATACCTATAGCGGGCGTAAACTGTCAAAAACCGGCCAAGTGCGTGTCGGGCCACGCGCAGTGAAGGGTTCCGAAGTTGTGAATGATAACTTCGAGTTCACACTGTTCACACTCGCACCTCACAGTTAAACGACCAAAAACATCTAACAATGAAAATTGTATGAAATTTTACATTTTCCAGTACATTTTATAAATTGGTTGCCAATAATTTTTTTGTTTGCACTTAGTACTCATCTCTGATAGTTTTCCTTTCAACTTCAGTATATATACTTCTGCTATAATTTTTTTCACGTATCCATATAAATCGCAGATAGAGGGGGACACACACACACACACACACACACACACACTTACCTCTAACAAAAATTTGCACGTTTTGCAAATTCGGAAACGGATCCCTAAATCGAAAAATGGTGATCTCAACCTCACAAAATTTTTTAAAGACCTATTTAACGATACCCCACACGATGGGTAAGTGGAGAAAAAAATACTCCCCCACTTTTTATTACCGTAACAAAAAAATTTTTTTCACGTTTTTTTTCTACCATTTTTTGGCCATGATTAATGTTCATACCCATGCCAAATAACAGCTTTCTAGTACTAGTAGTCTCTGAGTAAAACCGCGGACGGACAGACAGACAGACAGACATGGCAAAACAATAAGGGCTCCTTGTTTACTACGGAACCTATTTATTTTTTTAACATTGATGAACAAATCTGTTTCGGTGTGCGTGATCTGACCTATATTTATACCGTGTCAGGTAAACATAAGCTCACCTGCCCGCAATCGGGCTGGATCTAGAATCTAGGATGTGAGCTTGCTATAATGAGCTCTAAAGACCAGGCAATGAATGAATGAATTACTTTTATTTAATACTAGCTGTTACCCGCGGCTTCACCCGCGTAATATATAGCCTATGTCCTTTTCGGTACCCTAACCTATGTGTATGCAAAATTTCATGATGATCGGTTCAGTAGATACGGCGTGAAAGCGTAACAAACAAACAGACAAATAAACAAACAAACTCACTTTCGCATTTATAATATTAGTTGGGATTGGGATGTCCTTCTCGGTACCCTAACCTATGTGTATGCAAAATTTCATGATGATCGGTTCAGTAGATACGGCGTGAAAGCGTAACAACAAACAAACAAATAAACAAACAAACTCACTTTCGCATTGACGAGTATAATATTAGTTGGAATGGGATATCATTGACCCATAAATAGAATGTTAGTACAATTTTCAATCAATGAGGGTATTTCGAATCGAGATTCCCTCGAGATGGCGGCAGTGTGATGAGAGCACGAAAGTATAGACAAAGTACATAATTATAGGTATATCAATGGTCGAGAGGCATTTTTGAAAAATTTACAAATCCACCAATCATGAAAATGATGATTAAACGTTGTTGATGGATTTCAATGCTGCTGTCAATAAAACCTTTCGACAGAGTGCTGCCATCTGAAAAAATCGCAAAAATCGATTCCGTTAATTACAATACTTATTCCTGCACCTCTCCCCTTGATTCTTATATTAATTAGTTTATTTACAAACTTCAAAAATGGAGGATGTTCTAAGCTTTATTGTATGTATTTTTTTATTACTAATAGCAACTAGATAACTTATTTCACATTTAACGATATAAAACACAAGTTTATTAATAAAATAATTTGCATTATTTAAAAATATAAAAAAACCCACTCAGTTTTTGACACTTAACGTCCCCCATAATGATTTTTTGCGACGTTACATAGCCTTTGAAAGAATTACGAATCTGATGAAACCACACGCTTTAAAATCGGTCAAGCCGTTATTTATTTATACATACATACATACTATCACGTCTTTATCCCTTGCCGGGTAGACAGAGCCCAAGGTCATAAAACTTACAGGCTACGTTTAGCATAGTAGCGGGCGTAAAGGTGGAAAGCGGAATAAATATTTATTTATCTTATGGTAATAGTCTTCAAAGCGATTTATAGAGCGTCACAGCAATTTTGGTCACGTGTAGGGAAACGGTGGGTAACTCCTACGGACGTAATGCAACACGAGCTGTAGGATGCAACAATGGAATACATTTTTTACACGACTACCAAAAAGAGTGTATTTGTTTACTCGTATATATATTTTATTTATCTAAGACGATTAACAGTAAAATATTATTAAAAAATTGTTTATAAGTTATTGGTGTGATGATGTTGAATGACATTTAAAACTATTGCTGATAGCAATCCTCGCTCATAAATATTTCTTTACAAAAATAAAATCATGCAATCCTTACATTTCCTCGAGTGAGATAGTTAAAGGAACCACGTCAGAGGCCGAGAGGCGGTTCCGAAGAACTCTGACACCAGGGTGTGAATGGTCGACTACACAAAATGATGATGATGACTCTCTGTACTACCAGGCACATATATTAGTCAAAGCAGTCAGAGGATTTGGTGTACACTCTCCACGCTGTTAGAGAGGTCTTTTTGATGTTTCGCTTGTATTTTAGCTTGTGTTTCTTAAGTCGCCTTCTATGCCATCCACGGGAAGACCAGGAAGTAGTCCTATTCTATTCTGCTCTAACGTCACAAAATTAGTCACGCCGTTTGGGCTACAGGTAATGACAATGGAACAGACATATATCCTACAAATAAACAAACATCTATATTTTTTATTGCCCTTCATCTGCGTGGGTCAGCAGGGTAAAAAGTCAGTCGTCAGAGTCATCATAAAGCAACAATTTAACGACATAGTAAAACACTCATTCATAAATCACAGCTATTCGGGGAGACTGAGAATAAAATTGATTTCTGACATGATGAACTGTTTAATAATTTTATCATTATTGTTGAAAGGTGATAAATAAGAGGTTGTAAATGCTTGATATATTACTTCTAACTTTCTTCCAAAGTTTTATGAACCTTCATGGCTAGAGTTTTAGAGGACCACTTTAGAAGTTAAGTATGAATTTTTTTTTTATTTTCTTTCCTTTATAGTTGAAACTTAAAAAAAAAACCAGCTTAATACTTGATCTGGTGTTTCACTTGTTTTCAGATATTGGACAAACTAGATGTGTTACATACATATTTATATAATATTTATAATTGAATTTCTAATCCTTTCAGTCATTCTTTTACTGAAATGGGTTCGAGGAATCAAAGTTATTTTAGCTGCAATATGTAATGGCTTTAGATCCACGTCCACTGAGTGTAATTTTATCTCTCTCAGTTTTTTGATAGTAGAGAGAAACTGACTTTCAAAAATTGATCTGTCCATCCGAAGAGGTAAAAATTATCTGTTTCTTATAAGGACTTAATGGGTAAACTATAAATAGTAGCGAATATAAATTAAAATATCCAAATTTAAATTGAGTAACCTTAATTTCAAAATGAATTTATTTTGTTAGGTACATTTTTAGTTAAGAAGACCTACTCACTCAAATGTAAGCTAAGCCACATAAGGGTATAATGAAAAGTCATACTGAAAATTAGTAATTTGTAGAAGAACTTTAATTTCCGTTTTATGTTTAGCGCACCTGAATTTGTTCGCGTTGTGTCTGCGGTTCATGATGATCGGTTGAGAAGTTAAAACAAATACACGTAGCAAACTTTCAAATAGCTTTGAACCAAATGGAGTGTATCCCACCCACATCCCACGCCGAATTTCACTCATCCAACTCATTTTTGAAATTCCGTTTCTCTACTACTAAAGATCTTAGAGAGATGAAATTAATTTAATTTGAAACTTAGATACGAGTACCTACTTAATAGGAGTATAATCTGTACAACTTTACTGTAGGACGATACAACTTTACTGTAGGACGATTTGTCTATTCGGTACGGGCCCGAAAAGAGAAACAACCCCGAATGCATCACATAGAGCTCAAATCATATTCATACGGCAGGTTAGAGAAAGGCATCTTTGAGGTAGATTTTTCGAAAAACTGAAAGAAACCTTTTTTGCCCCACAGGGTTGCAAGTTAGGTACAAACTTGTGCGTAAACAGATGTCTACAATATTATAATTTAAAAATATCGTCTTCACTTGCGGGTTTGCAATGTTTGCATTTTTTATATCGATATCAACGGCATTCTCTGGTCTCCGCAATGTACTTATCAATATTTACAGGCATTCCACCCGCTCTCTCCTAGGTACTCTTAGGGAAATATGAAGGTCATTGCTTAGCTCCAGCGTATAGGGATGGGAGACCTTTGTCCAGTGGAAAAGAAATGGTTTACAATAAATAAAGGCATAATTGACATCGAATGCGAGCGATACGCTGGCGCTTCTCCAGAGATTGCGCAACTGCGCCAGCGCACGCATCCCGACTTGTAGTACAACCGTACAAGTTTGCATTGATAGGACAAGGCGTACGAACGGTCCCAAAACGTATACTAAACTGTTAGATATACCGTTTTGATTGATAGCAAAATCAACTTTATTAGAATCAAATTATTCTATAGAAGTATGCCACCAGTTGAGAGTATCATTAACTAATCAATGTAGAAGTAGGTATGTTTGAATTTGTTTTTTGATCAATTTCGAGACAACTCGTAAAACGGTGGCTGCACCTGCTGTCGACCGTTTATACAAACGTTACGGAGGCGCGCGCTCGTAAATTCAATGTGGTGCAAAATAACATGCACTCTGACGTCATACAGATATATGATTAGCGTCTAATCGTAAACATAATTTCAATGCACGAAATTATAGGTATTCCATTTTGGACCTTATCATACCGACGTGATTGCCTAGCAAGTACAGCCACGAGCATTAATATTAATTACCTATCATATTGAAACCCTTACCTTAAAATACCAGACATTCTAAAATTTCTATGAAAATACCAAAAAATACAAAGACGCCGTGACTCAACTGTTTACATTAAAATGTTTAAAAATAATAAACATACATTTTTTATATAATAAAATATTGCTGGCTATTAGGTCAAGATCATTGGTCACATTCCAATTTGTTTTTCTCATAAGTTTTAGACATCTTATTCATTTGTTTGTTATAATATTAATGCGTAAAGCTTATAAAAGTAAGAATTTACGAGAGAATTCATTGACTTAAATTATAAGGGAAAATATCCCGACCTCAAATGACATGATGCTGAATATCATATCGTAGTCTTCTATAGTTATCACAAAGTGTGTGGTTCAGCTAAACCAAGAATCACTGAAGCATATTGGCTGTGTAATTGAGAGTAGTAATTGCATACAAGCCACAAGCTGGGAGTTTAAAAATATAGTATTTCTTTCCTGTCCGGCTGAATAATATCAAATTGGTATAGGATTGACGATTTTTTCGAGTTTCCTGTATTCCTCTCATAAAGGCAGTTGTTTATATTGATTAAAATAGGCTATAAATTAAGTTGGCATACAAATTCATAAAGTTTTATACACGCTTGTAACATTAAAACCGTTTTCAAAGTAACTTTCACTACATATGGAGTTAAAAGGAAAGATCTATCAGACTACACCAAATAAAGCGAAATGTTTAGGAAACATTGAGAGAATCCCTTTAATGTTTACATCCCGCCGGGGTCGACGACCTCTTAATTTTATTGACTTGCATTCTTGGCTTGATTATAGTTCGGTTAGTTTTACTAATCGGGAGCTTTAAGACATGATGAAGTTCAATTTGAATATATTTCTAGCTTGGGTTCAAACTTAGTTACACCACGAACCAAACCAGAAGGAAATTAATGTTTTTGGCGTGTATTTGTGTATGTCTTTTTTATTGTCGCTTCCTGCCTGTAGCCCTGTAGCCTACACGGCTTGACTGATTGTAAAGTGTGGGGTGTTATATGATACGTATCATAGCGCGAAGAACCGATGGCCGATGGGGCAGAAAGGTTCTTGAATGGCGACCACATACTGGCAAGCGCAGCGTTGGACACCCACCGACCAGGTGGTCGGACGACCTAATAAAGGTCGCAGGCAAAACGCTGGATGCAGGCCGCTTCCAACCGGTCATTGGAAATCCTTGGGCTCACTGCTGGACATAGGCCTCCGCCTATGTCCAGCAGTGGACTTCTTGCGGCTGAAATGATGATGATCATGATGATGATTATTCATGTTTTAATTGTTCTGTTGTGACATTTGTACGTCTATGTTTCATTCGTACAAAAGGACTACGCTACGACTTATGATGCCAGCTATCTCCTGCGAGGTTGCTTGCTAGTGGTTTATAAGTAATCCTGTATAATCAGTTGACGAGAAAATCAATGTTCTTTTTTTTATAAAATAAATAAATACTAAGATGCGGATATTGATCTAATCATCATCATTTCGTGTAGGTGACACGGTCAGTCGACCATGCACACCCTGATGTCAGAGTTCTTCGGAACCGCCTCTCGGCCTCTGACGTGGTTCCTTTAACGACTACCAGATGGCAGCCGGGATCACCGGCTTCACGTGCCTTCCGAAGCACGGAATCATCCTTTTTAACAGACTCATGCTTGCAATGTCCTAACCAAACTAGAAACAACTTAACAAAGTATGCTTCCCGTGGGAATCGAACCAACGACCCCCGGGTCAACAAGGCAAATGCCTTAACCACTGGACCACGGAGGATTGATCTAATGAGACAATTAGATCCATAGATTAAAAAAAAATTTTTTCGATTAGATCAATGTTTCACATTTACGCGCTAAGCGGTCCTCATAGCCCTGTAGCCCCTTCCAGGTGTAAACTGCAGTTGTTATAGATATATGTATCGCTTGATGATATTGAAAATGACATATTACTGTTCAAAGAAAACACTCTACTTTCACACATGTAGTTAGTTAATCAGCAATCATTTATTTCGGATCGGCATCACAGTGGCACGGAATGATTGGCCGATGTGCCGCGCTTCTGTCCGCGGCATTGGGTTATTTCGGGCGAAGAAATTTGAGGCCGCAGGTCTTGCGAAAATTTTGCATCCGGCAAGGTCACCGGTTCCCAGGAAGGCCAGATGGAATCGCCCTTGGTCGTCGTAAAAAGTAACCTTGGATCGTAAAAAATACAAGCAATTTTCCCGCGACTTAGTGCGGGTAAAACTTCAACCCCTATTTCATCCCCTTAGGGGTTGGATTTCTAAAAACCCTTTCTAATGGCGCACTTACGGCCTGCGCGGCCTGACCACGGTTTCGAAGTGTAGTAGAATGTACTAAAATTGTATTTGCATTTGAACCCAAAATTAGTGTTCTAATGCTGCTTTCAATAGACTCCTGAGATCCCAGCTACTCGCGATTTACCAACTTCCGCTACTTAACTATAGAAAATATATTGTTAAATATTTAAAAAATCCGCATATCCGTACACCCCTTTTTGTCAGGTAGTCGCTCAACCATATTAAAAAAGCGTAAATGACTCTATCTGTTAATAAATGAATTTTTAACCTTTAAAATTATGAAATTTCGTAAAGTAATAAGTTTTCAATTTATGTCTGCATTACTTATAAAAGTGGCAGTACCTACATTCTCTATTAAACATATTTGCTTAACTAAAACTGATTAGGCTTAAGATGAGTATAAAAAGGTCTCTAGGAAGATGGTGTCAGTCAAGTTGTAGGGTAGTCGTAGGGTAGAAATCCAGAGATTGCATTGTGCAAAAGGGTGTGCCTTCCAGAGAATAATATCGGAACAGACGACGTAAAGACTAAGAAAAGGGGTAGATCGATAAGGTCGCCCTTGACAGTTCAACCCCTCGCAACTGCGTTCTCAGAACTCTTCAGTCAGTCTGAGAATACGACAGCTGCGATGTTGCTGAAGTATCCAAAATTAATTATGTATTACGAACAACAGTAAAAGTTGGATGATTGAGTTCATTTATTATGACGGAGAACTCTTAAAGGCTCCTGTTTTTTTGTTACAAAAAGAAATATATGAAACAAAATTTTTTATTATATTTCTGTCATAAATCTCTAAGTAGAGCCTTGGGCCACATCACCATTTAGCAGGATGGTAGTATCGCAATATTCGCAATGCTCTACGTATCTCTGAAAAACAGCTTCATCCTTTTTTTTGTAAGCTAAAACTGCCGTTTGACCTGGAGATACAGTATTGATAGTTTAAGTATATGGCTAAAGCGATTTCTGTAATTTGTATTTCATACTACCTACTCATAATTTAGACTCTTGCTTACGCACTTCACTGATACAACCGGTCTTTGTTATGATTCGTGTCAAGGTTTATTTTTGCGTTATGGTTTTAGACTTTAAGTGGTATCTATACATTTTCCACACTATTTAGAGAGTTCTGTTTCTCTATCTGAATACAAAAATGTGGATTTGTAGTAAAAATATAAAAAAAGGTTCTTCCTTGAAGTCCAGCCGTCTAGCGGTAGGAATCAAACGTGTATTAAATTAAATTAACAAGTATATTATTATGCGACAGTATGCACGCACGAATCATGTCATTAATTATCTCTTTGATATGGATGGATGGAGCTGATATTTCTACCTAGGTACATTCCTAGGTAAAAATATCAGATAACATTAAATGGAGTTATTGAGCTGTTCTTATGATGGTGTATGGAAAATGGCTACTGGATCTCTTCATTAAATTATTGAAAATACTTGGGAATTGTCTCCCCGAGTACAAATGATGCGAGTCATGGTGAGTGAGTACTGTCAACATCCATTCGTACTCAGTTCACTTCTAATGATATGACGCTCCAGGAACTACAAAGCTGTAAGCTCTGAAAGCTGGCCTACATTTGTCTCCGTTACGCAAACTAGTACCGCGAATACGCGTGATGCAATGATGAATGGACGTTTGGCATGGCGTCTTTCAACTGACGGCTGGCGGCAAACTAAGAGTACCATTATTGTTTGTATCACGGTGATATGTACAAACTGACTGATAAGAAGGGTAATTTTTAGAAGTCTAGGTTATAGAAGCGATTTTAAAGGCAGGAAGGGCAGGCAACTTGTTTAAATTAAATATACATAAGTTTTATATCTTTACTTAAGTATGTTAAAACTGATTTAAATTTACCTCGAAAAAATATGCGTTTAGTTTTTTGTGCTTTCTAGTTTGTGCGGGGCTCTCAGTTAGTGTGATTTATCTTTATACAGGGTGTAACAAAATTGCAAAAAGCATTTGTAGTGCAATTAGTCTATGATATTTAACAATTTCTCCAGGGAACATTCGACCTTCCATACAAAATGAGCGGTCATTTGATCGAGTTTATATGTATAGGAAGTTTCGTCTTCCTCTGTATTGTTACATATCAAGGACAGGTCATGCCCCTTATACCTATATATATTATTTGGCTATTATGTTGAACATTGTATATTTATTTATTTTGTTGTATAAGCTTAAGGAGCAACCACCTTAAGCTTGTACAACAAAAGGGTTAGGTTCACGTATCTCTAAATGCGAGTTTCTTCATTACCTAGTATCTACCTAATACTCTTTTAAATACCCTAACAGATTTGAATGTATATGATATCGTTAGAGTCTTACATCAGCCCGAGAAATATAGGTTTTAAATGTTCCACAAGGCAATCAAATCATTTTTTTAATACTTTCTAAATAAAACATTTTACGATGTTTATCCAAGGCTCATTAGCAATGGAGGAAAATATTTAATTAACTTAAAGAAATCTGTAAATTCGATGTAGAAAACCTTGCGCTGTACTGTAAACAAAGTTGTTTACCTTTATTAAAAGTCTTCTGTTTATTAAAAGTAACGTAAACAGGATTCTAAAATACAAGAGAAAAATGTAAAAAGAAACCTCCGCCGGCTTGGTCGTGAACCCTTTGTATTACGGTCGTGTAATTCAACGTTAGACCGTCGGCGGCGTCTCAAGGTGATTCTCTGATGTGTAAGTGTAAGATAGGGGAGATTATATTACTTGGACGCGCAAATTGCGCGTTTAATTGGTAAACATAAATATCCATTTCGTTTCATTCGAATTGAAACCGTTGTAGAACAATATGAAAATTTGTTAAAATCCTATCCTAACTATAATATTATAAATACGAAAGTGAGTTTGTTAGTTTCTTTATTTTTTTGTTTGTTACGCTTTTACGCCGTATCTACTAAACCGATCATTATATATATATATATATATATCAACGGGTCAGTCACGTGGGTCACGTGCTATTTGTCGGGATTGCCGACTATAGTTTCGGACTCGTCAGGAGCCCATTTTCAAGGCGAGTGCGGGACGCGCGGTGAATTGATACATTAAACCGATCATCATGAAATTTTGCATACACATAGGTTATTGTACTGAGAAGAACATAGGCGGGCGGAGCCGCGGATAACAGCTAGTAATATAAGGTACTGGATACAAATAAGGCCTGAAATGTAATAAAGCCTGCCTGAAAAATAATGGCCTTGCAACAGTGTAAACGTCTTGGTTAATAAAAAGAACATACAAAATGATAATGAAAAGCTGACACCACTTCTCTACCTACTCATATATAAAAATTATATATTTATGTGAAAAAGGAAAAAAATGCGGTTAATAAGGCCTATGTGCAACGCGCAATAAAGCCTATTCCATTAACAGAACCCGATTTTGTTGAAAATGTTGTTCATACATAAATAATAATATGTAACTTAAGTAAACAACGATGAAAGCTTTTAGTTTAATACAATTAGTAAATAATGTCTAATGGTTTGACACTTTTTCGAAAACACGAAAATGGATAGGGCTTTAATAAAGTACCCGGGCCTTATTAGACTACCTTGTACGTGATTTTTGTTTAATTTGTAGTAAAAATTATGACGCATGAACTCATGTATTTTATTTATAAGCATGTTTAAATTTACAGGAAGCATTACAAACTGATCTTAAAATATTGCTTTTTTCAAGCAATAATAATATAAAGTGGTTTGAAATTAAGTAGGCCTTATTTGTATCCAGTACCTTATATGATTAATTGAGTTTTAATTCTTTTTAACCACGACTGGCGGTATTGTTCTGAGTCAAGAACGATTTCGGTCCCGGTTTCAGGAAGCATTGCGCATGCTCAACCTTGGTCATGGCTGGCTACCACTATCCGAAATTGATATATATGTTATAGAGATGAGAGTACGTACAGGATTAGGACACATTTAACACAGACATCAATATCCTTCCTTCTTTAGAAGGATTCAAGACATTTTATATGTAGCAGCCAGGCGTGAACATGTGGGCAGTACTTCTTGATAACGTCAGAAATTTAGATAAACTGGTCAGAAGAGCATTGTGGATAATTATGAATCAATAAAACATTAAACAAAATTCATTCAACATATTTTTTTCCAAATTGCATTTTCAAACTGCCACATTTCCTCAACGTTTCTCATTTGGATTTAAGAAATTGGATTCTTTTTAATTGTAGCTTTTGAGTTAGTTGTAAGTTTATACACGTAGGTAGATCATCACGATGGAAACAAAGAAAGCTTACAAGGGCTATAAAAATGTATGTTTCTAGAATTTACGTACCATTGCGCATATCAATTTATTTTAAGACATTACTTATTACAAAACAATGAGAGCTAATGAACCATTACTTCATACGCAGGAAACGGTGCCAAATTAAATTTTTAGTTTTAGAGCTCGATTTCAAACAAAGGGAAAATGGCTATGGTCATGTTCCAGAGCACATGGACTGTGTTTGAATGTTGCGGACTCAATTTACATCCAGTACTTACGTCTGCTGAGTCTATCGGGCCTACGTCTTTCAAAAAGGGAGGTAATTCTTATTTCAATTCAAAATAGGTCTATATAGGAGTTTCGAAATACATAGAATTATCAGTTATATTCTGTGAAGAGAGAATCATGTACGGTCGGGTTTTAACCAACTTCAAAAAGGAAGAGTTTCTCAATTCATAATTTTTTTTTATTACTGTTGACGAAATCTCTATGTCGCCTGGATCTCCTGGACCTGGATGTGGAAAAATACCTTTTATTTGAAAGGGCTTCGCCGCTAAAATAATTTTAAATCATATCTCTTTTCTTCAAATGATTAATTTCAAATTGGGGGAGCAACTGGTCCCAAAAAATCAGGGCACAAGCTCATCAACAAAATTAATTTACAAAAACAACTTGTAAGTGCGTATTAATAAGATTGTTTTTTTGCTTAGCATAATTATCACGGGAAGGATCGAACAGATTATATTCTTTAGGGTTTTCTTTAATTATCTTTAATATTGGAAATTTGAGATGAAACCTAAAAATGTTTTCCTTTCAAACTTAATAACAATATATGGATAAAAAAAATGTCTGTAAATAAAACGCAAAAATATTTTTTTTGTATTGAACACGAATTAATGTCATATTTGATTTAACAACTATAAATACAAATAGGGTTTTAGGTGTGACTTTACGATAATCTTACTCAGAAAATACAATATTTAATGTAAGAAAGTTAAACCTTTTAAAACATTGTGTACATATAGTATGTCCTTTTTCTATTACATCATCAAAGACTGTACAGGTCTCAGGCAGTAAACAAGTTACTGAAAATTGTCAGTAACTGTCAAATATCGCATCATAGCGTGTACCGGTTTTTCTATAGTTTCAAAAATGGTCGTACTGTCGTACATGAGTCAGAATGATCAACATTAATTCCAAAGCTTGAACCAGACTACCACTACTATTATGAGTTCGAGTATGGAACTGCAGATACGTCAAACGATTTGCAATCTCATGTAACAAATTTAATGACAATAATAATAATACATTACACTAAACCAACTTCGCCCAAGGGCTTTTTCTTGTTTGATTTACCTATTTCCCCTCGCAAGCCTTCTAAAGCAGCGGGGTACAGTGACTCTAAGGAAGATACAAAATAACGTTACCGACTTTGTATGGGAGGTCTACCTTTTTTTTTGCTTCACTTCTTTTTATCATGCAATTCTGTATTTCAATAGAGATTATGATTCCGTGATTTCAATATACTTAGCTCATAGGTTCAAAATCAGCCCGTGTAAGCATTAACAAAGGTTTAGGCTGTGGCTTCCACACTTGGCTAAGCCTGTTTCGTGGACACATAAAATATAAAATAAGTTTCATGAGTTTGATGTTCGTGCTACGTATCTAGAATTCCATACTCGACGTTAGTGGTTAGTTAGCTTCAGAATCACTAGTTATAATTATTACCTACAAGAAATAAAAAAAAAATTTTGCTTTCTATTATTCTTTTTACGTGTCCCCCTCTATCCATTTCAGTCAAAAATACTAAATGTACAAACAACATATTTTTACTGTTTTATTAATAGATTAGCACTAGGATTATTATAATAAAATGTTTTCGTCTTTAAAGCCATGTTAATACAACTTGGCCAAACTTCGTATTGTACTGTCTGCGTCATGCTGCAGTGACTTCATTGCTACAGTACATGACCACCGCCTTTGTGCAGTTCATGCTTGCGTGAACCACAAAGACTGGTCTTAGAGTATGCAACCAAGACGGTTAACTACTTTTAGTTGGTTTTTAGGTTCCTAAGCCGGATACATATGCTATGATCGCCATTTTATTTTAAGTTTTAACGTTTGAAACATAGTTTTTTTTATAGCCTCCATTAGAGTGTTCTCGGTGGCTAGGATATGATGGAAAACGATCTTCTCCAGATTGGCTTGGGTCTTGGCTCAGAATAGGGTCTTGGGTTGTTTATCTATATAAGTATTATCTATTATGAAATATATGACACGGTGATTTAGTATCCTAAGGCACAAGTTCTCAACTTACTGGCTCAATTTGTATGATTTTTCCCTATAAATTTATTAATTTTATTGACATTGGCAATTGATAAATCAGAAAACCACAGACACCACCCTTAGATTATTTTGTAGTCAAAGACATCACCAAGGATCGTACACATATATTTAAAGTAGGTACCAGCATTTGCGAGAAGTATTTTCTAATCGTGTATGTTTTTAAGGAACCACGTCAGAGGCCGAGAGGCGGTTCCGAAGAACTCTGACACCAGGGTTTGCATGGTCGACTGACCGTGTCACCTACACGAAATGATGATGAGGAATGGTCGAAAGATAAAAGTGCGAAATAGTTATGATACTAACATTACAAAAGGCATTAGGTTATTGACGTATTTCTAGTTTGTCGGAGTCACTATCATTCATTTCCGGGTGCACTTATTTGTTCATCATTGGATCATTTTCTTCCCATCTCTTTTTTCATTTTAGATTGATATGTTATAGAAATTGATAGATTGCTGCGTGGCCGTGGGTTGTTCACTGCCGGATGCTTTTTGGTGTCAAATAAACGTTCTTTAGTTATCATCAACACAGAAAATGTCATATCTGTGATCATCAATTAGAGTTTGTGTTAACAAAGTCAAAGATATAGTTGCATCAATGGACGTATTCATTTAGATGTTTTCTAGAGAATCAAGCATGATTAGTTGTTGTTATGTCAACTGTTTGAGACATCCAGGGGACTCTAAGGAAGATTTTTCTACAAAGTCTTGCTGCAGCCTTGCAGCAGCCTGGAACTTATGAAGCATGATAAGTTGCTGTAACATCAATTGTTTGAGACATTCAGGGGACTCTATGGAAGACTTTTGTACAAAGTCTTGCTACACTGCAGCCTGGAGATTATGATAGATAATACCTATAACATGACCCTCGATATACTCTTAAAGGACCCTATGAATTACTTTTCCTATAGGGTCAATGCAAAGAACTCGAAAAAAATTTTGAACTTACCCATACATTTCTCCCAGGCGGTTAAACATTTTTGTATGAATATGTCGAAAATTTTTTGAAGTTCCCAGCATTGATAGCAAAAGTTGTTCATATTGATGGGCTGAGTCACCCCTTTAAGGGAATGTCGAAGGGCATGTTACACTCTGTATATTGTTGCCCGGTATCAGGTATCCTGTTAAATATACCAGCTTTTTAGAAACTGAGAAGAAAATATATAGACTGACTGAAAATATTTTGATCTCAGGGTCAGAATACCCATAGAAAAGCAAAGGGCGCAAAAACGGGCATTATTATTTGTATTTTTTAATAATTGGACATTTATATTTTTTTTTATCAGCCTGTTATTATGACTAAAATTTGCACACTAGATGGTAAAACATGTTGAACTATATTATTTGTATCCTACACCTACTTTTGTAACTTACACATGTTTATGCAAATAAATTTATCTTATCTTATCTTGGAGTTTTAGCGGCGATACTACACACATTTCTACCAATTACGGTTTGATAGAAAGAAATACAGCCCTATGTGCTAGACCGTTGGACGGACATCGGAGTCTCAGTAATAGGGTCCCGTTTGTATCCTTTAGGTACGGAACGTGCAGATCGGTGAATTTGTATGAGACGTACGATGTTTTTTGCGACTTTATGTTCTATTGGGGATTCTTATTCGAGATCAAAATATTACCAGTGTCAAAGTGCATTATTGGCAGTTAAATATGCTCTTACGCGAATCAGAGCACTCTTTGGAATTTATTTGCAGAAGTATAAGTTTCCTTTGCCGTGTGGTTCCCGGCAGAGTAGAATAAGACTACTCTAAATCCTCCCGTGGATGTCGTATAGGGCGACTTAGGACACACAAGGTAAACAAATCTTAATTACGGACCTTCCCAACCCGTCTGGCTAGCGTGGAGAGTGTAAGCCAAATCCTCTGACTGCTCTCTAAATGTATTCGCATTTAAAGCTCTGGTAGAGCAGAGACGGTCATGCTGCAGTGGAGATATGATGATGATGATTAGTTTCCTTTGTAAATATAAGGCTGCTTTGCAGGAGCCGCGTAGGAGCGTCGCTGGATGATCGGTTCACGACTTCAGACGACACCGGCGGCGTTCGCCTCACCGTCAGCTCTGCCCGAGTTGGCGACAGCGGAGTATACACCCTACAGGTGAGCAACTGAGCACAATCTGTCTTCTTTCGGACCCTACGTTTTTAGGGTTCCGTACAAAAATTGAAAAACGGAACCCTTATAGGATCACTCGTGCGTCTGTCTGTCCGTCCGTCCGTCTGTCACAGCCGATTTTCTCCGAATCTACTTAACCAAATTAGGTGAAATTTGGTAAGATGGTGTAATCCAATGACCCAAACACAGATGTGCAAAGTAAATAAAGATTTTTTTAAATTAGAGTCACTTTCAGGGGCCTAATTACAAAATTTTGAAAGAAAGTTTTCAAACCTTACTGTGTCATATATCAAATGACGGTTTCATTATGAAATTCTCAAAAATATTTTTTTTTGTTCGGGTAAAATCAATACTTTTGATTTTATTCACGAAAGAAGGCAAAAATTGACCATTCCCCCCCCCCCTGTTCTCCGAAACTACTGGGCCCAAAATTTCGAAAAAATTAAAAAATATTGTTTATTCCTTGAAGAATACCAGAAAAATAATAAGAATTCTATCGCTTGAAAATTAAGTGGTAACTCACTAAGTTCATCTAGGGAAATAGTTGACTAAAACACCACTAGATAGCGCTAGTCAATTGAATAAAACATTTTTGCACATTGTGAGTGTGTGTTCACGAAGCATATTGTACGGAACCCTCATTGCGCGAGTTTGACTCACACTTGGCCGGTTTTTTTAAATATGTTATGGACCAAGTGATAAATGGAGGCGTGATAATATAATAACATTGCTGCCAGCCTTTTGGGCGTTACCACGAGGTGATAGTTTGCAGAGACTATATAATTTGTAATTTTTTTTTATAAATTTTAAATAGTTTTAATTATTCTAAAAATATATTGACAATTAAATATTAAATAAATTCCACAATATTGCGAGGAAAAGGGGCGATCGTTGTTGAGGAATGCTACTTGCGAGGATGGTGCCATATCATGTCCAGAGGTCTAAGTCAAACGCCGGCACAGGTGTGGTAGGAACAGGAAATCTTTAAATGTTGTTTTGTTTTTCGTATGTGTAAGTGGCCAACACTGGTGTCAGATTTTTCAAGCTGCCTTAAGGCATCTGACATAGCTTAACGACTACCATCAACGATGACAGCCGGGACCAACGGCTTAACGTGCCTTCCGAAGCACGGAGGAGCTCGAGGTATTTTTATGCCACTTGCGGTCACCCATCCAAGTAGGGACTGCACCAGGGGTTGCTTAACATACGTAAGCGCTCATAGAGCTCACACCCACTGGACCATCGAGCTCCTGTTTATATGTCACCTACATATAAACATTTAAAGATTTCCTGACTAATTAAATTTAAAAGAGAATCCTTAACAAAACTTATTAAGCACTAGGTCCGTAACATATTGGTACCTTCGAGCAACACGGCCTCCGTACCGGAGTGTTGCTCGAATCCCAAGCAAGTTCCCCATTTTACAAATATAAATAAAAAATAACAAGAAAGAGAAATGGCATTTATTTATTCAAAAAGGTTTACCAATAGGTTTCATGAAAACCACTACTTAATATATAACATTCAACTCTATGCTAACATGCAACCAATTATAGGTGGACACAACGATCATATACCTACAACTAGAATAAGTCAACCTGAGATTACATAAAAATTAAATTATTTACAATTTAAAATATTTAAAAATCTTTAATTTCCAATAAAAATTAAAAAATATGTACTTAAACTACATTAAAAAAGAGATCCAAAATTTTAATAAAGAAACTATTATTTACGACACGTAAAAAAATAGACGAAGAATTCAGTTCCGTCTACAATTTTCGAGTCACCTTCGCGACGCACTTGACCGTTTTAAAGCGTGCTACGCTCGTGTCCAGCCAGACAGTTCTTATTACAGAAGGGTTTTGGCAGAGGTGCTTCTATTTGTCGGGAAAAAATATAACTGTATGTGATGACGTGACGCCCACGGGCTTGCGGCTCAATGGAGCTGGAATTGTTTGCGACGCATTATACCTACATGCCAGGTATCTGCTTGTCTTCTCGCGCTGATCGTAAAAACCGATCGAGGAAATGGGCGAGTATCTAATGAATCGTGTCGATAGGCGATGCGGTAAGCAACCCATCACTATTTTGCTTCCGTTTTCCTTATACTAACCCATCAACATGGTAAACGTGGCCTTTATTTTTTAAAGAACTTTCTCGCGACTTGGTGCGCGTAATCTTTTCTTCACTCCTCTAATTTAACCCCCAACCAAGGGTTGAATTTCAAAAAAACCCTTTACGTGCTCACTTACATCTGAAAAGAATCCCCTGTATCAAATTTCAAGTTTATTGGTATGTACAGTAGTTTCGGCTGTGCGTCTAGAAGTCTTTGAATCATTAATATTAATGATTCAAAGACTTCTTCTACTTAGGTACTTGTCAATATTTTGGCAAAATTATGACAGATGGTAATGCTTTTCGGCAGGCAAGCAATGTGGCCGGCAGCGACACGGCGCGGGTCCGCCTCGAGGTGGCAGCGGACGAAGCGCCCACCGGAGACGACCCGCCCGCCTTTCTGCGACGGTTGCAGGACATCACCGTCAAAGTAGGCACCAGGACCCGGTTCCTGGTGGAGATCGTCAGCTCTACGGAATGCAAGGCAAGTACTTGTTGTCTCTGGAGACAATGATCTAAGTGATCCTATAATTAAATGACTTTGATGAGCTAAACTAGCCCTACCGATCATTTGATTCCTCTTCTCCTATCAGCAAGTAGAATAATCTAATTTTGTTCTTAAAAATATGTGTTTAACAACCAAAAAACCAAAGAATAGGTTTCCAATTTTTAAATTTGATTTGATTTAAGAATTACGTTATAAAATACTTATTATATCAATCATAAGCACACATATTATAGGTTAATATTATGTCTTTATGGAATTTTAAGAGAATGGGCTTGTTCACTTACAAGCCTCCAGTACAGGCGTAGATTAACGGTAAAGTAGACGGTAGAGTACTACTATTTACTAAGTTAGCTTAGTAAAAACTCTACCAACTAGTAGTTTCTAGTACTTTGCCTAGTAGGCAGCTTGCAAAATCTGTCGCCAGTGTGTGCCACATACACACGAAAATAAACTAAAGAGTACTTATACACGGTACAGTACTTCATCATCGTCAGGTCTTTTAGTTTCCACTACCGGAGTATGAACCTTTCTGTGCTGCCAGAGCCATATAATTATTAGCAAGAGCAGTTAAAGGATTTCGCCTACACTGTCCACTGTGGAGAGGTCTCTTTAATGTTTATAAGCTTTGTTTAGCTTGTGTTTCCTAAGTCGCCTTCTACGACATTTAGAATTATAAAAAATATTAGAAATATTTTACTCCGCCGGGAACCACCACTGCCGAAAAACTGCCTTTACGGATTTTAGGGCATAGAACACACGTCAATTGAGTTTGAATTTGTGGCCCCCAATAGAAACTTACACGTAATTGTATGGCTTTTTTTTCATTTCATCCTCACTCCTTTATTTGTCTATGATCTTTATTGCCTAGAGAAAACATAAGGCAGTGGGTCGTCTGATACTAGTAATAGTATCTTCTTCGTAGTTTGTGGGAACCACACGGCAAACACGGGTACGGTACTTACTTTGTTAACTAGTAGAATAGTAAGTACTCTTCCGTCTCCTCTACCATTTACTCTACGTATGCAGCGGGAAGCTATAAGGCTAAATTTACTACTTATGTGTTATTTTTATGATATCCAAAAGATCAAACACCAAATTGTTTACGTTTCTTTTAAATATCTTTGTGCAACTAAAACAGGAAACAAGCTAATAAAAATGTGTGGTTGCAACATTATCTCCTACAGAACGATGATTTTCATATATTGTTGCGTTATGGACGGACGCATAACGCTGTGTCCGTGTTTCCTACGGTTTAAATTTAGAAGTTGTTTAGGGCATGAAATCAATGTTACTGATTGTTAAATTTTATAAGCGGACAATTCTTATGGCTTCCAAGTATTTCTATGACTCAAAACTATTATTAGAGTTATAAATAATGTCCATGAGACGCTATCAGGTACTTAGGTTGACGTCACTTCAGCTGTATCATAATGGAAGTTAGAACTTGACTATACAGAAAAGAGAGCGGTTGTTATAAGTAAGTGTCGTAAGAAGTTATTAATTTTACTGATTATTCTATTTATCTTGTGTGGCAATATAGGCAAAAAATACAATGAAGTATATAATAATAAAAATACGTGTTTTATATTTTTAGTGCCATATTTGTATATTGTTATTATAGGTATGGTATGACCAATGACATTTTCAAAACAAGAGTCTTTTCAGACTGGGGGATAGTTAGGGCTGAATAATGATCCGTGGAAACACCAATCTGAAAAGTGGCTTGTTTTAAAAATTAAAGTCTGATTAAGAACTGATTGACAGATTCACGTTAACGTGAAAAGAGGCGAAAGTCGGATGGACCTTGAGCTGCAGGAATGCCGCGCGACCTGCCCAATGACATAATTCTTCTATTTCCACCGCATCCGCCGTAGTATTTATAATGTTTTCGATGAGCACACACGACGCGCGTGTGTGTGTTTTGACATCTTAGGGTCGTCACTTGAATGAAAAACCTATATCTCAGCGTAGGTATAACGTCCGGTACACGTGTTGAATAAATGGCAGAGTACTACTTACTGTGCTACTAGTTAGTAGTAGTAAAAATATATGAGGTGTCTTAAATCCCTCATCCATACTTCCGTACTTACTTCTTACTTACTTACTTCCAGCGGCGCTACAACCCTTTGTGGGTCTTGGCCTCTTCCACAGTTTTTCTCCATTTGACACGATTACGCGCCTCCCTTCTCCAGTTGGTGTACTTCCCCATTTTCCTGAGGTCTTCCTCCACACAATCGATCCATCGCTTCCTTGGCCTGCCTCTCGGTCGCTTTTGTTGCGGTTTCCATCTGGTTATTATTTTGGCAGCCCTGTTGTCCGGCATTCTTTCCAGATGTCCCGCCCATCTCAGACGCTGTGCTTTGCAGAACCTAACTATGGTTTCCTGCTCCATTAATGCTTCCAGTTTGTGGTTCATTTGAATGCGATAAGCGTTATCCGTCTCTCGCACAGGTCCAAAGATCTTTCTGAGCACTTCCGTACTAATATTATAAATGCGAAAGTAACTCTGTCTGTCTCGCTTTCAAGCCAAAACACCTGAACCGATTTAATTAAAATTTGGTACACAGATAGTTTAGAGCCTGCAAAAGGTATAGGCTACATTTTAATTAGAAAAAAAACTGTGTGATAAAACCGAAACGCACGCGAAAAAAGTCGCGGGAAACAAGTACCTAGTTCATATATACACCTCTGGTTCACGCGTAGAGTGAGGTCGAGTAGACGGTGGAGTACTTATTATGCTATTTCTACTACTAACTAGTAGCACATGGGCTTGGAATATTTTTTCAGACTAGAAACTACAATTTGACAACCCTTAGCGTTTGTGGGTAAACAATAATGGCGTTTATATTTATCTGCGTTTGTGATGAGATTCGGATTGACTCTAAATACCCGGTTTGTTGTATTGTAGTGTAAAAGTCGTGGCTCGTTATGTAAGTTGTTGCCTCGAAGGGAATTCCACTGTCTGCAATGATATGGATAATTTGTAATAATATTTGTAATAATATTATTCAATTCCATAGGGACAATAAATGTGTTAGAACTCTATAAGACAGTCTGATGGCAGTATTATATTTAACATATGTTTTACTAGCTGTTACCCGCGGCTTCGCCCGCTTAATTTATAGCCTATGTCCTTCTCGGTACCCTAACCTATGTGTATGCAAAATTTCATGATGATCGGTTCAGTAGATACTATGAATATAATATAATAACTAGATAGGCATGAAAGCGTAACAAACAAACAAATAAACAAACTCACTTTCGCATTTATAATATTAGTTAGGATAGGATTATATTACCATATATATGAATGTTTTGTAATCGAAAATTAAGTACTTGTACAAAAACAATTTATTGGACATTACTTATATGGCACTAGTTTATGATGTCAAATATTTACATATATATTTAAACCGGTAATATTTTGTAGAATAAAGCTACTTTCAGATAGGTTGCATACAAATTTAATTAAAATTGTTTTACAGTTTAGTACTTAGTTTGGTATTATCCGTATATTTTATCTGTAAGTTAATAAATAACAACAAATATCGATGTTAGCAGGCTTGCTCTGACTGGTTAATACGTAGCCCAGTAGCCAACACTGGATTTTAGATGCTTTCTTCTGCTACTTCTGCCTACCTCACAAGCATTATAAACAACATCTAAATAGCCGGGACCCATGGCTCACAGGCCAGCATGTAGGAACTTAAGATTTTTATACCACAGGTGTACACCTATCAATCCTACTTCTTTTACCCTATTTGCCTCAATATGCCTGTTCTCGCTTCCAGGTGACATGGTACAGGAACGAGCGTCGGCTGATGGAGGCCGAACGGGTCGCCCTGGTTCGCGACGGGAACTTCTGGTGTGCGGACCTGGCTGCCGTCACCGTCGACGACGCTGGACGGTGGACCTGCACCGCGGAGAACTTGGGGGGACGAGCTAGCTGCTCCGCACATTTGAACGTTCTTGGTATGTACAATTTATAACCGCTAATAAATTAGGGTGTTCTGAAATAAGCGGCGGCAGCACTAAGGCATCGGGTCCAGTAAGCTGTGATTGGGCCACAATGTGTCAATTGTTGCTGCTTGTTAAATATTATCCAATGACAGCGGCTCATTGATCGACGTGCCTGGTCTGCAACGAAAACTACCTATTTGTGCGCGAATCTGACTGCTGGCTGCGATTGTCAGCGTTGCTGGATGATGGACCTGCACTGCTTAGAAATTGGGACGAAGAGCTAGCTGCTCTGCACATTTGAACGTTCTCGTGTTTATTGGGAATAGAGGTGGACAATTGCCACATAAATCTGATAGAGATTACCGCTATATGGTACACCTCCGAGCACAATGAGAACTGATCACTCCAACTTTCTCTAAAGTCTTCACAATTTAGACGTAGAATCAATTCCTTTTTTCAGTACCAAAGGCCTACAAACGTCCGGAATTTGTGGAGGAACTCCGCGCGTTACTCACGGAACAGGGCACAGTGTCACTGGAATGCAAAGTAGTGGGGGTGCCCACTCCCGTGCTTCGCTGGTTCAAGGTACGTAAAGTGTAATGATTTCTAAATTTATGTGCTATTATGGCAAAGATACGAGAAGATGACCCAATTTATAGTTGATTGATGTGGTCATAACTTACGGGCCCGCTAATAATTCCAGAAATACAGTTTAGAGTAAGCATTTATCCATTCTGGCAGGTACCTATGTCGAATTTATTGGTTGCAAAATAGGTGCATTTTTTGGTAGGCGCTTAAACACAAGCCCGAACTTTTACTTCGGGCAGCAAAATTACTCTTATAATCCTTAGCTTTAGGAGTCTACTGCTTTACGTATCTACCGTTAATTTTTAGTAACGAAAGAGGTTACATTATATGGAGTCTGCTAAGAATCCCTCGCTAAATTAGAGCGAAATCTACGTTAGGCTATTTTGTTCCAACCTGGATCGTGGACAAAAAGTTGTCCTGAGTTAAAAAAATGTAAGCTCATTAGGTACGTCACAATCTTTTATTTTTGACCTATCTTGCAATTTCATTAGAGCCAAAAACATTCGATGTGTTATACAAAGTATTAACTGTTGGTCATAAAATTTTAGGACAGCCGAGAAATCAAAGCCGGTGACGTTTTCGCGCTAACAGCCAATGCGGAGGATCCCACTTCTCTCGGAACCTACACTTGCGAGGCGGTCAACTGCATGGGCCGGGCGTACTCCTCGTCGAAGGTGCATGTAGTGGGCCGTGGCAGCAGGGAGGGCTCTGCCAAGCCTAGCTCCAGGTATAAAGATATTAATTTCCAGTAGACATTAAAAAGACCCAAGTCGGGGTTCAAAGCATCTTAGTCCAAAAGAATTAGAATAGAAAATGTTGTTTAGTATTTCTATTCTATTTGGACTAATATGTTATTTTTGTCTTTGTCTACATGAATTTACCTCCCGTCATATATGAAAGCAACGATGGAAGCGGTATGCATCTGTTCTGATTAACGTGTGGTTTGGGTGAATTCGAAATACCATTTTGTTTATCATGTTTTACCTATAATATATATTTATAACTAAGTACATAAACATCGAGACGAGGGGTTTCTGGGATCATGGGATGTGTCCCATTGCACGTAATCGGACGCTAAATGTCCCGATTTATAAGAGAATTTATAAAAGTTAACATTTATAAATTACGTAGAATTCTAGTCCAGCCCCCGTAGCATGGCACGCGACCATCACGCGACACAACTATCGCCATCTTGTTTTTCGCAATACTGACGAGCGAGAATTAAATAGTTTATCGCGCGATATAAACGGCGTCGCGGGAGCCATGCTACGGAGGCAGCAACTCTAGTTTATTTGTATGTTTGTAAGTCTATGTGAAAAATAAGATTTAAACAAAAATGAAATCAAAATACAAAAAACAAGAAAAAATAGTAGAGAAACAGAAAACTTCTTTGCTTCCGTGGTCCCAATCAATTTTTTAAATCCGAACGGACCTGGCAACACTAGTGGTTATCCAAGTATCACATACACTTATGCTAACTAATACTATCGCTTAATTATACAGTATTCTTTTTTGTTCAATTGCAGTGGCGTTGCTCCCGAACCGCCGCCAATTTTCACGAAGGAGTTGGAGGACCAGTTCGTCCGGATCAGTGAGCGCCTCAGCCTGAGTTGCCACATCGTGGTGCCGCCCTGGCCGCGTAGTGTGTGCTGGTACAACAAGGAGGGCAAAGTTGAGCCCAGTGAGAGGTAAAATACCACCTACATGCAGAATTGGCTTGTTTCCCAAATATATTTGTTTTAAACTTCTGGTCTGGTGGTGGCTGCCGTAACCGTCGACGCCGCCGGACCGTGGACCTGCACCGCAAAGAACTTGG
Source organism: Rhodophaea formosa (assembly GCA_963082605.1). Taxonomy (NCBI): domain Eukaryota; kingdom Metazoa; phylum Arthropoda; class Insecta; order Lepidoptera; family Pyralidae; genus Rhodophaea; species Rhodophaea formosa. The sequence goes on along the minus strand of OY720203.1, from coordinate 15,158,568 downwards.
GGGGACGAGCTAGCTGCTGCGCACATTTGAACGTTTTAAAATAATTAGTCCATCTAGTAGATTTTTGAAAAATATTGGACGTGTATTTTTTTATTTGTCAATCAAATAAAAAATTATTAAGATATAGCCCGTTTATCGGTCAGTGACGTCACGTGGAGCTTCCACGTGACGTCACTGACCGATAAACTTTTTATCGGCCTGTTCTGTCATGAGCCCTTCCTGCACTTTCATGCGCTTTATTTATATTAACGACTTTTGTTTGATTGAGCAAAGCAAAAAAATCGTATCTAATATTTTTGTATGAATAAAAGGACTAATTTTATGGAAAGCCTAAATTTTTATTCTTTATTTAATTTAGTTGTTGTAGGTACCTACCGTCCATGATATGGAAGCTCAGTAAGCCCAAATTATTTTATTGCCGGCTCACCTGATGGAAATCGGCCTATGAACGTCTTCAACACCAGGGACGCTACTCGCGCGATGACGACTTTAAAGAAATCTTTTCACGCCCTTTTCATTATCATATAAGATTACACCCCACGTACGTGATTCCAGGTACCACGTGCTAGAGGACGGCGTAGGAGGCTACTTGATGGAGGTGCAGGCGGCGGAGTGGTGCGACGAGGGCGAGTGGAAGTGCGTGGCAACCAGCGCCGGCGGCCGCGTTGGCATCTCCAGCTGCTATGTCAGCATGGACGGTAATACATACATACATAATCATCATCATCATCATCAGGTCTTTTTTAAGTTTCCACTGCAGAAGTATAGCCCCCTGTGTACTACTAGAGCCATATATTAGCCAGAGCAGTCGAAAGACTTGGCCTACACTCTCCACGCTGGCCGGATGGGGTGGAGAGTTCTCTTTGATGTTTATTTATAAGCTTGGTTTAGCTTATGTTTCCTAAGTCGCCTTCTACGACATCCATGGGAAGACTTGGAGCGGACCTGTTCTACTCTCCCGGGAACAGAACGGGAGATGTACGATAGGCTACAGAAATTTGTAGCGTAGCACACACCCCGCCTTCGTCAAATCATTTAACTAAAAATGAATACGTTAAAAATACATTTTTCACTGCCGTTTATGATTTTCCGAAAGTTGATTAACGACTTCAGGCCAGTCAATTGTCAATATCAGCATCAAACATTGCAAACGTGCATGTATTGGAGGTTTTTTAGGGTTCCGTAGTAAACAAGGAACCCTTATAGTTTCGCCATGTCTGTCTGTCTGTTAATATATTGTAAAGACCACTTAGAAAAGCTTACACCCGAGTTTGCAACTTTCATAACCCTGTGCTACTCCTGGGGCGCCGGAAAGTATAGGTTTCTTTTTAATTTTTACGAAAAAAACTTAGAGTATCTAGTTAATATTTAAACTCTAAGGAAAAAACTAACTTATCGAAGTTGAAGTTGAGTTCGAAGTTGCAAATTTGGGTATAGGCTATACTTAGTGGTCTCTACAATACCTATATAAAAAAACCGGCCAAGTGCGTGTCGGGCCACGCGCAGTGTAGGGTTCCGTAGTTGCGAATGACAACTTCCGAGTTCACACTGTTCACACTCGCACCTTGACTCATAGTTTGACGACCAAAAACATCTAACAATAAAAATGTATCAAATTTGTCATTTTCCAGTACATTTTAAAAGTTGGTTGCCTACAACTTTTTAGATTGCACTTAGTACTCAGCTCTGATAGTTTTCCTTTCAATTTCAGTATATATATATACTACTGTTATTTTTTTGACGTATCCATATAATATATGGATACGTGCTATCTCTGCTAAACGGTTATATTATAACCGTTTAGCAGATAGAGGGGGGGACACTTACCTCTAACAAAAATTTGCACTTTAAAACCAAATATTTCGGAAACGGATCACTAAATCGAAAAATAGTGATCTCAATCTCACAATATTTTTTAAAGACCTATCTAACGATACCCCACACAATAGGTAAGTAGAGAAAAAAAAATAACTCCCCCACTTCACTTGTATGGCAGTTACCCTAAAAATTTTTTTTTCAAGATTTTTTTCTACCACTTTTTTGGCGTGATTAATATACATACCAATACCAAATTACAGCTTTCTAGTACTTATAGTCACTGAGTAAAACCGCGGACAGACAGACAGACATGGCGAAACTATAAGGGTTCCTTGTTTACTACGGAACTCTAAAAACCGATACATTCGCGTTTGCAATGATTGCACTTTTTTTGTCGATATTGACTGGCCTATTTGGAAACTGATGATCTTACGATTCTTGTTATTTTCCGGTGACATATATATCTATCTACTTATATCGTTTTTGTTTAGTTTTATCGAATTCCTTTATCTTATAATTAATGTTGGCAATGCATACTAACCATACCTCAAAATTATTTTCCTTCTGCGTGACTGCCCTCCCTGAACCTGGTTTGCTTTCGTGTTCGTAATTAATTTATCATACGAATTACATTTTTGGTTTCACTTTAATCGTGGGGATCTGCGCACCCCAAATCACCCACCTTTCTATAAAATGTTGTGTTCAATAAATATTTTTCATAGGTATTAAGTCTATGGTTTTTCTTTGTTAACGGGCAGGGGACTAGTTTTAATATTTATTCATTAAAAGTACTAAAAATAAAACACCCGTCCAAAGCCACACAGCAACCAACATAGGTTTTAATTTACCAGGACAAATTTGTAGCAAAACTATTAAAATTCATATAGGTATATATTTCAGAACTACCTCTACAGAAAAAGTCTATAATCAAGTCCAAATGATATATGGTGCGTTAACTACAATTATGACGATTAACTTTTTCATACAAAATCACGTTTTTTAAGAGCAGTCACCCGTCGAAAAATGACTTCGAGGTCTATTTTCAACAGTGGACGCTGTGACTGATATGACGTTAAAGGAGGTCAATACTAAACATGTCCAAAATTAATAAGTTTTTTACGTGTTAAAATCTCTTTAGTTTCGTAACACTTTAACGAAACAAAACAGTTTATAACAGGTAAAAAATGTGGAACTTGCCTTTTAATTGGTTTGTCAATTTTGCTTTCAGTGCCCAAAAACTACCGCAAACCCAGATTTATGGAGAACTTGCAAGCCGTGCTCACGGAAGAAGGCCTCGTCTCCTTCGAGTGCAAAGTAGTTGGTTTCCCCACGCCCGTCCTCAGCTGGTTCAAAGATGGCCAAGAGCTCAAACCCGGAGACGTGTACCAGCTGACCGGAACCAATTCTCTAGGCTCTTACTGCTGTATAGCCAAGAACTGTATGGGGCAAGCGAGCAGCTCTGCTGAACTGACGGTTGAGGACATTCAGAATCAGCTGAATGAAGAAGAGAAGCTGCAGCTGTTCACGAAAAATCAAGCGCCTAAGTTTCTGCAGGGGCTGAAAAGCGTCGAAGCGAAAATCGATGAACCATTCCGTTTTACAATTAAAAGTAAGTAAGAATTTTTTTGTAATTTTGTTTCCGGCACGAAAACTTAAATATGTAAACGTGTCAAATAATTCTTATGCATATAAGAAATTAAAGTACCAACTTATCTTAGTTTCTGACTTAATACTTCATTAAATTTCAGTTGCCATTCCGCCTGAACCATCACTGCTGTGGTACAGAGATGACCAGACAGTCGAAGAATCAGCCCGTTGCCAAGCCGGAAAGGAGGACAAAGGCGTATTCTTCCTAGATATCCAAAATCTAGAGTTTATGGACCAGGCCGAGTGGAAGTGTGTCGCTAGGAACGACTTTGGACACAGCATTACATCCTGTTTCCTTAAACTAATCATACCTCGTCATTACAAAAAACCAAGGTTCCTTGAAAACTTACAAGCAATTTTATCGGATGAAGGAGCCGTCAATTTAGAATGTAAAGTTATAGGTGTACCTCAGCCAACCCTTAAATGGTATAAAGATGGAGAGGAGCTGAAACCTGGAGATATTCATAGAATAATTTCTGGACAAGATGGCACATGCTGTCTAGGAACATACACGTGTGAAGCTCAAAATTGTATGGGAATTGCCGCTAGTTCTGCGTCACTACTTGGTTTTGATGACTCTATGAAAGCTAAGAGTAAAAAGAAGGTAGAAGAACAAGTTCTTCAAAGGAATTTGTCATTAAGCACAATTCATGAAGAGAGAACTTCTCAAATGTATGATACACCAGTGGGAGATATCACTTTAGATGATAAAGGTGAAATATCTTTCTCTTTCGATGGAAAAGAAGTATCAGTATCACTTTACGAGACTCCTGATTTAACAGAAGAAGAAGCTTTACAGATAGTGGAGATGTACGCGGATCAACTTTCAGAAAATGTGACGGAACATAATGTGGTCGAACTTCCTCCACTGAGGTTTGTTAAAGAAACTTCTACGTCAGGCAATCTACTCATGGAAGCTATTATAATTGACGTTTCCCCAGAATACTTCGTTTCACCGGAAGAAGATTTACGGACAGAAGCAGATATAGAGGATATTTCTATTGCAGATGAAAATGGACCTCCTGTATTATCTCTTGATCAAGATGTTGGTGGAGAGGATTACTTAGAAAAGACGATGGCTTTATTGTCTGAAGAAAAATCCGACCTCCCCAAAAAAATGCTCCGAAAAAAATCCGATTCTCAGAGAAGTGCCGATGACTATTTCAGTTTATCTCGCGACCAGTCTCTATCGGAAGATAAAAAGGATGATGAAACTCAAGTGTTATCAGAGAGTGATATGCAGAGTTTTGCGAGTGCCAGAAGTTCTGGGAAAATGAAATCGAAATCATCGAAACGACAAATATCTGGAGAAGAAGTTCCAGAATTATTGGATGTTACTAAGACGGTGTTGCATAAAGAAGAAGTAAGAATGCAAAAAGAACAAGCGAGAAAGCCTCCAGTTGAGGCTGAATTGCCAGCTGTAAAGCCTAAACGAGAACGACGTAGCAGTCGTAGCTCTCGGCGATCTAGTTCGGGCAGTGAAAAATCTTTGCTAAAAGCTAAAGAAGAACCAATGTGCATCGAAGCTGAAAAAGAGACACCACCTCAAAAACCGAAGCTATCAGAAGATGAATTCAAAGCAAAAATGAATTCCGTTAGTACCACTCTTTCTAAAGTAATTAATGATGTTCAGATTATTGAAAGGGACATTATTTTAAAATCGGAACTAATGTCCTCAGCTGCAACGGCATCTAGAAGCCTAGAAATAATAAGTAGTTTAATAACACCGTTATCGGAAATACACAGTATAACAGACGCTGTAACGGAGTCGATAATTGAATCTAAGGAAGTTAGCAGTTCCTTATTTAACAGCCTTCCTAAACCATTGAAATTACTTCAACAATCCCTTACTATAATTGAAAAGTGTTTAGATGTAGAAATTGAAAGTAAAACTCTAGTTAAAAAGACGTGTGTGGCATTTATCGAGAAGTGTGGTGAAGATTTTAAAAAACTAATGCATGAATTGAATCATCTTACAAATCAAAGTTACTACGTTATAGAAGAAAAGACCCTCACTGATATCACATCATTAACAAAGGATATGACTACAATAGTAAAATTTTCTGCTGAAACAATAAAAGCTAAAAATTTATTGAGCGAGGCCAATGAAATAAAGGTTGAAGAGGTTTCAGTGGAAGCTAAACATTTGAAAGACACTCAAAAAGCTTTATTTGAATTGAAGACTCCACTTAATGCCTTATTAAGTATAGCTAAATCAGCAAATAGTGCCAACAAAATGCCTGAAATTGCTAAAGTAAGAATAAGCGAAATCATACTTTCGGATATGTCAGCTTCTATACAAGATTTACAAACAGCTTTAGAACAAATCGAAACGCTCTCTGTAAAGGAATCTAATTTTTCATTACATAAATACAATACTCATATAATAGAGACAGTTATGGAATCTGTTGTTCAACTAAGAAGTTCCTTTGAGCAATTGTCTACGGAAACTAAAAAAGATGATGAGAAAGTGGTATTAAAACAAGTTCTAAATTCAATTAAAGAAAATTTGCAACAGATTTCGTCACAAATAAGTATAATAGAAAACAACGTGGGGTGTTATGACGTACTGCAGAGTGAGAATAAATTGGAAATCCTTCAAAAGATGGCGCAAATTTTAATAGGTTTAGAAAATAATTTGCACAGGCTAGAACACATGCCAGAAGTAAAGCAACATATGGAAACATTTCATAAAAATCTTACTAAAATTTTAGAGAAAGTTATTGAAAGTAACGAGGCAAAGAAATATTTCTCCTTGATGGAAATTTGCGACTCAGTACATAGAGTAAACAGTTCAATAAATACAATGGAATCCGATAATATTTTGTCGTTAGCATGTCTTAACAATACACTGATAATAATTCAGGAACATTTTATTAACAATGTGTTTGAATCTGAATTGAACTGTTCAATATTAAGTAATATTAGTGACACCCTTATTGGTATTCAAGAAGCCATCAATAATGCTGAAGAACTGAGTACGCATTTAGATACCGAGCACATGCAAGATTTCTCTGTAGAATGTTACGACACAAATAAAGCAAATATTGTAATGGAACGAATTGATCATGTGATTGCCTCTATCAATACAGTAAAATCTATAGAATCTGCCAAAGAACTGCCACTGGCTTTGTCTCCTATACTAGAAAATATTTGTCCCATATTAGAAGACTTAAAACGGACTGTAGCTTCTGTACAGCCTGATACAGTTCACGAAGAAGAACACGTTTCAGAAATATCTACACAATCTTTTGCTCAAACTCTTGCAACACCACTTTGCGAATTAAATCAAAACTTAATGGTTCTTAATCAAGTTATAGTTGAAAACATAGAGAGTCTAAAAGAAAAAAGTGAAGTAGCTGCTACTGTTGCTGTTCCACTTCATGAGTTACATAACACATTACAGATTCTGCAACAAGACGTAATATCACAGTACGGTGAGGAGCTCACGCCTTATGAAGTGAGTGTGAATATGGCGAGTGCTGTACAAAATCTACAAAGCTGTATGGTGATGATTCACGAGCAGGCAGGAGTAGAAAGGATTGAAGATATGTCTACTTTAGAGGACATATCTGGTATTAAAACTACTGCTGAAACTTTACCATCCGATGGATTAGTTCTTCCGGCTGCCGAAGAGACTGCTATTGAACAATCATTGGAACCATTCAATCAAGAATTAGCTGCAACTGTGACAGCTCAAGCGTTGCAGACACTAAACGAACATATAACAGTGTTGCAAAACCCAGAAATCGTAGATGCTCTCGATACTCTTTCTGAAGTTAGCGACTATTCAAATCTGAAGTCCATTGCCTTGGGCTTGAGAGAATTACATTCAGGAATTGAAGAAATTTTACATCCTGTCGTGCTAGAAGACTCTAAAGATATAGTAGGTTTCGCCAACATATCTAAGCTTGCTGCGATAGCTGAACCAATGCAAGAACTTCAACAAAGTTTATCAGTTTTAGATACAAGTAACATTCCAATATATGAACAAATTTTAGAATTACCCTCTGAAAAAATACATTCCGTGTTTCAGAATATATCTGAATTTAAGGAGTATTTAGCTAAATGTATGCATGCTATATTTCCAGCAATGGAAACTGCTGATAAAACTATTGAAATCTCCAACAAAGTAGAATCACTAAGAGGTGTATGTGAAAACATCAAAGATATTATTCAAAATGCTAGATGTCTCCCTAGTGCTTTTCCATTGAACGAGGAAGTTCTTAATCTTGAAAAAAGTATTGATGATCTTCTAGCCGCTACGGACATTACAGTAGGTATCAAAATTGATCAAGTTAAATTTATCACTGAGGAACTATATGAAAGAGTTGCCACAGCACAAGAAGAATTGATCCGATTTACTCCACAAACCCAAGAAACATTGGCACAAGAAGCCAAAATTATTCAAAATATCAGTGAGATTGAAAATAATATTGCTGTTTTAGAACAGTATGACTTTGTAGATTTATCGAAGGTATCTGATATAACTTCTTGTCTGTCACCACAATTGGCTAATGAAATTGAATCTGATTCTTTGGCACATATTGATGATATCGTAGAAAACGCAGTAAATATTGTACAAAATTCACAAACGCAAGACACGCCTTTAGCTGATTTAATGATTTTGGAAGACTTCTTTAAAACATGTAAAGATGAATTTACTTTAATCAAATGTTTAATAACAAAGCAATTGAGTCACAAGAAAATAATAAGATTAGTACAAGAATTTAACCATCTTCAGAACACGATAAATTCTTTTAAGACCAAAGAAGCGGATCTGAAATTGACAGAAGAGATGAGCAGTCAAATTAAGAAATTCTTAAGTCATGCCAAGCAAAGCTTGAATAGTGTACAACAGTCTTTGTTAAAGATTCTTGACTCGCAGTCGGAAATACTATTTAAAAATCCTTTAAATAAATTGAATGCGTCAAATAAAGTATTAAAAGAATCATTGAAAAATAAAAAGACTGGAAAATTCGGAAAACTTATTAATCAAACTGTCAATATTATTGAGTACGTTCAACCGTCATTAAAAACGCTAGAAACCGATACTATAAACGAGTTGTTAACACCAGAAACCATTTATACAATGGTAGATGAACAAATTATAGTAGAGAAGATGGAAGAATTACTAAGCCTCGTTGAAATTGAGCTGAAAGGCACAAATGTAAAAGAAAACAGGGAAGTGTTAGCGGCCATGTTAACTTGTATAGAAAAACATCAAGATTACAAAGACGCAATTGGCACTGGAAAAGTTCTGATTCTCCTCAAGTGTTTATCTCAGTGCGCGGATATACTTCAAGCGTCACTTTCACAAACAAAGCTTCAAAAATTGACTGTTTTTCCCCATAAATTAGAAGACAGTTCACTTAAAGCTGCTTTGACAGAAATGATGGAACCTCTTCAAACACTACACAGTCAGTTAACGAATGTTCAAGAACAAATACTGTCTGGAATAGAGGAAGATTCAATTTCTGTAGATATCACATCCACAGAATCAGTTGTACAAACTATAACTGAGATTCATAAAGAAATTGCAAAACGAATTGAATCTGAATTCCTTATAGTAGACAACGAAGACGTGTCATTAATTATGGAAATGGATAAAGCTATCCATACCATTCAAGAAAATCTGAAGTCTATGGAAGATGTACACATTGCTCAAGTTGTTAAGGAAATATCGAAGCCAATTGGAGATATCGAAAAATCTTTCCATGAAATTTTATCATCGGAAAAAGTCAGTGAATGTAAGGACAATCTCCCAACAGGTAAGCTATTTATTTTCAGTAATAGTCAATGTTTATATTTTCATTATAATATTATAAAATGCTCCTTGTATCTCTAGATGTTAATAGCAATGAAGATTCATTGGAAAATGCCCTTGAAAGATTTTTACATACTGATATATCAGAGTTATCAGAAATATTTGACAAAAATGACCTTAAAAGAAGCATAGAATTGATCCAAGATGTCAAAAATATTTTGTCAATTAATTTACCCAGAGTTATTAATTATGAATTAGTTCAAGAGAAAAGTGAAAAAATTTCATCACTCAAGGCTATATTATCCAAATACGATTGGCTGAACGTTGATAAATATGTAGATGGCAAAAATTCTGTAGAATCGGAAACCTTGAAACGAGTTTTCTTAACAACTTATCAACTCCTAGTTGCATTAGAACATGCTGAACGACCACAAACATCAATTATTTCTTATGAGAAAGGTAATTGGTTAGTGAGAGTGTAATGAAAATTCATTGGCTTTAAAAAAAATATTTGAGTATTTGTGACAAAACAACTTACAACTCATTCACAACCATAACCACAAGGCCACGTGTAGTACTAGTAATACACTGCATCCATTGTGAATAATATATCATGAAGTTATCCCTTTTTAACATTAAAGCTTTTGTGTTCGCTAGTATATGTCATAAAATAAATTAAGCATATTTTTTCAAATTTCAGAAAAATCTACTAAGATATTGCAATATATTGAACAATATATTGAGTTCATAGATATTTTAGAAGAAGTTTGCACTATTATAAAAACGGACGATTTGAAAGAATCAGTTCAATTAGCTCGTGAAATTTGTGAAAATACTGCGTGTATACAAACTTTATCGGAACTTGAACACAAGCAATCAATAGATGAAATTTCGATTGAACAAGCACATTTAGTACAAAAATTACAAAATGCTCTTTCAAGAGTCCATGTTCAAGTACTTGAGAATGCTCCAGAGTTAAGTTCTTCAATAAGTTCAGATGTATTTCAAAATATAACCCAAACGACTGTTCAATTACTAGCAGATTTAAATTTTGCAATTGGTATGCAAGTTCCAGTTCAAGCTTCTCTGGAAGTACTAGGTAAAACTAAAAAAATTAATGAACAAAATTCAAGTACTGAATTTCTGGTAACTGCAAAGACATCAGAGCCTTTAGTGTTAGAAGAGACAAAAGAAATAGATAAAGACTTAACTGTTGATAAACAAACTGGGATTAAGTCAGAGATTGAATCAAATATCGGAGCAGAAGGGGTTGAAAATATTATTTTTGATTCAACAATATACTCAGAAAAATTACTACCTGAAACTACAGAAATAAGAGAAAGTGATGTACTTGCCATTGCTGTAACCAGTGAAGTCACTATGGAATCTATATGTTCTGACAGTAAAGTAATACCTTGTGAAGCTATTAAGGTACAAGAAATAATCGAGCAAAAACCTGATAAAGACATGTCAGAAAGTAAAGCAGTAGAAGTGAAACAATTATGCCCAGAGTGGATTAAGGAATCATGTGTTAAAGGTATTTTATTCTATTTTCCTTGAGTTAGCATCCAGAGAAATAATAATTTCAATTCATTTATTATGATGTATTGATAAATAAATTTTATATCAAATATGTGAGTAAAAAATTGACTGTCGAAAAAATAAAACCTAATCTCTAAAAAAAATAAATGGGATAAATCACATGTTTTTTTGGACATTCTAGGTTTACATTATATCAGCAGACTTTTTCTTTTTTTCGTACTTCATGTTGATATCAATTTTATTTCAAGGAATAAATCGTAGATTTAAAAAAAATATGATTTACTTTAAAAATAACATGGTATATTTCAGATCTTAAACAATGCATAGAAGAATTTGAGTCCAATGATGTCACTGAAGCTATTCATGAACTTTCTACTAGCACAAATACAAGCGAATTAGAAAAATCATTAAACATAGTAAAAGAATTGCGTGAAAGCATTGTCACCATGGAAGCAAACGTTGACAGAGAATCTCTTGCGCACTTCACAAAAAATATAAACATTGAACAAGTTGAACAATTACATAATGCACTTACCACATTTCAAGAGCATACTGAAGAGAATATACCTCAAATGGCTTCAGAAACTAAGAATGCCTTTTTGCGAATATGTGATATTGTAACAAAGTTAGATACATGTCTAGTGACTGTAATTTCTTTGGTAGATATTCAACAATGCGAAGAAAAAGCATCAGATATAGAGACAACTCTTAAACAGGCACAGGAAAAGGTTACTGCATCGATTGACGCAGTTGGATTTGCACTGGTTTCAGAGGACGTGATTGTAGAGAACATTTCTAAATCATTGGATACAATTGCCACTCAAGACTATGCTGCTGTAACTGACATTGTTCAAGAAACAGATAAGGATCTATCTATCACTGAAGTTCAAATCACAAACGATACGTTAGCTGAAGGTCTATTTGCACCAGTAAACATCAATGATTCATCGCACGTTGAAAAAATACAAGAAGGAGCACTACAGAAACTTGATAAAGTAGCAGTAAGTGAAAAAAGTAATATTGAACTTCACAACATTGCTGTTCAGTGTTCCCAAACAAAGCCACAATGCTTTTCACAGGGTAAGTATTTTGTTTTGTTTTTAATAATATAGATTTACAACGTACAACATAACATACATTAATCTGTCAGCCTAAAATTATACACAAATTTGAAATTTCAGAAACACTTGCACAAAATGTTCAAGAATATGTATCTGAAAATGTAGTTAAAATCGTGAATGAAATCAATGAGATACTTCATTTCAAAGATATTAAACAATCTATCTATGCTGCTAATAAGTTTCTCGATAGTATATCAACCACACCTATAGATTTGGGGACAGAAAATGATAAAGTAATCCTGATCAATAAAGCATATCAAGTAAATTTGGCTCAAGAATTGTATGATTCTCTTTATTCTATACTTACTACAACATTAGAACATGTCGACGAGTTATCACCGACACTCAGCAAAGAAAAACTTCAAAAGTTAAATGATGTCATAGAGAAGATATGTTCTAATCTTTTGGTATTGATTAGAACATCTCCAGTTGCTTTGCAAAAATTAGTACAAGAAATGGAGAAGATTGAAAGCAAATCTGAAGCACCCAAAGAAGAAATGCAAGAAAAAATCAAAGAAAGTAGTTTAGAGAAAAAAACCATCATACAAAAGACTGATCATCAATGTCTTGATCAAGCTTTTGGAGACGAAGTAAAAATTCTTGTAGATGATGCTCCCCTTCTAGACGTCACATTTGCGGTAGAACAAGCTCTTTCAACATCCAGTGATGTTATTTGTGTGGCTGTAGCATCAGAAACAATACCGGATCAGAATGTAGAAGTTCTGAAATCCTTAATTATAACTGGTAAATATATGTGAATATGCTTTGCTCTTCCTATATTTTTTGAGGCTATGTTAGGAAATAATGGTTTTGATGTTAAAATTCATGATTACACTATTCTTTAGATAAGTAGCCATTTAAAAAAACTTTAAAGACACATACAGAACACTTTACTGTTTACACTTAACTAGAGTAGGTTTGAAAACGAATAACTCTCGTACTTATAAATTATCCTAATCCTGATTTCAGATACACTTACACAAAAAAATGAATATGTTAACATTTCTTCAACACCACTTGAAAAAAATAAAATTGAAGGTACTGTTGGGGTAGAAAATAAAATTGATGGTTTAAAAAGCGCAATCATGGCAGAATGTGTCAATGAGACTTCGGAAGTAGGTAAAACTGCTACACAAGAAAGCAGCGAAGGTACCAAATTAAAACGAGTTGATCTCGCAAAAAATTTAAATGAAAAAAATAACGATTTTCAGATGATAGAAAGTAGAGATCCACCTTTAGACGCAGTAAATGCTGTTGATGCTACAGCGATTTTTGCAATAGATCAACAAGATAATAGTCTTCTAGAAGGGGCTATTGTTTATTCGCAACAAAACATAGTTGATGAAGTTGCCCTTGAAACGGGTTGTACAAATGCAAATGTTACAGAAAAGTATACCCGGATTACGGATAAAGCCCTCGAAGAACAGTATATGCCAGTAGCTGTTTGCAAAGAAGTTTATACTAACGAACAATTTCAATATTTACCACAAGATGATGATTATATAGCTGCCGGTGAAACACTTGCAGTGTCAACTCAATTTGTAGAGGAATTTTTGGAAAGCACTCAAGTGCTTCCTGACGAAATTATAAAATCCATAGCATTTGACGTTGTTAGTGAAGTTGCACTTGACAAGTTTGTAGGAATTGTGCAAGATGCTATAAAAAGTACAATTATCACTTCAAAAACAAAGATGAAAAATGAAGATGAAATTTTTATAAAAGATGAAGTTTCGATAGAAAGTGGTGTGAAAGAAAGTCAAAATGTGTGTTCAGACGAAACAATGGTATTACTGAATGCAACGTTGCTTGAAACTGGGATAGAAACAGTTCAAAAAGAAGATGAGGCTGTGAAATTGAAAGATGCATCTCCAATATTACCCAGTGAAGTTACAGATGCAACGACAAATATTTCAATGTCAGTAAACCAAAAAGTATCAATTCCACTAATTGGAGATGAAAGAGCTGAATTAGATGTGATCACAACCAAATCTTCAGTAAATAGTATAGCGGAAACAGAAGTTAATGTTGACGAAGAACATCCGGATAAATGTTCAGTAAAAAACGCAAATGGTTTAGAATCAGGGCAAAGGGAAGAAAATTCCGTAGAAAAGACAGAAAATAAAGAGGTAAGAGAAAAAGAAACAGTGAAAAAAGTAGTAATTTCAACAGACATGCACATTAACCAGAGTTTGCCTGAAAATAAAGGGGATACTACAGAAAAGCATGTATCTTCAATGCCTTATGCAGAAACTGAAATGTTAGTGTGCTCAACTATTGTTCCTGATGGACAAATATTATCACAAGATGCAGAGGAAACTATTGCTTCGTCACTGTCAAGTATTGATACTTCAGTAAATAAAAATTTGACAACAATGCAAGTCGTTGAGACATCTGAGATAATTACAATAGTAGAGCCAGATCCAATATTGCAGTCTGCGATTGCTAAGTATGAAAAAATTGATAAAGCACCTAAGCAGATAGATAGTGAAATGGGTGCAAATGCTGATATAACATCGACAGAACAACTAATACTCGAGGAAGGTGTTAGTTCTTTAAGTGATAACACTCTTATCCCTACAATGTTTACTCATATGAATATATTAGAAAATAAAGAAACTTTTGCTAAAGAGAGTATTGAGCAAATTGTACAACAACAGACAAAATATCCTAAACAATTATCGCTTGAAGAAGATTTTATTAAAGAAAATGTCATTGTGACAGAAAGTTATATAAAACCACAGCTGATGGTCAATGATGCACTAGATCAAGAAAACGTTCATGTGGAACTAAGAAAAGTAGATGATTCTATTAAGAGTGGAAACGACAAAACAATAACTTTAAAAGAAGAACACTGTGAGGATAATTTTGATCTTAATGAAGAAATGGTTGCTGTAGAAAAAATTGAGGCCCTATGTCCTGAAAAAGAAAGAGAGTTTCTGCAGAAAGTGCCTGCTACTATAGTGCAAACAGAACAAAGTACATTAGAAAGTGCAAATCAGGTTCTAGCAGAGCAAGACACCCTTATTCCAGATATAAATAGTGATACAGCAATTGAATCCATCGTTCCTGTATCTTTGAATGGAAATATTGAAGTTAAAGAAGATACTACCAAAGTGGGAAGCAAACCTTTTAAGGATGATATAGAAATAATGAGAAAAGAAGAAAATATTTTGTTACAAATATCAAAAGAAAGTCTTGTTGACAAAATGCAAACTGTAAAGGCCGCAGACAAAAATAAAGAAAACACAACGGAAATATTGATGGGTATCACTGTTGTTTCATCAGTAACACAAACCGAACAAGAATCATCAAACAACGAGGAATTGATTTTAAAACCATTGTTCCAAACTTCAGAAGAAGTATCTGTAGAAAAATGTTTATCAAGCATGACATTAAAAAAAGTTGAAGCAATAGATGTTTCAGAAGCTGTTTCTTTTGAACACACAGAAACCTTTAGTCCTACTTTGATAACTGAAGATGCGCATTTGAAAAGAGCTACAGTTAATATTCAAGATGATGGAATAGTATTATTTCACAAAAATACGAAAGAGTACGATGAAGTTTCTACCAAGGAAAATATCAACGTAAAATTACAGGATAATATTGAAACGACGGATGAAAATGTTGCTCCTGCAGTTACAATTACAGAAAGCACTACTGGAAACCAACAAATTATCGCTGAAGTAGCACCGACACCTAATGAACCATTACATATTGTAAGAATTGTAAATGATTCTGAACAAACACTTCAAGAATCAATTAAAGCTTCAGAATTAGCAAAGGAATTCACTAATTCACTTTTTGGTAAACTATTTATTCTTAGTAGTAATCAACGTAACATCTCACTAAATATACTTGTTTTATTATTAAGTGCATTACATCACATTTATTTTACATATACATTCAAAAGTAAAAAAAAATCTTACGTATTATATAATATTTGCATGCTTCAGCTTAGGTGAAATGTAAGATAGACATTATGTATTTAACAATAAAAAGTACTGTATTTGAGAAAATAATTGATTTATTATTATAATTATTTTATTGTATCTCTTTTAGACTCACGGGTGTTACCCCGGCCGGTCCTTTATATTTATAATTATAATGGCTTAGTTCTTAAATCAAGCTTACACATTATGATTGTTTTCGCACGTACGAGTATAATCGATATTAGATTAACAGTTTAATTCATTACATAAACAAGACTATTGATTAATAAAATAAAAGTTTAACTTCAAAGGCTTTCTTGTAGATACTTTATTGATGTGTCGTTAACATATGTTAATATTTAGTGTACTTTTAACATCATGTTTACTTACGCATATTGATAACTGATAGCTACTTATCGCAAATGTTGATAGTATTTTGTATAAAACCAACTAAAATACTTTCAGACTCACTTATTACAACTATTCAAGAATTTTTGGTTGAAGATATTGTTCAAGTCGTTAACCAAATAGCAGTATTGACACAAAGTGACGAAGTGAAACAGTCTTTACAAATAGCTAGAATTTTACATACCAATGTAATAAATTCTGAAGTAGTATTGGAAACTATTCAAGATCATCACATTAAAGGTGATATGAGCGCAGAACAAATAAGTTTAGTTGTAAAGTTGAATAACGCTCTTATTACTATGCAAAATTATATTCAAAATAATTCAGAAGAGCTGGCAGTTAAGGTACCTCGAGATTTAGTCCAAAAAGCTAATGAAGTAACTGCGAAATTGAATATGAATCTTGAAACAATTAAATCTGGATTATCAAATGAACAGAAAATTTTAGAAGATGTTGTACAAGCAATTGAAACAGTAGAAGTTTCAACACAAAATGATGACGGTCTAATAATGGAATTAGAAATAAGGGAAGCAAGTACTTTAAATCAGGGTCTGAGGAAAACTTTGAGTACTGAGCAGAAAATTGGAGAAGAAAATCAAAAACCATTGGGTAATTTACTGCTGTTTTGAGTGTTTCAT
Organism: Rhodophaea formosa; assembly: GCA_963082605.1. Classification (NCBI taxonomy): domain Eukaryota; kingdom Metazoa; phylum Arthropoda; class Insecta; order Lepidoptera; family Pyralidae; genus Rhodophaea; species Rhodophaea formosa. The sequence continues at coordinate 15,141,698 of OY720203.1, read as the reverse complement.
TGCTATAATTTGTTAGTTTATATTTATGCATATCTATATTATATAGTTGTGCAATAGTAATGATAATATTTTTATAATTTGTATTATTGTTAACTTAGGTTGAGTAAGTTTTTGGTTGTTGGGAGTTAAGTCACTCACGTATACTAATTTTCAGACAAGTTGTTGGAACATTTGGAGGGATATTTATCGGAAAATACCGTGCAAGTGCTTGATGCATTATGTTCAACATTAGTTACTAATGAAATTAAACAATCATTAAATTTTGCTGAAGAACTGCATGAAAATATATCTTCACTGGGTGACGACGTCACTGATATTTTCGAGAACAGTAAGAATAACGTTGAATTAGCCGTACAATTAAATTTTGCTTTATCACAACTTCAAATTCAAGTCGAAGAATATACCAATAATATTGAAAAGAACATTAATGATGATTCAGTGCAACAAGTACTCAAGGCAATCAGTGTTTTACAAAATGATTTGATGGCGATTGCTAATATCAGGCAAATGATAACTCAAAATCCACATGAAAATTTCTTTGAAACAGATACATTTCCAAAGCCTTTTATTAAATTTGGTGATATTGTTCGGTCAAAATATGAGAATTCCAACATTTTATCAAATTTAACTTTAGAAGATGTAAAAGCAGCTGCAACTGTATTTGTAAATAACATTGTTGAAGAATCTGAATACATAGCAGCAGAACACCTGGAACATGATGAAAAAGTAATGATAGAACTGATTTTTGACGATAATTTAGAAACAAATGAGCTTGAACGAACTTACTTTGAAAAAGAAAAACTGGATAGTCAAGAAGCAGCTTCAACTCTTGCACTTGTTAAAGAAGTAATATCACAGACGTTAAACGACGTGATTCTTGAAAAAGAAGGACGTTTATTACCAGTAGAAAAAGAAAACACCGAACGTCCCATTATATCTGAATTTATAGACTTAACCTCTGAGAGTGCCCAATGCGAAACAACAGAGTATCAAGAGAATAAAAGTGTTTCAATATCGAAAACAAAAGATACACTTTCTGTCGACAAATCTCAAGCAAACATTTCTGAGAGATTGCAACTAGAACTAGAAAATGAAGTTCAAAGTGAAAACAAAAACCACCCTGAAAAAATTGCTCAAAGACAAAATGAGACTGAATATGGTAACTTCTTGACATCTATTTAGTGCAAATGGTGTAACGGCTTTGTAACTTGTCAATGTAAAATAGAAGCACGTATAATATTACTGGATATCAGAATCATACCTCATTAAAGTCATCAGCTACTCGTCTAACCTTCAAATAAAAGTATAACTTTAAGATCAGAATAAATAAAGCGTTATAATGAAATATATTAAGTATCAAATAGCAACAATATTATTATCGTTTCATTTAAGAAAAACTAATTGCAATTTACTGATTATTAAATTAATAAATGTTTGAGATTTTTATGACTATTTATTTGTAGGATACCGGAGCACAAAATTATAATAATATATAAGTGCCAACATACAAATGTTATATATTTCTTTTTTATTTCACGCTAATATAATACAATACAATTCATTTTACTTTATCTCGACAAATTAATGCTGTTATATTTTTTTACTCTTTGTAAAAGTATACACGACGGATTGGTCATTTACCTAAAATATCATATGCATACATACATTTTTAAAACTGATTCATTAATTACACTTGAATACAATCACCACATGCACTGATTTGTTAACTATCATTGATAATAGATATAACTTACTAACCAAGAATTAATTTTATTTTTCAGATGTCGAAAAACTATTACAACATATTGATGCATTTATCTCAGAAGACGTAGCTGAAGTAGTAAAAGAAATATCAGGGATTTGTGATATGGAGTCGTTGAAAGAATCAGTAGAAATTGCAAAGGAGTTACGTGAAAGAGTTGCCGTTCTTAGCGCAGTTTCAAATGATGATGATATTTGTAAAATATTAGAACAGCAAAGTGTGGATGGCGCAAACGCAAAGCTAAGTCTTCAGCAAGCGTTATCAAGCTTGCAGCAGCTAATACTAGAGTCTCCTCGTGAATTGTCTACTATAAGTCCGGAAATTATCGAAAAAGTGAATGCAATTGCTTTTCACTTAGAAGAAGACCTCAAAGTGGCTGCAGTTACAGCTGTGAAAATAAGTAAGTTTAAATTTAAACTCATATCGGTAAGATTAAAATTAAAAGCATTTATTTACTTGCTCATTTTTAGGGTTCCGTAGTAAACAAGGAACCCTTATAGTTTCGCCATGTCTGTCTGTCTGTCCGTCCGCGGTTTTACTCACAGACTATAAGTATTAGAAAGCTGTAATTTGGTACGAGTATGTATATAAATTATGGCAAAAAAGTGGTAGAAAAAAATCATGAAAAAAAATTTTGTGTAGGGTAGCTCACAAGTAAAGTGGGAGTAATATTATTTTTTCTATACAAACCCATCGTGTTGGGTATTGCTAAATAGGTCTTTAAAAAATATTGTGAGGTTGAAAACATCATTTATCGATTTAGGGATCCGTTTCCGAAATATTTGGTTTTAAAGTTAAGTTATTTGCAAATTTTTGTTAGAGGTAAGTGTCCCCCCCTCTATCTGCTAAACGGTTATATGTGGATACGTGAAAAAAAATACAGCAGTAGTATATATACTGAAATTGAAAGGAAAACTATCAGAGCTGTGTACTAACTACAAACTAAAAAGTTATAGGCAACCAACTTATAAAATGTACTCGAAAATGTAAAATTTAATACAATTTTCATGGCCCGACACGCACTTGGCCGGTTTTTGAACATTCGATTGTTTATAATAGGATTTACTCGAAAGTAGGTATAAACTTTATCATAAACAGGATAAATATAATTATGTCGCAGTCATCTGGTTTAATCTGCTATTCGATTGAATAACTAGCGCGTTCATTTAATGGCGACGTTTAATTGAATGTTAAGGACAACTCGTCACGCACGTCGTTGAATGGAACGTTCAACGTCTTGACTGAACGTAATTTAGCGACGTCGTTGAATGGGATATAGCCGACTTTGTAATGTTTGGTGGTAACATGATTTCCATAGCTTTACTTAATCTCACATTTTTGCAATCTTTTCTTAGTTTAAAAGTAGCCGGCGGCCGTAATACTAGGTAAATCAATGCTGTCATACTATTTTATAACAAAAACCGCACTTCATAGTAAATTTGATAGATAAAATATCACTTTAGTGCTATCTGTGCCAGCTCTTTGACGTTTGATGACATCTAGCGCCGCAGTGGGAAAAAACCGGCCAACGGCGGGCGGAGCCACCCCCCACACATGTATTGTTATATTGTGTGTCCCCTCACACAATATAACAAAATCCAACATGATGGGTTTTTATAGAAAAAAAAAACAAGATTATTTTCTACCACTGTTTTGGCATGATTAATATACATATCCATACCAAATTACAGCTTTCTAGTACTTATAGTTTCTGAGTAAAACCGCGGACAGACAGACGGACGGACAGACAGACAGACAGACGGACAGACATGGCGAAACTATAAGGGTTCCTAGTTACTACCTACCTACCTACCTACCTACGGTAGTCCTACGGAACGGGTAAGTAATATAACATATAAACACAAAATATATATGTTTTAAGATCAATACCAACGAAATATATAATTTTGGTCAGTATAATTATCAATCAAGATAAAATTCGGAAGAAATAATTTTGAAAAAAATAAAATCTTTTGTTATAACAATTATTCAACATAACAAACCTTTCATATACAGTTTTATCGTAATAAAATTTAACAAATCGATTTGTTGTTACGTATAATAAACGTAATATATACTTATTATTAAGCGTAATAATCATTGGTAATAAAATAAAGTGATAGAAGATCCTAATCTAAGTTTTGTAACTAAGTCGCTTTCGCACCCAGTCGTCGCTCGCTCGCTTCACTCGCTCGCTCATATGGTGGTCTATGGGTCACCATAACCTAACCTACCTTCTGTGACCAAGTCACGTATCCAAACCAGTCGCTTTCGCACTCAGTCGTCGTTCGCTCGCTTCGCTCGCTCGCTCATATGGTTGTCTATGTGTAACCATAACCTAACCTACCTTCTGTTACCAGTCGCTTTCGCACCCAGTCGTCGCTCGCTCGCTTCGCTCGCTCGCTCATATGGTGGTCTATGTGTAACCATAACCTAACCTACCTTCTGTTACCAAGTCGCTTTCGCACCCAGTCGTCGCTCGCTTGCTTCGCTCGCTCGCTCATATGCTGGTCTATGTGTAACCATAACCTAACCTACCTTCTGTTAACAGTCGCTTTCGCACCCAGTCGTCGCTCGCTCGCTCATATGGTGGTCTGTGTGTAACCATAACCTAACCTACCTTCTGTTACCAAGTTGCTTTCGCACCCAGTCGTCGCTCGCTCGCTTCGCTCGCTCGCTCATATGCTGGTCTATGTGTAACCATAACCTAACCTACCTTCTGTTACCAAGTCGCGTATCCAAACCAGTCGCTTTCGCACCAAGTCGTCGCTCGCTCGCTTCGCTCGCTCGCTCATGTGGTGGTCTATGTCTAACCATAACCTAACCTACCTTCTGTTACCAGTCACTTTTGCGCCCAGTCGTTGCTCGTTCGATTGTCATAATCAATTTGATTGATTTAGTTTTTAATTGATATATATTTTAAATAGTATTCGTTTTGATTGTTATATTTTATGGCATGTATACTGAACGAGTTGTATGACAGGTGATGTTCAGTGTTCATAAACGTTATAATAATTGAGTTTATGGTTTTCGAATTGAATATTTTATGAATATTATAGCTTTCAAGAATATAAACAGTAATAATTATATCAAGTAAAGATTATATCTTTTGAACTTTATTGAAATGAAAATATATAATTTGTTATTATATCAAACAATACGCACCCTTACGGAACCCTAAAACTTACTCCCTCTTTACTTGTATGGTAACTAAAAAGTTGAAAAAAATTTTCAAGGTGTTTTTTCTACAACTTTTTTGGCATAATTAATATACATGTTATGGACCAAATTTAAATTGGGCATTATACATAATGCCCGGTTATTATGAAAAATGCCCAGTATGAGCGTGCTATATGATAATAATTATTCAAATAATCAAATTGACAGGGCATTATACATAATGTCAATCGCCTTTTGGGCAGAGTAATACAAACAAACAAAATTATATTTTTTTATTTTTGTTATTGTCATTAAACTTAAAATAAACTAAATGTTAAGCAAATTTAAATAATCATATTAGTCTTTAATTGTGCCCACTGGGGTGGGTGCATCTTGACACCGACACGCCTTCCAAGAGTTCCAAGGTAACAGAGGCCCACGCACGAGTTATACAGCCGCAGAGAACAGGGAGAGCGGCGCGGCACACCTATTCTCTGATACTCCTCGTAGCCCGCGACCCCTACAACGACTGTAAGTGTAGGGAGAGTTCACCTACAGATAGACTACTCGAAGTGAGTGGCCTCTCTCCGGGTAGTTTTTTAAAGAGGTTGTTGTGACAAATTTTTGAACAAGGATCTGCAGGTTATCTTATTCTACGTCAGCCGCGAGGTAGGTGGCCCAGTCAACCGCTTTCCACCTAGTTTCACTTCACCGTGGTTGGAAAGATCGTGGCTACTATTTCGCGACGGATTCGGGGTGGATCCTATCCTATCTCATCACATCACATCCAGTACCCTCCCATCCCGTCTCATCCCAACCCATCTCAACCAATCCCCTCCCATCTCATCCCATCATATCCCATCCCATCCCCTCCTCTCCCATCACATTCCACCCCATCCCCTTCCATCCCATCCCATCCCATACTATCCTATCCTACACTACCCAATCCTATCCTATCCTATCAAAAATGGTTTGTGATGAAAACTCAGTAAAAACGGTTGTTCATGGATATTTATCCATTTTGAGTTTTCACATTGGACATTTATCCGCTGCCCATCTCTACGTTTTATACGTGCTTCCCACTCCGCACCCCATCAAATTTTGCTTTATTATCAAATGGCCCAATTGTTACGTAGCAATATAATAATGACCATGCAATGTGATAAATAATTGTAATTAATCAGCTAGCCCGATAGACATTATGCATAATGCCCGCGCATTATTAATAATGCTCACATTAATCACTTGGTCCATAACATATATACCCATAACAAATTACAGCTTTCTAGTACTTATAGTCTCTGATTAAAACCACGGACGGATAGACAGACAGACAGACAGACATGGCGAAATTATAAGGGTTCCTTGTTTACTACGGAACCCTAAAAATCATTTGCGAGGTCTCTCTATGACATTGTGCGTTGAAAAAAAAATTAACCGTACCTTTGTATAATATTGTGTTACGGTCACAGTGTTACTATAACAGTCATACGGGCCACCTGTGTTTTGTTGTTTTGTTAGCGGTTACCGTAGCTTATGGACGCCTGAAACACCAGGGGTGCTAATCGCGCGTTGCTGATCCTGATTAAATCTTTTCATGCTCTTAGCTGCAGATTGATAAATAAAAGTTAACAAATAATAGCTATCTTATCCCATGAAATTGTATTGTTATATTATCTTGATTTAATTTTCAGATTCCACGGAAGTAGAAGACGACTCTATGAAACATTTAGAAACATTACTGCTAGAGGTCAGTGATAAAATAAACGTTCCTTTATCTGAAAGAGTGCCTAAAGATACTGAGTTACTTCAAGATACATTAGATGAAGTGCAAACAGTTATCATAAAGCTTAAACGTGATTTTGACGGAACAGTCAATGACGCTCTCAATGAAACTCTGGAAGATTTAGAGTGCAGTGTGAGAAGTGTTCAGCTTCAAATAAATGAAGATAGTCCTCCAGAACTGTTAAAAGAAGCCTGTGCGACGTTACAATTATTGGCTAATAATATGAATGAGACACGGGATGTGCAAGTATCTGAGACATTGAAAAAACATGTCAAAGCAGATAACGTTCTGGAGAAATGTTCCAACGAAACCGATGAAACTGTAAAGCTTCTTGATAAGGCAAGTCAAATTGAAACTAAAAGCAGCACAAGTTTAGATAACATAACTATAAATCTAAACAATCTCAAAGATACGATGAAATCACTACGCTTAAGTTTTATGGGTGACTCTTCAACTTTGATAGAAAAGGGTGTTGACGTTTTGCAGCTCTTAGACCAAATAGAAGAAAAAGTTTTTTCTCTCGAAAGAATTGTTGAGACCGAAGATTCTCTTTCATCATCTTCTCGAGATAGTATTCTTACGGCTATTCATTCCGTTTATGGTAGTATATCTAACATGAGAGGCACAATATCCAGTATACAAAAGCAATTTATGTTTGAAAATTATGGTAAGCCGACAGAATATATTCTTCATTCACTAAAACTCATAAATTCAATCATAGATGGTGAAGAAGAATTAAATAAGCCAACATTAAAAAGGTTTTCTAAGTGCTTACGAAATGTTCTAAACCACTTTGGTGACATAAAGTTTTATATTAATCTAGATAAAACGGCCAGATTGCCAAGTGATGCTGCATTTACTAAAATAGTTCTTGAAGAACTTAAATTAAATATACAAGGTATCAAGTATCTTACAGACGATGAAAGTGTTTTGACGAAAATACAAGAAACAGTTAATTATATACAAGAAAATTTAATAAAAATAGAATCACGAACAACACTAGAAGTAAAAGATAAAATACCTATCTTTAAACACATTTCACTTAATATTTTTGATATAACATCAGCTATTAAGGCCAGACTAGAAAAAAGTGCAAAAGTAAACATTGAAATAACAGAAAATAACAAAATGAGTTTATTGGTCACGGAACAAGTGGCAGATTTTCAGGTCAGTGAAGCAGTAGCTGAAACATTTCAACCTATAGAAGTCGACGCTTTGACAGGTAAAGCAGAAGACGTCTCTACTATAAAAGCTGAGGAAAAAGAGATAAACGCTAGTTCTAAAGATAATCTTGATACTACATCTGAGTGTTTAGTTGAAGTAGTAAAGTTTGAATCAAAGTTAGATAAATCACAATTATTAAGTAAAACAATTGACGATGCTAAGCCATCAACTTCACGAGATGCTATTCAAGAGGAAAAAACTTCTGGGTCTCAAATTTCTGAAACAGAATCTCTTAAAGAAAAACTAGAAAGTAAACGAAATCAAAACGTCGATCAACAAGAGGCGCAGCAAAAAGAAAGAGATAAAGATGAAAAACTGATGAAGGAAGATAGATTCCAAGAAGATTTCACAAACAAAGATACAGAAATACCTAAACAACAAACAGAAAATCAAAACCAAATTGAGAGTGAAATCTCAAAATGTTCACAAATAGGCACAGCTAAAGATGAAGAAATAAAAGAACAATATTTAGAAAATGAGGCTGTAAAACAAGATACTGCAGAAACAACTAGAACAGCAAAGAAAGAAGAAGTAATAAATGTTGTAGATACTGAACACGAAAATCTCACTGAAGTTTGTGCCATAGATAAAGATAATAATCTCAAAGAAACATCAGCGGTAGAAGAAGAGCATGTAATGAATAAAGCCGTAGATGCTAAGCAGGAAACGATAGATAAACAGCTAGAAGAGCAAATATTGAAACAACAAGAGAAAGAACGCATTAAGAAAGAAAATGTGGGTGATGAAACCGAAAGCAAAAAGCTTAATGAAAATCTCAAAACGCAATCAGTCGTTGAGGATTCGGAAGAGGATATTAAAGAGGAAGAAAAGGTACAACTTGTGCAATCTAAACTAAAACAAGGTAAAGAGGTGGTAGAGGAACTTGAGAAAAAACAGAAAGAAGAGAAACCACGGCTTGAATATGAAAAATACGATGAAGAAAAAACAAATGACAAAGAAAAAAGTTCAGCTGAGGTAACTGAGGCAGAAATCGAAAAAACAGAAGAGGAAGGAGAAATTGTAACGAAGGAAAAAGAAGCAATCATAATCGCTGAAAAGAAAAGAGCCGATAAAGAATTATCTGACCAAACAGAAACAAAGAAAGTAGAAGAAATTCAACAAATTAAAGAAGAGAAACTAAAAAAAGAAGAAGAAGAGCGCAATATGGAAAAAAAGGCTAAAGACGCTGAATCTAAAAAAATGGAAATGACACAAGAGGAAAAGAGAATGAAACAAGAAATGCTTAAGCTAGAAAACGAAGAAGTCACAAAGAAAGATAAGCTTGCAGCTGAGAAATCTGAGACAATAGTTGAAGAAGAAGAAATACTCATAGCTGAGAAGCATACAATGAAAGAAAAATTGAACGATGAAGAGGAAGAAAAGGCACGTTTGAAAGAAAATGATGAGAATGATAGAGAAGACAATCGCGTGCATGAAGAAAAAAATAAAAAAGAAGAGGTAGAAATAAAACGCTTGGTAGTAGATACACAAGAAGAGGAAGATCGAGTAAAGAAAGAACAAAACGAAGCCAAGTTGGCTGAAGAGACAAGGAAATATAATGAAGAGATGTGTCTTTTGGCACAAAAATTAAAGCAAGAGGAGGATGTAAAGATTAAAAAGGAAAAAGAAGAAAATGAGGTCGCGGAAAACAAAAAGAGAGAAGAAGAAAATAAACCTCTTGAAACCGGCAAACTAAAACAGACTGACGAAGTGAGAGCAACGAGAGAAGAGGAAGAAGCTAAGCTTGTTGAAACGAAAAGGAAAGATGTGGAAGAGAAACGCCATGAAGAAGAAACATTGAAACAGGAGAAGGAAATGCGAGCAAAGAAAGAAAAAGATGAAGCTGAGTTGGCAGAAAAGAAAAAGGATCAAGAAGAAAAGAAACGCCTGGAAGAAGAAAAACTAGAACAGGAAAAGGAAGCGCGACCAAAGAAAGAAAAAGATGTCGCTGACTTAGCTGAACAGAAAAAGAAAGATGATGAGAAGAAACGTCTGGAAGAAGAAAAACTGAAACAGGAGGAAGAAGCACGGACCAAAAAAGAAAAAGAGGAAGCTGAGTTAGCCGAAAGGAAAAAGAAAGATGAGGGGAAGAAATGCCTGGAAGAAGACAAATTGAAACAGGAGGAGGAAGCGCGAGCAAAGAAAGCAAAAGAGGAAGCTGAATTTGCAGAAAAGAAAAAAAAAGATGAGGAGGAGAAACAGTTGGAAGAAGAAAAACTAAAACAAGAGGAAGAAGCGCGAGCAAATAAAGATAAAGAAGATGCCGAGTTAGCTGAAAAGAAAAAGAAAGATGAGGAAAAGAAGCGTCTTGAAGAAGAAAAACTAAAACAGGAGAAAGAAGCACGAGCAAAGAAAGAAAAAGAACAAAATGAGTTAGCGGAGAAAAAAAAGAAAGGTGAGGAGAATAAACGTCTGGAAGAAGAAAGACTAAAACAGGAGGAGGAAGCACGAGCAAAGAAAGAAAAAGAAGAAGCTGAGTTAGCGGAAAAGAAGAAGAAAGACGAGGAAAAGAAACGTCTGGACGAAGAAAAACTAAATCAGGAGAAGGAAGCACGAGCAAAGAAAGAAAAAGATAATGCGGAGATTGCTGAACAGAAAAAGAGAGATGAGGAAACGAAACGTCTGGAAGTAGAAAAACTAAAACAGGATGAGGCAGCGCGAGCAAAGAAAGAAAAAGAAGACGCTGAGTTAGCTGAGAAGACAAAGAATGATGAGGAGAAGAAACGCCTGGCAGAAGTGAAATTGAAGCAGGAGGAGGAAGCGCGAGCAAAGAAAGCAAAAGAGGAAGCTGAGTTTGCAGAAAAGAAAAAAAAAGATGAGGCGAAGAAACAGTTGGAAGAAGAAAAACTAAAACAAGAAGAAGAAGCGCGAGCAAATAAAGATAAACAAGATGCCGAGTTGGCTGAAAAGAAAAAAAAAGATGAGGAAAAGAAGAGTCTTGAAGAAGAAAAACTAAAACAGCAGGAAGAAGCGCGAGAAGAGAAAGAAAAAGAAGAAAATGAGTTAGCTGAGAAGAAAAAGAAAGATGAGGAGAAGAAGCGTCTTGAAGAAGAAAAACTAAAACAGCAGGAGGAGGCGCGAAAACAGAAAGAAAAAGAAGAAAATGAGTTAACTGAGAAGAAAAAGAAAGATGAGGAGAAGAAACGTCTGGAAGAAGAAAAACTAAAACAGGAAGAGGTAGCACGATCAAAAAAAGAAGCTGAGTTAGCTGAAAATAAAAAGAGGGATGGGGAAAAGAAACGTCTGAAAGAAGAAAACCTTAAACAGGAAGAAGAAGAGCGAACAAAGAATAAAGAAGTTGCCAAATTAGCTGTACAGAAAAAGAAAGATGAGGAAAATATAAATCTGGAAGAAGAAAAATTAAAACAAGAGGAGGAAGTGAGAGCAAAGAAAGAAAAAGAAGAAGCTGAGTTAGCTGAAAAGAATAAGAAAAATGAGGAGTTAAAACGTCTGGAAGAAGAAAAACTAGAACAGGAAGGGGAAGCACGAGCAACGAAAGAAAAAGAAGAAGCTGAGTTAGCTAAAAAGAAACAAGACGAAAAGAAACGACTGGAAGAAGAAAACCTAAAACAGGAGGAGGAAGCCCGAGCAAAGAAAGAAAAAGAAGAAGCTGAGTTAGCTGAAAAGAAAACGAAAGATGAGAAGAAGAAACTTCTGGAAGAAGAAAGACTAAAACAGGAGGAGGAAGCACGAGCAAAAAAAGAAAAAGAAGAAGCTAAAGAAGCTGAAAAGAGAAAAAAAGATCAGGAAAAGAAAATTCTGGAAGAAGAAAAACTAAAACAGGAGGAAGAAGCGCGAGCAAAGAAAGATAAAGAAGATGCCGAGTTAGCAGTAAAGAAAAAGAAAGATGAGGGGAAGAAGCGTCTGGAAGAAGAAAAACTAAAACAGGAAGGAGAAACACGAGCAAAGAAAGAAAAGGAAGAAGCTGAGTTAGCTGAAAAGAAAAAGATACAAGAAGAAAAGAAACGGCTGGAAGAAGAAAAACTAAAACAAGAAAACGAAGCCCGAGCAAAGAAAGAAAAAGAAGAAGCTAAAATGAAACAAGAAGAAAAGAAACGCCTGGAAGAAGAAAAACTAAAACAGGAGGAGGAAGCGCGAGCAAACAAAGAAAAAGAAGAAGCTGAGTTAGCTGAAAAGAAAAAGATAGACGGGGAGAAGAAACGAATGGAAGAAGAAAACCTAAAACAGGAAGGGGAAGCACGAGCAACGAAAGAAAAAGAAGAAGCTGAGTTAGCTAAAAAGAAACAAGAAGAAAAGAAACGACTGGAAGAAGAAAAACTAAAACAGGAGGAGGAAGCCCGAGCAAAGAAAGAAAAAGAAGAAGCTGAGATAGCTAACAAGAAAAAGAAACAAGAAGAAAACAAACGCCTGGAAAAAGAAAAACTAAAACAGGATGAGGAAGCGCAAGCAATGAAAGAAAAAGAAGAAGCTGAGTTAGCTAAAAAGAAACAAAAAGAAAAGAAACGCCTGGAAGAAGAAAAACTAAAACAGGAGGAGGAAGCGCGAGCAAAGAAAGAAAAAGAAGAAGCTGAGTTAGCTGAAAAGAAAAAGAAAGACGAGGAGAAGAAACGAATGGAAGAAGAAAACCTAAAACAGGAAGGGGAAGCACGAGCAAAGAAAGAAAAAGAAGAAGCTGAGTTAGCTAAAAAGAAACAAGAAGAAAAGAAACGACTGGAAGAAGAAAAACTAAAACAGGAGGAGGAAGCCCGAGCAAAGAAAGAAAAAGAAGAAGCTGAGATAGCTAAAAAGAAACAAGAAGAAAAGAGACGCCTGGAAGAAGAAAAACTTAAACAGGTGGAGGAAGCGCGAGCAAAGAAAGAAAAAGAAGTAGCTGAGTTAGCTGAAAATAAAAAGAAAGACGGGGAGAAGAAACGGTTGGAAGAAGAAAAACTAAAACAGGAGGAGGAAGCGCGAGCAAAGAAAGAAAAAGAAGAAGCTGAGTTAGCTAAAAAGAAACAAGAAGAAAAGAAACGACTGGAAGAAGAACAACTAAAACAGGAGGAAGAAGCCCGAGCAAAGAAAGAAAAAGAAGAAGCTGAGTTAGCTAAAAAGAAACAAGAAGAAAAGAAACGCCTGGAAGAAGAAAAACTAAAACAGGATGAGGAAGCGCGAGCAAAGAAAGAAAAAGAAGAAGCTGAGTTAGCTGAAAAGAAAAAGAAAGACGGGGAAAAGAAACGGTTGGAAGAAGAAAAACTAAAACAGGATGAGGAAGCACGAGCAAAGAAAGAAAAAGATAATGCTGTGATTGCTGAACAGAAAAAGAAAGATGAGGAAAAGAAACGTCAGGTAGAAGAAAAACTAAAACAGGATGAGGAAGCGCGAGCAAAGAAAGAAAAAGAAGAAGCTGAGTTAGCTGAAAAGAAAAAGAATCAAGAAGAAAAGAAATGCCACGAAAAAGAAAAACTAAAACAGGAGGAGGAAGCACGAGCAAATAAAGAAAAAGAAGAAGTTCAGTTAGCTGAAAAGAAAAAGAAAGATGAGAAGAAGAAACGTCTTGAAGAAGAAAAACTAAAACAGGGGGAAAAATCGCGAGTAGAACATGAAATAGAAGAGAAAAATGTTGCCAAAAATAAAAGGAAAGATGATAAAAGACGCAATATCTTGGAAGAAGAAAGGTCAAACAAAGAAGAGGCTCACCTTAAGCAAGAGAGAGAGGAAGCCAACCGAGTTGCAACATTGGAAGCTGAGATAAAAGAAAAGACAAGGCTGGAAAACGAAGATCATTACAAAAAGGATTCTCTAAAACCTGACTCTGATAGTAGTGAAAAAACACGTACACAATCAAAAGAATCTTATGAAAAAACACGAAAGGATGATAAGAAATCTACCAGAGAATCGCTTATCGAAATTGTCGCAATCAGAAAAGTAGACGATGCTGGGCTAGAAAATAATGTCAACTCAAAGTCGCATGAACAGCGTTATATAAAGGAATATCAGTACGAACCTACAGCAGAGCAAAGAAAATTCGATGGCAGAGAAAACCCAAGATTTGTGGACCACAGCCATAAAGATTATAACGCTGAATTTTCCAGACCACCCGGATACATCGAACGAAAGTTTGATACTGAAAGAGTTGGTCCAGATAGTTTCGGATTGGATAGGAACAGCGTGGGTAGAAATCCCACTATTTATAAAGCTGAAAAATTAGTTATGGATGCCAAATTACGATCTTCTCTCCCCCCACAACCAGATTTAAGTAGAAGTAGTGAGGTAACTGAAAGACGAGATATAAGACACAAGTCAAAAGCATTGAGTGAGGCTAGAAGTGTATTGTCTGAGAAACGATCTAGTGTGTCCAGAGACATTAAAAGAAAACCAGTTTTTTCAACCTTTTTAACTGACCGAACTGCTGTAGAAGGATCGAGAGTAAAACTAACATGCAGCGTTTTATCTTCATCAGATCCTACAGTTACTTGGTACAGAAACGGTGTTCTTCTGAATAACAAGCTGAAATATCGCACAAAGTTTGTAGATGGTTTGATAACTTTAGAAGTTCTGAATGCAGTGCCGAGTGACTCGGCCGAGTATAGCTGTACAGTGGAGAATGAAAACGGCTCGGTGAACTCATCTGCCAATCTCAAGGTGTACCCAAGCTTCAAAGCATCCCCAATTCCACCAACATTTACGCGTTCTATCCGGGGTAAGTTTGGTTAAACTAACTCAAATAATTACACTCTAATTTTGGTTCTGTTATTTCCTAATATTCACAATCAGATATGGTTTGGTAATTTTTACCAACAGTATTACTAGCTTCATAAGACCCTACGCTTTTCCAGATACATACCATATGGCTGAAAACGAGCTGGTTCTTGAATGCCGCATCCGCGGCCAGCCTTTGCCAACCATATCGTGGCTGAAGGACGACAAACCTATCCCCACCAACGAGCGCTACCAGGCTTATTACCTCGCAGACGGCGTCTGTCGATTGGCAATAGACGCTCCTACGCCGGAAGACAGCGGGAAATACACATGCAAAGCTGAAAATTCCGTTTGGTCTGACCAAATCACACACGTGGTGAATTTTACTGGTGAGTTTTTATATTAGTTTTAACTCCCATGGAATCACAGGTGGTCCTTTGGACGTCCTCACGTGTATATATTATGGACCATGTGATTAATGAGGGCATTGCGCATAATGTCAAGCTGTATCGGGCTAAGTATCATTATTAAATTGCTACGTAATAATTAGGCAATTTGATAATAAAGCTAAATTTGATGGGGTGCGGGGTAGAAGGCACGTATAACGAGTAGAGATGGGCGGCAGATTTATATCCAATTTAAATTAATACTTAAAATGGATAAATATCCGTGAACAACCGTTTTTACTGAGTATTTATCAAACCATAATTGAAAGGATAGGATAGGAACGAATAGGATACGAAATGTCAAAGACAGGACATCACAGGATAGGATTCACCCCGAATGGTTCCCATCTTGTCGCGGGTTAGTAGCCACGGTCTTTCCACTCGCGGTGAAGAGGAACCGGGCGGAAGGCACTTGAGGAGGATCTGGGCCACCCACCTCGCGTCTGATGTAGAGAAAGATAACCTCCACAACCTTTGTTAAAAAACTGTGTCTCTTTAGTAAAAATCGCTCCGCACCGCTCTCCCTGTCCTCTGCGGCTGATAACTCGTGTGCTTCTGTTACCTTTTGGTTAAAAAGAGAGACCAAACTGAGGCCAAGTGGGTGAAGGAATCGGGACCCGGTCACTCGACATAGAGTGCCCAGCGGGCACAATTGAAGACCTACCTATATGATTATTGAAATTTGCTTAACATTTAGTTTAATCTAAGTTTTAGGACAATAATAATAAAAAAAAATGTTTTTAAAATGTTTGTAATACTCTGCCCCAAAGGTGATTGACAATATGTATAATGGCCGGCCAATTTGATTATTTGAATAATTATTATCATATTGCACGCTCATATTGGGCATTTTTCATAATGACCGGACATTATGTATACTGCTCAATTTATCACATGGTCCATAACATATACATAGATCCAACACGCTATGGAGAAGTTGATGTATTGTTAGTTAAGAACTTAAGATATGCAGGTTATGCTGGGTTATTGCAAAGGGTCGGACAACTGCCATCATCATGATAAATTATTAAAATGGGTAGTGGTGGCTTGCCACTCACTAGATGTCCCTCTTGATGATGACTTTTTATTATTATGGGTTTATTATATATTGGTATGGGTATGTATATTAAGTGTATATTAATCATGGCAAAAAAGTGGTACGATAAAATCTTGAAAAAAAATTTTTTTTAGGGTAGCTCCCATACAAGTAAAGTGGGGGAGTATTTTTTTTTCTCTATTCACCCATCGTGTGGGTATCGTTAAATAGGTCTTTCAAAGATATTGTGAGGTTGAGAACACCATTTTTCGATTTAGGGATCCGTTTCCGAAATATTTGGTTTTAAAGTGCGAATTTTTGTTAGAGGCAAGTTTTTCCCCCCCCCTCTATCTGCTAAACGGTTTTATATAGATACGTGAAAAAAATTACAGCAGTAGTATATATACTGAAGTTGAAAGGAAAACTATCAGAGCTGAGTACTAAGTACAAACTAAAAAGTTATAGGCAACCAACTTATAAACTGTAAAATTTCATACTATTTTCATTGTTAGATGTTTTTGGTCGTTAAACTGTAAGGTGCGAGTGTGAATAGTGTGAACTCAAAGTTGTCATTCGCAACTACGGAACCCTACACTGCGCGTGGCCCGACATGCACTTGGCCGGTTTTTACCCTTTGGGTACGGAACCCTAAAAACATCTTGTACAAGTTTTTTCATAAAAAGTAACAACACGTAAGCCTTGCCAAAGAATGTTGTAACAACCTATGTCACTCGGGAGTAGTGGAATGGTGGCATAAACTCAGGTACTTATGTATTTGAGTTGCTTAGAGTGTTATCATAGTTGATTCTTTTTTTTGTTTTTGTTACTGCTTACACGCATAACGTATTTAGCCAGTATCAAGTAAGAAGTTTCCCGCTCTTTTTCGAGTTTTCTTGTTCTCAACGAAATGATGGTGTAAATTCATTTCGTTGATTCTATGGAGCCTCTGGCGACTATCCTTCACGAATCCACTGGTTTAATCATAGCCAACGCAGTAAAGCGGACAACCACCAGCCTGCTATGTAAATCTCACTACAGCTGCACCATGACTCTTTATTTTAGTTATCACACACATTGTTCTTGAACATGGGCCTTTATAATACTAAATTACACCGATTTCACATTATAAAGTCCACTCGAAATAATTTGCACATCAATCCAAAGCAAACACCGTGTAGTCCGCTAAAATTCCCGCCAAGAACTCTATAATAGTTGATTTAAGTAAGTAAAGTTTAAGTTTTAAATACTTCTGAAAACATACGACCTCTTTGTTTTGGACAGCCGTGTTAAAAGTTAAAAGACTGATAATTTTCTAGCTGTGGTTTCTACATAATTTATTCTCATGACGACACTTGGCTAATGCAAAATCGGAGGTACCTATTACTAAGTCTAGTTTCTCTATCATATTGACCGTCTTTTAAGTACTAACCAAAAGCTATTAAAAAAATTAAGGCATATTAAATAACACATTTAACTATACATGTGTAATGTGTACGTGGCCAACACTGGTGCCAGATCTTTCAAGCTGCCTTGAGGCATCTGACATAGCTTTACGACTGCTATCAACGATGTCAGCCGGGATGAACGGCTTAACGTGCCTTCCGAAGCACGGAGGAGCTTGAGATATTTTTATGCCACTTGCGGTCACTCATCCAAGTGGGGACTGCACCCAGGGTTGCTTAACATACTTAAGCGCTTATAGAGCTCACGCCCAGTGGACCATCGGGCACCTCAATATAATAACTATACAGTCTTTATAGTATTGTAATATTTGTAGGTAAAGAGAACCGCCTCAGTCCGAATCTGACGACAATCGAGAAGTCTCGATTCAACCGCCAAGCGCTGGAGTCACGGCGACCTCACTTCACGAACGTGTTGTCCGACTTCAAGGTCACCCATGGGGGCACCATCGGCCTGCAAGTCGAGATCAGGGGATCTCCAACCAGGTAAGTTCCGCAATAATCTCTTGGAGTTGGTATCGTAGCAGGCTACGATACTAATCTTCCGTAGCAGCAACAGTCGTAGCTCAGGAGCTACGACTGCTACGGTAGAATTTATTATTTGTCTTTTAGAGAAGATAAAAACTGACAAGTAACACTTTTGTATAACGAGCCGCAAACAAATTTCATTTAGTTCTTTATGGGATATATATAGCTTAGAGTCAACAAAGCAATTAGAACTACGTAAGCGCATACATTGTATGGAGGTGTTAAATTTATCGTGGAAAATAAAAATTAAGAGTATCAAATGTTTCTAAAAGACTTGACAAAATGTAACAAGATTTTGATGGCTTCTATTTTCAGGGTGGAGTGGCTCCGCGAAGGCTACAACGTGACAGAATCGTACAAAAACGCTAGGACTTTCGTTGAACATGGACTGTACACGTTAGCTTTGTCAGATGTGACCGAGAAGGAGTCAGGTCTTTACACGTGCCGCGCGTGGAGCAGCCATGGCACGGTGGATATGAACGCGGCCATCACCGTGGTACAAGAGAACGAGTTGGAGGGTAAACCGGCCATGATTGTGGGGCGGCCGGAGAAAGATGTGCTGATCTCTGTTGGGGAAGATTTGAACATCTCCTTCAGAGTACAAGGGGAGCCCAAGCCCAAAGGTAACTTATTTCACAATTGATACCTATAGCTTATAGCAGTTTTGAGTTTAATTTCTATTTTATTGATACCACATATGTATATGTTGCCCAGGCTTAACAACTGTACCTATACAAGAGAGTTTCAATTGAATCCGTCTAATATTTCTGCAGATGAGCATGTGCAACAGACAGACAAACAGACAGACATTTTTAAAATGATTACTCTATTACTATATCTACATCGCCTCAAGCTTTTTGGTAATATTTTGATGTAGAGTCTCATTTTTTTTGTACAGTTTTACTCAAAGGTTTTATTATATGTATGAATCTTCCACAGTGATATTCATGAAAGGCATTCGAGACATTACCAACAGCCAGCGTGTCTGTAAGATGACGTCCGATGATTACGTCAAGTTCACCGTCAAGAGGTCTGTGATCTCCGACGCAGGCACCTACTGCATCCTGGCGAGAAACGCTTACGGCTGTGACAGAGCCTTTGTGACTGTTGTGGTGAGATTTTACTTCACGTTGCGCCAATCTTTATTGCGAGTCGGATATCAGCTGCGAGCTGCGCAGTACGCGCCCCCCCTTGCCGCGCACGCCCCTCTTAACCTAATATTATTGTGTTTCGCGATGTCCGGTTCCGCAATAAAGTTAGGTGGGGCCACTAGAATATTTTATTTTCATAGAAGTATGATTGCATAGTTAGTTAGTTACCTTATTTATTATAAGAAAATGTCATTTTACAGTCTTCAAGTTTTTCTTTGCTACTTTACATAGGAGATCCCGGGTTCGATTCTCGCTCAAGTCATGATGGAAAACGATCTTTTTTATCTTGGCTTGGGTCGTGGATGTTTGTCTATATTCGTATCTTTTACAAAATATAGTATCGTTGTGAAGTGTTAGGTAAAAACATTCAACTGCATTGTCGTTATGCGTCGTTGTTGGTGCGTGCGTTTGTATAACTGTTAATTAATACCTTGTCATTTTAAACTCTAAATTTAAGAACAGCATCCCTTTCAAAATAACTTTTAAACTCCCTGTTTTAAACTGTGATATGTCCCTATTTTTTAATTTCCCAGCATTGATCCCATAGGAACAGTTGTTCGTATTGACGGTCTGAGTCACCCCTTTAAGGGAATGTCGAGGATCATATTATTACAAGCTTTATATTATTAATCTGTGTTATATTTTTCAACACTTATGTAGATTGGATTTCAATTTTGGTTCCAGATCAGACAGCGAGCCTCTTCCGATAATTTGATCTCGGATTGGACATATCCCATAGATGACTCTGTGTTGTCCATGGGTGAACGTAAATACAAATGTAAGTAATTTTAAGGTCGTAAGTCGTAACGTCTTTATCCCTTACGGGGTAAACAGAGCCTAAGGTCATACTGTCCAAAGTGCTCGTTTAGCATATTGATGGGCGTATAGGTGCAAAACGAAATCAAAATAGTGATGGGTTGCTAGCCGCATCGCCTATTGATATGATTTCTTAGATTTTGGCCCATTCCCTCGACCGGCTTTGACGGTCTGTACGAGAAGACAAGCAGCTGGCAAATTCTCCGTATTTTCTTTTCGTCCAGCCAGCATGGAAGATATTAATACAACGAATCTCAAAAGGAATATATCTAAAGCCTCCGGTACACGCGTACAGAAAGTTACCACTTGCTGCACTTGAGTGACCCAAAATAGGTAGATTAGTAGGCTAGTACTGTACGCTGTTTTGGTTCAGTACGATGTCTACATGTAGACATCGTACTGAACCAAAACTGGTAGAGTGACCCAAATTGGTAGATTAGTAGGCTAGTACACTCGGTAGAAATTGTTAGATTAGTAGGCGTGTACCGGAGGCTTTATATTTGATATATTCCTTGTAAATTTTAATTTTTTTTAGTAAAGGTAGAACGTCGCGGCTCTTACTCGTACTCGATCTTTGTTTTGCTAAGAGTATGACATGGGACATGGGAGTAACCAAATATTGGTACAGTGCATGGTAAAGTAGAGTCAAGGCAGAGATGGGGAAGGCAAGTCGTAGAGTAGCTTGCCGACGTTGCTAGTCACCAATTTTTAGTACTCTACTCTACCGATGCTTTTTACACCGGTTTGTCACAGAACAACAAACAATATAGTTCATAGAATAGTAAGTACTCTACCGTTTACCCTACACATGTATCGCAGGCTTAAAAGTAAACAAAAGTAATTCATGAATTAATAGTAGTTTTTCATAGATATAAAATGGATAATTTATTAGAGGGAAAGGCTGCTAGGCCAATAATATTATAGTTAACTAGAGCAAAAACAACATAACCTTATTATATAGTCTTTTACTAGAGGCAGAAAGACGACTATATTTTGACATAAAACATGCCTACTATGAACGTTGTTAGGAAGTTTACGTATCATACATGTCTTAAACAGATCTAGTATCTATCTAATAGTTTAGTAATTATAATATATAACCTGCTCATCATTATTTTTTGTAGCAATACGTCACTGTCAGAGCTCAATCTATAACAATTGGCGATTGGCACGTATCGATGCTTGGCAGCCTATCAACTATTAGAAAGGTCATTGTCGTAATAAGGCAATCTATTTTACAGCTGTGCCTGACCGGATCCCGAGCGAGCCGACCGTCGTCGACGGAGGCAACAACTGGATTTCCCTGGCCTGGCCGAAACCAGACCCAAGCGCCTCAGCACCAGTACTCGCCTATAAAGTTGAAAGTTGGTTACTTGGCAAAGAAGGCGGCGCGCGTTGGATTGAACTAGGCATTACGCCCTTGAATTCGTTCGACGCTTTTAATCTCAAACAAGGAGAAGAATACCACTTTAGAGTAACCACAAGGAACAGATACGGCTGGGGTGAAGCGGTTCAAACAACACATCCTATTGGCATCGGACTATCTGGTGACAGACCAGAATTCGTTGAAATCTTACCCGGACAGCTCAAGGTTCTTGTTGGGGCAACAGCCAACTTGAGTTGCAGTGTCAAGGGCAAGCCGACTCCGGAAGTAGTTTGGATGAAGAACGGCCATGAAATAGACGAAAAAGAGAGACGGATGAAGACGTCATACAACGGGTATAACTGTTCGCTGGTCATAGACGAAATCAGGATTGAGGATGAAGCGAGGTACAGCTGTGAAGCGAGCAACGTCCATGGAAGAGCATCGACGTATGCCCGGCTGGCCGTCGTCATGGATAAGCTGATTTGGGAGGCCGATGCTAAACTAAAGAGGTTAGTCAAAACGGACAGACGTAGTCACGTCCTTTCAGTATAACAGTAGGTACCACACTGCGTTCTTACAAGCCATTATTCGTTACTTTCGTCTTCGTGTAGTAGGTACCTACATATATGGGTCAAATCTTAGAAGCTTATGTTTTTTTGATGTTCGTTTGGGCACTTATTTGGTATGCTTACCTTCGGTGATCATAAAATATTAAATAAATAAATAAAGATATAATTGGAATGGAAATAGAAACTCGTAAACTTTCTGAACGAACCCATCGTGTTTGAGATCATTTGTCTTAGCAAGCATTTGACAGTTTTTATGTGCTATTCAACAGAAGCTTGTAAAACATTTAGAAATAATCATTTTACCCCTGATTTGACCAGGTTGTCCTTCTGAACCTAGAGATATTAGGTAAATATTAATTTTTTTAGTCTGTAAGTACTAATCATTTTAAGTCAAAATCAATGTTATGTCGTTTATTACTACAGAGAAAGATCAGCCGACGTGGAAGGTGACTACCCCCCTCAGTTCACGATGCGCCTGCGAGACCGCCGGGTCCAGGCTACGTATCCGGTGCGACTGACGTGCCAGGTGGTGGGCAGCCCCCCGCCGAGCGTCACGTGGTACAAGGACGGCGAAGAAGTCATCTTTGATAGTAAGTGTTGTTCCTCATCATCAGGTCTTTTTTAGTATCCAATGCAGGAGCATGACCCTCTCTGTACTACCAGAGCCATAGCCGGAGCAGTCAGGGAATTTGGCCTACACTCTCCACGCTGACGGTTTACGAGAGGTCTCTTTGATGTTTATAAGCTTTTATTAGCTTATGTTTCCTAAGTCGTCTTATACAGCATCCACGGAAAGACTTGGAGTGGCCCTATTCTACTCTACCGTGAACCACACGGCTTATGTACGAGTAAGTGCTGTTATTAGCATCTAATATGACGGTTACATTCTCAGCTGCGGTATTTATGTAGAAAATGCTTTAGCAATAGATATTGCAAGTCTATAGGATCCGACCTCAGTCAACCTTCATCTAAAGAATTTTAAATTAAATTTTGTGTACCTACTTCGTTTCCGTTTTTTGTATTTGTAAGTTACTAACATTTGTGTCTGTTTTTAGGGTTCCGTAGTAAACTAGGAACCCTTATAGTTTCGCCATGTCTGTCTGTCTGTCTGTCTGTCCGTCCGCGGTTTTACTCAGAGACTATAAGTACTAGAAAGCTGTAAGTTGGTATGGGTATGTATATTAATCATGCCAAAAAAAGTGGTAGAAAAAATCTTGAAACTATACAAACCTAATTTCTATACAAACCCATCGCGATGGGTATCGTTAAATAGGTCTTTGAAAAATATAGTGAGGTTGAGGACACCATTTTTCAATTAAGGGATCCGTTTCCGAAATATTTGGTTATAAAGTGCAAATTTTTGTTAGGTAGAGGTAAGTGTCCCCCCCCCCCTCTATCTGCTAAACGGTTATATATGGATACGTCATGAAGTTGAAAGGAAAACTATCAGAGCTGAGTACTAAGTACAAACTAAAAAGTTAAAGGCAACCAACTTATAAAATGTACTCGAAAATGTAAAATTTCATACAATTTTCATTGTTAGATGTTTTTGGTCGTTAATCTGTGAGGTGCGAGTGTGAACAGTGTGAACTCAAAGTTGTCATTCGCAACTACAGAACCCTACACTGCGCGTGACCCGACACGCACTTGGCCGGTTTTTTATTTAAGCTTTCAAAAGGCATGGTTATAGCGTATCCACTATCATCAATGACAACAGCGGGACCAAGGGCTTATCGCGCCTTTTAGCATGAGACATTTTTATGACACTTGTGGTCACCCATCCAAGTGGGGATTGCGTCCGAGGTTGCTTAGTATGCGTAGGCGTTAAAAACGCCCACTGGGCCATCTCATCCCACTAACTCATTAGGGTTCCGTAGTTTTTCTATTGATAAAAGTCAGTCTTTTTTGAAAAAGGACGGGCTTCAGATAATTATTTAACACCAACATTTATCCAAGTTACCTAATATGGGTAAAAACTATATACACTAGGCTATCGAGCTTCCTCAATTAGACAAGGATTGAATAAGGATGGATTGGACATTGAATTTATATAGATAATCCACTTGATTGCGTAAGCACTGATCAGTCTTCGGGTGAATTTTAGAAGTTTACTATTGTAAATATTATCAAATAAGGGTTTAAAATTTCAAATTTAGATTTTTTCCGCATATTCAAAATTTTCAATTTTCTGACAAATGCGTTGTTTTTTATGTATAAGTTTAAATCACATTCACTAAGAATTCGATGATCTAAATAATATCAAATCAC
Source organism: Rhodophaea formosa (assembly GCA_963082605.1). Lineage (NCBI taxonomy): Eukaryota > Metazoa > Arthropoda > Insecta > Lepidoptera > Pyralidae > Rhodophaea > Rhodophaea formosa. Next base: position 15,117,488 of record OY720203.1, on the reverse strand, counting down.
AAACCACTAATTAGGTAGGAGAATAAAGTCTTTCAGATATGTATAAAGGTTCGAAAAATTAAAAAAATAATATTATTTGATTACATATGACGCCGTCTATCGCCGAGTATACAAACCATATAGTTTGGCTATTCGACGCTAGATGCCGACATTAGTACTAAACCAGAGGAAAGTTTTGTGTACCTATTAACTTTTGTGTCTGTTTGTATTGGATGAACTAAAAAAACTAGTCGATCGATTATGATTTTTTGTGACTTTTATAAAGCTCGATATTTGTAAGTAACATAGGTATTAATAACTTTCTACAAAGCACTGTGAGAACTTGATGTCTCTTCATCTATGCGAGGTCCTGGTTACATGCTCACGTGAGATTCGAGAACATGGCCAAGTTACAGATTAACACCTTGCATAACTTGAACTCACATGAAATAATCCTTAAATAATAATAATAAAAAAAACACTATGCTGAACACAACTCGATATTATAGAGGAAAGGCTTCATAGACTCAATAACTATTGAAACGGTTTTTTATTATTATTTTTTATACACAGATCATTATTAGCGAATAACATAGGATGTAAAAAAAAAGGAATGCCCATTAGGCATATCATATTGTACCTTTGTAAGTACATGAAATGGCCTTCATGGTTAGATACTCACATCGTTTATTCTCAAAGGATACCTACTTCTAAAGAATATTACTCAAAATCTTCGTATTGTAGGTTAACATATTACATAGATAACATTTCATCGAAACCAACAAAAAAATAATTATTAACAAACGAGTAGGTAAAATAAGTAGAAACTGGTAAAACACTGTTCTACATCTGTTACCGATACCTTTTCCACCATTTGCTTTATAATCGAAAAATTAAAAGACGGGGTTTGTAACTAACAAAGGGACAAACAAATTCATTTCATCCTACCCCGACCCTCCATTGCTTAGTAACGGTCCAGTTTTAATCTAAAAGGGATCAAGTCTTTGTGTTGGGCGCCCTAAGTAGGTATTGTTAGCCTACGATTTGTGCTATCAAAGAGTTTTAAGCCGGTAGCTACTGTTGACCACACCGCCGCGTCATTTTCGGTCGGTTTAAGGAATAACGCAGGCGTTTTTGATGCATGTTTTTATTGATGACCTTTAACTACAAAAATTAGATAAGTAGCACATAGAAAATTATACCACAAACAATAGTAGCAGTGTTATGGGGATAGTATACTTTTCTAGGCCCAATGTACCTAGTACCAACGTAGAAGGTTCTACGTCATCTTCTACTCAAGTCGTAAAACGAGAAGAAATGAGCTTCCTGATATTTTCTCTAATGCCTGAGATTATTATTACATTGTTGTACCCTTCACCATGCTGATCTCGGTCTTTGGTGTTTAGCATCATAGAAACTAACCAACACATGTTAGACACCTTACCTTACATAATGTCAAGACGTGATGTGGCGCCCACGCTCCGTTTTACGGACGCGTAGCATTACTTACTAATACTTACTTTGTTACTAAGTACTATAACTAGGTAGAAGATAGGCGATTTTAACAAGTTGACTTGAAAATATCAGTATTTGCGTTTGGGGATTCTTCCCAACAACTAAAAAAGTCAACAACCCATTCGGTTTTATCAATCGATATATTGCGGCTGTTTGGCGAAGGCTTTAGGTAAACAAAAATGACCAATATATGTACATACATATAATAATGAAAGCAGAGACTTTGAGAATGTGAAAGCTTCGCAACAAAAATAAGATTAATAAAAGTAGGTACACTGATGTGAGGGTGACATGAATGGGGATTGGAATTTTTCATCGGACAGAGTGGACGCTGATCCTTTTTGTGTTCAATAGACAGGGAATAAAAAATATCGTTTTGCTATGGAAAGACCTCTCAAAAATAATAATAAATACTTAAACAAAAATCTCTGTCCGATATAAAACTTATACAATCACATGTTTTTACACGTTAAAACGTTAGTAGTTTTTTTTGTGATGTCTTATGTGGCTTTTTTGTATGGGTGGCGTAATTTTGTGTGGTAGTGTTGTTAAATATTTATTTTACAATTAAGTTTGTACTCATCTTAATTTATAGCTAAGTACTTTTAGTTGCTATGAATTAAGTAGAAAATATTATGGTAAAATTATGGTTTAAGATTTTGTTAGGTACTTTTAAAAAAGGTCTTGCCCATTCAACTTCAAAGGAGAAGATAACGAATCGATATCAAATTAAAAGAATCGACCTATAACAGTATTTAGACATAAGTTATATTTAATCTCAAAGGGTTCATTAAGATAACGAATCGATATTAAACTAAAAGTGATCTTAATTTTTTTTAAAGATACATATTAGTAACCTTTGAAACATGTTTTATAAAATATCAAAATCAATCTAATATGATTATAATTTTATTTATTGACTCAGTAGTTGAGTAGGCTTTCTCTTTCAAATCGAACTTCAAACCTATTTAATGTTTATTACAATAAGTTAGGCAGACGACGACAATTATATAAATTTTATTTATTTAGGTACTTCTAATAAATTTTTATGCAAATTATAAAAATTGGAAGTAGCTTTATTTTTAAGTTTCAAAATGGTTTCGACAGATGGCGTTAGAAGGAACATTTTAAATTGAATTCTGCCTTCGTATAGTTACTTGCATTTCTGTATTAATTGTTAGTGTTTACGTTAGTTTAACTATTCCATTCCTGCTGTCAACGGTATGATTTGGCGAAAGTTTTTACAGCCACTATTTGACCGCGCCGGGATTCGAACCCGGTACCCCTCGAAAAGTCCTAAGGATTCTAGTAGCTTATCTAGTAGCTCTATATTAATACTCACATGAGCAAAGAATTTCCACTTTTGATAATTAAATACGATAGAGCTATTGGGACCTACAGTAAGTAAATGCAAATTTAATTCTTGCTGCTAATGTTTTACCTTTTCCCTCCAGGTCGGCACTCCAAATCCCAAGACGAGCTCTTCCACACACTGGAAATTGCACCCACGACGCTGGAAGATGGCGGAGTATATGAAGCAATGGCGAGGAACACCAGTGGCGCCATCAGTTGCCGCTGCAGCCTGGTGGTGGACAAAGGCATCCGTGCGTATGTGGCTCCCGAATTCTGCTGCGGTTTGGAGCCACTGTACAGATTAAACGAAGGTACTTATATGTGACTTGTGCGATGCAAAGATAGTGTTTCTTAGTTCGGCCCTTCAGGCTATGCATGCTAATCGCGGCCCGTCAGGCATATGAGAGATTACTGTATCACTAAGCCTTGCACACACACACACACACACACCACACACACACACACACACACACACACACACACACACACACACACACACACACACACACACACACACACACACACACACACACACATACACTTTATTTATTTATATAACGTACTGATTTTTTAAAGATTACGAGCTCCGTGGCGCAGCGGTCAACACGCCTGCCTGCGACACGGATGGTCCCGGGTTCGATCCTCGGTCAGGTCAAGATGGAAAATGATCTTTTTCAGATTGACCTGGGTCTTGGATGTTTATCTTTATAAGTATCTATTATAAAAAATAGTATCGTTGAGTTAGTATCCCATATCACAAGTCTCGAACTTACTTTAGGGCTAGCTTAATTTGTGTGATTTGTCCGTTTATATTTATTTATTTATTACTGGACACGTAAAAGTAAGTTTGCAAATAAGAGTAGGTATTTAGATCCATTTTGAAAGATAGAGTGACAACCTTAATTTCGTGAACAGGAGAAGAGCTCAGGATCTCAGCAGTAGTAGAAGCATACCCGTCCGTCGGGGTCACCTGGTACCGCGACGGCGTCCGTCTCCGCCCCAGCCGCCGCGCCATCATGACCTTGGACAGGGACGGGCAGATTGAACTAGCCCTTGCCTTCATAACCCCTCGAGATGCTGGGGTATACACTTGCACGGCCTCGAATGAGGTCGGCCAAGCATCCACATCGGGAAAGGTGGAGGTTATAGCAGGGGAATCCACACCGCAGAAGAAAAAGACTCCGCCTATGGTTATCAGCCCCGATGTTCCGTAAGTTTTTTAACGTTCTTTTTTTAGCGTGTTGACTCTGGCGAATTTTGTGTTGACCAAACCAACTCTTCCCGTAGGATGTCGTAGAAGGAGACCTAGAAAACACAAGCCAAACAAAGCTTATGAACATCAAACAGATCTCTCCAAGTTCTTCATACCGCAAGGCCAGCTTGGAGATTGTAGGCCAAATCCTATTACTGCTCTGACTAATGTATAGCTCTGGTAGTACTAAAAGGGTCATGATTCTGGGTTTTCACGGAGGAGCTGCAATAAAATAATTTTTAAATGTTTTTATTAATTTATTAGCATCTGAGCTCAAAACAAAAAGACCTCTCCAACCCGTCTGGCCAGCGTGGAGAGTGTAGGACAAATCTTCTGATTGCTTTGGCTAATTATAATGGCTCTGCTGATCAGAGAGGGTTGTGCTCCTGCAGTGGAGACTAAAAAGACCTGATGATGATGATGACCAGAACAACACATTTATAATTTAAATATTTATTTGTTTGTTTTACCTGTAACCTTAGATTTATTTATTCATATGGCAGTTTACAGTCGCTCTTATTAAAGTCTAAAATTTAATTGCTTCGTCCATGGATTGCGTCATTTTCCAAGGTGCACAGGTCTCTACATCACCTTAGATTATTACGATAGATACCATGAAATCCTTGCCATTACCGGAACTTAATAAACTTATTAACAGAAGTGTTGTAAAACAAATATTATAGCGGTATGCAATTTAAACGGCATCGCCATTGAAAAAGGTAGGTATTAGTAGATAAAATATCATCAAGCTATCGAGTTTCTCTTTAGAAGTTTATTCTCCGTATGCAAGCAAAACAATGTTATAACAATGCAGACCTCTCATTTAGACGATGTTAGCAAAAAAGGTAATATCAAAACATTACCCACCATTTTCATGGGAACACACGTGACTAAAGTCAACATTTACGTTGCAACTTTAGTTATTAATCTGAGGTTGCAACAACAAGCCCCACATCTTCATTTTTTTTAGGCAGGGCAATAATTGAAAATTCCCTTCAGCGTCCTTATATACTTATTTGTTTTTACCTTTTATATTTTTACTTGCAATACGGTAGTTGCCTAATGTTAAGATTATATAAAATTTGTTTCTAATGAGACTAATTTCTATCTAAAAACACTATAAAGATCACTTTTAATTTGATATCGATTCGTTAAGTGATCTATATAGCTTTTTTAAAGTTGGGTGAATAGGACCATTTTTTAAAGTATGAATATCTTTAATTACAATTACACTGTATTTTAGTCTGCAAAATTTATAGCAACTTTTATTATGAAACCATTACCATAAACGAAATATTTCGTATAGTTACCAAACAAAGTTCTCAGCTCACGCCACCCATACAAAATACAAGCTTGTGACGTCACAAATATGTAGGCATTTCAGCGGCGCGTTTTCACGTCTAAAAACATGTGTCTTTAAAACTTTTATAACTGAAAGAGTTTTTTGTTTAGAAATGTATTTCTGTCTCTATTGTGTTTATTTTTGGCAGGTCTTTACATAGCAACATGAAAAAAATTTTAGTCAACATGCCCATTTTCCCCGCGACTTCATAAGCGTAAATTGTAGCTTTTGTCGCCCGCAGATAAATTAGCTTTGATAACATCGGTCCAGTAGTTTCGGAGCCTATTCAATACAAACAATGAAATCTTTGTTATTTATACGTATTTAAGAAGGTGAATTTGAAGTTCCTTCTGAAATAAAAATTTTAACCAACAAAAAAGATATGGGTTCTCAACAGTAACTCAACTGTACATCGTTTTGTATGGTTCCGTACCGCAGGGGTAAAAACGGGACTAGGGTCCCGTTTTTACTGAGACTTCAATGTCCGTCTGTCTGTCTGTCACCAGCAGGTTATCTCATAAACCGTTACCTAGACAGTAGAAATCGGCAACAGAAGATACATATCGTCTGTTGCCGCTATAACATATTTAGTGGCAAAATAAACGCATATTTAAGGTGCTCCCATGAAACAAATGTTTTTTGCCGTTTTTGCTCGATTGTCCAAGGTTGTATAGAATTATAGATAATGGTACGGAACCCTTCATGTGTGAGTCCGACTCGCACTTCGCCAATATTTTTTTTTGTTTCTTAATCGGTTTTCCTTATTGTTTTGTTTTATAGGTTATGCTTCAGAGGCGGACCCATAATTTTTTTATAAAAACTTATCAATCGCTTTTTTATAAAGTCAATAAATAAGCGAAACAAAACATTTACACGTATGTCGTTCCTTTCAAAGTCTCTGTAGTAGCTCAGGAAAATGTTTAAAGTAAATTAGGTTATCGGATATAAATAGATGTCCTCCATGGCACAGTGGTTTACAAGCCAGCCTGCATCACCTTTATGCTATACTATACCATCGGATTCCCGGCTCGAGTAAATACTTGTAACCTTCTTCTTCCTTCATCAGGTCTTCCAGTCTCCACTGCAGGAGCACGACCCTCTCTGTACTACTAGAGCTTTATATTGGCCAGAGCCGTTTGGGGATTTGGCCTACACTCTCCACGGTGGCCAGACGGGTTGGAGAGGTCTCTTTGATGTTGATACGCTTTGTTTAGCTTGTATTTCCTTAGTCGCCTTTAACGACATCCACGGGAAGACTTGGAGTGGTCCTATTCTACGCTGCCGGGAACTACACGACGGTAATACATTCTTTAGTATCGAGATATAATTACTACGTAGTACTTAATTATAAACTATGACTTGTATGATTGATTTTTATAGGTATTTGTCAGGCAGCAGTCATTAAGTATTGGTGTCTAACATTGTTGCCTTCGCGTCCACCATATACGAGGCCTTTAGTCATATGAATCCATGATTTTATATACCCCGTAAGAGTTAATGCCGTATGGATATACTTATCACTTTTTGGTGATATTCAATCTTTTCCTAAGGAACGCCACAGATAAATAAATCAGTAAACGTATACAACGTGGGGATACGAGTACTTTTGAAGTACTTAGTTCATTAGTACTATTAGCGACTGATTTTTGCTTGTTACCTTTAATAAATTCTATTATATGCAACTGAATTACTTGACCTTCAGTCAATCAAAAGTGACAATTGCATTGCACCTACGAGTGCACCACACGCGTTGGCCATAGGGTTGACAGATAGATGCTTGAATATTGGAATACAGTAAAATCTTCGAATATATACTCTCATGCTGCCGTCATGCCTTTATTAACCGACTTCAAAAAAGGACGAAGTTCTCAATTCGTCGGAATCTTTTTTTTTAATGTATGTTCCCCGATTTATAGAAGACGCCTGGACCGGTTTAAGAAATTCTTTTTTAGTTCGATAGGTTACAGATGGTCCCATTAAATTTTTATCGATCGCTTTTTGATAAAACACACAAAATCCAAAATAATATATACACGAATGCCGTTCGGTTTAACTTATTTAAATTTTTAACCGACTTCAAAAATGGAGAAGGTTCTTAATTCGTCGGAATCTTTTTTTTTATGTATGCTCCCCGATTTGTCAAAGACGCCTGGACCGATTTAAGAAATCCTTTTTTTTTAATAGGTAATACTTTACAGATGGTCCTTTATGCTTATTCAAACAGATTGATAGGGTTGAAGTTAGTTTTTGTTTTTTGTTAAAAATATGTAAAATGATATTCTTATGCTTATTAAAACAAATTGATAGGGTTGAAGTCGGTTTTTGGTTTTTGTTAAAAATATTTTAAATCATTTCAATATGCGTGACGTGTATATAAGTTACTTAGTAACTAAGAACTTACTCTGTACTACCAATTGTGAAAGAATCCAAGTACTTAGGTATAAAATAAATTTATTTAAGTTACTTCTCATTTATTGTTGATTACTTTTTATTTATTCTTGAGTAATCGGTAAATATGTGGAACTAAGCCAGTTCAGTCACACTTGATTTTGATTGGTTTATTCGATTTTTTGAAAAATAGAGTTAACTCACCCTTTTTCACAGAATTGATGATTCATTCAAAGGATTTTTACCATTACATTGGAAATTTTTCTTTTTTAATTATGGCTTCCATTGGTGATTCTGCCAATGTCCAGTATAATGAGATACTAAGTATCGGTGTTGTACGGTATGTGGCATTAAAGATGGCGTATGTTCTTTGGCAGCCTCATGGGCTAATCTATACGAGTCCATTTAACAGTCTATTTTAACTATTTCACAAATTGTTCTCGAGCACGAGCATTTATAACACCAAACTACACCAATTTCATATTATAAAGTCCACATAAATCAATTTGCAAAATTGTATAAGGCAAACGACAACTGAACCCCTTGACTTCCCACCAAAAAACTCACATTGGAAATTAAGAAAATCTGAAAGTTGTGGCATTTATTTCGATGACATATAAAAATATTAGAAAATAAATTTAATCTGATGGCTGAACTGATTGTACCAAATTCAAGTGTTGGTATTCGTTCGGACATTAAATTAAATAATTTAAAGAGTGGTATTTGTTTGGAAAAGAAAAAAATTAAAATTTTAAAGGAATACCATTGGTATTTGTTCGTGGTATTGTATTGGAATAAAACAAGTCTTCCTGTGGATGTAGTAGAAGGCGACTTAGGAAACACAATCTAAACAAAGCTTATAAACATCAAAGATACCTCTCCAAGTTGTCCACCCAATCTGGCCAGCGTGGAGAGTGTAGGCAGATATCTCTGACTGCTCTGGCTAATATGGCTAGTAGTACAAAGAGGGTCGTGCTTTTACAGTGGAGATTAATAGACCTGATGATGATGATGGTGATGATGATGATACGGGTCGAATAAATAACCTCCTTTTTTAAATTGGTTGAAAACTAATATACTTAGTCCTCAAAATTTATGGCTAGGTGCCTAGATGTTTTTAGAAGGCCATTACCATAGACGCAATATTTAACATAGGTAGTTGCCGAAAAAAGTTCTCACAACACGCAAACAACATACACTTGAGTCGTCACTTTTTTGTATTTTTAAAAAGAACGTCAAAGAATAATTTATATCTTATAGAAATTTGGGCTAACAAGTTCTTTTTTTACTGAATTGCCCAGTTTTGGGTCGGTCTTTCCTAGTTCTTTCCATAGCACAAGGAAAATAATGTTTTGACATAGAGAACACCTGAAATGGTTCGGGATCCGGGGTCCAGAGGCCTAGGGGCCTAACCACAGTTGGCAGCGGCAGCCCTGCCCATACCACGGTGCAATCAGATGCATCTTACTTCACTGTGAATTGCCAGGAAGTGCCAATCTTGATGAATGCAGCTATTTTATTGGTATTCTCGAATAAGTGAATAACTGCCTTATTGCAAAATGTGTTTACATTTTGAATGTCTATGTTTACGATAAAAGATTCAAAAGATTCAATTCATTTCATGTCAAATCACATTTAAAATAATCTTAATTAAATGGGTTTTAAATAGCATTACAATGCTCGGTATATTATTAAAATTGAAAATATGTGATGAAAAAGAATTCGCCACAAGCAGGATTCGAACTCACAGCTCTTAGGTCTGCGTCCTAAGTGTGCTACCAACTACATCACCGTGGCTTCGAATCACCGCGTCGAATTCTGTCATCACATATTGCCCCGTAAGGTATAACGCATTCGAAGCATGCGTATTTCTTCAATACTACCCACTATTTAGTAGTGTGGTATTCTACTTCATTCATATCAGATGAATAGAAAGTTGATTATATTGAAGAACGCTCTTACTCAATTAAATGGTTTGTACGGTGGTGTAGTTGGTAGCACACTTAGGGTGCAGACCTAAGAGCTGTGAGTTCGAATCCTACCTGTGGCGAATTCTTTTCATTACATCCCATTCCTTCGATTATCTATTGATATCTGCACAGGATTAAGCGTGACATAACATAGGTACACCATACTGGGTATAAAATTTATTTTTTGTGTCTCTTTTTCTTCTTTATTCGGACTAAATAAATGGCCGGAAGACTAGATGTTATATTCCTTCCCGGCGGCATCAGGCAGTAGTAAATAATTTATTTTTTTACCTTGTTTAGCAAAACGTATAAGAAAGTATTTTTTTTAGATACTCCAAGGAACCCATGTTTATAAGAAAGCCTCGATCAAGTGAGGCTCACGAAGGAGACACCGTCATCATCCAATGCGAAGTTGTCGGTGACCCCAAACCAGATGTCTACTGGTTGCGAGACTTCCTCAAGGTAAAAACCATCATTAATATACTCATCCCACAGTAACTACTTTGTTCTTATTTCTACTTCCTCTCTGTTCATGTATACTATGGAATTCACCGCCACCTGGGATATATTTTAAGGACGGTTCGGACCGCCAGCGAGCGAAATTTTTTTTTTTTTTTTAGAATGGACTACGTAGCTAGCTCCAAGTGAGCTTTCGCTACTTCACCGGACTTTTGAGGTGAGGGCAGAGTGCCCTCAACCTGTAAGGCAATCACCAAAGGGTTCCCAGGAGGGACGAACCTCGGCTTTGGGCGTTGCCTGGGTGCGCAAGGCTTGGAGAGACAGCAAACTCTCATATGCCTGATGGGCCGCGATTTGCATGCATGACCTGAAGGGCCGAACTGAGAAACAATGGCAAAGCCTTTAGAGAGCAGCAACTCTCATGTTTTGCCGTATGGGCCGAAAGCTACGGTGTCCGAAGGACCTATCCTGGGTGCAAATCACCCGGGACCGCCGGGCGGTCACCAGTAATCGGAGCTAGTCCTACTCTATGCACTCTTACCCGGTGGCGAGTGCGACGGGGTCGGAGGGTGGGATTCCTCTGGCTGTTCGGAGCCGGAGAGGAGCTGGACTGGGCAAGAACGATGTCAATCGGATCATCGGGATCGGTAAGGACGTCCCTAGGACGTCTGCGACGTGAAGTCGCAGTGTCATGGAGAGTGGGGGAGTAGTTGGCGGCTTGCACAACTAGGGGGTTGGGATGTCGCACGGCATTTTCGAAGTAACGCTTGGAGGCGTTCTTGAGAATGCCGTGGATGGACTCGAGTCGTAAGTCACGGTGTACGTCTGTCATACGTGTGTAACGATGATGGCCGGTCGCCCTACGGACAAAACGGTTCTGTACGAGTTGCAGCCGTTTGATGTGGGAGGGCGCGATATGGGAGAACACTACGCCGGCGTAGGTCATGATCGGGCGGAGCCAGCGAGCGAGGCCGGCGAACATCGTTTCATCTCTTTTAGTACAGCGACCTGTATGAACGATGTGGCTGAAGATATCCGAGAGAACTCGTTCCCCTTACTAGCTAACTCTCTAGCGGTGTGAACCACATCGCTTAGCTCATGGTTTCGTTCGCTTCGCTCGCCCCGCTCGCCTTTCACGCCTTGCCCGTCTCGCTCACTCGCTGGCGGTGTAAACCGCCCTTTAGCCATGTGGTACAAAAGGGTTATTTGAGTCGGGCGGGGGTTGCAATTTTTTTAAACATAGCTTATTTTTAATTTAAGAGTTTAGTAATGCAGTACGATCTTATTACAGCCTGACTACTACCGCGACGCGACGCACTTCAAACGCGTGGGAGCCGGTCCTGAATACCGCTTCGAAATCCCCCATGCCAAGCTGGACTACACCGGCGCTTACTCTGTCATCGCCAAGAACGTTCATGGGGAAGCCAAAGCCATTATTTCTCTGCAGATTTTGGCCAAAGGTAGGTTACTGTTGCATCGCGTGTAACTGAAAGGGAGAGACTGAGGGAGTTATTTCTTCTACGGTCTCCCCTTTTCAATTTGGGTTTTGTCAACGCCATCTTTGTCAGGAAAATCCATGGCAAAGATAAAGTTGTTGGGTATAGTCCTGCAGATACCCAAAGCTAATAGTACTACCCATCTAAGAGGATAGAGATGGTAAAAATCGTTTTAAACTGGAATAGCGGCAGTGTCTAATCCGTTTCTGTCGGTAATAAATATCCATGGCGAAGCTAAGACTATTTCTGTGCCGTTGGGAAAAAGTACATCAGTAATGATTCAAAGATTTAAAACGTTTACTCAGTAAAGGTTCCTTTGAACACTTATTAAATGTCATATTTTATTTTACAACTGAAAATTGTTGACAGTAATTTACTTATGGCTAAGTTTAGGCTGCTTCCAAGCGGAGTGCAGAAGAAGAAGAATGGCGATACTCGCCCCACCTGGGCGCACTATTAATTGCACAATCAGCTCGGATGCTTCGGAGCCCCGGGGCTGACTAGACGCAAGAATAGATTGACTTGGAATTGAAGAATAAATGTAATAAGTTGTCACATTGACGCTGCATCGCATACGTTAAACACATAACTGCATGTAGAAATGTTTTTATTGTTACAGACCCAACTGTCACGGACGATGCACATAATATCCGATACGGGTAAGTTGTGAATCACGTAATTTAACCTAACTATACTTAGTTAGTTCTTCCATACTGGTTTAGGAAAAAAAAAGATCATAGAATATGCCAGTTGCTGTTCTTCTCACGCAGACCGCAAAAGCCGGCCAAGGGATTAAATGAAAATGTAGGGGGTCACGTTAAAGATGGTTCGGCAAGTAACCCATAACTATTATAATTCTGCTTACCAATTTTAAGGAGGTGGGGTGAAAAAGCGGGTTGGAAACGGAAAGACCCCATCTTTTAAGCTACACGTGGCTGACGTGGCTTTTGGGTTTTATGACCCTGGGCTCCGTCTCTCTCCAAGGGATGAAGACGTGGTAATATGTGTGTATGAGTAAATTTACTTAACATTCTTTTAAAGGGTCGCTGGGTGATGGTACTTTAATAACACTTTTTTAACCGACTTAAAAAAGGAAGAGATTTTTATGTATGTTCCCCGATTTCTCGAAGACAATAGACCGATTTAAGATTTCTTTCTGTCTGAAAAGTTGCACCCTCTAAGTAGTCCCATGGTCACCAAGTCAGAATCTCATAAAGGGATCCTTGAAAAATTGAGGGAAACCAAAAAATTATGTACGTGGAAGCCGTTTAAACTTATTTCTATTTTATTATTTCTGTTACTTTTTAGTTCCTATTTGTACACTTAAGGGTTAAAAACGTAACCGACTTCAATCGGTTACGTTTTTGTTTTAAAAATAATTTTATTTTATAGCCGCGTAGAAGTCATCCCGCGGTTCGAGCGTGAGCTGACCGACCTGCTGTGCTACGACGGAGACGCGATAGAGTTCGAGTGCCGAGTCTCGGGCCACCCCGAGCCGGACATTAGGTGGTTCCACTACACTGAGGTAAGAAATTAAATCAAAAGTTTTATTATTATTTCGAGTAGGTGACACTGTCAGTCGACTATGCACGCCCTGGTGTCAGAGTTCTTCGGAACCGCCTCTCGGTCTCTGACGTGGTTCCTTTAACGACTACCAGATAGCAGCCGGCAATAGCTTAACGTGCCTTCCGAAGCACGGAATCATCTTTCTTATCAGACAATCAGGTGATTCATGCCTGTAATGTCCTAACCAAACTGGAAACATCTTAACAAAGTATGTTTCCCGTGGATATCGAACCCACGACCCCCGGGTCAACAGGCAAACGCCTTAACCACTGGACCACGGAGGAAGGTTGAATTCAAATCCTCATCATCATCAGGCCTTTTTTAGTCTCCACTGCAGGAGCACAACCCTTTCTGACTACCAGATAGCCATATATTAACCAGAGCAGACAAAGGATTTGGCTTAAACTCCCCACGCTCTGGCCAGACGGGTTCAAGAAAAAGTCAAAGTCAACTATTTTATTCATCGTAAGATATTTCAATATCATTTAGTGAACGTCAATTTTTTCATAATTACAATTAGTTTACAAAAATATATTATTTTTGACGTCAATGTTTTACTTACGGCTAAGTTTACACCGCTTCCAAGGCGGAGTGCAGAAGAAGCCGCAACAAACTGCACAGCGCATTTTCTCCAAATGACGTCAACTTACAATCTACGCATACCTATTTAAAATCACTTAAGTGGACTAGAGCTTACATTGTCATGTCATGAATAAAAATTGAATTAGTAATAAATGTCAAATCATAATTATAGAGGAAATGAATCATTAAATGTTAATTTAATTTAAATCAACTCAAAAAATTATAGTACAAAATGTACCAAAATATGACATTACATATACTTAGACATAACAAGAGGTCTCATTGATATTTAAAAGCTTTTTTTAGCTTACAACCCCTAAATCGCCTTCCACGACATCCACAGAAAGACTTTAAGTGGTTCTATTCTCTCTGGTACCATACGGTTAAAATCCTAGAATGCCCTTTTCCTGTTTTCTTATTACAATTTTTAGAGATCCGTCCCCAAAGGGTGCGAACGGAACCCTATTCCTCCTATGTCCTTATGTACGTCTGTCACATTGCTGACTATTGAATCGTAATAGGCAAACACTTGAAATTTTACAGAATGTGTCCAACATCTATTGCCTCTATAACAAAATAATGAGGTTTTTCTGATATGCTTATCACCAGATGGCAGCACCGAGACGCTGAGTTTGATAAGCCGCTGTCATTGGATATAATATTTGACAGTCAGGATTTATTCACTTAGAAATAGTATGATTAAATGAAGGCGGGTAAAACATAACGTTGTTTCCAAGTTAAAATGTGATTTTTCGTAATTGTTTTTCGTAATTCAAGCTTTTAAAAATTTACTTATAAAATTTACATTCAACATCAATATAAGTATTATGTATACTTTTTATACTTCCAAAGTATTTATATTAGGTATTAAAAAATAAAGTACAAAGAGCCCATCATAAAACTGTTTGTATCATTATTGTTTCTAAACTCATTGTTAAGCTCCCTTTTTTTTGAAACATTTTATAAATAAAACCATTCAACTTCAATTAGTTCCAGAGATCAACTCTTCATTGAAAACAAGTCTTCGCGTCATATTAAAGCGGGGGATACTTAAAAGCATTTAATAATGGCTACCGATACGAAATTTATTTCAGTAGTGTGCAACAATGAAAAAAAAAATCACTACCTCGGAATAATAATTTATTATTTCTTTTTGTTCTTGTATGCGTAAACCACGGCGTAAACTATTATAAAATACAGAATATGTCGAAAAAAGAATTCCTCTAGTAGTATATGACGTCTGGATTAATTCATCTCTAAAAGGAGTCTTTGGCGGGAATTTAAGTAATGTGCACGGTTTTCATAATGCTAAATAGATGCAGGTTTATAGGTAATATACTGATGTAAATACCCATGTTTACGAACAATACATGGAATATCTTGTAGTCAGATTTATAATAATGAGTTGTTTTTAAATACATTTGCGGAAAAAATCAATATTATTACCTTGGCAACGCCCTTCTTTTAATAAGCGTGTCTCAGGTTATGTCATTAGTAACTGATCAACTGGAAAAAAATGAGTAAGGCTAAGGTGCAATAATAATTATAACAGGGTGTTATATAACATTTTACGCCCGCCCTGTTGCGCCGTCAGGCATACGAAATTGATATCACTTTCGTCTATTCCATATATCAATTTTATTTGTGTTAATTAGTTTGCTTATTAATACAGTTGCTTATGAACATGTTTGAACCTTAAGTTATTGAAAATATGGGTTAAATCAGATATATTTATTTAACAAAAACTGTCAAGCAAAATTTAAATAAATCTCTTATAATATTAGTGTTAGTAAATTACATATAATATAATCAACGAAGTGGTGATCAAGATTTCTGAACCCTAAATTTTATGGAAGAGGCGTTTTTAACGACTACCTATAAGTGTATTGGTTAACTCAAAAGTTGAACATTTATATGAGATTCGAAGTTAGTCATAGGAAGTCTTTAATTAAAGCAAGATGAGCCCACTATTTGGTCACATTTGATTTGTCTTAGAAAGTTCATAAAACAGGCTTGGCACAAAATATTTCTTTTGAATAAAACTTATTTTACGCCTAAATAAAATATAATTCTCATGTCTACCGAACTCAAACCATGTTTTGAATAGGTATCTATTTTTAATTTCACATACTACAATTGACGTTATTTATTTATATTTCTGTAACTGAGAAAATGCATATTTTTGCGGTTTTGCTTTGGTATGACCTCTATCAAAAAATACAAAATACTCTATGAGATATAAACATTGCCCAGTCCCATTTTTCGGGCGAGCCCATTAATAACACCGCTGTCCTCCTTGATAATAACAGGGGTAATATTTTTGAACGCGTTCAAAAATAATACCCCAGATGCTGTGTCGGCACACATGTCGCTTTTATACGGGTGATATGAGAAAGTCCGGTACCTATTTTAATTATCGTTACCAACCCTTATCCTAAGTTATCGTTCCTTACTAATATGGATTTTTCTTAGTCTTCCACACAAAATGAATGGATTTTAATGAAACTTTACGATAATTAGCTTATACCTACATCAAAATTCACATATGCTATAATTTATAAGGATCCTGTAAGATGCCTACGAAGTCGTGGGTAACACCTAACTATTAAATATTATTTTTAAGGCAATGGCCAATGGCCAAGTTGCTATAAATTTTAAGCGATATCTAGTAGTAAAATACTTTTTTGAATTTATTCATACTTTTAAAATTGGACTTTCCCAACCAACTTATAAACGAACTTAAAGGCCTTTGATATATACGCTTACGTAATCTGAAAATTTTTACGAAAACTATGCAACTTGTCACTTTATGTATACATAACAGTGCTTTCATTAGTTTGGTCTGCGCACCGTAAATAATAGTCCGTTTGAATATCCAAATATCGAATGTACCAGACCAGAATTAATATCACGAAATTAAAGGACATCAAAAGCTCCAATATACTAATAAAGCTTCAAATAACATGCGTCCATGGTTAATCTCTGGGTAGAAAGCCACCCCATCGGGGGAAACGGGGGGAAATCAGCGCACAAATTGTTAATAAACAGGATGCAAATATACACAATATGTAGTTCTAGATGTCAAAGCATTATTAATTGAAACTAGACAGGGGTATTTTCTATAGGCCGGAGGGTGTACCGTAGGTTTTTATTACTTTTTTGGCATAAGGTACTGGAGCCAAATAAGGCCTACTTAATTTTGAACCACTTTATATATGTATATCATTATTGCTTGAAAAAAGCAATATTCAATATTCAACAACTATGTGCAAGTAAAAAGTAAGTACTTATTTATCTATAGATACTTACTTTTTTACTTGCACATAGAATCTGAATCCCTGTAGATCAGAGACAAGTAATTAACCAATTCGCCATGGAGTTCTTCAGCAGGTAAAGATTAGGGTGTGTCTAACGTGCCACGAAGAAAACAAAAAAGCTTATACTTTCCTGATTGCGTTGCACCACAGAGCAAGAAATTTCATTGTAGCTCGCCGAGCGACTTTCCTTACTCTGTGCCTGGCACCCTTAGAATACGCGTGATCAATATAAATTAACCTTGAAATAAAATGGCGATACAAATGGAAGACCTTCTACAAAAGGAAGAAGAATGTATCTAAATGAAGGTAAAGAGAGAAAGTTTTCCTTCGTCCTCTTCTCATTTTTTTCTTCTCATACCCAAAAGTAAGAAGAGAAAATAAGAAGAGGTAGGATGTTTGGCCACCTTATGCGACACTACCAATTTATTAAAAATATCATGGAGGAAAAAAATCGCCGCGAAGAGGGAAAAGTAGACCTCAAAGGACATATTTGGATGAAATAAAGGAAAAGGCAGGAGTTGTGTCGTATAAGGAGATCAAGAGAATGGCTGAGAACCGAGAGACATGGAGAGTACTCTACTGACAAGAACACAGTTCTTAAATTATAGATAGATAGCTAAAAGTAAAAATGTACCCTTTATCTAAGGATCTGATTTTCGCGAAGACGCGAGCGAAGCGCCTTGATTGTCTAGTGTTACTCGCGTCGCGTGAATATAAAGATATAATTTCTTTTTACTGTGAATACAGTACTTATGTATAAATAAAATGCCTAGAGCATTAGCATTCTCATACAATATGGAATTTATAAATACATTTAAATGAAATTTATAAACCATAGAAGGTGCTTTTTTTTTTAATCTATGGTATACACTTAAAAAAGGATTAAAAGAAAAGAGCTAGATACGAACTTAAAAATACATAATATCTCTAGAGTTATGAACAAACTAGGAATTGATGACCCTGATAAATCGTTTGCACGTTTTGAAGAAATTTTAACAGCAGTACAAAGCAGAACTTGGTCATGCATGTTGTCATGGCCGTTAACTTTAACTTGTTCTTTGGACATCTTTAGATAGATTTGTATACGTGTCACTGTCTGTTTTAGAAATATCAGAGCTACCAATTCATAGAAATATTTCCATTCACCCACCAGAGTCAATGCGAAGTATGCTCTGAAAACGAATACATAGTTTTGAGGTCATCATCATCATCATCAGGTCTTTTTTATCCCCCCTCTCATCAGGAGCACAACCCTCTCTGATCAGCAGAGCCATTATAATTAGCCAGAGCAATCAGAAGATTTGTCCTACACTCTCCACGCTGGCCAGACGGGTTGGAGAGGTCTTTTTATTTTGAGCTCAGATGCTAAAAAATTAATAAAAACATTTAAAAATTATTTTATTGCAGCTCCTCCGTGAAAACCCAGACTTCGAATGGTCGTGCGAAGACGGCACGGCGAGGCTGAAGATCAAGCAGGTTACGGCCGAAGACGAGGGCACGTACACCTGCGAGGCAGCCAACAGTCTCGGCAAGGCCACCTCGAGCGCCTGCCTCGTGGTCTACCGTAAGTGTACCTTCTTGATTTATCTAACAGGACTTCCTGATTTTTTGTACGAAGATTGCACAGCGAATATGGAGGTCAAGCAGGACACGGCTAAAGATTAGGGCATGTACAGTTGACAACATAGAAAAGTGTACTATCCAATAGGTACATAAGTACGACACGAGTATTATTGGTGGTATTACGTTTCTATGTCCCCACTGTACATCTGCGAGGCGGCAAACAGCCTCGGCAAGGCGCCTTGTACGCTCGCCTCATGGTCCACCGTAAGTACCTTAATTTATTCTTCTTGAATTAGGAAATATTAATATGGGAAAAATTCCACGCCGGCAGGACTCGAACTGCGCCTTTGTCTTATACGACAACATTTTGTCGTATAAAGACCGTCCTATAAAGAAAGACGTAGTTCAAGTTTTGCCCGCGTGGAATTTTTTTCCATATCTGATATCTTGCTTTGATAAGAATAAATGACACTAGAATTGCAAATGCAAAAAACACCTATAGAAATAAACCTTTATTTATTTACCTTGCTACCTACCTAGTAGCATACTTCTCGATTGAGATTTGAGGTGTGGGTGAAATGAAGAAAATTATATGTATACCTGTGTATACCACCAACAAGCTTGATGAGCTTGACAAGTACGATATCTAGTAGCTTACTATTCCTTCCCAGGCCGGCTTGGTATTTCCTTCTGAGAAATACATTTTTAGTTGCGCCATTCACAACCGAGTCTCATATTGCAACGTGCGTCATCTTGTTTACGTATTCCGCCGTGTCGTC
Organism: Rhodophaea formosa; assembly: GCA_963082605.1. Taxonomy (NCBI): domain Eukaryota; kingdom Metazoa; phylum Arthropoda; class Insecta; order Lepidoptera; family Pyralidae; genus Rhodophaea; species Rhodophaea formosa. The sequence goes on along the minus strand of OY720203.1, from coordinate 15,097,927 downwards.
TTGCCTACAATGTTGTTTTTCGTATTTATAATTGGACAACTTTGCCCTTTTTATCTTGAATGAGACTAAGTATAAAGGTACAGATAACTATTGTACTTACTGGTCTTTTGTTCCTGGGAAAAAAATATAGTGACCATAACAATGTCAGATATTTTCGCGGAGACACGGTTTTGGGTTTTCAGACACTTTAGACCCACCATTATTTTTAATTAGCTTCATATTTCAGAACATTGATTTCGTTTACAATTTTAGATACCTATATACGTAATTGCAAAGAGCCGTCCGAAAACCAGTCTGTTTTGGTTGAAATATTAACAGTTTCACTCGCGAATTAGTCAAAAAGTATTGATTTTGTGAAAAGGGTAAGGGCATCCGCCGGTACAGTTTTAGAGAGTTTAAGTAGAGAAAGTAAGAAATTTGGTTAGGGCTTCTTAAGCCCTAACCAAATTTTTATAATGATAATATTCGGTTTGTTTAACAGAATTATACAGCGTGTATTGTATTGACCTTTGACATTCCTTAAGTGGGGTGACGCAGACCTTCAATATGAACAACTTTTCTTATGTTTGTTGTTTTTCGTGTGTGTAAGTGGCTAACACTGGTGTCAGATTTTTCAAGCTCCGCATCTGACATAGCTTAACGACTGCCATCAAAGATGAAAGCCAGGACCAACAGCTTAACGTGCCTTCCGAAGCACGGAGGAGCTCGAGATATTTTTTATGCCACTTGCGGTTACCCATCCAAGTGGGGACTGCGCCTGGGGTTGCTTATCATACGAAAGCGCTAATAATACTCACGCCCACTAGGCCATCGGGCTCCTCAAATTTTCCTAAGGGAGCAATGATGAGAACTCGAATGTCTTTTTTTTTTATTTTCCCTTACAAATTAACCAGGCGGCTGACCGGAAAAAAAATCGACACTTTCATACAAAAGTAACCGACCGTTACTTTTGTATGAAAATGTCGAAATATCTTTAGAGTAATGAGCATTTTCTTATTTTGATAGGCTGAGTCACCTCAGGGTATATCGAGGATCAATTTACACGCTGTACTATTACGATGTGATCTTGTATATTACTATTTCATCCAAATGTCGAAGAAGTTACGCGGAATAAGTACCTACGCAATCACCGAAATATTAATTCAGGGAAAACGGGTCACCTTGAAATTGAACTTTGCTTTCAATTTTAATCGATATGTCTGTCTTTGTTAACGTCTTTGACTAAATAGTCAAAGATGTTAACAAAGACAGACATACCTATCGATTTACCATCATTACGTACATTTTGTTTCATTTACTAATAGAGCTTTGATTATTTACTCTTGTCATCAAAGTAGTTACTCTGTGATTACACTATAATCAAAGCTCTGAGTAAAAGAAAAGTAAAAGAAAGAAGTTACGCGGAATAAGTCAGTAAGTACCTAATTACCTACATTATGTTTTATTTACTCATATTTATGAATCTTCGGAGCTACTCTGTTATTGCAAGGGTAAACAAATAAATATATACGGACAAATCACACAGATTGAGCTAGCCCCAAAGTAAGTTCTTATGTAAGACTTGTGTTATGGGATACTAACTCAACGATACTATATTTTATAACAAATACATATATAGATAAACATCCAAGACCCAGGCACAGAATTAATAATAGTACTAACAACCCAGGTCAATCTGAAAAAGATCATTTTCATCTGGACCTGACCGGGGATCGAACCCGGGACCATCCGTGTCACAGGCCGGCGTGTTGACCGCTGCGTCCGCTCGTCAAATAATTAAAGGTTTAAGAGTAAATTAAACAAAATTTACTTACTGAAGGTAAATCGATAGGTATGTCTGTCTTTGTTAACATCTTTAAGTAATTTAGTCAAAGACAGACATATCGATTAAAATTGAGAGCAAAGTTTACCTTAAAGGGTCACCTTAAAGGTGAACTTTGCTCTCCCTTAAAGGTGAACTTTGTTTTAACCTGAATCAATATTTAGGTGAGTGCGTAGGTACCCATTTTGGTTTGACGCGACAGACATTTTCATTATTTAATTTAAATTGAAAAGTATATAACCTCTCGGTCTTACCTCAATGAACTAGATTTAATAATAATAAAAAAATAAGACTTAGCCCGTCAAAATTAACAATTTCTGATATGGGACCAATGTTAGAAACTCAAAAAATTTTTCGAATTGTTCATACAATTGTCAGGCCGGCCAAACCTTTGCGTGAATATAATAAAGTAGCTGTTACCTGTGGCTCCGCCTGCGTGATTTACCTTGGTCTATGTCCTTTTCAGTGCCCTATATGTTAGGGTATGTGTATGCAAAATGTCACGATGATTGCTTCAGTATATACGGCGTGAAAGCGCAACAAACAAACTCACTTTCGCATTTATTATATTAGTTAGAATTAGCAGTTTTAGCTTTCCTTGTTTTAAGTCACCAGCATTAGTTCCATAGGAAAAGGTATTAATTTTTAAATTTAAGCTGAGCTTAAGAATGTTGAGTAGGTCAATTTTCACGTTGTTATACTAACCAAATTTTTGGAGATGCGAATTAACCTGGTTTTACCCCGTAAAAAGTAATATTGAACTTAATGTGTATCTATATCTGTATATTATTCACCTTAAAAGCACAAAAGGCTTTCTCATGTCGTGGACGTAATTGGAGATGCCTGTTTACACGTACGTCAGTCCCTTGTCTTGGTATTACTTATTAATCTTTTCTTATGTTATTTTTCCATTAGACGAACAACAATGAATAACCAGAGTATTTTACCTTCATGGAAAAATCCATTAGCTATTGGCAAAACAACTTAATGGCAAGCAGGTCAGGTACTCTTGTAACCTAGGTTACAGACAGAATACTCCCACAGCCATAATGTTTATATTTTACGTAGGGAACACATAACAAACATGGATGCTGGATGCTACAGAGAGTACAATACTACAGAGACAAATGTCTATGTTGTTGTGTACCTGAGTTGTGTACGAGTGCTGGATTTAGCAAATGCGGAACCGAGGGCAATACAGTCTTTGCATAAAAGGTAAAATATACTTAGGTTAAAGCTGGTTACAATTTTGTTTTAAATCGTGTTCTTGGTTGCATCCGACTTAGGAGACATGTCATCAAAGAATGTAACGCAACATTTTTGCAATCGCTTGTGGCGCGATCGCAACATCTACGATTTTCTCATTTTGAAAAAAAAAAATGTCTAGCATATGAAGCTTCAGAGGACGAAGTTTAAAAACACAAGAAGCGAACGTACGTTTCCCCTCTCCCCCTACTTTTTTAAGTTCTCGGGCCGTTACCCCAGCCCTGCCCTTCTGCCGCTACTAGATAAATAATAGTACATACACTTCTTGTAGCAGTGTGAGTAATTCTATGAATATGTCTGTTACCTAGAATTTCTCCGAAATCTCCCCACGCATTTCTCCCTGGGTGGTGGGTCCCCCCTCTTCGGCTGCAAACCTTGTTAGGTCACGCTTCGTTTTATTGATTTACAACACATTTGATGACCTGAAGGACAAAGATGGTAGATTTTAAAATGTGCCGGGCTAGCTGTGGGGCGCATCCCGTCTGCGCATGTTCTGGAAAATTCCAGGCCCTTGATATTGCGAGCGTGCCTGGTTATTGCGTCTATATTTAGTCCTTTTGTGTATTGAGTTTGACATTATAAAAAATAAGCAATCAATTGCTTATTATGATAGGTATGTCTTAATCGTCGAAAGTTCATATTATTGATTGAACAAAGAAATGTCACGGTAGCTCCCTTATCAACTTCATTATCTACCCATTATTCATTGTTATTTATTGTATGTTAAGGTTGGGCAGTATGGTTCGTGTACTAGAGCGACTTCATAAATTTTGCGAATTTGAGCCCATAAGATGCGTTTTGAGGAAGCGAAGGGTTCGTATTTATTCGTACAATGCACCAAGATTATGGTACAAGTGTGAAAGTGGAATAGCAGATTAAACCTTGATTTCAATTCGTCTTTAAACGGTGACGGCCTGAAGTTTAAGGATACATGATTTTCGGGGTCTAGTGCTGCTCCCATTTAAATAAATCATTTAATCCCATTTAATTAAAGAAAACGGAGACATCACATTAAATTGTGTTTTTATTTCAAATTTTGTTTGTATAATATATTATATATATATATATACTATGGCAGTACATCTTCAAATAATTTATTTCAAATAGTGGCGACACCCCGAAAAGTTCATATTGAAGATACAGTGGTGGGCCATCGCTCCCTGTGCTTCTTTGCATGATGTAGACGAGTTTTTTTTTAAATAGAGACAGGGCCTCGGTGAACGGGACTTGCCCTGTCCTAATTTAGCTTCGTTATAGATATTTTTATCGAATCATTGCAAGCTCTACTTTGGGCTTATATTCAAAAAATTGTGGTGGAGCTATCTCTCTCTTTCTCTGTCCTCCGTCAGCCTTTTGACATTTAAGACTAAATGATTGACAAGTCGCAAAACTGGTGCGACTGTGGTCACTCGCCTCAAACTATGGCGCACCTACTTTCATGTCCCAAATGCCCGAACACCTGCACCTTGGCCGATCTCCATACAGCTGAAAAAATATAGTCAATCGTACCATCGACACGAAAAGAAGACGAATTAACCTAGATCAACTAAAAAGAGTTTTTGCAAGTTTCTTTGATATTTTTAGACAAACTAATTAACACTTGTTTAAATTGGCATAGAGGTTTAGAAGGTGATATACCATAACATTCCAATATAAAACCCGTGAACTTCTAAAATTCACGATCACCTCCTTTTTTGTAAAGTTGGTTTAAAATATATTTCTTAAATTTTTATACCATCAGCGCCTGGAGAGCCGAACACGCTGAGTCAGCGGCTACGGCGGCCCCCGGCGTTGCTGTCCGCCGCCTCCACGCCCCGCTCAACGCCACGCAGCACGCCCGCCAGATCCGTCTCCAGAACACCAGGTACCGCCATCATTGTCAAGTATAAAGGAAAAATTGGGTTACTGCTCAAATTCTGGAAGCGATGCACACGTCATTTTTGACCATCGTCACTTGAATTTGAACCATAGCAACAGAACAACAAACTACAAAATTTGTTTCAGGGCCTGATTCAAGACGTCTTTGCAGTCCATCTCGCCAAATGGCACCCAAGTTTTATACATATCCCTTCAACAAGGTCGTCGAAGAAGGAGACCACGTGGTTTTCCAGTGCGCTGTCAAGGGACTACCAGCGCCGTGGGCCACGTGGGATAAGGATGGTGTCATCATCACGCCGTCATCCAGAATAACCATCAGAGAAAAGGATGAAATACTGAGGATCCTCGAGATCGAACAAGTCACCATTGAAGACGTCGGCCTCTACAGGATAACTATTGAAAACGATTACGGGAGAGTAGAGGCGTCAGCGAGGCTGGAAGTTATAACTCAGAAGGGGAAATTCTACGCCGGTGTTAGATCCGTCAGTGCTTCACCCAGAAAATCCTTCGGGTATAGAAGACGAGCTCCCTCTTCATCTAAAGACTGATGATTTCAAGTCAAAAGATTTTTGCCAGCGGCAGTTTTAGCCGTGGCTGCCAAATCTTTAAAAAATTATGTAAGGGCCTTCTTGAATTTAACCTGCAAAGCGAATCTGGGTACCCATTTTTTGGCTTGGCGATTGACATAACGCTGTGCGTCGATATATTAATATTACTTTTTAAATATAATCATTTATTGCTTTCAGGATTTAAGGAAACAGCGATGGATGGATTTTCTTTTTTTGTTCTTAATTTATTCTTGGCATTTTATTTATTAATTTAATAGTAATTTGAAGTGTTTATAGTTGAGTTTAAGTTAAGTTTTTGTTTTCACTTAGGTTATGTTAGTGTTTCACATGTTTGCACGTCTCAATTTTATTGATTACCATATAAAATTAACTAAAGGGTGAGCATTAAACTGATGTCTTTGTATGGTCAAGGTCTTTTAAGTAACTCCTTTCCTTATCTGAGCATGTTCTTGGGTGCAACATCAACGTTAGTACTCGGATTCTGGTATTACAACAATTAAGTATATTATTCATACGATGGTAAAATTTCACATTATGTATGGACTGTATTATAAAGGAGAGTATGGCTTGGAAATGTGTATCACAAGAGATGGCTTCTGACAAAAAGATATGGAAGATAATATTATCATGTTATGCACTTAAAAATAAGGTGGAATAAGGTGTACGAAGAGATGAAAGAGAAGTAAAATTTGACAATATGATTACGGCCAGTCGCCTGCCTGACGTCGTCTCTCATTGTGTAGACCTACATAAAGCAAGCAAATACTTTGATACATAATAAAGTGATGAGCACGGCAGTTTTATTTTGTTTTGATTAAAAAAATGTGATTATTCCGTACACCAGAAACACATCAGTTGAAAAGGCCCTAACATTAAGCTTGCCATATTCGAATCACAACTTGACGCGTGTCCTGTGAAACCTATAGCTTTTTATTGTGTTTAAACCATGTTTAAACCTTTGTAAGGTTGTGTCTAATTATCGTTCATAGCTTAGCACACGAGATATTGTGAATAAAGTTTATAACGATCGTCTTGTGGTTTTATTGCTTCACAAAATATATGAAGGTAACTTAAATTTTTAATTTTGGATCTACGGTTTTCACGTGATCCAAAAAGATATAGAAGTCAGAAAAATGCGAAGAGTCAGAAATTGAGAGGTGGTCACATCAGGAATGGATACATGGGTAGGTGCTTTGACTACTTATATAGGTACTCTCTTGACACCGTCATGCCTTTATTTCAATGATTTAAAACCTGGTCATTTTTCAATGCTTGTGTGCGTGACGGCTTTGTGTTAGCACCACAGAACCATTATAAAACACGTTAGCACATGCGTCTTGTCAATGAATGCCTTCAAAATCAGTCAAATTTGGTTGGAAACTGTTTTTTTCTATGCTTTTAGGCTAAAAGAGTATATCTAGGCTGTTTATAGTCTAAGGGTAGTTGTCACGTCAAGAAGTGGTCACATCGGGAAGTGGTCATCACCAGCCGAAACTCTTTTCAAAGTATCTTACTCTAGAATAATATGCAGACAGTATATTATCAATATAATTAATTATAGAAAATGACCTTGAGTAATGTACTTGAGAGTAAAAATAATCTCAAAGCTCTGCGATAAGGCGTACAATATAAATTGGTAATTACGTATATTATATATATGTAGTTACCTATTTATATTGTACGCCTGTATCATAGCTAATCATTTAGGGCGAAACAGTTGGTATGGTATTTTTGAACTTCTTTATTTAACTATCCCTTACGAGGTGGACGGAGCCCAAGTCTATAAGATCCAAAGGCCACATTTAGTGTGTTAGCGTAGGAGTACATTTTAGTAAAAAGCGGAATCAAAGTAGAGATGGGTTACTGTTAACTAAGCCACACACCGATCGATATTTGCCCATTGCCTCTACCGGCCTCTAAAGTCTGCTTGGGACCAGCGGGAACATTCTACCATCTTTAGGATTCCGTAAATTAATGAAAAAACGGAATCTTATTATAGGATCACCAGTGCGTCTGTCTGTCACAGTCAATTTGCTCTAAATGTACAGTACCATACAGGTAAATTAGGAAATTAAAAAAGTTTTCCAAAACATACTGTGTCATTTATTGTTTGAAAGGGATCTTCATGGCTTGTAGAGTACAAGAAAACCTTAAGAATACTTTCAATTAAAAAAACCGGCCAAGTGTGAGTCAAACTCACGCAATGAGGGTTCCGTACAATATGCTTCGTGAACACACACACAATGTACAAAAAATGTTTTATTCACTTGACTAGTTTCGGAGATCAGGGGGGGGGGGGGGGGAACGGTCAATTTTTGCCTTCTTTCGTTAATAAAATCAAAAGTATTGATTTTACCCGAACAAAAAAAATATATTTTTTTCAATTGATATATGACACGGTAAGGTTAGCAAAACTTTCTTTTAAAATTTTGTAATTGGGCCCCTCAAAATGACCCTTATTTCAAAAAAATCTTTATTTACTTTGCACATCCGTGTTTGGGTCATAGGATTACACTATCTTACCAAATTTCATTTAATTTGGTTCTGTAGATTCGGAGAAAATCGGCTGTGACAGACGGACGGACGGACAGACAGACGCTCGAGTGATCCTATAAGGGTTCCGTTTTTCAACTTTTGTACGGAACCCTAAAAACTGGTAAATTTTAATATAATAAGTTCTCTTACGGAATCATACATTTGACTTTTCATCACCATTTGGAATAGAGTAGTTCTACTCTAGGCCATTTCTTGAGAAATTAGAACTTGAATATTCGTCCAGAGTCACGTGGAAGGCAAAATTTGGCAATATACATAATGCCCAGTCATTATGACAAATGCCCAATATCAGCGTGCAGTTTGATTTTAATTATTTAAATAATCAAATTGACCGGGCCTTATACATACCTATTGTCAATCATCTTTTGGGCAGAGTAATACAAACATATTATATAACTATCTTTGTATTATTATTGTCATCATGTCCCACTGCTGGAATGCGTCAAGGTCATCTCTCCAACGCTTTTTAGGCCTGCCCCTACGACGCCGACCACTTTCAGGTGTCCACTGAGTTACCCTATTCGCCCATTTTTCGGGAGCCATTCTACTAACATGACCCGCCCAGTCCCATTTTAGTTTGGCAGTCTTGTGCCCCACATCAGTTATCCCGGTTATAGAGCGAAGTGTTGCATTCGGCACTATATCTATCCGTTTGAAGCCTAGTACACTTCGCTCAATAGCTCTTTGCCCAGCAGTGGGACGTAATAGGTAAAATAAAAAAATATTGGTATTAACTTAAACGAAATATTTAGCAATTGATATAATCGTATCGGTCCTCAATTGTATCCGCTAGGATGGGCGCATCTTGACAAAGACACTCCTTACACCCAAGAATCTCTTTGTCGGGTGACTAGGTCCCGTTTACCTCACCCAACAGGCCCTCAGTTTAGCCTCCCTTCAACCAAAAGGTAACAGAGACCCACGAGTTTTAGGCCTTAGAGGACAGGGAAACCGGTGCGGCGCACCTTATCACAGCACTTCTATTCCCCCGTATGAGAGTTCACCCACAGATAGACCACTCGAAGCGAGCGGCCTCCCTCCGGGTAATTTTTAAAAGGGTAGCCACAGATTTTAGTCACACATCTGTGGAGGTTGTCTTTCTTTATGACAGGAGCGAGATGGGTGGCCCAGATCTTCCTCAATCGCCTGCCGCCCGGTTCCTATTCACCGCTGGTGGCAAGCCCGTGGCTGCTAACCCAATTGCGACAAGTTGGGAATCATTCGGGATGGATCTTATTCTATTCTATGTTAAGATAATGGTCTGTCATATTTAAAGTTTATTTTTAAAGAGAATACTCATACTACTAAATATTCTGTTAATATTTCAATAGTCTACGTGTTGCCGTTAGAAAGAGCGTATCCTAGCAGTATGTTGTCCATACAAATTTATTCCTCTATTTTCTCGTTGAAAACTGCTTCTAGAGGCACAAATCTTTTTTCATAAAATCTATAACTAAGATAGGTATGGCCCTATGTTTTATTTTTTTTCTACAAAACTGTTTAAAAAAAAAGGTATACCATGGAGATATATGTACTGTGGGGCATACCTATTTTAGTACTAGATTTTATGAAAAAGAAATTGAATTGCTTCTAGAAGCAGTTTTCAGCAAGAAAATAGAGAAATACATTAAACCATACTAAAAAAATTCTACTAGGATACGCTCTTAATATCGAGCAAAAAATCACGTTTGCTGTATGGAAGCCCCTTAAATATTTATGTTCTTCTGTTTTGAGAATTTGTTGTTATAGCAGCAATAGAAATACATGATCTGTGAAAATGTCAACTGTCTAGCTATCACGGTTTATAAGATACAGCCTGGTGACAGACAGACAGACATCGAAGTCTCAATAATAGGGTCCCGTTTATACCCTTTGGGTACGAAGCAAGCAAGAAAAAGCTACGAGCGTAACGTAACGAACCGACAGAAATGGAAGCACATCGTGGCTCTCCGTCATGTGCACTGATGAGGGTTTTCAGAAATCCAGGTGGCGGCACTGTGTCGAGAGGTGTTTTTGACAGCTGCAGTCAAAATCCACCAATCATGTTTAATCATCAATTTTATGATTGGTGGATTTTGACAGCTCACCCTCTCGATACAGTGCCGCCACCTGGAGGAAAAACCAATTCTGAAAACCCTTATTCTCGAGAAAGCCGGCAGACCAAACACATATCCCGTTTACCCACGACCACCATAACAAGAGTGAAAGACTGAAAAGAAGGAGAAGACTAGGCCTAAACTTCACTGCATAAAACACAACAATAGTAATATTTGTTTTAAAAGGTTTCAATTCGTTTATTCTTATAAGCGATAAAACATAATTATATCATTATCATTATCGATGACGATGAAATCATTATTTACAGTACAACACTTAAAAGAAGAAGACTAGGGCAAAACGACACGGCGCTCATCAACATTAGATATTTTTATGTATCTAGTGCAAGAGCACGGCCCTCTCTGTACTACCAAAGCTATATCAGCCAAAGCAGTCAGAGGATTTAGCCTTCACTCTCCCCGCTGGCCAGACGGGTTGGAGATGTATTTTGATGTATATATTATGGACCAAGTGGACAATACACATAATGCTCGGACATTATGAAAAATGCCCAATATGAGCGTGCAATATGATAATAATTATCAATTTGATTAATTATACAAATAATCAATCAAATTGACCAAAGCAGAGTAATATTTACCAACGTATTAAATAACAGTATTTTTTTACTTTAACTGTCATGAAACTTAAAAAAAAACTAAATGTTAAGCAAATTGAAATAATTACATCGCTCTTTTATTCTGCCCGCTGGGGTGGGTGCATCTTGACACCGACACGTTTTCCACCCGAGGCTCTTTGTTGAGTGACCGGGTTCCGTTTGGCCTCTCTTTAACCAAAACGCAACAGAGGCCCACGAGTTATCGGCCGCATAGGACAGGGAGAGAGGCGCGGCACATCTTATCACCAGCACCCTTCTTCCCTTGCGACCCCACCGATATCGTGCCAAGCACCACGGCGCTTGGTCACGGAGGACAAAGAGAGCTGAATACCTTATCTCTGACAATCCTCTTACACCTCTACAACGAGTAAGTCTACACTTAGTCGTTGTAGAGGTCGCGGGGTCTACACTTAGTCTCCCTACCGGAGAGTACCCACGACCTACAGATTACCACAGACTCACAGAGACCAGTGCTTCCCATCCTGTCCCGTCCCGTCCCATCCCATCAACAATGGTTTGTGATAAATACTCTGTATAAACGGTTGTTCACGGATATTTATCCATCTAGAGTATATCCGTCGCCCGTGTTATACGTGCTTCCCACCCCGCAACCCCATCAAATTTAGCTTTAATATCAAATGGCCCAATTGTTGCATTGCAATATAATAATGACCATACAATATGATAAATAATTGTAATTAATCACTTAGCCCGATAAAGCTAGACATTATGCATAATGCCCGATTAATCACTTGGTCCATAACATATATATGCTTTGTTGAGCTTGTGTCCTAAGTCGCCTTCTACGACATCCACGGCAACACTTGGAGTGGTCCTATTCTACTCTGCCAGGAACCACACGGCACGAAACACAACCATAGTAATATTTGTTTAAAAAGTAAGTAATATTAGTTTCAATTCGTTTATTCTTTTAGGCATTAAAAAACAGAATGAATTGCAGTGTGGCAATTTATATCTTGGTATAAGGATCAATATGTTTTACTTGATCGTATAAGAGAGCAGAAAAAATGAACAAAACAGTTAAAATGACTATAAAAAATTTACCTTGGAATCGAGCTGAAAATCAAACTCTGAGTGAAAAAACATACTTAAGTAGCTATTATTTATTCAGTGGATCCTGAATTATTTCGATCCCTTCATATTAAATATGTGTTGCAAAACGTTATAGTGGACCTGAGTTTCGATGCACTACTACGAAAAAGATACAAACGGTATACAGTTATAGGATGACATATAGAGTTTATTTTATACCAAACAAACTTTATAAATGTTTGAATTAATTTGGTTATAGGTGGATATACTCGTATGGTGTATCCTTAAAATTATGTTCATCCCGTAGTATTTTATATTTTCTTTGTTTAAATACGAAGTATGTACTTCAGTATTACTCTTGATCGGGTAATTATATTCTGGAATCACACAGCGCAAAAATGCGATAAACACAAATGCATATTCCACGTACACACGTACGAATTCGTGCAGCACACTAAGGCCATCACGCCACCCCGACCCACCCACCTGTAGCGACGGCTAGTTTCCAAACATCACCCTTCACCCCCTGTTTGGGAGAGTTCTAGTGCTCTCTGGCTACGTGGTGCCTGGGACAAATCGATAGAGGCAAGCTTTATCCTGATTGGCTACCATAAATCACAATTCTGAAGGCATGGAGTAGCCTTGTGACATGTGTAATTTTTAAGCAACAGGTTGGTGAGGACAAGCAAAGTAAGGCTATTGGAAGTTAAGAAGATGAAAATGGTGCCGACTGAAACGACAGTGGCTAATGTTAGGACTGATTCATTGGGATGATGCAACTCGGTAGTTTTGGGTTCAAAGTAGAGATCAATCATTTTCTGATTTAGTTATTTCAGTGAAATTGAAAAGGACCGTGCAAAGTGGAGAAGCCGGAAAATGGCCAAGTTCATAATCCAAACGGAAATGAAAGAGATAGATAGGTATTAATTCTCCTATTTATCACTATCTAAAAGTCACAGATCACTGAGTTTTACGAAGTTGATGATGAATTTAGCACCTTATTAAGGTTTTATAAATTCAAAATAAAATAGCCTCTTATAATAAAGTTCACTAGGACAATATAATGAAGTTCACTAGGACAAAATGATAAAAATGCTTACTCACTAGTCACAACATCGCGCCGCCCGCCGCCAAGTTCATTTGAGCAGGTCAATGCTACCAACTTGTTGCGGAAAGGGGTTCAAGTGTAGACTAGGTCATGGGAGTTGGTTGGTTTAGGACAGCTGTTAGTTTACTATTTTACAAGCTTTTATTTCATTTGCAATGTATGTAATATAATTTACCTTGTTTGTTTGGGTGTAACTCATTTTTTGAGCACACAAGCTTAACCAATTGAGCTGAAATATTTAAACCAGATGAAAAAATATACCTCAAGCGTCATTTGGATACACTCACAAAGTTTACCTACATGTATCATTTACAGTACCTCTTATAATACATGAAGGAACTAGATTAATTTTGAAAAACTTTTCAATTGGGGTCTTTCCGGATGTTTACATCTACTGGGTATACGTGTGATGTGATTCATCATCATCATCATCAGGTCTTTGATAGTCTCCACTGCAGGAGCACGACCCTCTCTGTACGACCAGAGTCATATAATAGCCAGACCAATCAGAGGATGATTTTGTTTGTTTGTTTTTCGTATGTGTAAGTATGATTAAAATGATACAAGCCATGCGTGCCAATGGTGCTACGGCCGAGGATGCCGAAGTCCGTCATACGAACCCCAAGCTACGAAGTAACTCAGTTGAGGATATTACAACAAATAGGCTAAAATTATGCTTGAAACTTAAAAACGACTCCATCATTGCTGCAGAATAATGCATTACTTTTTCGTAAAAATGTATGAAACTGTTGCCACATCCAATTAAGTAAATAAAAATCTTTTAACCCACCCCATGCGATACTTCGTCTTTGTCATATTGTGAAGCTGATATATAATCATATAAAGGCAAAACATACAGATTGAGCTAGCTCCTCACAAAGTTGTGGATTTCTGTCGTGGGGATACTTATTTTACGAAAGTATATTGTATAATGTATAACCTTCAGCAAAGGCCTGTACGCCAACCAATTAAAGTCGAAGGCAAAAACTAGTAATAAATGTTATATATACTCAAATGCGACTCCATAGTTTTCCGTATTCCAGTGCCGTTGCTAGCTAGATTTCGAGAGAGACAGCGCATCTGAAAAGCTGCTGGACGCTAGGAGCAGGACGCTCCCGGGAGGTAGCTCTCATCACGTTCATTCTGGCTGGGACTGCGGAGCGCTCCGGACGACTCCAGTCCACCAATAAGTAATACTTCAGCTTAGCAAGTTATCTTTTGTGTTTTGTTTATCTTACTAAAAATACAGTTTAAAAGTATTAGTGGTGTTGACGGAATATTTGGATTTCAAGAGGAGTGCAAGAGGATAAGGTACGTACTTTTATTTTATTTTATTTTATTTTGTATATTTATTTTTTATTTTTTTGTACCTTTATTTTATATATGGGCAGAAATATAACTTTTAACAAATTTAAATTAGGAGAGAAATATAAAAACGGAGGAAATAAATCAAACAAAATCATTTATTTTCAGACAAGAAATAAAATATTACATAGATCTTTAATATAAAAAAAACGATTTTAACCAAAGTACTTACCTACTAAAAAGATTACGATGAAATTGAAATGGGCCCAAATCACCTTTATTATAAAAAATCGGCCAAGTCGGCATTCGATTCACACACAAAGGGTTACAAAATTAGTTAATCAATCGAAAACGGCAAAAAAATCATTGAATATTTATTTTATTTTGATTTTAATGATTTATGTTTAAAGTGACCACCAAGCGCAGCGTTGGACATCCACCGGCCAGGTGGTCAGACGACCTGATAAAGGTCGCAGGAAGGCGCTGGATAAAGGCAGCTTCTAACTGGTCATATTGGAAATCCTTAGGGGAGGCCTATGTCCAGCAGTGGACTTCTTGTGGCTGAGATGATGATGATGATGATTTTGAAAGTGAAATACGACTAAATATTTCCTGCTGTCGTTAATAATATTGAGCATAAAACGACAAAATAATTAAATATTGTTGTATAGGAGCCTCCTTAAATATTTATATTATTTGTATTTGTTGTTATAGCAGCAACAGATATGCATCATTTGTTAAAATTTCAAGTGTATAGCTATCACGGTTTATTAGACACAGCCTCCAATTCGACATTTGATAATAGATTTTTGACTCGTGGTCCCACCAATAATGTCCTACCGGTCTTAGATCGAGAAACAAAAAATACTTTTTAAATTTGGATATGTCATATTTAAACAAAAAAATGTAAAAAAATCTTAAAAACTAAAAAAATAAAATTATTGGAACTTTGTGGCACCTTTAACCCTTAACTGGTATCGCTATAAAGACAACGCAACTGGTAAATCGGGGGTAAATAATCGTCGGTCGTCGGTTGTCGGTCGTCGGTCGTTGGTCGTCGGTCGTCGGTCGTCGGTCGTCGGTCGTCGGTCGTCGGTCGTCGGTCGTCGGTCGTCGGTCGTCGGTCGTCGGTCGTCGGTCGTCGGTCGTCGGTCGTCGGTCGTCGGTCGTCGGTCGTCGGTCGTCGGTCGTCGGTCGTCGGTCGTCGGTCGTCGGTCGTCGGTCGTCGGTCGTCGGTCGTCGGTCGTCGGTCGTCGGTCATCGGTCGTTGGTCGACAGCGGTCTCTGGTTTGTAGTTGGCGTCTGATGCCTATTAGCTGGTGGCTGGTGTCTAGTGCTGGTGGCTGATAGCTGGTGACTGATGTCTGTTGTTTGTGTCGACTGCGACGTCGTCGGTCGTCGGTTGTCGGTCGTCGGTCGTCAATAAAATTTTCACGAGGCGACGGCTAGATGGGTGCCGAGATTGATTTCAGTCGACCAAAAAGGGTTCGTTTCACCATTTCAAGTGATTGTTTGGGGCTGTTCCAGTCCGACCCTGATGATTTTTTGTCATATTTTGTGACAGTGTATGAAAGCTGGGTCCGTCATTAGGTTTAAGTCCAAGCAACAGTTTAAACAATGGAAAAGATCTGGATTGTCAACTCCTAAAAAGGCAAAGGCAGCTTTGACGACCAACAAAGTTATGGCGTCTGTTTTTTTTTTATGCAAGAGGGGTTCTTTTGATTGATTATTTATCAAACAGGGAAACAATTAATTTTTAATATTACTGTTACCTTCTAAGACAACTGAGAGTAAACATAAAAAAAATAAAATCGCCCGGGAATGACCAGTAAAAAAAAATTGTTTCACCAGCATGATGCCCGCGTTCACACCTCCGCAGAATTAATGGCTGAAATTATTATCAATGGTTTCGAACTGTTGTCCCACACTCATTATTCACCAGATTTGGCTTTTTCGGACTATTGCCTATTTCCGAAAGTAAAAAAAACATTTGGGTGGATTAAAGTTTTCAATAAAATAGGAGGTGATAGCTGCGGTAGACGAGTATTTTCAGGGCCTGGAGAATTATTTTTTTTCGGACGTATTAATTTATCGCAAAGTAGATAAAGGAAGTGCATCAGCATTAACGATAAATATGTCAAAAAATAAAAATATTCTTTCATTTCAAAAAAATTGTTTTCTTGCTTAGGCCATGAACTTTTGGATAACTTTGGACCCTCGTACAGAAACTGGCAGTTATACATACTTCCATTATTTTATCAAAAGTTTTGGGGAAAACGATCGAATTCTCCTTCTTCTTGAGGGTCTCGAGGCGGAAGATCGGGCGTTAAAAATACCGACTCTGAAAGACGAGATGAAAGATATTTCATCAACCCATAATATGTATATATATATATATAAAAATGGGAAGATGAAAATGTGCCCAATATATATATATATATTGGGCGCATTTCCATCTTTTCTTTTCTTTTCTGTTGATTTTGTTATTGTTTCAGACAAAGTATGGCCGACAAAATAAAAAAACGCAGTTTAAAAACAAATAAGAAGAAAGGACAGCTCCTTTGCGTTAAATTATGCTGTACTCAAAGAGCCAGTAATGGGCAATGGATACATTTTGGATTTTATCTACTCGACGGCGACGACGACACAGAAAAGGATAAAACGGTATGTACTTGTACAGTCTTATAATATAAAGGTTTGGTTCTTGACTTTGTCCACAATTCTTGTCAATATATTTAAAAAAATAGGATATAGGGTTTTGTATATTTTAGGAAACTTTAAAGGCGAATGTATTATTATAAAGTAATTTTCTATTGGCAAATTTTTGCTTTGTCGAAATCGTCATAATTGCGAGTGTTTTTGATAACTTATTTATTGCTTGTTTATTTACTAGATATCAAGTATATTTTTTATGTCAATTTTGATTATATCTATGTAATCAATTATCTAATTTGAAATACAGCTCCCGTTTAATTGTACCTGTATAATGTGAATCATGTGGACGAAAATGATCTACATATAGTGAATAAACTTTTTTCTCCTTGTCAAAAGAAGCTTTTATTTTCAGACAGCTACTTCCATTTCTGGTATTCCAAGCACAACGGGAGAAAAGGACGACAAACCACCACTTGAATTAGTGATGTATCACTCTCAAGACCATCCGGAAATAAAGAGTTGTTATTGGATAATGCATTAATCACGCTAGACCTCATCGTCGCTTTCTATCAAGCAAGTCAGGCACTCAAATTATTTTTATTTAAAAAAGTCATGAAACTCCGCAGACGCAACCGCAGCGCGCCGTACAGAACTATGATTTCAATGGAAATTACCACGTATAAGTAGAAATCCTTCATAAATGTTGCTATTTCTTATATGACATATTTTATAGGAAATTAATTTACCATGATGTGTTAGTTCCGCATTTGTCACTGACCTGTACAAAGTTTCTAAGCATCGCGCGTAAGCACGACTTAAAGATAGATTTTGTTAATTCCATAACTTGAATTCAAAGATAATTTATATTTAATGAAAATACCAAATGAATTAATACATTTTATTTATCATAATACAAACAAAATATATTATATACACTTAAGAAATTATAGACTTATAACCTCTAACGGTTTCCGGTGCAAAGGTGCCCAAAATGCTAACCGCGTTACCACGTTGTATAGCTAGTCTTCCTTTGCACCAGAAACGTGCCAGAGCGGGAGTCTCCCGTCCTTTCCCCTATGTGGCGACCTATCTCCTGGATTAAAAGCTTAGCGTCCGATCCCCAACTGCCCATGGTTTCTACAGCGATCGGCACAAAACAATACTGCGGCTTTAATACTTTAACCGCTTCCTATCCGCCGTATCCTCAGCAGCCGCCGCCGCTGTACATGTCGTGCGTCCCATATGGCTGATAGCGACAGTACTTACTCAAGAAGCGTCCCATATTAGGCATCTACTGTGCTTCTATGGCACAAGAGTCAGAAAAGAAATATCAGTAAGTGAAAATACTTAGCTAAAAAATATGTTATAATCTTTTTATGATCTGAGATAAAGCTTATTCTTTTACTGTGTGTCTAGTACGTTATAACGTAAAAATAAGTGAAATTTTATTCTACAATTAACGTAACTATATAGCTGAATAATATGAAATCAAACTTTATTTTATCGTGTGTATTAGTGACTAATGTTGATATTAGATTTTTTATCCTACTTGAACTCAAATGAACACAATTATAAGAATAAGAAGCCGCTGGGCAACTTGTAGCGAGCTGTTGGTGAGTAACGACACCACGGACCCTAGTGCTTCAGAGAGTCGGTCAAAGCCTTCGCCCCCGACGTGTATTCATCGGTCGGGTTGGAACCCAAAGAGGGTTCACAGGACTCGCTGCTTGCCTTAGTTGGCCATCCAGAGAGGAGTCCTTAGAGCTGTTGCTCCAAGGGTGGCAGTGTTAAAGGGCATAAAGCCACTTCGGAAAAAGCGCAGTACACCTCTGGATGCCTTTGAGTCACACACCAGTGTTGCCCCTTTCGCCGGCAGTCGTCGGCTAGTTTGATAGCCCATCTAATGAGCGGCAAGCCATTACCTGTCCATTTTAGTCGGTAATAAGGATTATGGTGGTGTCCGACCCCATGTAATAACCCAGCGCAAGGTCCACCCGCATTTCAATCCTAAAGCCCGCTATTTTCGCTATTTTAAAATGCAATTAGGAACGGGTTCTGCCTAAATAACATCAACTTCTCCAAAGGGCCTGTATCAGAACTATATCCCCACACAATACTTCTAAAGGGCCGGGGAACACCCGTGAGTCTAAGATAGAGAATAAGAATATACGCGATGACCCCAAAGTCGGAAATGTAAAGAGAGACAGAGACAACACTTAGATGCTAAAGTATAGTTTCCACTCGTATTCAAAGCCATTTCGTGTAGCTTCATCTAAAGCAAAAAGAGATCATGTCACTGCCTCAACTCGACTTAACCTCAGCCATTTTAATCGCGTCAAAAACAATACGCTACTAATATACATTTTATGTAAAAGGTAAGTGGTGGGGCATCGGGATCTTGGATTATAGGGATACGGCCGACTGTAGTGGATAGAAGGTCAGTGTAATTTTATGTTGTCCTGTATTTTTAGCTTATTTTTTTAGGTATAACTTCGCTAATGATTGGGTAGGGTATTTTGTCGTAGGACATTTAATTTTTTTTTGCCTTGGTTCAGCTTTAATTTACTTTTACTTTGTACTCGCCGTGTGATGTTCGGTGAAATAAAATTATCGGTCTTAGAGTAGAGTATCGTAATAGGTAAACAATTGTTCAGCATAGGAGAAACGGGCCTCCATTTTCACAACCCGTCTAGTGGAAAGCTAACTCCGACATCACACATAGAAGGCGGGGACTGCTTCTGCAGTATCCTTGCTGCCCGCGGAAAGGCTTGCTTTTTCTGAAGAGCCAGCGAAGTTGAGAGCGTAGCGCAGGCTGAATGACAAAGTTATGGTGTTTCCTTCACTAAGTCCCACTTGAAAGATTCTAACATTTGAAATATATTCCTCCGTGTGGGGACGGAGTAGAATACAATTCCCCACTGCCCGTCAGGTAGGCATCTCGTAAGAGGCGAGAAAATACCCGACATGCTCGGTGGTAGGACCTCTTGAGGTCCGACTGGCTGGCGACCACCCTCACGCCGAAATATGTCGTTAACTGCCTTTGGGTGTGTTTCGACTGTTGCGTGTGAGAGCCTGGCAACTCGCCAACACACCAACTTGAGCTGATTAAGTGCAAGTTGGTGGGCTGGTGAGAGATTATAATCTCTCAGTACTTACACTTAAGAGAACTAGTTTTAAAACCTACACAGCCTATACACGATTCAATTTGTCGTTCAACACAACAGAAAACCACCAAAATTAACAACCAAAAATCTTAACGAGATACCGTTTCTCTTTTACGAATAGATGTCTGTCCAGCTCTAATGATTTGTCAAATTTAATTGCGTTTAGGCTGTTTTAGGTTTTAAAACAAGTTTTCTTATTTCTATCGAGTACTGAGAGTTTAAAATCTGAACATAGGTTAATATTCTTATTCATTGATTGGTAATCAATATTTCTCTACTGTTCTATTTAATTGGTGAAGATTGAACGTGTGTGGGTGCACACTACAATCTTCAATCGCAGGCGCCTCGGTGTACAGTGCGGTTTCCATATGTTAAAAAAAAAACATACATATAAAAACCGCAACATACATCCAAACGCCAACGATTGCGGCCCGGCGTGTGCTCACCCCAGTATCGGTGGCTTCTGAGTGAGTTTTATATTTAGTGATATTATAACTCATTCAAGCCGATGTGCCTAGGAGGCCTATTTTGTATATGAAGAGTCCCATAATTTAAGTGTTTTTTTTGGTCTTGTGACTCATCGTTTCAAAAATAAGTCTCTTGGTTTAGGCACTTGAGACCGATCCGACATTGTTCACACAATTGAATCGCGTTAAGGCCATAAGGTTTTAAAGAAGCTCTCGTATTTTTCCCTGTAAGTACTGAGAGTTTGAAATCTGAACGTAGAGAAATATTCTACCAATCAAGATTTAATTGGTGAAGATTGAACGTGTGTGGGCGCGCACCACAATCCTCATTCGTAGGTGTCTCGATATACAATGCGGTTTCCATATGTTCAATTGTTTGTTTTTCGTGTGTTAGTGGCCAACACTGTCAGATTTTTCGAACTGCATCTGACAAATAATTTAATTATGTTTAATAATAAAAAAACATATAAAAACTGCAACGTACATCCAACCGCCGGCGATTGCGGCCCGGCATGTGCCCACCCCAGTATCGGGGCTTTTGAGTAAGTTTTATATACTTAGTGATATAATAACTTATTCAAGCCGACGTGCTTAGGAGGCTTATTTTTTACATGAAGAGTCACATAACTGAAGTGACTTTTTGGTCTTGTGACTCATCCTTTCAAAAATAAGTCTCTTGGTTTAGGCACTTGAGGCCGATCCGTCATTGTTCACACAATTGAAGAGTAAGTTGTAAATATTAGTAGTTACTTAGATTAATTTAAGGCTAAGGGATTGGACACTAAGATTTTATAACTTCTCTAAATTTCAGTGTTCAATAAGTGTGCTGTAGCCTGGTACATGAAAAGGCAGGCTACAGGAGTAGGAGGGCTCGTTTTTTTTGCCTCAAGTATAAATGTCCTTACATTATTACTTAAGGTCAGAACGGTTTGTCCGGGAATAGATAGGCTCTAGTTAAAGTTATTTTTTTATTTGTCTTTCTTACAAATGTGATTTTATCCTCCCTAACATCTTTACGTGAGGTGAGGGAGTGCTGAATGAGGTGAAGGGAGCTCTGTAGTTAATTTGTGTTATTTTATACTTCCTAACATCTTTACGTAAGGTCAGGTCCGGCTAAATGGAGTGAAGGGAGGCCCGTTGTTAATTAGTGTTATTTTGTACTTCCTAACATCTTTACGTGAGGGCAGGGTGGGTTGAATGAGTTGAAGGGAGGCTTGTTATTCATTTGTGTTATTTTATACTTCCTATTATCTTGACGTGAGGTAAGGTCTGGCTGAATGGGGTGAAGGGAAGCCCGTTGTTAATTTGTGTTATTTAATACCTTCTTTCATCTTTGCGTGAGGTCAGGGTGGGTTGAATGGGGTGAATCCAAGGCCAGTTGTTAATGTGTGTTATTTTATACTTCCTTACATCCTTACGTGAGGTCAGGGTGGGCTGTATGGGGTGATGGGAGGCCCGTTGTTACTTTGTATTATTTTGTACTTCCTAACATCTTTGCGTGAGGTCAGGGCGGGCTGTATGGGGTGATGGGAGGCCCGTTGTTAATTTGTGTTATTTTGTATTTCCTAACATCTTTTTGTGAGGTCAGGGCGGGCTATACGGGGTGATGGGAGGCCCGTTGTTAATTTGTGTTATTTTGTACTTCCTAACATCTTTTTGTGAGGTCAGGGCGGGCTATACGGGGTGATGGGAGGCCCGTTGTTAATTTGTGTTATTTTGTATTTCCTAACATCTTTTTGTGAGGTCAGGGCGGGCTATACGGGGTGATGGGAGGCCCGTTGTTAATTTGTGTTATTTTGTACTTCTTAACATCTTTGCGTGAGGTCAGGGCGGGCTGTATGGGGTGATGGGAGGCCCGTTGTTAATTTGTGTTATTTTGTACTTCTTAACATCTTTGCGTGAGGTCAGGGCGGGCTGTATGGGGTGATGGGAGGCCCGTTGTTACTTTGTGTTATTTTGTACTTCTTAACATCTTTGCGTGAGGTCAGGGCGGGCTGTATGGGGTGACGGGAAGCCCGTTGTTAATTTGTGTTATTTTGTATTTCCTAACATCTTTTTGTGAGGTCAGTGCGGGCTATACGGGGTGATGGGAGTCCCGTTGTTAATTTGTGTTATTTTGTACTTCTTAACATCTTTGCGTGAGGTAAGGGCGGGCTGTATGGGGTGATGGGAGGCCTGTTGTTAATTTGTGTTATTTTGTACTTCCTAACATCTTTTTGTGAGGTCAGGGCGGGCTATACGGGGTGATGGGAGGCCCGTTGTTAATTTGTGTTATTTTGTATTTCCTAACATCTTTTTGTGAGGTCAGGGCGGGCTATACGGGGTGATGGGAGGCCCGTTGTTAATTTGTGTTATTTTGTACTTCTTAACATCTTTTTGTGAGGTCAGGGCGGGCTATACGGGGTGATGGAAGGCCCGTTGTTAATTTCTGTTATTTTGTACTTCTTAACATCTTTGCATGAGGTCAGGGCGGGCTGTATGGGGTGATGGGAGGCCTGTTGTTAATTTGTGTTATTTTGTACTTCCTAACATCTTTTTGTGAGGTCAGGGCGGGCTATACGGGGTGATGGGAGGCCCGTTGTTAATTTGTGTTATTTTGTACTTCTTAACATCTTTGCGTGAGGTCAGGGCGGACTGTATGGGGTGATGGGAGGCCTGTTGTTAATTTGTGTTATTTTGTACTTCCTAACATCTTTTTGTGAGGTCAGGGCGGGCTATACGGGGTGAAGGGAGGCCCGTTGTTAATTTGTGTTATTTTGTACTTCTTAACATCTTTGCGTGAGGTCAGGGCGGGTTGTATTGGGTGACGGGAGGCCTGTTGTTAATTTGTGTTATTTTGTATTTCCTAACATCTTTGCGTGAGGTCAGGGCTGGCTGTATGGGGTGATGGGAGGCCTGTTGTTAATTTGTGTTATTTTGTACTTCCTAACATCTTTTTGTGAGGTCAGGGCGGGCTGTATGGGGTGATGGGAGGCCCGTTGTTCGTTTTATTTAGTACTTCCTAACATCTTTACGTGAGGACAGGGTGAGCTGAATGTGGTGAAGGGAGGCTCATTGTTTTTTTTTCTACATGATTTATATTCTATTTAGTAAAGCGGGTATCCTGTATGACCAACATCTTTCTCACACTTGCATGCGTTGCTCGCTGCCAAACAATGAACGAGACTGTGACGACCTTCCACCCCCTTGCACTGTGACTCTGAACATTGCGAGTCGGTGAGTTTAATATGAAAATCGGAAATATACTCATTTGTAATTAGTGCCTTGTACTTTGCTCATTTTTTGATCGTATTATTGAAAGAGTACATTTGTGTAAGTTGGATCATTCAGTCGATTATTTTGTGCGTTTAATTTCAGTTTGGTAGTAGGTAACATAGGTAAAAGTTAAATGTCGTTTTTTCATAAGTTATGTTCGTAGTAAGATCATTTTTTTTAATCAATACCCACCTTTTCTAAAGTACATTTTATAATTCAGTGATAGTTAAATGCTTATGTTAATTCATCTTTTTATATAAAGTGTGTAATTTGACCCTGGACATTACTCTTAAAGGGATGACTTAGCCCGTCAACTTTTCCTTTGGGTTAAGTGCCGGGAACTAAAAAAACAGTCGACATTTTCAGGCCGCTCAGGCAATTTGTATGGAAAAGTCAAAAGATTTTTCGAGTTTCGAGGAGAATCATTGGTCCCTTCAAAAAAAGTTGTTCATGTTGACGATCTGAGACGCCCTGTAAGGGAATGTCGAAGTTTAATTTACACGCTGTATTTGCATTCCGTGCATGTGGCATTACGCGGGTTCCACTTAAATGTGTTGAATATTTTATAACTTATTTTTGATAGGTATTTTGATAAATCGTATATTTTTATACTTAAACCTTTATGCATATACAATTTTTGAATTTTACACGGCACGTAATTTTTTATACATGCAAGTTTTAATGTCATTTATTTCGTAAATATGGTAAAAATAAATATTTATTAATGATAGCAACAAATATAATATGAGATTAAAATAAATTGTTTCCCCAAATTTTTTCGTTAAAATTGAATTATTTAAGTGGGCTTCAGTTATTTCTCAATACATCTTAATTTCGTTTCTTTTTCATCAAGCAGTGTTCAGCTACTTGGACAATTTGTATGGGAAAGTCAAAAGTTTTATCAATTTCCCATCATTGGCCCCATTGAAAAAGTTGATCATTTTGACGATCTGAGACGGTGTAAGGGAATGTCAAAGTTTAATTTACACGCTGTAATTGCATTCCGTGCATGTGGCATTACGCGGGTTCCACTTACATATTTTGAATATTTTATAACTTATTTTTGATATTTTGATAAATCGTATATTTTTATACTTAAACCTTTATGCATATACAATTTTTGAATTTTACACGGCACGTAATTTTTTATACATGCAAGTTTTAATGTCATTTATTTCGTAAATATGGTAAAAAGAAATATTCATTAATGACAGCAACAAATATAATATGATTTAAAAAAAAAATCCCGTATTTTTTCGTTAAATTCAATTATTTAAGTGGGCTTTAGTTATTTCTAAATACATCTTAATTTCGTTTCTTTTTCATCTAGCATTGGTTTTTTAGGAATAAACTTTACTAAAAATTTTTAGTGTTCGCATAATTTATTAAATGTATCATAATCATAATTAATTTTGATGTAATACGGACACGACTAAAATATATTGGTTGTAATTATACATAAAACACAAGTTTTAACGTTTTTACTAAATATACAGGTTTTGATGTCGTTTATTTCAATAATATAATAACATTAAATCATAGTACAACATAATCACTGCCAATTGATCACACCCGACCCCCCAGCATTGAGAGCAAAAGTCCTTTTCACACACGTTATTACAGTAATCAGGTTGGTGAGCCACAACACCACGGACTCGAATACTCCAGTGAGTAGGCTAGCCTTCGCCCCCGACGAGTTTCATCGGTTGGGACGAAAAACCCAAGAGGGCTCGCATGACTCTCAGCTCTGGCTTGCCTTAGTTGGTTGTTCAGAGTGGAGTTGAGGGGTGAAATATGTTGAGAGACATAATGCTTCCCCTGAGTTGGTCGTTACCGGTGTTACCCTTCCATTTAACGGGCGCCGAGCCACCCGCGGCACTAAACTTTCCCTATATACGTTATTTATTTATTCTTTAAGCTACTTTTCGTAAGAAATATAAGAAATCTGTTGGTTAGAATATCAAAAAAAACATTAGGATCGTTTTTTTTTTCTTTTATCAATCCATCAAAAAATTCAATGATAGCCCATCGAAATTCCGTGTGATGACACTGTAGTACAAGTGTTAGTAAACTGTGATGTCACGAGCCCGACTCATGCATAAACTTTGACCAACTTTATTTATCTGTTGTTCAACGTATAAAAAATATGTGTCCAATATTTTTGGATTATCTAACCGATGGACTGATTTGAATTTTATTAATTTTACCCAGGCCTAATATGTCATCTTTTAATGGTCCGATCTTTTGATAACTCTTTCTTAATGATAACTTCTTTATTATTTTTAATTCGTTTGCCTTTGTACGAGTTTTTTTTTTATCTTAACGGTCTTTCATATATAATGATTCCACATAAACATAAATAAAAATAATAACATAAGCTCATATAATAAATATGGGTGTCATTTTTGACACCCATATTTCGACGTCAAAGTTAAGTGGTGTGGAGGTATCCATTTTTAATTTTAAATGTAGGTATGTAAAGAAGTTTATTGATTAGTAAATATTTTTATGTTTTTAGTTATTTACAGTAATTTATTTTTTTTGCACATTATTTCCACTCGCAGTGTGAAAACTGTGATGTAAATTCATATATTTTTTTTAAAGTTCTTTTTATAATTTAATGAACATATTGATTGAAATATATTAGACTTGATAATTTATTCATACATGTTATTTTTTCTAGAATACCTTTACTTTATAGTTGTGTTATAACTTGTATGTACTTTTAACTTTATTTTATTATAGCTAAGTTCATGATCTTTACTTTAAAAATTAACTAATTTGAATATTAAGGGCGAGGGAGACAGTAGAAAGCAGAAGAGTGAGGAATTGAGTCTGATTGCTGGGAAAAGGAATATTTTGGGGGAAGGCTTTCAGCTAAGTGCTAAGGTGAGTAGTAGAGACTGAGTGAGTGACTGAGACAGAGTAGTAAAAGGTGAAGCGAGTTGAGGTGAAGCAAGTTACGTCTAGCAATGTTTGCAGCAATGGGTTCGGTAGGACTTTTTACGAGGATCTGAAACTAAATTTTAAAGTTAATTTATCTTTATATGAACCTTTTATTTGAAGCCTAGCCTTTCGACATTACATGGCATACCTATAATGTACGTTAAATGCCATAAAAAAATTAATATCAGCGTGCCATTAATACACACGGAAACAACAAAATGGTAACTAGACTGTGACAGATGAGGAACTTAATTTTACGCGTAAATCTTTAGTATGTAAATGTGTATGTTTACCAATAAGTCGCGACACAGAAGACGGACTGTGGCGGATTAAAAGTCCTTCGCGGGCTCTTATTACTAATAAGTACAGTAAAGTTGAACTTTGTCAGTGCAATACTTCATGTCGCCTAGCGGACATACACACACTAAGTTCAACCTTATTGTGCTACTAAAAAGAGCGCGCCGCTGACTTTTTGTCCGCCACTGTCCCTCGTCTGCATTAATTCTAAAATTCTATTGATCTCAGTAGTGATTAAATAGTGAAGATTATATACAACTATACGTATTTAACTTGTAAACATTTTGGTGCACCTGATGACCAGTGGGCAGCAGGGACTGACATGTTGTTCCAAGGTCTCAAGTACTTGGAAGCATGACTATCTTAAAAGAAAGCGAAAGGTACAAGAAATAATTAGTTGTATACGACCTTTACTATTTGTTTTTAGCTTTTAGCAAGTAAGATACGCTGCGTGTCGCTTTATAGCACTTCTTTTATCAAGTCATGTTTAAAAAAGTAAATTTAAAAAGTAAATTGGCCACGTGCGAATCGGAGTCACACAAGGATTCCGTATATACATATTTAAATAAATAGAGTCAAGAAACATGTCTCATTGTTTTTACTAAAAAACGATTTTTGGAAGTTTTTTGTATGAAATTGACGATTTTTTTTGAGTTCCCAGCATTGGTCACATAGCAAAAGTTGTTCATATTTACGGTGTCACTTACCCCTTTAAGGATATGTCGAGGGTCATGTTACACCCAAGTTGATTAAGTTTCGCAAATATCATATATTGACAACAAATTATGTTAAAATATTTAGATTTCATAAAAGGAATATCCTTCCCTTACTTTCTATTTCATTGCACGTTTTTAACTATTTTTATATCCATATGTAATCGGAGAAGTCTACTACATTGATTCATAGTATTAGACGTAGGCGTGTTATAACGATGTTTATATGTAATTTCTTTTAACTCTTAGTAATAGATATATTTTGAGAAATTAATTTAATTTCATTACAGATTTCCTTAGAATAATAATGTATATTATTATTTTATTCATTACAGTAAAAAATAAGTTTGCTTTACTTTCTACTTTACAGCGCTCTTTGAATTGATTGTTTGTTTACGAAGATCTTAATTGTTATGTTGATTGTATAAATAACAAAAAAATATTAAATAATTAATAAAAACAAAAAAAAATGTTGTGAGTATTGATGTTGTGCGTATTGATGAAATTTTAATAAAGGTATTTTAATTATGTGTAAAATTTTGTTTCAATATATATATATCTTACCTTATTACATTACTTGACTAAATTCTTTTAGAGTCAACATAATATTTATTTATTTTTACTAGCTTAATTAGACAGTAGCAGTCAAGGGTCTGCGGCGCGCTCTTATTATTAAAGCAATAATAGGTTGCATTTGGTCCGCAAAATAATACTTTATGTCGTCTGGCAGATATATGCAGATTAGGTCCATATTGGCTCACATAAAAATCTTACTCCTATAATTTTTTGTACTACCTATTTGTATTCATAATAATCACTCTTAATTATGTTTTTCCTCATATTTTTTTATTCAGAAATTTTTATTTCTAATAACGGAACTCATAACAGTCATTTTTCATATTTCTTTTATTCATACTGTCATTACTAAGAAATGTTTCAACGCCTAATATTTTCTTTCATTACTTTTTTCTTCATAACAATCAGTAGTCATATTTTTTTTATTCAAACTGTCATTACTAAGAAATGGTTTAACTCATAATTTTACTCATAATTTATTTGGTATATATGTGTAACCATTACCTATCCAAACCAGTTGCTTCCGCACCCAGGTCCTCCTCGCTCACTCGTATGATGGTATATGTATAACCTATATATAAAATTGATAAAGTGTATGAATAGTGATTTTAGTAATTCCGATGATTATGATTTTTGATCATTAGTATAAGAAAATACATGAAACCAAATATTAGTAGAAACAAAATGTATTAATTGTGATATTATGAATTGGCTACTTGACTACAAAATTTTTCGTGTCGCTATGTAAAGACCTGTCAAAAATAAACACAATAGTGACCGAAATACATTTCTAAACAAAAAACGGAAACGAAACTTAAAGACACACATGGACGATGAAGACACATGCAAATTTGCCTACATATTTGTGACGTCACAACTTTGTATTTTGTATGGGCGACATGAGAACTTTGTTTGGTAGCTATACGAAATATTACGTTTGTGGTAATGGTTTCATAATAAAAGTTGCTATAAATTTAGCGGACTACAAAACAGTATAATTTTAATTTAAGGTTTTCATACTTTTAAAATCACTCAACTTTAAAGAAGCTTTAAGAACACTTAACGAATCGATATCAAATTAAAAAAATTTTTATAGTGTTTTTAGATAGAAATTAGTATCATCTTAACATTAGTCAAATACCGAATTCCGATGATTATGAATTACAGGCTTTAGTATTGATAAAAAAAATATGAAGAGTGATCATTAGGATGTTAAATTGTATGAAAACAAAATTCGGACTACCGAT
The DNA here is from genome assembly GCA_963082605.1 of Rhodophaea formosa. Lineage (NCBI taxonomy): Eukaryota > Metazoa > Arthropoda > Insecta > Lepidoptera > Pyralidae > Rhodophaea > Rhodophaea formosa. The sequence goes on along the minus strand of OY720203.1, from coordinate 15,068,334 downwards.
AATAGGAGTTAAAAAGTTATGTGAGACAAGGCGCCCCCATGCAGATTAAATGCAACCCGACTGTAGTACTAATAAAAGCACGCCACGGACTTTTTATCCGCTACTGTCCGACGTCTGCATTACATACACCTTATAATAAAAGTTTAAGGTACTGTAAAAGATTTTTTTGCCGTGTGGTTCCCGGCAGAGTAGAATAGCACCGCTTCAAGCCTTCCCGTAGATGTCGTAGTAGGTGACTTCTAACACCAGCTAACAAAGCATATAAAGATCAAAAAGACCACTCTATCCCATGGGTGTCAGCAGCATGGAGAGTGTAGACTTATGGCTCCAGTTGCACAAAGAGGTTCGCGCACCAGTACAGTGCAGTGGAGACTAAAAAAGACCTGATGATGATGATGATGAAAAGATATTTAATCTTTTTACTATATTAAGTAAAAAATATTGATTGATATTTTAGTGTTAAACCTCTCTTATATTTAAAGCCGTTGGTCCCGGCTGTCATCATTACGTAAGCTATGTCAGATGCCTCTAGGCAGCTTGAAAAATCTGACACCAGTGTTGGCCACTTACACACAGCACTGATAAAAGTAAAGTTTTTCAAGTAGATAGGCTACCCGCTGTATAAGTAGGTACCTATATAAATATTTGCTGAACATCAAAAAGAAGTCCAAAAAGCCACAGTGGGCACCTTGGAGAAGACAGGCTGGATACAAGCTGATGAGGAGCAGCGCAGTCGTGAATGATAAGTATTAAAGACAATAAAATAAGAACATTACATACACCATTAAGGCTGTATCTTATAAAATATGCAGTTATCATCATCATCATCAGGTCTTTTTAGTCTCCACTGTAGGAGCATGACCCTCGCTGTACTACCAGGGCCATGTATTAGACAGAGCAGTCAGACGATAAATATGCAGTTATTGGCTTTAATTAGTTAATAGCGGCCCTGGGCTTTAAGGAGCTCCAGCTGAGGATGCAACTATACATGCTCAGATGAGGGGTGTTTTGTAAAAAAAATTCAGCAGTCGTTTCTTGAGAGGGCCGTAGACACTTGCTGTTGGCATTTGTAACAGTTGCACATAGATTAAATTACCGCTCCAATCCGTCTGGCCAGCGTGGAGAGTGTACGCAAAATCCTCTGTCTACCTGCTCTGGCTAATATATGGCTCTGATAGCACAGAGAGGGTCGTGCTCCTGCAGTGGCGACTAAACAAAATCTGATGACGCACATAGATGGCACCACTGATGCATCACATACAACTTTGTATTAACTATAATAAGAAAATTTGTATAAAATCCCTTTTCACGAAATATAAACCTTTTAATAAATAAAACAAATATTTCAAGCACAAAATTTAAATGATAATGGGCCGTTAATCACGTGATGTTTTTTTTAACCCCACCCAATATCACGTGTATTTTTTAACTCCTACAAAGTTCAATTTTTTTGTAGAAAATTATCTTTACATTTTATTCTAGAAAATTAGGGATCATGATAAAAATGTCTGGCAGCATGGCAACGGCGTGTCAAGGTGACACTACACGCCCGTTTTCGCTTTAGAAATCGTGCGTTTGACGAAAAAATCAATACACGTGATATCTTACTATAAACCTGGTGATATTTCGTGATTTTTCCAAACCCCATCCCCCCCTTTCAAACCTCACGTGATTAATGGATGGCCCCTAAGGCTAGCGTGAATTAACGCCATCTGCCGATGAGTGGAAAAGAACTCTGCTTAACTATGCCGCCTACTCTGCAGCAGCCTTCATTTAGTTGAATATTTTTGTATGAGGACGGCAATTTATATACGTTAGTAATACATACATATATTGTCTTTGTTTACTTCAATCTCACCAAGGGTATGGAGCCACAGTTCTTTTTCTTTACCGAAGAAGATTAAATAAGCCAGACTTAGGTGTTCTTAAGAGTCCCACGTCAGTCCCCAGAGAAGTTTTCGTTACTAAACTTCTACTCGCTGTAATTTTGTATAGGTATTGTTTTTAAAATTGAAATCTGATTATAAACATCAATATGCCTTATCCGGTCGTATGTACGAAATTTGGTTGAGATTGGCTTAACTGTTCTAAAACTAAAACCAACCTACGTTTGTATGGGAAATCGGCTTTACGTGGGACTCTTAGTGCCTGAGGTAGAGTAGAATAGAGCCGCTCCAAGTCTTCCCGTAGATGTCGTAGAAGACGATTTAGGAAACACAAGCTGAACAAAGCTAATAAACACCAAAGAGACCGCTCCAACCCGTCTGGCGAGCGTGGAGAGTGTAGGCCAAATCGTCTCACTGCTCTGGCTGATGTATGGCTCTGGTAGTACAGGGAGAGTCGTGCTTCTGCAGTGGAGACTATAGAGACCTGATGATCATGAAGTACGGACTCGGTACGGACGAGTTACATTACAGGCATTAACCTTATATGTAAACATGGACGAAAAAATAATAAATATAATTATACAAAATTTCGATACGAGATATTATGTGGCGTCCAAACGCATAATAATAAAAGTAAAATCGTATATCACTGAATCGAAAGTCCCGCCCGCCCCCTGCCGCGTTCTTTTCAGCAGGTCAATGCCACCCACCTGTTGCACGGTCACGGTCTTGAGTTCAAATCCCAACTATGTCAGCTGAGAGCTTACTGTGTGTTAGGGTAAACCGTTGTCCCTCAAACTATTAAGTCAGCCCGTCAAAATAAACAACTTTTCCTATGGGACCAATGCTGGGAACTCGAAATATCATACAAAAGTGTTTGGCGACCCGGCAATTTGGATGAAAAGTGTCGCAAGTTTTTTTGAGTTTTCGGCGTTGGTCCCATAGGAAAAGTTGTTCAAACCATTTCGCCGTTTATTTGGGTAACAAATGCCATGAGTCGTAACAAACAAATAGCCTGTGATTCATATTGGAGTAAAAAGAAATGGGATCGGTTCTATAATTTGTAAATTTATCAATTCTAAACAAATGCACAAAACTTTCACCTTTAGCTATAATATTAGCATACCATTGACAAATACAGAAAGTTATATTTTCTTCCCTAAATCTTTTATCATCATCATCATCATTATCAGTTCTAAAGAATATATCAATCAATCAAATCTATTTTATGTTACGTACGCTAAAATATTTTTATCTGTTATATTTTAAGCCATAGCTATAGTTAAGTACATTACACGTAGTTAGTTATACCAAGGAGACAATTGTTTCTGGAAGTTAATTACAAAAATTTAATACACAAATTCGACTCCATGGATGTCGGTTTGATTGATCAGTACATCCGCGACGCTTAGACAGCGAAGGGAGGGCGCCAGGGGGGCGCGGCGGGGCTAAAACGTGTGGCCCGCTAGGACGCCAGAGGCGGCCGGCATTCTGAATCGGGCTCCAGAGTTTAACAGGACATACTCTGTCTAATCTGTGAGTTTAACGCACGTTTCCACTTAGAAATCACTTTTCCTCTCTACTAAAATACAAAATAATAAATTTGAAGAAAATTGTGAATTTGGATTTCAAGAAGTTCAGGTACGCATCATAATATCTGTTTATTTTTAATGTTTGGCTCCTAAATTCTTGCTATAGATCTTCGCTGCTAGGTCTTTTAATATGGATCATATAAATATGTTTAAATGAGATTCTGTATTTGTAAGTTAATCATTTTTAAACCTACTTCTTGTCTATGGCGAATATTAAAAGAGCTAATTAAGCGACGGTATTTTTTTTTTCAATTATTCGAAATATGTATATTTTCATTTCACTCATATGTTTTGTACTTATACTGAACAGTTTTCAACACTTTAATAACATTAAACAAATGGAATACCTAATTTTATAAAATAATAAGATTGCGTATAAAATTGCTAAACCCAAGATACGCTGGCGCAAAAATCACAAAGCATCTTTGAGTATTTTCGTTTTTTTTTATGCTAAGCCCAGAAATCGATACAGCTACGCAGTACCTGCGCATTGCATCTATGCACTCGCATTACTGTTACACATATTACTATTACACAACAAATCTATTTTAATAACTGATGGACCGACTCGTTGTAAATAAGTAACCAACTACCTATGTAAAACAAATTAATTGATGGTCGATGGTCGATGGTCGATGGTCGATGGTCGATGGTCGATGGTCGATGGTCGATGGTCGATGGTCGATGGTCGATGGTCGATGGTCGATGGTCGATGGTCGATGGTCGATGGTCGATGGTCGATGGTCGATGGTCAATGGTTGATGGTCGATAGTCAATGGTCAAAGGAAGATGTATGACAGTTTAGGGTTGATAGGGTTGATGGTTGATGGTTGATGATGGACGGTTGCTCTTTGAAGTTTGATGATTGATATCTGATGGTCGATGGTTGATGGTTGATGGCTGATCGTCGATCTTTGAAAGTTGATGTTTGATCATTGCAGCTTGATGGTTGAACTTTGAAAGTCGATGGTTGATGGTTGAAGGTTGATCTCCGAAGCTTGATGGTTGATCTTTGAACGTCGATGGATGATAGTTGATGGTTGATGCTTGACAGTCGATCTTTGATGATGAACCAATCTTGATGGATGATCTTCGAAGCTTGATGGTTGATATTTGAACTTTGTTAATGTTTGATGGTTGATGACCCTAGTAGCATTTTCCGTTGGCTTCCATATGCCAACAGTTGGGAACGTATTGGCAGATGGTTAGTTACTCCGCCAACCTCAACATAAAATAGGCCCACTGTCATAAACATGCACTACTTACCCAACGGGTAGCCAACAACGGGCCTACTACTACTTTTGCTACTGTTGGGTGATTTTTGTAGGGATTTAAGTTATTGAACAACATCGGGCCAACTAATAAAATCTTTCATTGGGCCTGTTAGTGCTACTCCTACCGTTGGGTTATTATTGTAGGGATCAAAGTTATGGTTATAACATCGGGCCAACTAATTAAATCCTTCATTGGGCCTGTTAGTGCTACTCCTAACGTTGGGTGATTTTTGTAGGGAAAGACCTTCGAAAGACAATTAATATAATACTAACGTACTCGTAATATTGCGTTTGTGTAGTACAATGAATAAAAAAAACTGCGAGTGAGTAATGTACTTTGTATTACCTTTTGCCTAACTACATTAAATATCATCTTGAGTCTGTCCAACGAAAGCTAGTTTCATCATCATCATCATTATCATCATCAACATCAGGTCTTTTATAATATCCACTGCTAGAGCACAATTCTCTTTGTAATACCATTTTAGCCAGAGCAGTCAGAGGATTTGGCGTTTATTCTCCTCGCTGACCAGATGGGTTGGAGAGGTCTCTTTGATATTTATATTTATAAGCTTGTGTTTCCTAAGTTGCCTTTTACTATATCCACGGAAAAACTTGTAGTGGCCCTACTCTTCTTTAGCAGGAACTACCCGGCAAAACTGGTTTAAAAGGAGTTTTTTTGTATAATAATATACAATTATTTATTTAGTCAATAGATGGCGTAAGGCGTATGTTAGAACGCGCTATTAACATTTTTTTTACTTTTGGCTATATACTTCGAGCCCAAATTTTAACACAAGTGACAGTGTACTGGGTAGGCGTGGAAGTACGCTAGTCAGGGGTGCACTGCACTTCAAAGGGTGATTGGTACTTGAGGTAGACCAGTCACATCCAGGAGATGATAGGGTAACTGTGGCCCAAGCAAATTCCAACAATAAATGCTACTATGGGATTGATCTTTGAAGCTTGATGATTGATCTTTGAAGATCGATGGTTGATGGTTTAGGGTTGATCTTTAAATTTTGATGATGAACCAAGCTTGATGGTTGATCTTTGAAGATCGATGGTTGATGTTTGATGGTTGACAGTTGATCTTTGAAGCTGGATGGTTGATGGCTGATGTCTTTGAAGGTTGACGGTTGATCTATGAAGGTCGTTGGTTAATGGTTGATAGTTGATTAATTATGATTGATGGTTGAAGTTTGAAGTTTGATGGTTGATATGGTGGATGGTGGATGGCGGATGGTGGATGGTGGATGGTGGATGGTGGATGGTGGATGGTGGATGGTGGATGGTGGATGGTGGATGGTGGATGGTGGATGGTGGATGGTGGATGGTGGATGGTGGATGGTGGATGGTGGATGGTGGATGGTGGATGGTGGATGGTGGATGGTGGATGGTGGATGGTGGATGGTGGATGGTGGATGGTGGATGGTGGATGGTGGATGGTGGATGGTGGATGGTGGATGGTGGATGGTGGATGGTGGATGGTGGATGGTGGATGGTGGATGGTGGATGGTGGATGGTGGATGGTGGATGGTGGATGGTGGATGGTGGATGGTGGATGGTGGATGGTGGATGGTGGATGGTGGATGGTGGATGGTGGATGGTGGATGGTGGATGGTGGATGGTGGATGGTGGATGGTGGATGGTGGATGGTGGATGGTGGATGGTGGATGGTGGATGGTGGATGGTGGATGGTGGATGGTGGATGGTGGATGGTGGATGGTGGATGGTGGATGGTGGATGGTGGATGGTGGATGGTGGATGGTGGATGGTGGATGGTGGATGGTGGATGGTGGATGGTGGATGGTGGATGGTGGATGGTGGATGGTGGATGGTGGATGGTGGATGGTGGATGGTGGATGGTGGATGGTGGATGGTGGATGGTGGATGGTGGATGGTGGATGGTGGATGGTGGATGGTGGATGGTGGATGGTGGATGGTGGATGGCGGATGGTGGATGTTGAATGGTTCATGGTTGACGGTCGATAGTTGATGGTTAATGAAAGGATTCGTGGATAAAACAAATCAATATTTCTTATTTTTCTTTTTTTTGCAATATTTATACAATTTTGTTTTTCAGGATAATTTGCATCAACTAAACAACAATGGCTGAAGAAACTCCGAACCGCTCTGATGCCAATGAGAATGGCTCAGTTCGTCCAACTCCCCGTAGGCGGGAACCAACCGCAGAACAAATGCGGAATTTTCAAGAAAACAGCCATATAATATTACATTGGTTATTACGTGAAAATTTAGCCATACTAAGAAAAATAAAAAGATTGCAGGTGGAGTTAAGTAAAATTGAAAATGCTGCCAAAAGGCGGCGCGAAAGTCGCGACGATGGAAACAACGCGGGCTGATTCGGAGGTCAGTTACAGATTTTATGGCCACCTTAGCTACATACATACTATCACGTCTTTCTCCCTTGCGGGGTAGACAGAGCCCAGGTCTATAAAACCTTAGCCACGTTTATCAATCAATCAATTTCTTTATTCATTAACAATTTACAAATTGTGTTTGAAATTCACTTAAAATTAAACTTCACATATTATACATAATTACATAAATTAAATCATTTACACATTCAAATTAAAATTCTTAACTTCGGAGAAAAAAAAAATAGAAAAGGTTATGTCACGTTAAGATCAGTGAAAGAAATAAGCCGCAATATTAACCTTTAACTATGGACATCTTATTTTTATAACACTACCGTGGACATGTAGTGTGTCAGACTCCGATATAAGAATGCGATTTTTTTTACCATAATTATTCCAAATTGCTGGAACAACATAACTAGATGAAATTGAAGGAAACTAAAAATAAGATGACGTTAGTGCATAATCAACTTTTTTATTTAAAATCTTTAAAAATATTAAAAGTAACAGCGTAGGCACCATTTTTGGTAATTTTGACTATAGGTTAGTTTTTAAACATAAAACATTACTTAACTAAAATACTTGGTAATAATCAAATCTTTTTCTTATAATCTACTGTATGATGAATTAAAATAAAATTAAATGAACTACTGATAACGAAAAACAAAAAAATCACAACCATCTTTGTAATACTAATTATTGACAGTCGTTACATAAAGAACGAGAACAAAAGATGGATCGCTAACTTGTAATAATTTGTTTGCCGGCCTATGAAGTGAACTTTGTCGTTTGCTCTCTGAACGAGAACAACCAGCTTCACATTTTCTGCCATTTTTTACACATAAAACTAAAACAAACAAAAATTTTTTGTAATATTATTATACGGCAACTATGGACATATAGTCTCACAGGCTCCAGCCAATTTTTCAAAAGGTAATACCCACGTCCTATGCACCGGGCGACGCGACGCTACCTCCTTCTCTAGTCGTTTTTGCTATTAAACTGAAGCTACTGGGCAGCTCAATCACGGGGAGTGGGGGGAAGTGAATGAAACAAAGAAACCAATATTGTCGCGAAGCCTGTGAGACTACATGTCCATACTTAAAGGTTAATTACAAAATTTAAAATGTTGTTGGGCTCGTAGGTGAGAACGGAATCAAAATAGGGATGGGTCGCTATTACGCATCGCCTATTGACATGATTTCTGATGCCTATTCCTTCGATCGGCTTCTAAGCTCAGCGCGGGTAGAGAAACAGCTGGTACATTCTACGTTTTTTTCTTTTCTCCGAGACCAGCATGGCCGCCTTAGCTGTCGTTGATATTTATTACCATCAATTTCCCTGCGGCTTTGTCCGCCTAAATTACACCATGCGTCACCCGCAGATCAATTAGACATCAAAAGGTAAAATAATTTTTCAATTCAGTCTAATAGTTTCGGAGCCTATCCAATGCAAACAAACGAACAAACAAATCTTTCCTATTTATATTACTAGATAGTATTTACTTACATATATTTAAAAAAATCTGTGTACATGTATTTCCCATAATTTTTCAATAATGTTAGTATCCCGTATAAGTTAAATAATATAAAAAAAATATTTTATTAACTTTTTACAATTATATTTCAGGCTTTTTAACGGACTCCTATGATGACCAAAGCTATGAAACTGGATCTCTCTAAGAAACTTGATATGCCAAGCCACAACATCGATGGAGTGAAAATGGCAGAGGATGCGATTAGGAATCAGGGTGATTGTGACGATGAGACCAACTTAGGCTATCGTCAGATTGACGCAGGTAACCGAATTTTACAGATTGAATGACTTTTTCTTATTTATAACCGTCAGTGTCATATAGTGCTAACAGTGGGGCTTCACAGACTGGCATGCGTTCATGGGCGTTTGCTTCATTTAAAGAAAGAAACATTTATGTTGATTTGGTTCAAAGGTGTTGCTCATATATATTATGTATTTTTAAAATCCCTTTACATAAGACTCTAAAAAAGAAGTGTTATAAATGGGTATCATGAAATAAATTTTGTAAAGTTAATTTTGTAATTTGATCTATAAAAATAACATGATATTTCTCGGTAAGGAAGTTGTTAATGAGTAAATATTCTCACTGTATAAGTTGAAAATATCCTTGAAAAACAAATTTTAAAAGCTTATATTGAAATCATTATTTTTGATGTACGATAATTTTCCTAAAAATAATTCAACAGATGTAAGTACTAAGTATATATTTATGTGAGTAAATTTAGCATTGTGTTCCTGTGAAGTACTCACAGCTTAACCAAAATCAAAACCTTTCCAATCTTGCGACTAAACTGTTGCCACGTGAAAAGGATGCGATTTTGCTAACTGTATAACATTGTGTCAGTTTCTAACTTTTAAAACAGTCATGGTCATCGCCGAGTCTATAATATTAGATGAACAAGGGTAAGTAAAAAATAAACCAAAACTTAAATAATGTTTTTAGCTTCTTGTGATGATTATTTTTAATAATTTAAGATATTTTTAACAAAAAATATCCGACCGACTTCAATGCTATAAATTTTTTACATTACATAAGAAAAAAATGGAAAATAGTGTAATCCGAACTGTGTACGTGTAAACATTTTTTTGGTTTTTGTGTATTTTTTCAAAAAGCGCTCGACACATTTCGATAAAAATTTAATGGAACCATCTGTAAAGTATTACCTGTCGAACAAAAAACAGTTTCTTAAATCACCTCAGGTGTCTTCGAAAAATCGGGAACATACATTTTAAAAAACATTACGACGAATTGTAAACTCCTCCTTTTTTTTGGAGTCGGTTTATAAGAAATGATCTGTCTACTTACTAGATAAACAAAATAAAGTTATGATGTCTAATAATTAAAACTAAAATTATAATTAGTTAAGTTTTTTGTAAACAGAACAAAAGAAAGAGTTTTGTACAATGCTGCTTTTGAAAATAACAAATATTTTGAGTGTATCTAGCTACAATGTTAGTTTCAAGGGGCCAACTATATTCGATCTCTTTAGACGGCCAACATATTCTTTTCTTTTTAAAGCGGATCTCATACCGGTTTTCTCAACATATGATAAAAATAAACTTTAGAATATTTGTTTTTCAAAAGTATTAATATGGCGGGCTGTTATGGGAGGTGGGTCGTTAGCTTAGAGTAAGCATCAATGTTATTAGTGTATGTAGTTTTACCCCACTCACCCCACTTAGAAAGTAGGTAATGTTTTTCACGAGTATGTATATGTATATATATATATATATATATATATATATATATATATATATATATATATATATATATATATATATAAATCTTCCATTGTAGCGTTTTTAAGACGAAACGGTTTTCGTGATGTGCCTTTAGATTCGCATTCTTCCGCGGAGTATCATAGGCTACACATAGCCTATATGATACTCCGTATCCGCCATTTGTGACAAATGGCGGATGGAAGCTGTCAAAAACGGCCTTTTTAAAAACTAATACTATAAGTTGGCTGCCTATTAGTAGATCAGCTTTAAATTAGGTTAATGTAAGAAGTGTCAGTGTTTGAAGGTTTTTCATTAAGGTTGGTACACTGTCAAAGCAGAGATTTATTTAAAAAGTTGCGTTAAAAGGTAGTTATGTTAATTGTTGTAGTTATTTAAATAACACATTTCTTGCTGTCTTCGCTCGCCGTATGGTGTTCGATAAAGAATAAGCACCAGCCCTATAAAGCTGTCAGATAGTTGGTTGGTGAGCTTAATCTGAATTTTGAGAAATATTCTCTTTAGTGTGTTTAGTAGTTAGTAATTCTCCCTTCTAATATTTATCTACTGTTCTATTTGATTGGTGAATATTGAAGTTGTATGGGTCCACTCTCCAATTCTTAATCTCGGGTAACTCTTATATATATGTAATGATTATCAGTATAAAACCAACTAAAAAAACCGCAATGTTTACCCAAACGCTGACGATTGCACGACGTATGTAGTATGGGCCCGTCTACAGGCAGGGTGCATATATAATTGCATTTCTCTTTTTCTATTCCATTATTTATTAATGAATTGGTACCAACGTGGGGTCAGGTGTGTATGGGGTGAAGGGAGGCTCTAAATATTTATTTCTTTCTAATCCCCATATTATTTTATTACCACTAAAATGAGACTGTAACCGTTTGCCAAAACTACTTGTACGAGTACTTACTACGTTTACTATTACGTATTCTGTGCCAAAACACCGACTCGCATTTTGATAGATAATCTTCTAGTTAATATTTTTTTAACAGCTTCTGTCTGTTAAGTATCGTCGGAGTTTCTTTCTGACTTACGAAATATTTTTTTTATTCTATATATTCATGATAATTACAACTGTGTGTCCGAGTCGTCAGCAACTGGCGTGGTTTTTCCGGTTCATAATAAAACCGATAAAAATATTTATAAATAAAAGTTAACAAACAACATAATTGAATAAGTGCTTTTATTTTTATAAAATAAAAATAATTAAATACTGCTCATTTCCATTAAAACTTAGTCTTTAAAAAGCATTATTCAAAAACAATAAGTACGACTTTTATGGAAGAAGTCAATCAAAATTAAAAATATAAAATTATAATAAAATCATTTAAACAGCACCTTTATTTTTACTAAACAAAAATAATACAGTAATTTCATGTTGTTCATTTTCCATAGTTCAAAAGTTTAAATATTATTAGTTGACTTTCTTTTTTCATAAATTACATAACAATTTTTTACTAACATTCCAGTCCATGTCGTGTTGAATAATTTTGTTGTAGTAATTTAGATTTTGTATCAGATCATGTAGGTATTTTTATACATAGAACTATATACGAGCTTAATTTTTAAAGTATTACAGGGACGAGAAAAATAAGCAGTTATGTATATACAAAAGTATAAATATGAATTAATATCTAAGTATGAAAATATAAAACTCTTTGTTTTTGTTAGGATAATGTAAAATATCTTACATTAAACTTTGGTGCAAATTATAGTTACTTAAATAAAATTCACAGTACAAGCCGTGATCACTAAAATTACTCGGTACTTTGGGTATCATTTTATATCAGCATTTACCCGCGGCTTCACTCGCGTATAATTTTGCCGTGTAGATTAGCCGAATCATTTTTCCGGGAAGATAGGTACCCGTGTGTCCTTCTCAAAACTTTTTCTCAAATCAAAACGTCTTATCTATGTGTATGCCAAATTTTAAGTAGATTGGCTTAGTAGATAGAGCGTGAAACGGTAACAAATAAACAAACAAATACTTAAACTACTTTGCATTAATAATATTATTTGGGATTGGGTCAAAAATTTGTTCTTTCATATTCATCAACTAAAGCCGTTATGAATAGTGAGAATTGCAGTCATAAAGAATTGTATGCAACATTTTCAGTTAGAGACGTATATAAAGATGTTATAATTATTTGTTTGTAGTTTAAAATATGTATGTGCATGTCGAGGGAAGTTTTGTTATGATTATTTAAAAAAAGAAAAGTACATACTTTCTATTTAATGATCATAATATTTTTTATATATTTAATGAATAAAGATATAAAATTTCGGAGATACAGCAAGCGACATACTAAGATACTCAATTAGCAGTTTTCTTTTTTGTTGAAACTTTTTATGCAACGAAGGAGTGTCCGTCGATATGCACTGACCCTAAAACTTATTTATATAGCGTATTTATATGCAAATTATGATGTAATTAATGTGTTTGTAAAATGTGGATTATATTGATCTGACTATTAATTTGTTTTTTATTTAGTCATTATCATCGTTTTGTGTAGGTGACGCGGTCAGTCAACCATGCACACCCTGGTGTCAGAGTTACTCCGGGACCGCTTCTTCGCCTGTTCCTTTAACCACCGGACCACCGGCTTAAGGCGAAGTGAGTTCACACTAGGGTTGCCAACATTTTTTTGTCAGAATATAGCATTTTTATAAAAAAGCTCTTAAAAATATAGTACGCTAAAAATATATATAGTATTTAAGTAGGGATGAATAAAAAATTGACTTTTTACCTACTCAATTATTTACGGTTACACGCGCATGCACATTACGTCTGTCGTTCGGAAGGCGTGTTTAAAATTGCCGGATATGTCTTTCTTTTACTTTATTAGCTTTAGTGTAGCAAAACGTAAACATTGATCTATTGTACTGAAATATAGTATTTCCCGTACTAAGTATATTGTTACAGACGGGACGAGGCAGGGTCACTGGTGATAAGGCTTTTAAATTAAATACAGAACTTGCGCGTAACAACGAGTATTTTAATCCATTATGGACACTCAGATTAACACTCAGCATAACAATTTAGTGGCTAGGCTTATGTTGTGCGGTCGGCTGCTCGGCAAAAAGTGACGCGTTCGCTCGGCGGAGCGCGCAGCGGTGAATACAACGGCGATATGGCGAGCAGTGGGGCGAGCTATGACGTCACGCCGTGTTGCAATTAGTTCGTTGCGTTACAATCGGCCATCCTGCAACAATTGCTCCCGCAATGAGAGCAATACATCAGATTACTAAAAATTGTCAAAATCCGGCTAATTTTTAAGGAATACTCTAATAGACAGAAATAAGATCTAGGCTAGGACTCATGGGGAGAATGGATTGAACGCCTGGTTTTGGCTTGGGCCACACACTTGACTGGCATCCCTGACTTGGCTTGGATCCCCGATTTGGCTTGGATTCCTGGCTTGGCTTGGACCCTTGGCTTGGATCATTAGCTTGTATTGGCATGGACCCTTGGCTTGGATCATTGGCTTGGCTTGGCATGGACCCTTGGCTTGGATTCTTGGCTTGGCTTGGCATGGGCCTTTGGCTTAGATCCTTGCCTTGGCTTGGAATGAACCCTTGGCTTGGCATGGATCCTGGCTTGGCTTGGCTAGGCATGGCATGGATCCTTGGCTTGGCTTGAGCCCTGGCTTGGGTTGAGCCCTAGCTTGGCTTGAGCCCTGGCTTGGTTTGAGCCCTGGCTTGGCTTGAGCCCTGGCTTGGCATGACCCCTGGCTTGGTTGAGCCCTGGCTTGCCTTGAGCCCTGGCTTGGCTTGAGCTCTGGCTTTGCTTGGGACATGGCTAAGCATAGGTCCTGGCTTCACTTGAGTCTCGGCTTGGCTTGGGCTCTGGCTTTGCGTAGGCACTGGATTTGCTCAGGTCCTGGTTTCACTTGGGCTCTGGTTTTGCTTGGGCCCTGGCTTTGCTTGGGACATGGCTAAGCATAGGTCCTGGCTTCACTTGAGTCCTGGCTTGGCTTGAGTATAGCCTACTGGCTTAGCTCAGACCCTGGCTTTACTTGGACTACTAGCTTGGCTTGGACCCTGGCTTTACAGAGACGACTAGCTTGGCCTGGACCCTGGCTATACTTAGACCTCTAGCTTGACTAGAACCCTACCTTAACTTGGATCACTAGCTTGCCTAGGGCTACTAGCTTGGATTGGTCCATTGACTTGGCTTTATGACTTGGTGCCTATTCATATACTGAACGCCTCTTAATTACTTTTTTTTGCAATAATACTCATCAGGCTGGTAAATAACAAATAGCTAGGAATATAGTCATTAATTTGACAACTAATTTGGCTAGGAATTGGTAACAAAATTGGCTGACCTGATTTAATAGGCTGTTTTCCTGACTCTGCTCTCGTCCAATGCCGTCTGCATGCCAGACGACAAAGTCACTGTTCACGCTGTGAAGCTCGTGCAATCCTCGCAGCCTCGCGGTGGGAAGCAGCTGCGTAGTGAAGCTCGTGCAACCCTCGCAGTCTCGCGTTGGCGGAGCGCGCAGCGGTGAATACAACGGCGATATGGCGGGCAGTGGGGCGAGCTATGACGTCACGCCGTGTTGCAATTCGTTCATTGCGTTACAATATAATTTTTCAATAGTATATAATATGGAGTCCCGAAATATAGTACAATACTATATATTATAGGACGTCGGCAACCCTAGTTCACACACTAGCGCCACCCAGCAATTAATTCATTTACTCCTAAATCAAATCAAATTTAAAAAACTTATAGCTGATGGCCATCTTAAATTTACTAGGACATTCAGCTATTAGATTTTTTGAATTTGATTTGATTTAGGACTTATAAAATCAAAGCTGGGTGGAGCTAGTGTGTGAACTCACTACGCCTTAACGAGCCTTCCGAAGCACGGAATCATCTTTCTTATCAGGCTATCAGGTGATTCATGCCTGCAATGTCTTAATCAAACTGGAAACAATTTAACAAAGTATGCTTCCTGTGGGAATCGAACCCACGACCCCCGGGTCAATAAGGCAAACACCTTTCCACTGGACCACGGATTTAATATAAGTAATGAATGCAACGCAGCAGGAATAAAAGTGAAAAACCTGAGACCAAATCATAGGTATAGTCTTAATCAAACTTTATGACAGCTCGGATATTAGCTGCAAGTTGCGCAGATCGTACCCCGCCTCCCTGCGCGCACCCTGCTGGACCTAATATTACGTTCTGCGCATCGCCTCGCACGATGTTCCTATCCGCCATAAACTTTGATTCGGACTGTACTCTCATTTGCAGGTATCACACCTCATATACATAAGACTACTAGCTCTGTGAGCCACGATATAATCTGTCTTTGCATAGCTTAAAGCTAAATAAATGTTCGTCGCGCAACTACAAACAGAGACCATAAAGTGTTGAAACTATAAAAAAAAATACAAAACACACGAAGAGAGGGCTATGGTCAGCAGTTGGGAAAGATGGTGTGAATGAGAGTATTCGGAATACTTTTTTTCCCCAGATGGCATCACTGTGACAAGAGGTATTTTTGACAGTAGCTGTCAAAATCCACCAATCATATTTTTTTTTGTTTTGATTTCACGCATTACATATTTAGCCAGTATCAAGTAAGAAGATTCCCGCGCTTTTTCGAGTTTTCTTGTTTATTAACGAAATGATGGTGTAAATTCATTATATTGGTTCAATGGAGCCCCTGGTGACAACACCAGCCTACTATGTAAATCTCACTACAGCTGCACAATGACAGTTTATTTTAGTTATCCCACACATTGTTCTTGGACAAGTGTATTTATAACACTAAATTGCACCGATTCCACATTACAAAGTCCACTAGAAACAATTTGCACAACAATCCAAAACAAACACCGTGCAGTTCGCAAAAATTCCCGCCAAGAACCCCACCGATCATATATATATATTCATTAATTTTATGATTGTTGGATTTTTATGAATATCCGTATTTTCAAAATAAAAAACCGGCCAAGTGCGTGTCGGGCCACGCGCAGTGTAGGGTTTCGTAGTTGCGAATGACAACTTTGAGTTTACACTGTTCACACTTTCATTTTGCATTTTCCAGTACCTACCTACATTTTATAAGTTGGTTGCCTATGACTTTTTAATTTGCACTTAGTACTCAGCTCTGATAGTTTTCCTTTCAACTTTAGTACATATTAATGCTGTAATTTTTTTCACGTATCCATATATAACCGTTTAGCAGATAGGGGGAGGGGGGAGGGGGGACACTTACCTCTAACAAAAATTTGCACTTTAAAACCAAATATTTCGGAAGCGGATCCCTAAATCGAAAAATGGTGTTCTCAACCTCACAATATTTTTTAAAGACCTATTTAACGATACCCCACATGATGGGTAAATAGAGAAAAAAAATACTCCCCCACTTTACTTGTATGGGAGATACCCTAAAAACAATTTTTTTTCAAGATTAATATACATACCCATACCAAATTTCAGCTTTCTTTTCTAGTACTTATAGTCTCTGAGTAAAACCGCGGACGGACAGACAGACAGACACACAATTGAAAAATTCTGAGTAATTTATGAACTGCTCACGAAATTTCACAAGAATCGTTTAAAAAATGCGATGAAACTTAACTTTCTGTCGGGTAGTACGGCGGTAAAATTCTGCGGCAGGTAGTAGGTTGAACAATTCCTCGGAGCATTCCCCATAATAGATGCGATAAAGAATGCACAAGGATGCGACATCCCTACGCAGAGCCAGAGGATCGAGACAGCCGACGATCTCGTCGTCAACTATACGAATCACACGACTCTGAACACGGTCAAAAGGAAGGAGTTGGTATTGCGTTGCCCCAGCCTAGAGATGGGAGCAATATTCCATGTGTTTCTCCTTCCTCTAACTAGGGCGCCAATACTGAATTTCTTTCATCCATTCATCTCAGCAGTGGTCTTTCCGAAACGTGAGTAAGTAGCTTTCTGATTTTGCAAATATGTACAAAAAAAGAACGAAAGAATTACGTTCTAAAAGTGATACGTGAGATCCAAAATTTGAATCTAATAAAACAAAGACGGGTTTGTTACAACACTTATAACTCGAGATCTGCTGAACCAATTTTCATGGTTATTGATTCGTTGGACTTGTCTCCGCCCAGAATAGCAGAATACATCTTAAAAACAATGAAAACTCGATATGTGTAATGAATACTTAATCATGACTGTTAGGCGGTGCGAAGTTCGCCGGGTCAGCTAGTTAAAGTATAAATTTCATTTCTAGCTCTAAGTAAGCATCCGATAGGTACTTCACTTGGCGTTTGCGACGAGGGCAGAGTACCTGGAGCCAGGAGGGACTGACGGCTTTGGGCTTTGCCTGTGTGCACAAGGCTTTGAGAGACAGCAAACTCTCATAGGCCTGATTTGCAGCAATTGCATGCATCATAGTCATAGCCTGAATCAATCATCAAACCAATCTGAGAAACAATGGCAAATCCTTTGGGTAGCAACAGCTCTCATGTTTTGCTTTGTGGATCAAAAATTTTGTTGCCAGAAGGGTCTATTCTGGCTGCAAGACATGGATTAGGATATTGATAGAGGGCAATAGAAAAAGTGTAAGAAACCAATAGATATAATTTTAGTTGGCTGTCCGTATTTTTAATGGTAAAACTGCAAACGAGCAAACGTGTCTGAGGGTATATAGGAAGTGACCACCGACAACTGCAACACCCGTTTGTAACGGTATATTTCTAATACTACTGAACAGAAGTTAGTAACACCGACACACTTTACTATATATCAATCAATTCTTGTGATAGTGGGGAAGTTATGTTAGGTGACACAACAATATGCGTATAGGGGAATAAGATATGGTGGAGAAATTCAACGTGTAGGATATAAAGCGTGTTGACGTAATGGTAAGGCGTTACTCGTACAAAGAGTAACGACTGCTGGTTCAAATTCTGCCCGCGTGGAATTTTTATCCCATATCTTATTTCTTCAGATATCCCGAGAGGTGGGCTAGGATTGTTACAGACTGGGTTCCTGTTGGCTGGCGTAGCAAAAGAGACTGCCCATGGACAAGATGTTCTGATGATCTAGCGCCTTCTGATCCAAAGTGGTCATCAATCGTGGAGATAGTGGCGGAAGAGAGCTCTCCCATGTAATAATAACTTACATTAGTTCTGTCAGGGATACATTAGGATAAGAAAACTTTGTATCACAAGTACTGTGTGTACTTAAGGTACGAAGTACTTTAAGAACTTGCGATAGTTACTAAGTCCTTTTTACCAAGAGTTGATTTATAGTCTAATGTTTCTCCAACAGAAGTAGTATAAATTATTACATGGGAGAGTTTTAAGTGATAATTAATTATGTAGCATGGGTTTTAAGAGCTTTAAACGTATCGTCTTGAGCCTGTTACTCCTTACAGGCTTCATGATGTCTTAATGTCTTAGTATGTATTTAACTATAATCATATTTATATATATATTTTTCTTTCTCTTCTTTTTTTTAACTTTTATACCAATATAATTAACAAAGAATTTTATCCTTCATTTATAGGTGCTCTTTGATTAGATGTTTATGTTATGTCACTTTATACTATATTTGATTTATGTGATACTGGTAGAAGTTAGCAGCCCCAACATATTTAGTCACTCCGTGAATAACGCTGTGAGCAACATTACTGTTATATTTCTTATGTGTATATAATGTTTATTATCTATTATTTTGTAATGTAGCTGTTTGTTATTCCTAATAAATAAAATAAAATGATTCATCATCATCATCAGCCGACCATCATCATGACCGAGATAAAATAGAAAGAAAATTTTAATTATTCACTTCTCTTTACATAAATAGCGTTAAGGAGGTTCAATTATGAAAGCCCGTCTGGCCAGCGTAGAGAGTGTAGGCCAAATCCGTTTTCTGGCTAATATATGCCTCTAGTAGTACAGAGAGGGTCTGGCTCTTATAGTGGAGACTAAAAAAGACCTGATGATGATGCGCTGAAAATCCCTCAATACTGAAAAACTCGGTTACATATTACATAACGTAACTTAGCTGGGGTGCAATTCTCGGGCGTAAACGTCATAAAATCAGCGCTGAAAACAGCGCTGATTTTACGTCATTTTTCAATTTGGTATTCTCGTGAAATTCTGTCAAACGTCAAAAGATCAATCCAGTAGCGTAACTAGAGGGGGTGATCGGTGACGGTGTCTTCCATTTAAGGGTGACACACTTTGTTTTTTGCTATAAATTGTTCTGCTTTTAATAACAATAAACTAAATAAAAAGTTAAGAACTTTCTTATTTCGTAATTTTTACAGATAAAGTCTCGTTATAATAAATCTGGGTTATTCAATTTAATCAAGGAAGAAACCTATGATTTTGAATAATGATTTGACTTTAATTTCTATGGTCGGTACTAGAATAGAATTAAAAAAATAGTATAAAAATCTTTATTCAGTGATTTTGAGTTCCACTAAGCATACTTGCCGACTGTCATAATATACGAGTAACAGTCAGCAACACTGATCTTTCGTGGAAACACAATAAAAATTAATACTTAATTTATTATTTTTGATTGGTACGGGTGTGGTTGGCCATGTCAACATATTCAGCTCGTAATGTAAGTGCGATTCATACACCTAGGTAGGAAGTCATTGATCTACTTCTAATTCTCTATTTTTCCCTTTCAGTGTAGCACTAATTTTAACCATCCTTAAACATATGGAAAAAAATCTCGCTTCTGCCACCTGGGCTTTTAAACTCCGACCATCTATGAGTTTCTGCCCCCCCTATTGCTCAAAAGCTGGCAACGCCCTTGAAATTTAGACAGTATTAAAAACCTACCCACACTGAAGTGTGCAAACCGAGGACATAAAAGCGATCAATCACATCCGCAGCCAATTCAAAGTTGCTTATAGTACCACTATTTGTAATGATACTCTTGGCATTCTCTTGAAGGGATGACTCAGCCTATGAATTAGAACAGCATTTTCCATGGGCCAAAACTAGGAAATGGATTTTTCAAAATCAATTATCTATATAATGTTCTCTATTAGATAATTTAGTAAAAATTGGTTTTGTAACAAAAACTTCAGCAGGCTATTATGTACCCTGTTTTACATGATAGCAAGTGTGTCATCATGTTCTGATGTTACAATGGAATATGGATTATGCAAGTCGACCGTTTGGATGAAAACATGTAGAACAATATTAATGAGAGTATTTATCGGGCGTTTACCTGGACGCCTATAACGTACCCGCTGTGGTTTGGTTAAGGCTTAATTGATTAATTGTCAAATATCTCATCTCTCCACTTCCCCGCCACTTCGCACAAGGTTGACCCTGACCTTGACATGCAATGACAGTTGTTGATTTGGTATTCTGGTGCACTTTCAAGGTCAGGGGAAGTGAAGTGGGATTAAGGATGGGGCTCGTTTTGGAAAAAAAATGTCGATTGTTTCCGGTTTTGTTTAACTAGATCTCAAAGAGAGAAAATGTATTCATGGGATAAAATCACACTTTTTTGCTTACTTATCATGTAATAGGTACCTGTTGGTAAATGGTAGTATCTCTTTGTAGGTATTTCTACATAATTATTAAATATAGGTTATCACATTCACATGAATTTAAATAGGTGCCTAACCCATCTAATTCATAAGGCTATCATTCTCCTCTTACGTGTAAGGATTGTATCACTTGTTCTGCCAGATGTACTTTTTGGTACACTTCGGAGGGGATTCTGTCGGTCGGCATACTGTACTTAAGTAAATTTCTGTGCTTGAGCTTTTATTAAAAGTGAAATAAAACAGTTCGTATCGTATAGCGATATTGTATCTTTATTTTACATTTTAAGAACAATTTGTTTAAAATAAAACTGAAAAAAATCATTAGTTCTGCAAATTTATGAACTAAATTGATACCGTGCATTCTCAGCCCTTATTTGCTGAAGAGAAACTAAGATTTTATACTGTTCGCATCCACATAGGACATTTATTTTATTTTCAAAACCACATGATTCTGTAGCAATCTGAAAGACAGCAAAAAATACCTACATTAACACCAGATTTAATTATGTTCTTTAGCACCTTCTGCACTACAACCATGGACCTAGGAAAAATACGACAAGCTTGAACGAAGCATGCTTTGTAGCCAGTAACCATCAGGTACATACAGGTTTTGTACTGTTGTTCTTTGGATCAACCTAGATATTGATACACACACATTCAGGTGTACTGTTCCATTATTATGTTAATAAATATTTAACATGTTCAACAATGAATTAAATGTGTACAATATTTAATGCAATAAAATCTTTGATATAATTTTTATGACTTGTTCAATTGACATTAGAATCACTTTTTATTTCTTTATCTTTTTCTAATAAAAATCAGTACCATGAGGTTTGCTTACAAAATATATAATTAAAATTAAAAACTTAAAAACCGCCTAGATAGGCCAGGCAATATCGACACAAAAAAGTGCAAATAAATAAAAAATATATAATAACCTATCTATGTAAAAAAATTCGTGCTTCTACCTTCAGCAGTTTCAACGTGATTGAGTAGCAAATATCCAAACATACAAACTTTTGCATTTATAATATTAGTAGGATAGGATTCTATTTATATTTTTAAGTTTCACTAAAGGATGGTGGTATGATACGCATTGACGGACGGTAGACGCATAGCCCCTGCGGTTCTAACGTTACAGATTTTTTATTGTTAGAACGTTCTAGACGTTCTAACCTTTCTAACAAAAAAAACTTAAGTATATCAATTATATATTTTGTAATTAACCTAGATAAAAATACCTTTCATTTGATACAAAATAAAATATATTTCAAAAATCTGAGATTTTATTTTTGATATTAGATAATAGTAAGTAAGTAGTATATATATTTTTATTATAAGAAAAAAATTTTTGGCTGTGCTATAACCACGCATCTTAGTTAGTTTAGAAGATACAGTTGAAAGAACAAACAAACATACATATATTACACAAACACTGAACTGATGTCGATCTTTTATTTTGACCAAAATTTTATAGCATTTTTTCCTACTATCCGCAATTTTGCATCCGGACTATTTGGTTGAAAATAAAGTTGGAAAGAACAATTTTGCATGCTAATAAAAAAACTGTCACATTGCAAGCTGTCAATATGACGTTGTTAATTCGTATTAAGTTCATAAAACGGTGTTCAACATATATTGTTACATTTTCTGAGGTCTTCTATGATTATAATAACACATTAACAAAATTGTTATAGTAATAAGGCTACATATTATAATTTTTGTAGTTGAAGACACCCTGGATGCTGCTGTTGTATTTGGCTGATGATTATCGCTCATCACCTACGAATATCACAAATCAAGTCGATTTTGTTCGTAAATACATTAAGTGGAGTGTTGGCGTTACAGGCCTGAATCACCGCATAATAATAAGCAATCATTGCTGGTGTTAGGGGGTGTGCAAACTACCAGATTTAAACATAATTGGGCCGGATGTACTTCTTGATTGCGGTCAGAAAGACGGACAAAAATTATATTAACTACAAAATGGTCATCGTAGCTAAAGATTGTTGTGGAAATGACGTGAAAGTCTGTTTGTTTTTTGTTAAAGTGACAAAATATTGCGGATTAAAACAAGCGCAAAAGTAAAGAGGTCAATACTGGGACTCGTTAATAGAAAATTGTAAACTAAAATAGTAGGTACCTACCTAATTTTTATTGGAATTTGTAATGACTAACAAATATATATTTCATTGTATGTGGACTTTTTTATGTACTATTTATTTTCCAAATAGTCTACAAACAAACTGTCGAAAATATGTCTTTTTAACCGAAGAGAAAAATTTGATGTAAGATTTGGGCTGGATAGTCTCCATTTGGATTAAAGCAATTTTAAATTAGTTAATTACAACAACAAAATAAAAAACTGACTACTTTTTATACTTCGGTCGAAAGAACCATTTTTGAGAGTCTGTTTCTCTACTGTTAAAAACTTAGAGAGATAAAATAACACTCATTTGAAAGCATAGATAGTTTTCTTTCTTTTATTTTATTTCAACTTTCCTGTAGGATTAGTTTTATTGGTACGGGCCTGGAAAGCAAAACTACCCTACCTAGTAAAAATTGACATGGTTGCGAAAGGGACATTACCGTCCGAATCGGATTTGACAAACTATAACTCAATAACAATAATGATGTATTGATAAATTATCTACTGTTTGAGTGACGAAAACAATTTTTTTTGAACCTATGGTTTGAGTATAATTTAAATAGAGTTTAAATTATACTCAAACCATTGGTTCAAAAAAAATTGTTTTCGTCACTCAAACAGTAGATAATTTATCAATACATCATAATATACCCAAAAACGGCATTCTTAAGGTAGTTCTTTTGTAAAACCTGATAAAAGTCCCATACTTTCAGGCCCCCCAGGAGTAGCCAGGGTTATGAAAGTTGCAGACACTGAGCACCAACCACGCGTTGGGTGTTCCTCGCGAAAAAACGTTAGCGCGTTTTAAATTTAGCACAGCGCCATCTAGTGATGGTTTGCCAAATTAACCGTTATACAAACTTACGTTACGTATTCTTAAAATTGATGTTACTTTTTAGTTAATCAGCCGATTGAGATAAGATAAAGTCTACATATTTAGTGAAGCTAACCATAACACATTGCTGAAAACCGCATGCAAATCGATCGACCCGTTTCTTAGATTAGCTTCTTTAAATTCTTTAAATTGATGTTACTTTATTATTTATTATAAACCGATTGAGATATAACAAAGCGAAAATAATGTATGAAGTTTGGTATAATACATTTCTGAAAACCGCATGCAAATTGGTCAAACCGTTTCTGAGATAATCGTGCACAAACTCATAGACAAACAGACAAACCGACAAACAGACAAAAATTCTAAAAATGGTCGATTTGGATTTTATTGCGTTATTAGGGTCCACTGAAAATAGTTTTTCTTATTTATCTTCCATGTACAGACACGACCCACTTAAGATTTTATTATATGTATTGATATTGATGATGATATAGTATCGTTAAGTTAGTATCCTACGACTTCTTAGTATTTGGAGCGTGATTGAGAAATAAACATCCAAACACACGTCACAAACTTTTACAAATTTATATTAGTCAGATAGGTATTACATCTTTTTGAGGTCAACTGTTCATTTTATGTCGTATAGCTAATCCGAATAAATCCTAAATCCGAATCATAGAATCTGCCGAGTCCACGAATCTGTCCAATTCCAGAATCTGCGAAATCCACGTAACTGCCCAATCCCAGTATCTTTCCTATACCGAACAAACGTTCACAACTTTCTATCAAATTGTGTGATATCATCATCATCTCGGCCTCAAGAAGTCCACTGCTGGATATAGGCCTCCCCCAAGGATAAGTTGTGTGATATGTATGACCCTATATATTTATGTTTCCTATATGAAACGAGATGTGTTTCTATGAGATGGTAAAGTTCTTTTACTTATGCGCATCTGTCGGCGTATTTTTACTACTTTAGATATCTTCCTACAGAACTAAAAACTTACTAGTATATAATATGTCCCATCAGCTGTGTCAGAGCCTTAAAGTGGCGACTCAGCCTGTCAATAAGTATAAACAACTTTCCTATGGGACTAAATCTAAATATACCAAAAAACAACCTGCAAAATTGTCATACAATATTGCCCGGCCGGCTGAACACTTTTTTAAGGGAATGTAGTTTTGTTTTCTAATTTTAAGTTTCGGTCCCATAGAAAAAGTTGTTCATATTGATGGGATGAGTCACCCCTTTAAGGTTCCGACACAGTTGTCCAACATTGTAAGTATATAAAACATAGTACATTTAAATTTATTTAATCGGTTTAGTACTTTGTTGAGTTTGTCCATTACAAACAAGTAGGTACACCTATCAATCTTTTTTCTTCCTTCCATCGATTCCCACCACTTTGGATGTAATCTAAAATAAATTTTAATTTTAATATAGGAAACGTCCAAGATGCATGGCTACTTGATAAATATCGTTTATATTTTTATTTGCTACGGGAATCGAACCCTGTTTTAAAGACAACAGCGATATCATCCAAGTTTCCGTAGCTAAAAAGTAACTTTTCATTTGACAGATAAATTTCTTGTTCCTGGGTGAAGTGATCGCTGAAACACTGCACGAGAATGCCGATTGAAAATTGACAAATGTCAAAACTACGATACCATAGATTTGATAACATTTAAGGGTTGATGCAAAGAATCCGTATGTATTCAGTCTCGGATTCCTTGATGTATATTCATCTCTGTTATTATGTTTTTATTGAAATTCATCTAATAAGCTATAAACATTAATATGGGGTGAAAAAACGTTGTTCAATGTATTAAATTTTCATTTTAAACATTCGAATCGAAAAAAATCGCCAAATATTTTGTCAGTCCCTAGTTTGATGTTTAAATTTCAAGGTCACGCTCGGCGTGAAGGGAAGACGTGTCGAAGGGACATGCGTACTTCTGTCAAAATCGTGTGCTTCCCGAGAATTGCACAGCTGATAGTGGAATATAATTATATATGAAATCGGTGATCTGAAAAATCCCTCAAAGCTGAAGTGTTTTCATATCAAATTTGGAAAATGTGTATTTATATTTGTTTTATTGTCTTCAAGTGCCGTGTTGCCGTGTAGTTCCCGGCAGAGTAGAATAGGACCACTCCAAATCTTCTCGTGGATGTCGTAGGAGGCGAGACTTAGGGAAAACAAGCTAAACAAAGCTTACAAACATAAAAGAGACCTCTCCAACCCGTCTAGCCAGCGTGGAGAGTGTAGGGCAAATCCTCTGTCTGCTCTGCCTAATGTGTGGCTCTATGGCAGTACAGAGAGGGTCGTGCTTCTACAGTGGAGACTAAATAGGATAAACCTGATGATAACATTGTCTTCAAGCCTATTTATTTCTAGCCATTGGCCCTTATATTGCTTAACATAAATAAATATAAATAAATAAACATACACGGACAAATCACACAGATTGAGCTAGCCCCCAAAGTAAGTTCGAGACTTGTGTTATGGGATACTAACTCAACGATACTATATTTTATAATAGATACTTATATAGATAAACATCCAAGACCCAGGTCAATCTGAAAAAGATAATTTTCCATCTTGACCTGACCGGGGATCGAACCCAGGACCATCCGTGTCGCAGGCAGGCGTGTTGACCGCTGCGCCACGGAGCTCGTCAAATACCTTGTATCATCTTCACTTCATATTAGCTTTGCCATCAGTACATAACAAACACTACAAGCGGGAGTGGACCAGCGATATTAGTGATGAGGATAAATGGTGACGCCATGCATTCCCGTGCACCTCCCGCGCTCATCCGCTTGAACGCGGATATACAAACTCTATATAAGCAGCAAGCACCGTCGTGAATTTTGATGAATAAAACTATAATTTTAAAAATTAAATAGTATTTTAATTTATATTTTTTGGCCGTCTCATCTCATGGTATTTTTCATATTTCGTTAAACGCAAAAATCTGCAAGTTCAAAAAATTTTGGATCTTGTATTATGACACTACAATTTATTACTGTAAAATAATGATGGATGATTCGTTCTTATCTGCTTTGAATGATGTAAATGTTTCTCTCTCTTCTAGTTTTAGTAGTGACTCATTTCATGACCCGGAAACCTTGCATACCGTACTGCATGATGTCGTAGATAAATCATGCCATGCTTTTAATGTCTGTCACATCAATGCTCAAAGTGTTCCGGGTCATTATTCAGATCTTCTTGATACTTTCTCTTCCACTTTTTTCCATGCTATTCTGGTTTCTGAGACTTGGTTTCCGACTTTCCTTCCTTCTTCATCTTGTTCTCTCCCCGATTTTGTTCTAATCCGTAACGACCGTGTTGGTAAAGGCGGGGGTGGTGTTGCAATTTACTTACGAAGCCACATTCCTTATAAAATTTTAGCTACCTCGCCTGCTCCGTATGCGGATACAGCAGAATATCTTTTTCTTGAAATTTCTGTCAATGGCGTTAAGGTGCTTCTCGGAGTCGTATATTCCTCCCCCTCTCTTGATTATTTTACTCAAATTGAGTCTGTCTTTGATTCCCTTTGTTCGGACTATGCACATCACATAGTAATGGGGGATTTTAACACTGACCTTCTTGGGACTCGTGGAGACCCAAGAATTTTGGCTCGCTCTCAAAAACTTCTTAATATTTTAAATTCTGTCAATCTTTCCGTTTTACCTCTTGATCCCACCCATATGAACGTCACAACTGATGACACTTTTCTTGATCTAATTCTGACTTCTTCACTTGAGAGCGTGATCAAGTATGGGCAATTGCCTGCGCCAGCTTTCTCTAAACATGACCTGATTTACCTACAATATAAGCTCAAGCCCTCTAAATGTAAGCCTAAATTTATTTTTATGCGTAATTTTGCCAGAATCAATGAGGATTCACTTTTACAGGATGCTGGAAATATAGATTTTTCTAATGTTATTGATGCACCTACAGCTGATGAAAAAGTTTCTTTGTTTAATGCTTCCGTTTTAAAGTTGTATGATGCCCATGCCCCTTTACATGCGGTTAAAGTGAAACGGCCTCCAGCACCCTGGATCAACAGAGGAGTTCGGATGGCCATGACTCGCCGTGACCGTGCTTTCCGGGCATATAAAAGGGATAGGTCGGATGAACTTTGGAATGCATACAAGAAGGCTCGTAATCGTTGCAACTTGATGGTAAGAACAGCTAAGCGCGTCTATTTTGATTCCCAATTGAATGATTCTTCTTCGGCTGATATGTGGAAGTTCCTTAAATCCCTGGATTTAGGCAAAGCTGGAAGTAACTTTCGTTCTTCCTTTTCTCCTAATTATAAATAACTTCAATGATCATTTTTCCTCTGCTAAAATTCTTGATGCTTCTGTTAAATCCTGTACTATTTTGAAAATTGCTTCCATGCCAAATCTCTCAATAGACCCTTTCTCCTTTTCTCCAGTTTCTGAGGATGAAATACGAAAAACAATCCTTTCCATTAAGTCCAAAGCTTTAGGATGTGATAATGTGAGTAGGCAAATGGTTATTACTGTACTTAATGTTCTCGTGCCTATCATTACTCATATTATCAATTTTTCTCTTTCTACGGATGAATTCCCCACTCTCTGG
Organism: Rhodophaea formosa; assembly: GCA_963082605.1. Taxonomy (NCBI): domain Eukaryota; kingdom Metazoa; phylum Arthropoda; class Insecta; order Lepidoptera; family Pyralidae; genus Rhodophaea; species Rhodophaea formosa. Next base: position 15,039,784 of record OY720203.1, on the reverse strand, counting down.
CGAAAAGCTTTTGTACTTCCTTTACCAAAAATATCAAACCCTCAAACACTAAATAATTTTCGTCCTATATCCATCCTACCTTTCCTGTCCAAAATCCTTGAAGCAGTTGCGCATAGGCAAATTTCCTCTTATATTTATGATAATAATTTACTCTCCCCACTTCAGTCTGGTTTTCGCCCTGGACACAGTACTACTACTGCCCTTCTCAAAGTCACTGAAGATTTGCGCCTTGGCATGGAGAATAAAATGGTCACCATTATAGTTCTTATCGACTTCTCTAATGCTTTTAACATGGTAGATCATGATATCCTCCTTGCAATTCTTAAACATCTCGAGTTCTCATCCTCAGCGCTGGAATGGCTCTCTTCTTATCTCCGTGGACGTCAGCAAGCGGTTCGAGTGGATCGTGAACTGTCTCTATGGAATGATCTCGTTACTGGTGTTCCACAGGGCGGAATTCTTTCACCCCTTTTGTTTTCGTTATTTATTAATCTCCTGTCTTCTTTTCTTGGCTGTTCTTATCACCTCTATGCGGACGATCTTCAAATTTATGTACAAACACCTGTAGGAAGTATTGATGCTGGAGTTTCTGAGATAAATGCGGCTTTATCAAAGATTTTTTCCTGGTCCCAAGACTTCGGTATCTCCGTCAATGCATCCAAATGTCAGGGTATGATTACGGGCAGTACTAAACAGTTAGCAAAAGTTGATTTAAATCATGTATCTCCGGTCATGTTTAACGGTACTGTAATTGCTTATAAATCAGTGATTAAAAATCTTGGTCTCTATGTAGATTCGTCTCTCAACTGGATTAAACAAATTACAGAGATTAGCCGAATGGTTACTTATTCTCTCCAATATTTAAACCGGTTTAGGAATTTTCTACCTATCAAAACAAAAATCACACTTATCCAAACATTAATCTTCCCCATTATCGACTATGCTGATGTGTGCTATCCTGATCTAAATGAAGATCTTCTCAATAAACTTGACCGTCTTCTCAACAATTGTATTCGTTTTATCTTCTGTCTGCGTAAATACGATCACATCTCTGATTTCCGAACCAAACTTAATTGGCTTCCCATTCGATTGCGTAGACAACAGAGATTACTTTGTTCTCTTTTTTCTATTCTCAAAAATCCTTTTTCTCCTGAGTACTTGAAATGTAAATTTCAGTATCTCGCTAACACTCATGACCGTCAACTTCGCTCTTCCGATTCTCATATGCTTTACACCCCACTATTTCGTACTGGCTTTATGTCCAATTCTTTCACTCTACAAGTTATACGACTCTGGAACGCCTTACCCGAAGACATCAAGGAAGTCTCAAATCGTTTTCTCTTTAAGAAAAAAGTTATCACTTTTCTTTCTAAATAATTTACTAGGAAATCATCATTTTTCTCAGCTGAATATTTGCGCTTATTATATTATATTTATGTATATGTTATTCTTTATGTATATGTATGTATATATTTATTTATATTAGGTTATATATTTTATATATTTCGCTTAGTAACATCTTACATACCTATCTTTCTTTTGTTTGACACCTATTTACTTTATCTGTTTGTCAGTTCCTAAAGGTTGGCTGGGAGAGAATGCTATTAGCATTAAGTCTACCTATTGTAGCTTTTAAGGCTCAAATAAAGTTTTTAAATAAATAAAAATAAAAATAAAATGATAACATATCACATCACATTGGGACAACACTTTTTTTGGGTATGAACTGACATGACGAGCTTCCAACTGGTCGTTTTGGAAATCCTTGGGGGAGGCCTATGTCCAGCAGAGGATTTCTTGCGGCTTAAATGATGATGATGATTTGACGAAAACATGTTATATTAATGTTTTTCTCTACCACTATACTATCTCGCGGGATCCCGCGCCATATACCCATAAATACTTAATCATTTTCTTGGTCACAATATAGCATCTTTGAACGAGCGTTTCTCCATAACGCAACCGAATTTTTGTTCAGTTTTTACATAATTCACGTAAGTACAACTAGTACTTACACGTTGTACCACTTTCTGCCATTTACCTTATCTTTTTTTTCGGTCACAATAACAAATTTTTCAGGCGCCATATATAAAAAACGCAACCACTTAACGCAAACAGCCCGACATATTTAGCATCGGAGAGTAGCTCTTCATCCTGTGAAACCAGTTTCAGCCACTTACGATATCGTTACCAAATTTATCGTGACCTCCCATAATATAGTCTATGAGCGACATTTCTTGCTTTGTGATCTTGATGATAGCAACTCGTCGTTGAGTGCTGGTCCGTGGTGGTAGCGACTTTCGCTACACGCATCCTGATCTCAAAATAGTTACATCCAGGTTATATCAATCAATACTGTAAGTACCCTTCCCCCTGTGTAGAACATTTCCCCTGTTGCCTACGCTGATATAACGCCCAGGTATATTATATAAGACATACAATTTAGTAAACTATTTTCTCGTATATTTTGATCACTTAGATCATTAATTTTGTTCATGACTTAAGTAAACAATTACATCCAAAACTTCTTTTGTGCACATATAGCCTTTTGGAGAGTAACAGGAGGACCTAGGGTCGATTTCACCAAATATGACTTAGAGTACTATCCATGGTGTTCTAAATTTTACTCTGGTATCTCGAGTGAAGTAAGGTAGGTAGGTGAGGAAGCCTCCCAGTTGATTATTTGACTATTGTGTAAAAGTCAAGCTAGCGACATCAGCCCTATTAAAATCGGAATATTATACCTAGCAACAGAAAGATAGCGGACTTTTTGAAGGCATGAAGTTGAAGACGCCAGTTAGACCCGTACGACGACCGGCGACCCGACGTCAGGCGAGTAGGCGACCAAAACTGTTGATAAGAGTTTCTTTCGGCGTTTCTTCTCTGCAGTGGTCGTTTCCGAAACGCTAGTAGTCTGTAGCTTTTGAAAAATTAATAAATACTTACATATTATATAATAAGATAATTTTAAATATGATATGACGTGAAAAAGTGCCTGCAAAGGCCTATTTTCTGAATAAACGTTTTGATTTTGATTTGATTTTTTTACCACTTCCACATGCAACAGTCATTTAGTGCTACGGGTTCTTGGAATACGCTACTCTGCCTCTGCCACTGCCACTTTACCTCATCATCATCAGGTCTTTTTTAGTCTCCACTCCAGGAGCACAACCCTCTCTGTACTACCAGAACCAATATATTAGCCAGAGCAGTAAGAGGATTTGGCCTACACTCTCCACGTTGGCCACACGGGCAAACGAAATGCAAAGGTCTTAAAAGCTGTCGATAAAATTTTCCGAAAATGACTTAAAATGTGCTATGTACGTATGGTACGTACATACTCTGGAAACACGTTGAGCTGGGCAGAGATATGGAACCCCAGCTCATTTATGGCGCTCTTACACAACTGGACCAAGCCAAAACCACTTCATAATACCTTGTGGTTATAAGAAAACTTCCTCAACAAAGAATAAAATATAGGTATGAATACGCAGTGAGGTAAATACGAACAAAGGATGCGCATGTTGGATGAAACAGCAATACTTATGATAAGGATGAATAGTGACGCCAACCTCACAGCACCCGCTTCCCCTCGGTCAGGTCTCAAAATAGTTATGTCTAGGCTATATCAATCAATACTGCGTGTCGAGATAGACGCACGCAGCACCCCTTGTGCCGCCTTTACCCCGCTGTTGCCATGGTTCAGGATTCGCTTGGAAACTCTAGACTCTAGATCAATATCTACAACACTAGCAACAGCGGGGTTCAGAGGGCGCAAGGGGGTGCTCCGTGCGTCTAAAATAATGTCTAGGGGCATATTGATATTTCTTTACAATTTACATTACTTTAAGCAGTGGGTAGTAATTACCTAAAATATCTAATGTTTTCAGCATTCACTTTGGCTGCTTGATGTCTGGGTGTCCTTGGATATCTCTAGAATCCCAGAAAAAACCTGTGAAAATTATCTAAACTATGCCAGTTGTAGTGTGTTCAATCATAAAGGATGGTTAAATTTATCAAGTTAGGACAACGCTCTATTTTAGAGACAACTTCTTATTAGTATCTTGAACGTTGTGAGGATTTATCGAGCGTATCCTACCAGTATGTTTTCCATACAAATGTATTCCTCTATTTCTCCCTGAAAACTGTTTCTAGAGGTACAATTCTTTATCAACGCTGGCAAATTTTTTTTATCAATAAACATTTTTTTCGGAAAAGCATACTTAAAAAATACTGCCGTTTCAGGAGTCACATGTCATTCCGTGTGGCGATGTGCATCACCAAAGACAATATAATAATAACGTATATACTGCCAACGTCATACAAAAATATTAGACCAAATGAAGGTAGGCGAAAAGTAGGCGAATAAATGGCTCTTATTGTTTGCTACTCGCTACTAGATGGCGATAATTTGCGCCAGCCTAAACTTTCTAAAACTAGTGAGTAATTTTAAATTATTATGCCAAAAATATTGGTCTAATTTTTAATAAGTTAGAGTTTGTGACTACTTTTATATTCTCATAATATATTAATCATATATCAAGTTAATTTTACATTCTCATAATGATTCCGGTCTCGAGTCTCCCCTGATGGATTTTTTTAGTCTTGGTGTCTTCCCTATATAGTAGATACAATATTGTGTAGCAACGAGTGGCGCCATCTACGTGAGTCTCTGATACATAATTTATTCTCATGTTTTACACAGAGTAACGAAAAAGCATCATCATCAGGTCTTATCTAATTCACCCTCTCTGTACTTCTAGTGCCATATGTATGCCAGGAGCATTCTATTCAGAGGATTTGGCCTACACTCTCCACGCTGGCCAGACGCGTTGGAGAGGTCTATTTGATGTTTCAGATTTGGTATAATTACCCGTCTGACCCACACAAAAGGAGGGTAATGCTTTTCGCATGTATGTGTATATCTAAGTAGGTATGTATGCAAGAACAATATCTGGCTATCATGCTCCCCTGACTTTCGGCTGAAGGGAAAATTACAAGAAATACTGGCTTGATAAAAGGTACGATTTTCGACATTGTGAGATGCACCTCATAATGCCGAAAATTGTGTGAAGTTGGAAATTTAAATAGGAGGCCCTTAGGTGCCAAAGCATTTAAGATGATGTTTTATCAGCACCAAATAAAAAAAGAAATCAAGAGAGAGGGGGGACAGAGAGCATGATAAGGTGGTAGACCTTGAGCGTGATCACCACTTGGGTTGGTAACAAGTGAAATTAATAAGTTAGTCGAAATCTAAAGTTTCTCTGTGCTTTTAAGAAGACACGTCAACTAGTTGATATGGCTGTCCTTCACCTCAGATAAAATAAATAGATTCTATACGTCTTCCATGCTGGTTTGGGAGAAAAGAAAAATCATACAATATACCAGCTGTTTTTCTTCCCACGCAGACCGTAAAAGCCGGTCAAGTCAATAGTCAAAAATTTTATTCATCTTAAGATATTTTAAATATCATTTGGTGAACGTCAATTTACCTACATTTACAATTGGTATACAATGTTATGTTATTGTTGACGTCAATAAGTTACTTAATGCGATGTGATGCTAAACGTGGCCTGTGGGTTTTATTACCTTGGGCTCTGTCTACCCCGCAAGGGATAAATACGTGATATGTATGTATGTACACGTCTCAACAATTTATTTATAATAAATAAATTGTTGAGACGTGTACATACATACATACATATCACGTCTTTATCTTGTCTTTGTCTTTATTGAAGAATATTAAAAAGATTTTTTGAGAGTTGCCCCAGAGACTATTATCTGACTATGGCTCTATAGCCAATACCATACTACATGAGAGAGACATGACAAAGGATACTATGTAACATGTCTAGTCTAACTTGGCTCTGTGCGCGCTATAAATCAATACTTACAGTACTTACATAGATTCATAGAAATCCCTCTCCTCGCTCCGTGGGAGTCCACGCTTGGACATCAGCCACGCCCATCAGGAACATTTTCATCTCGAAAATATTAGTTTCAACAACATGTTCGGAATGTAGACATTGTTGTAGTAAAAGAAGATATGAAGTTTGTGATTCTCGGTTCATGCATTCCTTTACCGGCCTAGATAAGGAAAGTAAGTAAGTAGTAATGTAAGTACTTATGAAAATTAATCAGTGGCTGTTGCTAAAAACTTGTTATTTCATTCATCTATGTTACTTGAATTATGTAACTTATACCATACATCCTCGGCGGGAATGTGATTGCCCTAACTTCTCGGTCTCTGCAGTAATGTATTACTAATAGCCAAGTTATTGCTTTATTTATAAGTTGTACGTGTTTAGCATTTCATAGTTCGATAAAGCTGCAGAAAATAACTCAATCTCGTATGAATATCTTACAAAATAAAACAGCCACTCAGCTAAATAATTTTCATTCAAAAAAGCTCTTTTGTCTTTTTATCTTAATCAGTTCCTATATATGACACACGATGTGATTAAAAGATAAAAATCATCAACATGTCGTAAACAAAGAGACATCCGAACCCTATAGACACCTCTAAAATTTACACAGAACTACTTTCTATAATTTTATGTTCGAATGTGATCTCTAAAAAAGTAAAAAAAAATCATCCTGATCCAAGAAAACTAAACAAAAGATTGAAATATGCTGTTGATGTAGTAGTCCCAGTTAAAACCTCGTAGGCTTATAAGCAGTTCTCTAAACTGTTCTAGCACGTTTACAGCTATCTAAATGAAAATCTTAATATGTATGAACAAACTTATCATGCATAATAAAACTTTGATCTTATTAAAAAAAAACTTCATAGAATAGTATTAATATGTGTTTATATCTTATACTTATCAACTTAAGTTCCGAAAAACTCTGACACCAGGGTGTGCATGATTGACTGACCGTGTCACCTACACAAAATGATGATGATGACCAATTTACCCACTACATCAAAATTTAACCCCAAATCACCTAAATATCTATTCTTGAACTGGGCTTATAATAATTTAATTACTACAAAAATATATCTTTAGAATAATAAAATATACTATGAAACTACTTAAAAATAATTTAAATAGTTACAAATTATATAGTCCCTGCAAACCATCACCTCGCGGTAACGTGCCCAAAAGGCTGGCAGCATTGCCACGTTGGATGGCAATGCTAATCCTTTGCGCCAAGAAATTGCCCTTTGGTCACGTGATACCTCGATTAGCCTCTTTGACAGAAAGTTAAAGAGACGATGGGCTGATGTACCCCACGGACCTATGGTTTCAACCCCAAAAGACTCAAATATGTAGCTATTCCCAATACTAACATATTTGCGCCTTTTGAGACTTTCTGCCGGGGCTGCTGCTGTACCGGCCTTTGAGTGGGTGACCTGAAGATGGGACGACGCTAGGGTATCGACGTATGTAGCTACATAATACCCAATCGCCAGCGCACCAGAGTCATTCCATCCGGTCTCTTGCCATCATCATGAATCAGATCACTGGGTTCTAAAGCGGCCGGCATATCAATGGTGACAAGAGAGCGGTGGATAATATTGTTAAGGGTGGCATGATGCCCTAAACGGCCAGCACTCTTGAGGCATGATAGGCCGTGGTGTCCAAAGCTATCGAAGGTATCCCCACAGGGGCAACGATGAGGGACTATTATACACGTGGCTCCTAAACGTAGTCTGTTGCCAAACGGAAGGCGTCACTATGCAGCAGTGTGCCTAGGTTGACCGATGGTAGGGCCGGCAACCAACCCCGGACTCCCACTCTGCCACAGCCAAAAGCCCACAGAGCACGCTCTACAGAATTGCTAGATCTCTCGAGTAAATTATCTTGAGCAATTTTGCCTTTGTGAGGATGGATAATCAGGAAATTTGGAATTTGTAAGTAGAGCTCGCCAGGCGTCTCTGCCAACCATTTTTTTTAACAGCTTTCAATGCATTGCACAGACAGAAGACAGAAACGCGGGGAGTGCTACACTAGAAATTTTCCTGATTCACAAACCTCCGTACCTAATAGGTAATTGAGGCTTGGTCCCAGATACAGTCACTGAAATAAAAATATAATACCAACGAAAGGGAATTTTGAATATATGCGTCTAATTTGTGGAATAGTTGAAGATGTTTCCATAAATGGCTTCAACGTAGGTAGTAGATAAAGTTTGGATCGAACAGACAGTGTCGGACATAAGCAAAATGTAGTTGAATATCCAAAAGACGAGGATTGCTTTTTGAAAACTTTGTATTTTAAGGTCAATAAATCAAAACTGGAGAATGATTCTTCGAATATGGGAGAGCCGAGAAGGTGGAGTGAACTGTTGTCTAAAATTTTGATACTTGGGCAAACTATTGAAATTTTCCAAGATTTCTTCCTTTTCATTACAGGGGGCTGAAATAAATAATTCACATGTACTGAAATTTAGATATATGTCAATTTTATAAAAATTTGGTAGTTGCCTAATGTTTGTAAATGTTTCTAATGTAAAAAAAGTTGTTTCCAATTATACAAATTTCTATCTAAAAACACTATAAAGAACACTTTTTATTTGATATCGATCCGTTAAGTGATCTTAAAGCTTCTTTAAAGTTGGGTGAATAGGACCATTTTTAAAAGTATGAAAATCTTTCATTACTATTATACTGTATTGTAGTCCGCTAAATTTATAGCAACTTATATTATGAAACCATTACCACAAACGAAATATTTCGTATAGCTACCAAACAAAGTTCTCACGCCACCCATACAAAATACAAAGTTGTGACGTCACAAATATGTAGGCAAATCTGCAGTGCGTTTTCACGTCTAAAAATTAACGTCTAAAAACATGAGTCTTTAAAACTTTTATATCTGAAAGAGTTTTTTGCTTAGAAATGTATTACTGTCACTATTGTGTTTATTTTTGGCAGTTCTTTACATAGCAACAGGAAAAAAAATTTAGTCAACTAGCCAATTATCAGTGAGGAATTGAAAATCGTCGAAAACTGATTGTGAATCTGAAACCAAACAGCCAACTAAGCTTATTGGCTGTAATATGTATTTATTACCTATGTTATTTTCAGTCTTAACCAAATTTGAATATTTTTAGACCTATATACCTACGTATAATACAAATAGTGGTATATTATAAATAGTATTTTACCTACAATTTTAGTTAGGTACCTAAGTATACCTACTTTTTAACTTTATAAAAATATTTTGTTACTAAGAAAAAGCAGGCTCTCCAAACACAAGCTACTCCATAATGATACTGTAAACAAATACAGATAAATAAGTATATGTAATATATTACCTAAGGAGTTGGTCAAGGCAGCGACTAGACGTATAAACTAAACCAGATCATTTCACAGGATTGATAGTTGGTATAAACTATGGTCGCAAGCTAATTCTGACTAATATCTAATCTCAGGATCAACCCCAGATAATAAAGCACCCTAAAGATGCAACCAGTATACGCTCAGATGAACGATGACAAAACAAAGTGAGCTATATGTAACATCTCCAACTGGGAGTTCTTATAAATCAATACTTGCTATAATTTCCGAGAAAACATCTCTTAAGTACCGTCCCCCGCACGCCGCCCGCCAGCGGAAGGTAGCGTGAAAGGTCACGCTTTGACGCCAGCCGCGATGGTGCGTAGTACTAATAAATCAATACTTGCTATAATTTCATCTCTCTAAGTCCCTCTCCCCGCACCCCGCTAGCGAGGGGTAGCGTGGGAGTCCACGCCATGGCGCCACCTTGCCCAGCAATCGTGCGTAGGAAGGAACTCGGCGCCGGCTCCGCGCAAACAACAGATAAGCTTGAAGCAACTCAAAATAGATTCTGAACAATATGTATAAAATCAATACCTTAGAGCGAGTCGAGGTAGACGCTTCTCTACCCAACTGTATCCGTAACAATCACTGTTGCGAGGGTCTCAAGTCCGAGCACATTTTTCATGTAACAAAGGAAACTTAAAGCACGTTATTTTATGGCATGCTCTACTCAGTGCCGGATTTATATTTTTTATGAGTGTAGGCCTTAGTGGCCATGACCATGAGAAAACCAGTGGACGTGTTTGATTTCTATCCTTTGGCCTACACTTTCCACCATCATGAACAGTAGTCTTCTATCACCATCAGGTCTTTTTAGTACAGTTACAGGAGTATCAAACCATAAGCCAGAGCAATCAGAGGACAAATCCTCTGATTGCTCTGGCTTATGGTTTGATTATCTGGATATATGGCTCAGGTAAAACAGAGAGGGACGTGCTCCTGTAGTGGAGACTAAAAAGACCTGATGATGATGCATTGTGATAGAAGACTACTGTTCATGATGGTGGAAAGTGTAGGCCAAAGCCTACACTCTCCACGCTAGCCAGACGGGTTGGAGAGGTTTCTTTAATGATTATAAGCTTTGTTTAGCTTGTGTTTCCTAAGTCGCCACGGGAAGACCTGGAGTGGTACTATTCTACTCTGCCGGGAAACAAACGGCACACACAGTCTTCTTTACAACTATCTTATTGGTTTGTACTGGGTAATGGTTCACGGAAAAATGATAAACGAAAATACCTATACGGACAAATTATACACATAGAACTAGCCCAAATCATGGTCCATTACATGAAGTTTGTTCATTACATGTATTTCATGACTTGACGAGCGTGATGACCAGCAGGCCAAAGAGATCGTCAAACTTTCTTTATTTCTCTTTGCTCGAAAACTACTCATCAAGGTAACAGGCCTAAGTTTTGTCTTTGTAAGTGTCTTTATCAAAAGCTAATACAATTTTTCATACAAAATTTGACTAAAAACTTCTCTGTCGTCTGATTTCATCGATTGGCCCGATAGTCCAATGGGTGAGCATTATATGGCGCTTACGCATGTTAAGTATCCCCGAGCGCAGTTTTCTTTTGGATGGGTGATCGCAATCGAGCTCCTCTGTGCTTAAAATAAAAATCGTCTTTTCAGAATTCACATACCTACGTACCACGACGAAATTTTTTTTTTAAATCTATGCCTACCACCGGTCGTAATCGTTGATGGCAGTCGTTAAATCATGTTAAATGCCTTCAGACAGCTTGGAAATTTGACAACAGTGTTAGCCACTTACACACGTAAAACAGTTGTCTGTTTTACGTGTGTAAGTGGCTATTTATTATTGTTAATTTGTTAAATTATCTCCGTCTTCTTGGTACCTTTGTCCATACCTGGTAACAAAGATACTTTTAATGTAATATCTCCAAACAGGTTATTTAAGGACAATAAAATCAATATTTCAGTAAAATTCCAGGTAGGCGCCACCCTGCCCCCTGACCCCGCACCTCGTCGCTGTTGCGTGGGCTTTAGAAACGCCCAGACACAATTTTCATCTAAAGGTGTAGTTTTTTTTATTGTTCTAATGTAAGTACAATGTCGTCATTATAGTCGCAAAGAAATATGCCATGGGATGTATTTGTCTTTTTTTATTATTTTAATGTGTAATGTCGTATAATTTATGAATGAACAGGAAGCGAGTGACAAAGGCTGTGGTGGATGACAGATCAAGGTGGAGAAAGCTGACATAATATGGCGAAACCACATAAAAAGTGGGATAAGGTCAAGGAAGAAGAAGAATGTCGTAATTATAGTCGTAAAGAAAAATGCCATGAGATGTTTTGGTTTGCGTTGCGTGGAATTCACCATAGCTGGCAAATTGAGTATGTCTCTCGGAAACGAGCTTTTTGTTCCTTAGTTTGAGAATTGAAGGAAAGAAAAAAGGCTGGTAATCAAAAACATATCAAAATATTTCTAGCATGCTATTTTGAATCGGATGCTGGACTTCCTAGAATTATACGTAAAAATGTAACAGAAACACGCTATGATGAAGAAAAGAGGTAACAAAGGATGCGCCTACATGTAATGTCTAATACCCTGAGTACAGTAAGCATGTGAATTCTTTGACGCTGTTGTCTTGCACTCCCACGCCTCAGACAACCCCGCGCCATCCCTCTTCGCTCCTCCTTAACCCCGCGCCCTTATTGTTGCCAGGCCATACATCACGCCCACCATGATTTTCATCTGTACTCGTGTTATTTTATTGTTTTTCATTTGTGTAGTGGCCGTACAGTACATGTGACAAATAAATAAATAACAGTTTGATAAGAGTCCTACGTAAAGCCGCAATACCATACAAACGTAGTTTGGTTTTAGTTTTACAACAGTTAAGCCAATCTCAACCAAATTTCGTAGGTACATACGACCGGATAAGGCATATTGATGTTTATAATCAGATTTCAATTTTAAAAACAATACCTATTTATACAAAATTACAGCGAGTTGAAGTTTCGTATCGAAAACTTGTAAACTGGCTTAGCTTAACTGTTGTAAAACTAAAACCAAACTACGTTTGTATGGGATTGTGGCTTTACGTGGGACTCTTAATATGTGAAAATCTGTGTCTCGCTTTCACGCTGAACCTAAAGCCCGAAAAAGGACAAAGGCTACTATTTAATAAATAACTCGGTAACTTTATTATGGAAAGCCATAATATGGTAATTACCGTGATTTGATTATTATACCTTATTAAGAGCTTTATGGTACTAGATCATAGTTTATTGGAATTAAAATACCATTAAAAACAAAATCAAATTGACTTTGCCATATAAATTACCTGTGAGGCTGCACACTTTCGTATGAAAACGTTGAGTATAATGTTTTCTGCCTGTTTTAATTTCATTTTACTTTTGTGAACTAGGAAAGCCCGCGGCTCAATGTACGCACTAGCAATATTACCGCGACTTCCTACGCGAAAATTAAGAATTGCACTCACAGACAAAATTCGCTTTTTATAGGTGAAATAGTTATGAATGTCGGTCTAGTAGTTTCGGAACCTATTCAATGCAAACAAACAAACAAAGTCAAAGATTTTTATTCAAAATTAAATAATTGTATGTCTTTTTGAACGTCTTATTTTTCTTTTTTATTATTATTAATTTTTTATATGCAAAATCGGAAAACTAGTAGCGTTTCGTAATGACAACTCGTGAGAAGAATACGCCGAAAGAAACTCAATCAAATCTTTTTCTCTTTAAGAAAGTTTATGTGTGTGTGTGTATTCAGTGTGTTAGGGTAAACACCTTATCCTTCAAGCCATCAAATCAGCCCGTTAAAATGAACAACTTCTATGTGAAACCATTTTCTATGTGACAAATGGAGGGAAACTGAAAAAAAATACGTTGTCATTACATTCATTACAATAATTTTGAAAATTTTCACACAAATTAACACTTGTTAATTTGCATGAAAATAGTCGAAAATATTTTTGACAGAGTGAAGTGAGTTGAAAAGAGTGTTTACCCTATTACTCATCGTATAGAGATACTTAATCAAATCTCTTGCACGTTGTATGAGCTCAGTACAAAGTAAAGAAATTTTAGACAGGTTGAATGATTGAGTTATGCCGAAAATATGCGGGCTGTGGTCTTTGATCACAAACTTCTTTCTGAGGGCGTTACATCTTAAGAAGTGTTGCTTGGAAACCTGAGTTTCGTTCCTTTGTCTACCAAGTATGACGCACGTGTAGCCTGACAGGTGGGTGTTGATAACAAAAGACATGCGTACATCATTTTCAAATGAGCTTGGTGCGCAGGTTAAATCAATACTCTCTTATAATTCCAAGAAGACGCTCTCAACATCCCTTCCCCGCGCCCACACCCCTTGTTTCTGTGCCCTTTCGCATCCACGCAACACCGCGCCTCACCTTTGTTACTAGGATCAGACACGACCGGGAAATATTTTTTGTCTTTTCGTATCTTGGCTGTTTCATCAATACCTCCTTGCAAAAAATGCTTGCCTTCCTTCTCAGTTTTGTTTTTCGGGAAACCAATTAGAGTTAGAGATTGAAAAATCATATTATCTACCATAAGATATAATATATATATATAAGATATCACAGATATACATAGATATGAGATATCACCTAAAATTATTATAATCTTTTTTATGAGTCCATTTGTATAAACGCAGTACTTAACATACGCATTTGCGGAACAAATTACTAATTTTACCGTTAAAAAAGCGACATGTGTGACGTCACATGTGTCTGGTCTTGTCAAGGTGGATGGCGGTGACTGTCAAGGTGGATGGCGGTGACATTATTAGATTTGCCCGAATAATGTGACTGCGACATCTATATCTCAAAATATTTTAAGAAATATTTAGGTATTTTCTACCAACTGACCAACCCGGAAGAAGGGTTTGTTTTTCGCGCGTATGATGATTACACACCTACTTATGTATATATTTTTTCTCAAACATGCTCGGAAATGTAGGCATTACTGTAGTAAAAAGAAGACCGGAAGTTTGTAATTCTTGGCTCATTCATCGCATTGCCGGCCTAGGCCAGGAAATAAGTATGAAAATTACTTCCCGGCCGCTGCTCAAAACTTTTTAATTAATCTATGTAACGTAAATTATGTCACTTGTCATACAGCCAGTTTACTACCACTGCATTTTTAAAAAATGCATATAATACGTGAATATAACTACAATTTCATTAAAATATCGATATGTGATCATACGAAAATATGCTTAATTTTCGTTGCGAGAGAAGAAAACAATAATCTATGATCTATTAAATTTTTTGTGAAAAATATGACTGGGCTCTATGGGCATTGTTTCCTTTGCTGGAATTGACAACTGAAAATAAAAAAATTAAAAACTCGGGAGATCTGTTATTTTCACTATACCCGTAGTGATTAACGCCACTGCCGAAAAACTGCCTTTACGGATTTTAGGGCATAGAACACACGTCAATTGACTTTGAATTTATGGCCCCCCATAGAAACTCAAAAGGAATTGTATGGCATTTTTTTCATTTTCACCCTCACTCCATTATTTGTCTATGATCCTTATTGCCTAGAGAAAACATATGGCAGTCGGTCGTCTGATACTAGTAATAGTATCTTCTTCGTAGTTTGTGATTAACGCTTTGCAGTAATTGATTGACATTGATTGTTTTCGGTAAATATGTGCAAAGTTGGTTATTTATTCGAAATGAAACGGTTCAAAATGAGTTTTAGTGATGAAAGCAACACTGCAATGGATTTTAAGTACCTACTTCGCCTAATTTGAAACTTGAAAGTGGAAAAATTACTACCGGCAAATACCTAGTAAGGGGAAATATTTAAGGCATGTAAGTTTATGTGTAACTTTAAGTTAAATTTCCTCACATTTATTGAGAAAATCTCTATACTTTCCTCGGCGGGAAAGGGATTGCCGGACTCGTAACTATTGTCAAGGCCTCGCTGACGCTCGGCCTTGAAAACTATACTCGTCCGGCAATCCCTTACTTCCCGGCCTCTGCAGTAATGTACTATTGCCGTCTGTAGCCTAAACGGTTGGACCAATTTTAAGGTGTGAACTGTCATTATATTTGTATTCTTTCCCGGACTGTCAGTCTATGTGACGTCAGCAAAAAATCAATCTGTTGGGTTTTACTTTCCGAATTAATCCATTTTAACACCAAAAGGAAAGACAATATTAAAGTACTGCGAACAAATAAATACTTACCTTGTAAAGGAATCTTACCTAAGTCAACCGGGGTACTTGTGTTTTAATGAGTTACTGATGTTTTGTGTCTTATGTCAATGTAAATTGTAATGCAATGTGTATCTATGTAAATTTGAACTCATTATGAGATATAAGACCTCCCAAAAGGGAGGTCTTGCACTACGAAAAAATATATTACGCACGTTCTCCATTAGTCGCACAATTGTTAGATTTAGCTCGCAGAACACTGTCGTGTGACCATATTTTTTTGGTTGCCGTTCAGGCCACGGCATCTTTCGCACCATACTTTGTATCACTTCTGACCTGTACAGCGTGTAAATTGAAGCCCCTTAAAGTGGTGACTCAGCCCATCAATATGAACAACCTTTCCTATAGTTCGATACTTTCATACATAATTTAAGATATTTTTAACAAAAAACAAAAACCGACTTTACCCTATCATTTTTTATAGCATAAGAAAAAAAATGGAAATAACTGTAATCCGAACTGCATAAGTGTAAACATTTTTTGGTTTTGAAAAAAAAAATGAATGAGACCTGTAATCTGATCTGTAAAGTATTACCTATCAAACAAAAAAAAAAGAATTTCTTAAATCGGTCCAGGCGTCTTCGAGAAATTGGGGAACATACATAAAAAAAAAACATTACGACGAATTGTAAACCTCCTCCTTTTTTTGAACTCGGTTAAAAAAGTGGCCTTAGATTTATATAATTGAGGAAATTACCAAGCTTTTCGCAAGATTTAGGTTGCCTTGTGTATGTTTTCTGTGGCTCAACTGTATGGAACTCGTTTACTTTCAGATTAAAGTTAGTATGGGACGTTTGTCAATTTTCAAGATAGTGACATGAAAAATTGTACCTATTTAGTAAGTCAGTTATGTATTTCACCGGACAATAACAAGCAGTTAATCAATTTCCGAGGTTGATCAACTTTCGGAAAATCATAAACGGCAGTTGAAATGTATTATTGACGTGTTTTTTTGTAAATTGATAATTTCATAAAAAAGATAAAAGAAAAAGATAAGGGTCTTGCAGTTAAAAGATCCGACGCATGCGAGGTGTACGCTGATTGGTTGCCTTTCTTGCTGCTCATTTTTGCGACGACGTGCCATTTTGAGGACCCCTTTAATGAATAAGAGAGTCTCGCCTGTCTGTTTATCCGTAATTCTAAACATAGGGCAGCCAGCAGGTGCCGTAGTCCTTACAATCCACCACATATCACTCCAATGTACTTAGTTTTTCATTTAACCTCCATTGTCCTGCACCTGGGTGTTGTCAATATTTTTGTTGTATAGGTATGTGTCTTTACTGTCATGACCTGGTGGCAGTCTATCACAATATATAGTAAATACTTTCAAGGCCTCTACGTGTTCGACCTAGTATGTAAAAATATCTCTGAGCCCTATACGATCTTTTTTGTTCAAAAAATTTTTTTTTTCATATTATGTAGTTATTTAGCTTACGGAGGCCGTGTTGCTCGAAGTATTTAGCATACGTGAACTTTCACATCTTTAACTCTTTACACAATTATCACGTATTATGACGTTTTAATAATATAATGTCTTCCATCCTCACCCTAACTTTGTGATATTATTTCTCCAAGTCTACATGCAGGATGCGATGACTCATCCGATACAATTTCATATAAAACATTTTACTAATTAATTCCGGTTTTACCCTAAATTTGCCAAGTTCGGCCAAAATTTGCCCCTACTTGGCATATTTGGCGTTTTGGATGGGGCGCCTTCAACCGTCCGTATAGCAAAGTCAAAAGTATGTGCATATGTAATTTTTTACGGCTTCGGTGGCTCATTTGTTTTCACGCTAGCCTGCGTCACGAATGGTCCCGGGTACGATACGAAAACGATATTTTACAGATTGGCCTTGGTCTTGAATGTTTATCTATTAAGTATCAATTTTAAAATATAGTATCGTTGGTATCCTTCTACAGAAGTTTACAACTTAATGTATGGCTAACTCATTTGTATTTTGTGTAATTTGCCTCTATATATTTATTTATTTAACATGTATTTTTGTGGACCAAATTTGCAACTCAACTTTTAAGCACTTATAGTTTATGACTTTATCTGAACTGAAATGTTGTGTAGGTACCTATTTACGTAAGTCGGATGATAATGCAATATTATGGTACCATAGACCTGATCTGATATTGAAGTCAGAAGGTGGTTAAAGGCATTTCTAAACCATTGCAGATAAACCCAGGGTTTGGGCTCATTAGATTTGTATTCAAAAGCACTTACAGTAGGAATTGCTCAATGATTTTTTTGAAAAATTACAAATTGCTTATATTCCTTTTATAAGATCAACAATCTAAAGACAGATATACCTAAAAGACACAAAGACAAAAATATTTACGTCCCTAATTTTAAGTGTGAAAATTCTATTAAAAATAAGATAGAAAACCATCATAAACATTTCGTCACAACGACAGGAAAACAGGGGAATCATGCCAAACAGTCTGTGTTAAAGAGAGAGGAAAAGTTTGATTAAGAGGTAATTGAAATTTTTTCGTAGTATAGGGCGGCACATAAGTGCCGACATTGATTTCTATCAAATTAAAAAAAAAGGTTTGATTCTGCAATAGCATGCTTACTTAGTCTTAATTTTGTCGACTTAGTAATATTTCTGATTATTTAACATTGAAACAGTTTAGGGTAAAGAAAATTAAAAAAGAAGCCTAAAAATTTGTTTTAGAATGGATTGGGCTGGAGGCATATTAGGGTCATTGTTTCAAGGCGGTAACCACGCGAGGGTGGGGCCCCCGCCCATCAAACTCCCATAAAGTCGGGCCAAGCAACAGGTTGTTGCGCTTTTAGATTAGTCTGCCTACCATTGGAGTAGATATCCGCCACTGACATTAAAAGGACTGGTTCCTATTGCCCAATAGATGAGCTTCGCCTCCTAAGCTGTTATGCAGGCCGCCAGCTGTGAGGATATGTAAATGTTGTAGAGCTTGAATAATTGGTATAAACTAAGTATTCTTAGCAGGTTCCGGGTTATGAAACATATCAGCCATAACCATCTACACGTTTAGTAAGAGGAGATAACTCAAAATACAATGGGTACATATCAGAATCTCAAAAAACTAATGCCTTTATTTAAAATGTACGATCCCAAAATACCGGGACTCAAAAATACCTTAAGGTTTATAATATCTGAACCAATTACCCTACTGTACAATGCCAGAATTAGAATTACCAAAACATCATACTGTGCATTTTTTAAATACCAAATATTCATTTTTTTTTTTTTCAAAAAATCTTTCATTACAATTCCAGAGTATAAAATGCAAAATAAACAAAACTTAATTTACATTCAATCACTTCAGAGTAACGGGGATTTTTGTTTTCTGGCGCTTTGGCAGCCGCTGCCGTGGTATGCTCGCTTCGCTCGCTTGCTTAGCGCATGCTTGGTTCATGTAGAACGTAATGCTCGTCGCTTCGCTCCTCTCAACCTACTAGTTTCCATTAACCAATTTCTTTCTAATACCATATTCTTAACCTTAGGAGACCACTGCCGCAGCACGCTCGCTTCGCTCGCTCGCCTCGCGCATTCTGGTTCATGTAGAACCTAAGGCTCGAACCTACCCCTAGTTTTCGCTAACCCATTCCTTTCTAACACCATATTCCTAATCTTCAGAGACGATTTTTCGCATAACTATACGTCACAAAGCAAGATTGAAATAAAAAAAAAGTTTTTTTCTTAGTCCGATACCTCGAGAATGGTGTGTCGGATGATATCCATCTATGGGACAGTATTGCTCGTCAGCCATTATTTGTTTGGTAATTTTATTGACTTTTGTGATAATTTTTACGACTAAAACACATCTGGGCGAATTTCTATGAGGAGTTTAATTTTTATCACTTTTTACCATTTTTTTCTTGTAATTCTGTATTTTCATTTCGGATTCTGATTCCGAGACTAAAGTATTGTCATGGGGTACAAAAACAGCCTGTATAAATACTATCAGTAATGCCTGTATATTTTTTTTTTATTATTCTGTGCCTACTGCAAGGAATTTAAAAATAAACAAAAATTATTTTTTCTTCGTTTATTGGCCCAAATAAAGTAACAAGGTACTTACTAATAAATTAAAAAATATACAATACAAAATTTAAAATAATAATATATACGAAACTAGAATGTAACCTAAAATAACACATCAATAACGTAAATTACAATACCGAAAGGAAAACTATTTTTTGAAAAGACGGAAAGTTATAAAAAATAATTGTTACAGCACATACTACAGTAAAATAATATCATTTTCAATATAATATATAAATGATGATTTGAAATTATACAGTTCAACTTCAGCTAAAGTGTCAGAATATTAAATAAAATAAATAATCATACTAGATGTGTTTCACAAAATTAAGTTTGAGGTATATCAATATCTAAGTAACAAAAAACAAATAGTACCTCGTCACAAAGCATTACGACATTTTTAATGTTTATTTGAGTAATATTTCACTTAAAAACTAACTCCGCTGTACCCTCTTATAAAAGCAATATATTTCTTATATATATAGGGTTTCCAGATGATCAGGAAACCCGGTATTCCAATCACTACAATAAAGGTAACAATTTAATTTTTTCTGTCAACATATCATGTTGAGATAATTTAAACATAAACTTAACGCATTTTAAGCGCGAATTTGAAATTATATAAGAACCAATTTGTATCACAAATATTTATTTCCTAAAATAACCTTGCTTTTTTCTATTATATTGTTTACAAATACATAATAAAGAGGGAGCGTAGCGGTACTAATATGTCGCTTGATTGCAAAAATTGTATTCAAAACCATACATAATAGCTTGTAATTTTTCGCAATAAATTTGTTCAGTCGGACCATCCCTGCTGATTTTTCTAGTGTTTTTTTTTTATTTCAACAATATTGTTGATGTTATATACTCAACTGGTAATTTACTGAAATATAGTCAATAGTCAAAATTAGTTTTCCAAATGTTTTTGTAAGTTAGATATTTCAAAGGCTAGGTAAAGAATACAATTTTTGGCAATGAGCATGATTTCACAAAACACGCACAACATTGAAACACAACATTTAAGTAGATAGCTCACACTTAACTGAAATACTAAAGCCTCTTAAAATTGCCGCATTTTTGCATAGTGCCTAGTTCTTGTAAAGGCAAATTCTGAATTTATAAATTAAACAGCAGTGCTTTTAAGAGACTTACAGACTAAATTAACTTGCAAGTGAAGGTAAAAATACATTTGAAAAATAGATTTGGGTAATACAACTTTCTTAACTGTAAATTATTTTATATATTTTTGATATTATATACTCAACTGGTAAGTTGCGGAAATATATTTTTCAATATATAACAAAGAATACAATTTTCGGCAATGAGCATGATTTTACAAAACACGCACAACATTGAAACACAACATTTTAGTAGATACTCACACTTAACTGAAATACTAAAGCCTCTTAAAATTGCCGCATTTTTGCATAGTACCTAGTTCTTGTAAAGGCAAATTCTGACTTTATAAATTAAACAGCAGTGCTTTTAAGAGACTTACAGACTAAATTAACTTGCAAGTGAAGGTAAAAATACATTTGAAAAATAGATTTGGGTAATACAACTTTCTTAATTGTAAATTATTTTATATATTTTTGATATTATATACTCAACTGGTAAGGTGCAGAAATATAATTATCCAAGTGCTTTTGTAACTGAGATATTACAAAGGCTAGGTAAAGAATACCACTTTTAGCAATGAGCAGGATTTCACAAAACACGCACAACATTGAAACACAACATTTAAGTAGATAGCTAACACTAAATCAAAATACTAAAGCCTCTTAAAAATTGCCGCATTTTTGCATATCGCCTAGTTCTTGTAAAGGCAAATTCTGACTTTATAAATAAAACAGCAGTGTTTTTAAGAGACTTACAGACTAAATTAACTTGCAAGTGAAGGTTACACAGGTAAAGTACATTTGAAAAATAGATTTGGGTAATACAACTTTCTTAATTGTAATTTATTTTGTATACTTTTTTCTTATTTAATGTAATTTGTTCGTGAAACCCAAAAATATATCTATTCAAACATTTGAAGTATTGAAAGGGGTACATAATTTAGTGAACAAATTACCTATTAGCTTTATTTTTAGTACAATAACTTGATGTTTACAAGTTAAATATTTTTAAGTACAGATCTAACGTCACATGAAAAAAAATATTTCTGAAATTTATACCTCCGATGATCTCCACACAGAAAGGAGTATTTTTGATATTTCGTAGACACTCAACTAGAGGCGACTGAAAACGAATAGTTTTTACGTCGGTTGACGTGAGAGTCCACGGTGTTACTACCTATGTTAAAAGGCATTCGTTAGTCCTGGGCTGAAGCCAGTCGGTGTGGAGCATCTAATGGGGTTGCTGATGGCGCAACTCATGCCTGTAAGGTCTGATGTAATTGAACACATGTTTCCCCATTTAGCTGGTTAGTCGATGGTATTTTGACTGCAGACATAAGTTGATAGAAAGTTAGCAAAAAGCTGTAAATAAAATGTGGTTATGAAGGTAAGTAAAGTGTAAGAAAAATAGACGTTGGCTGTGACAAATAAAGTTGTGTTAATGATAAAGCCCACCACCACCCCCTTTTCACAAAATATCCCCGATAGATCAGCTTTCAAAAAAGACCGTATTCAAATTCATCTTCCCGCCCCTATGTTGATACAGATAGACAGTTCCATTTACTATGATTACTAAATATTAAATAGTCTCGCACTTATAACATCCTCTCTCAAATTAGAAGGTAATGAAGCATACATTTATAGAATAAAAAAAGAAGGAAATCTGGAAGATTGAAGTGATGCAGATCCTTAACGGAATAATAAAGAAGGGTGATACGCTTTTTCCCCTAGGAAAGTGGCCAAAATCGATGATCGCGAGACCAGAGGCCGTAAGCAAGTCGGGCGATACTAAGATGGCAGTCGGGAATCACAGGTGGTTATAATACTTTTGTGAAATCCCAGGTTCCCTCGATTGACTTTTACAATCTGCGCGGGAAGAGAAGCAGCTGGCACATTCTATGTTTTTCTTTCGCTCCCAGGCCAGCATGGAAGACCGTCAGGGGAAATAAGAAGTAGTGTAAAAGTTGAAAAGCTATCATTTCACAGGCACCAAGTAGAAGATCGGATTGGAAATCCATGTAAGAGGCATATGTTCAGCAGTGAATTAAAATTATACGGAGAAGAAAAATAAGGCATCAAATAGTAGGGATCGAGAAATACGTTAGAGGAGGAGTAATGAATGCAAATCATTAGATGAGCCGAGTTGGCGCGCATTAACATGAATCAAAGGAAATTAGGTTTAATATGCAGAATTTAAATTCCATATAAAAAGAATTCGCTGAAGGCGGCCATCGGCGGCTACCACCAACTCATTCAAATATGAAATCTATAATTTAGCATATAAGGTCCAATTTCCTTTGTTTTACTTTATATGCGATGCAGCTCGCTCCGATAGTGTAAATAATATTTAAATAACCGGGGTTTCAACCAGGGGTTCAAAAAAGGTTCAATGATATATCAATAAATAAATATTAGGGCCGGCAGTAAGGCTACGTTACGCTATTGCTGAAGTTTATCGGCAGTGATTGAAGATTTATTTGTAACACGGAAGAGCTAGATTATGTTGTTTAGATTATGACATAAAGAGTAAGAAAAGAAACGCGTTTTGGCTTCGGCAAAGTAAAGTGAAATTGTAGATTTTTAAACAAAAATTGAAAAGAAAAAAATATCTGTATCTAACAAAGCCAGAAATATTACCATAACTTAAAAAAAAATCAAACAATAGCTTAGAGCGCATCGCACTGCACAATGAGTTAATCGGCAGCACACGACGCGGCAAAGTATATTTTTGACATGAAACACAACTTGCATAATGAATTTAAGGAAGAAATAGCTGTTTATTGCTTTAGTTGAGGCCTGACCCTAATGAATGTAAAGAAGAACTATGTGTTTATTGCTATCATTGAGGCCTGACCCTAGTGAATTTAGAGGATTATCTGTTTATTGCTATCACTGAGGCTTGACCTTAATGAATTTAGAGAACTATTTGTTTATTGCTATCACGGAGGCCTGACACTAATGAATTTAGAGAACTATTTGTTTATTGCTATCGTTGGTTTCCGGCAGTGCATTTTTTGGAAGAAAGACGATTGGTGTTATTAATATTTAAAAATAATTTTTCAATCAGTGGAGACTGACCTCTGAGCTCAAGTTGGCTATAATATTGTATACATAAATATTTAAAATGTTAACATGCATTTCTTTATAATTAACCGACTTCAATATGTGCGCCCGTTAGAGTCGGCCCTAACGGAAGCGAAATTGTTCAAAAGTCAAATAAAATTCGATTTCCGGTAGTATTTGAGAAAACTGCAATTGAGTACAATAAATTTTTTTTTATAGTCTTTTTGTGAATGATTATGTAATTAATAATAACTTTTTATTTATTTTAGAAAATATGATAATTAAGATGAAAACAAAAATCAGAAAAATAAGATAAAACATGGCTTCCTTAGTTGAAGTCAGTTAAGAATGTGAAATATGGTAAATGGGTCATCCAAAAATAGGTTCTATGCACAACATCTAAACGGTTTTAGGACTAAGTGAAACAAAGGCAATATATTCGATTTCAAACAAAAGACCTATTGTTTATGAAAAATTAGATTTAGAGATTTGTATTAGTCTTAAACAAGGTAAATTTAATTTCAGTAGAAATAAGTTGTCTGTTTCTACTGAACTTAAATTTACCTAGTTTAAGATGATACAAGCAGAAATTTTGCATGATAGTAGCACAAAAAGCCTTTTGTCTATTATTGCTGTTGTATGTTAGTATTGCGATTTTGTACTCAAAATTGCGTTCATTTCGCTTAGCCGTTAAACTAAATACATTGAAATTGTAAATATGTAAATTTTTACAAAAATAACTATTCACAACACTAAAATAACTGAGTTGAAAATTATTCATTGAACTCAAGCATAAACAAATAGAAATACTTCAAATAATTAAACATGAAATAATAAAAGGTAACAAAATTTAAAGTACTATTGTGAAAGGTGTAACTATTATAAATTAAAGGCAGCTTGTGAAAAAGTAGAAATAAAAAAGTGACAACAACACCTACTACTCTACTAAAAGTCTGATTAATGCAAGTAGTTCATTACAGTCATTAACGTGAATTTAGTATGAAATATTCAATATTATTTTAAATGAAAAGTAAAATTACTGAAAATGTCAAGTCCGGGGTTTTGCGACGTCTCTTTGAAATCAAAAAGTCTGTAAATAGGTGCTGAAATTAGAAACATCTGAAATAACACGGCAACGTCTCTAAGCCAGACATGGTGTTTGCAAATGATGCACCTGATGGAAAGTGTCATCATCGCCAATGGTCGACCGTAACAAACAGATGTAGTGTTGCTAACAGTCTGCCGATTAAGTGGATGGTCTTGATGTCAATGTCATCGTCACTTGATGGTAACGTCTAGCGAGTGGAGAAATTGCGAGGTTATAATGAAATAAACTAATTTCCGTCCTAAAACGTATTTCATTTTGCAATTTCTGCAATTTGGAATACGTTCGAAAATCAAACATTTTTGAAATCATTTCGATCGTCGCTGGTTTTGTCATGTCTAATCCGTGGTTTTTATTCATATGCAAAGTCAGTTCAGGCCAATTATGTTGCTTCCATTATGTGGCCTAAACTAACTTGCCAAGATCCTTATAATTTATGTCTAAGAGATTCACTACAATTAATATTACTATGATTTTTTTCGACTTTTTATCTATAGCATCGTTATTCTATTTACCTAAATTATGAATTTTACTACTACTACAAAATGCTACGTCAGGAGGTTTAAACCTAATGTCTATAAATGTGGTAAATATATTCAATTGCTTAAGAATGATTCGCCTTGTGTTTTTTAAGAGCGTTAGCAAGGGTCAATATCGAAAGACACATAGATTGTTTTCGTTAGCAATGGATCGAAAGTAACTGAATGCATTTACTAGGTTCGAACAGTATATAGAACGGTAACATACCTTCTAAGTTTACATACCGCTCTATACAACATTCGATTGAAGTAATAAATACGCTCTACATAATCCGACCAATGATAATGAATGGTTTAATGTATCCTTCGATAATTGTTTCCTAATAAACGACTACGTACACTACGAACCGAACTCTAGCAATTAAATTAAATCTATTTGTATTGCTAAAGATACATTTTTGTGCCTAAGCATAATACATAAACTTATTAACCATCGACGAATACACCATCGTACAAGTTGTAATAAGTTTAGTCCCATAACTATAAATGCTATTTACAATTCGATAAGAATAATCGTTCACTAGTAATTTCCTAGAGTGTGTCTCACGGGTAACACTAGTCGAACCACCACCCATCGAATATTATGTAGAAAATTTGAGCATGATTCCAAAACTAGATTTTGAAACAATTAACAAATATTTCATGATTTAGCGTCTCATCTTTTATTCTTGTGTTTAATTGTTTCAAATAACAAGTTCTTTAATATTATTCCTTTATGGGATAATAAAAGGCACAAATGAAAAGTTAACTAGCCTACTTGAACCCCTTACAGCCGGCCCTAACCTCATAAAAAGATTTAGGGACATTTAAAACAACGGGACAACTAAAAGGGTACTGGCCTCCTCACTCCCCTTACAGCCAGCCCTGACCTCCTTGAAAGATACTGGGACATTTAAAATAACGGGGCAACTAAAAGGGTACTGGCCTCCTCACTCCCCTTATAGCCAGCCCTGACCTCCTAAAAAGATACTGGGACATTTAAAATAAATAATTATACCCATCCGAACACCCCCCCCCCCCCCCCTCTATCATTCCCATGTCTTTTAATTCCCTCCCTCCACGGTAAGATTTTGCCACTCTGTTAGGACATTATAAGTTCAGAGGTATGACAGTTCAAAGTATAAAATTTTCAAGGAAATGTCACATCCAACGTCCACATACATAAACAATTATTTTTTGTTGTAAGTAAAAAGAAAGTAGGCCACAAAAACACACATCATGTTCTCATATTACTTCTACTTGTATTTCCGCGCATGTTAAGGAAAAATATTAAGATCCCTCCATCCTATACTCGCTCCAAAATTAATTAAAATAAAGACATAAATCAAGTAAGTTAGTTTGAAATAATAAATAGAAGAAAATATAATAATTCCTTCAACCCACCCACTAGATCTTATGCTATCATACAAGAATAAAATGGAAATGTTAAACGATATTTAATATTTTTAAAATCATTGAAGATAAAGATTGAAATTAAAGAAAATCCGTCACCCGCCCCCAAATGTTTGGAATGTGGTTTTTCAGTTTTGGTAACCTACTTATAATTTTACTTGTTTTAACGATTTGATGAACGATATAGCGCTGGTACGGTCTTTTCTGTTTTTTTTTTTTACATAGATAGCATTTATCCAAATCCAAAAGTGCTTTGCTAGCTTAAGGGATACATGAGTCCAGAGCTGAAAAACTATCTGAAATGAAACAATGACAAAAAAGAACTGAGAAATCATTTAAAATTTTGTTCGGCTACGCCCTAGATAATCCTTCAAAATACTTTATGAACTACTGTTTACAGTCAAGTGTAGACGTGAAGTCTCACTTAGCGTTTTAGAAAAGCTTTTATCTCACTTTTAACTGTGAACAATAGTTCATAAAATAGTTTGAAGGATTATAGATTATTACAGGGCCTCGCAGAACAAAATTTCGAATGATTTCGCCGTTTTCTTTCAAACTGTTAGGTATTATTTCAAATGGGGACGCACTAGACTCATGTATTGACTGTGACTCACTATAAACTATGACAAATTGAGTTTATGAACATTTTGGGTGGCTACATAGACTGTTGCTTAATGTATTTTATTAAATGAAATCAATTTTTTAATTTGTTATTTTTTAAAGCTTGTATGTGTTTAAGTTTATCCGAATAAAGAGTTCTTTATATTGAAAAAGGTGATGACTTAAAATTGTTAAGGAATAAGCATCTCAATAGTCTGTCAGTCACAATCAATATAGGGTAAACCGGCTTCCGCAGCATCTATAAGGATACAATCGGTAAAATGTTCAAAACCGAGAGGGTAACGCTGTAATAATAATAATAAATATTTTTTTTATGTTGCATTAGATCTGTCTTCAGTTATAATTCAGAAAATTATTTCTCCTTCAGTTTGTATAATAAAAAATGTAAAAAATGCATTAAAACTGTTTGTGTTGTATGTAAGTACTCATAAAATTATCTTAAATTTATTTCTTAATTGACAATAATTAACTGACACCAACCGTAATCAAAGTCAGAATTCTGGACTTCTTTGCAAAAAAGTAAACTTCAAGTTTCGGGGAATATGATAAGATGGTAGGAAATGAGCAATACACTCAAGTTTCTACATTAATTAGGTGTTATCAAAATGGGACTGCGTATATTTGTTCATGTTTCTCGACCAATAATTCTTATGAAAAATATTGCAAATGTAGATAATCAAGTCAGATAGTTAACGAAACTTAAGGTTTCCTTTTTTGTAGTCCACTTGCGAGAATACTTTAAAAGGTAACAAAATACGGACTGAAGTGAAAACTAGGTTTTGACCACTCTTCACCATTTTGTTTAATGGCTAACAATATTTATTTCAGTTTTGTATCGTTTTCTATACGTGATTAAGATAATATGTGATATGCTTGAACTCGTAATTATTGATACAATGTTATATGGAAATTTATGCGCTCGCGTCGATAGGCGATCGATGACGGCTGGTGCCGGCTGGTGCCTCCCCCTCCCCCTATCCTTTTATATCCCACCTCCCACTCCCCCTCACTTCCTCCCCCTACTCCTCCCCCTCCCCCTCTCCTACTCCCCCCTCTTCTCAAGCTTCTCCATTAGCTATCTCTTGAAGTTCAGAAACTACTGTGTATATTAATCGACCATTTAAATTGTTACAGAGGCCAGTTTCTATGAATACGCATATTTTACATTCTGCGGCACATGGTTGTTTATACTGCTCTCTGCAAATGTCAGCTTAGAAAATTTCATGCTGTTATTTTAAACTTGACTTAGAAGAATTACGGTCAAAACCTGTTTCTAACTTTAGTCTGAGTTTATAATAAAACCGAGTGTCTAGAAGTAAATTTGCTTAATTTTTTATCATCAAGATTATCTTATTAGACTGGATAATATATTATTTTATAGGGCAGGTACAGTAACATTTGGTACGCTTAAATTTAGGTAAGGTTTGGCAGGACTTTAGTAAAGCTCGGAATATTCTTCATTTTTGATAATTTTACAAAATATATAATGAGCATTTCAAATGCATGTAAAACAAAGTCAAATAAGAAGTTACTTAATCCTATGTAAACATTTAAGATACATATACTCGTACATTCAGAAATGACACGACACTTGTACATATAATACGTATTACAGTTATTTTAATACTTATATTTTCAAATAAAACTTTTAAAAAGAAAACATTCTTTATAAAAACGTCCGTCCAGCCGTGAAA
This sequence comes from Rhodophaea formosa, assembly GCA_963082605.1. Lineage (NCBI taxonomy): Eukaryota > Metazoa > Arthropoda > Insecta > Lepidoptera > Pyralidae > Rhodophaea > Rhodophaea formosa. The sequence continues at coordinate 15,010,677 of OY720203.1, read as the reverse complement.
GGTCTTGCTAGTAAGATCTCCCCTAAGGATTTTAAGGTTTAGCTGTACTCACCACGCTTGAGTGGGTGAGCGCAGTTAGCTAATATATATTCCTTTGTTTGTTGAATTACAGGCAGGCTTCCTATAAGGAAGGATAAGTGTTTATTGGACTTGATGAACGGGTTGAGGGTTTTGGGATTACTTGCTTGATGGATTAGGGATGAGAAAGTAGCAGCTGGGGATACCCGCCTACGCCGGGCGCGAATACCCGATGTCTTACCTGCAACCACTGGACAGTTGTTGAGTAGGACACCCCAGACCATCTTTATAAAATTAGGCCTTAATTTTCTGAATATACTTTGATATCTACTACGGGATCCAAAAACTTCTACTAACTCAGGACGGATACTTATAATTCAATAAAAGGGCGTTTTTTATTTAATAAAATAATAATACTTGTCCCGCAGTAGAGTCGTAGGTATAGTAGTTTATGCATGTATTAACTGATCTATAAAGAAATAATCTCAATGTACATGATTGAAAATAAAATTATCTAAAACTGACATACAAATAAGTTTGATATATACAGGGTGCTGACGAATTCATTGGCATCCTTTTAAATATAGACTATACCCATGATTTACCGTAAAATAATCAGTTTTCGAATTTAAGAAAAAAAACAATAAGTATACCTCACACTCTTTTAGATAGAGGCCATTACTTTAGATATAAACCAAAAATAAAACGAGACTGAATTTTGAGCCAAAAACGCCGAAAATTAAAAGATTCAAACCATATTAAATTAGTTGGTCAATGCATTTTATGCAAAGCGTGAATGTCGCTTAAGTGTCAATTTATAAGCCTCTACTCCAAGGTCTACATGTTGAGTAAATGAATTCGATTACACTCTGTATATATCTTAAATATTTAAAAAGAAAGTGTTAATTTATAAACCTCCGCTTCAACGCCTACATCTTAAGGGAATTTTTGAATTACGGGCTGATGTTATTATGAGGGGTAAATATTTCCCCCCATTCTATGTCGGGGGATTCCGAAGTGACTGCACGACGGACTGTGGCGGGTCCATCTTGTACTCGCCTGGGCTGCAAATAGTTGACGCCGTAGAGAGGTTGTAGGACTTGCAAATCCGGAAACTGATTGGCCGGAGGCGCGGAAGCCAGTGGCGGAGCAGAAGGTGCCTCTTGAACTTGAGGAGGCTCACCTGTTTGGTTCCACTGGTTCAAAATCCGAACGATTTCTCGTTGAGCAATAAGACGTTGATCATTTGTGAGCTGTTTCATCCTCTCAACTATCATCGAAGCAAACGTTTCTTCGTTCTCAGGTTGGGGTGCAGGGATGTTTGACGTGGTCGAAATTTCTGGGTTAATCTCAGTTTGTGCTTGGGTTTCCACTATTTCCAACTCATCACACTCATCGTCGCTGTCTTGAGACATGTCAAAGAAGCTCGAGGGCTGGGGGTTGGCCATTTTAATTTTTTACGGTGGCCAATTTCTATAAATGCGCATCATCGACGGTCCTGAAACAAAAATAAATATTTGCAAAAACTGTATTAAGAGGTGACTGATGCCGGTCGGAATTACAGCTGACTTTATCTAATGTAGAATACACCAGATTTGACGTTGGCCAAATGATAACTTATTTGTTTCTACGATATACTATTAGGTTACCCAACGCTGGACAGCATAATTATTTATAATAAATAAGACAAAGAAAAGTTTAAGTCTAACTAGATATTAGTTTTTCCAGAGCGCATTTCTTTTTCTTCCAGTTAAAATGGTTTCATTTAATTAGATATCTTTTGATGAAGCAAGAAAAAAGCTACAAAAAATCAACCTCCTCCCTTAATTGAAGTCAGTTTAAAAGCTGCGCACGCGCCGATTCGTCTCTAAGGGCTAGTTAAACCCATCCCTCTTTCTCTGCCTATAGCTACGCCTACTGATATTTCAACAGAATTTCCAATAGAAATGATTTATGAATCGACCAAATTTGTAGCTTTTTTATGTTTCCTTTCATTGATTAATTTTGTACATATATTCTTGTACATATATTCTTCTAACCAAATCAGTTGGTATAAGAATATTTAAAAAAAAGTGAATGCTACAGCAGTTAACGTTGAGCCTATCGAACACAATGTGAAACTGAAGACAAACGAAGGGTAATCCTAACTAATAGTATAAATGCGAAAGTGAGTTTGTTTGGTTGTTACGCTTTCACGCCGTATCTACTGAACCGATCATCATGAAATTTAGCATACACATAGGTAAGGGTACCAAAAAGGACATAGGCTATATATTACGCGGGCCACGGGTAACAGCTAGTCTACTATAAACATTTTCCCTTTTACACGGAATGAAAATAAGTACAGTCCGAACGGCGGCTCGGAACAACGCACGAGTCGATGCACAGTGCACAATATTAGGTACAGCGGGGCGCGCGCGGGGGAGCGGGGCACGCGCGGGGGAGCGGGGCGCGCGCGGGGGAGCGGGGCACGCGCGGGGGAGCGGGGCGCGCGCGGGGGAGCGGGGCACGTACTGCGCAGCTCGCAGCTAATATCCGAGCCGCCATAAAGTTTGATCCAGACTAAATAAAAAAATATATACGGACAAATCACACAGATTGAGCTAGTCCCAAAGTAAGTTCGAGACTTGTGTTATGGGATACTAACTCAACGATACTATATTTTATACTTATAAAGGCTTATCGAGATATCACATGACCAAAGGGCTGGCAATTACTTGGCACAAAGGATAAGCATTGCCATCCAACGTGGCAATGCTGCCAGCCTTTTGGGCACGTTACCGCGAGGTGTTGGTTTGCATAGTCCCTATATAATTTGTAAATATTTTAATTAATTTTAAGTAGTTTTAATTATTATTATTATATACGTATAAATTACGGCTATAGATATACATCCAAGACCCTCATCTATTAGTGACAAGTATCACTATTGCTTTGTTTATATAATGCCTTGACCCTGTCACTGTTCTCAAATACCCTCTTTGTCCCTACGACGCAACAGGTGGTATAGATGTAGAAGTGCATAGATGCAACTGCGCAAGTGCAGTCCCAGGCGTAGCCGTATTGATTGAGTCCTTTGCGACTAGGATGCAATAAGCTCTTACATAATGTATCCTACGGTCGGCAAAAAAGTAGTTTCGTAAAGTATCTATGATATTTCTTTGGTTATGTTGTTTGTACCTAACTGGATTTCATAGCATTAAAAATTGTACAATTTAAAAAAAATATACAGAAAGGTACCCCAGATAGAATCCCCAATAATAGATTTTCAAGTCGACTAAAAACCCGTTTTAGAACGACACACACAGAGCGATCAACGGTTACATAAATAATTTGCACTAGTGTAGGAAAAAATATTTTTATAAATTAATATTACAGCTGTAGCTTATTTTTTAGAACATTCGTTGGTGCAGTACCCGTTTTAAACTAAAAAATATTTTGCGCATAATAATATTTCAGTATTTTGTTACTCAGGGAAAAAATTCGCGATATACGTAAAATTTAACACAGCGATTAAAACTAAATTTAAATATTCGCGAAAGAAAATATTGTTTTGCAATATATTGGTTGCTGTGCGATGACGTGACGACGATACGATAATAAGAATAACGTTCACTGTTTAATGGATTATATTTATTGATATTTTATTACTATGGAGAATAATACCTATATTTTTGGATACCAAAAGTCAGCTTTTAATCGTAATTTTCCATAACTACTCCCAACTGCCCCTTATAAAAGAAAACGCGAGCAATACTCTAAACTACAAAAGAAAATACGTACCTCTTTTAGTGAAATCCAAATTAATTAACACCAAAAAATGACTAACACACTTCACTTCAGTAAATAAAAATATTAAACTGAGCTTAGTTAGCAACCGTGCGGAGAGCACGGAGGCTAGCCGATGAATGCTGGCAAATTCTGCCCGGGCTAAGTCCTACGCTTCCAGACTTTCCGTCTCACTCGGTAGTCTAGCCATCACCCCTGAACCTAGATTCCAGACGGGCGCCCGGGAGATGGGGTGCCCTTTCCTGAAATTAAAGGGGTCTGCAGGGCCGCCGCCACTATCCGTTGAACGCCCGAGCACTATATTGATTATGGAGCCCCATATTCATTATAGAGGTACACTGCTAAGACAAAGATGACAAAAATCTTATTTAAGTAGTTTTCTTAGTTTAAGTAATAAACTAGGAGTCCTTTTTAGGATTGAAGATGCAGATTACCTAAAAGATAATAAAACTGTATAATTAATTATTTAAATATAATAATCAACTCCACCAATCACGTTGAAAATGAAAAAAAAATACAGGCTTTTGCTGCATAAGTTCCTTGGAAGCTACTCAGCAGCACTCCCACCTAAACTTAGAATGATGCGCTCAGTCTGGCTTGGTTTCTAACTTGCGTGGTGATCCGATCGTACATATCTTGCAAAAGCGCGATGTAGTATTGGGGAATCTGTTGTGCCCTCATAGCTTGCCATATGAGATTGCATGGGATCCTATCAAACGCCTTTTCGAGGTCTATAAATACAAAATGTAGGTCTTCCTTATTAGCCCTATGTTTTTTCCATCAGAATTTATATGGTTTGGATTGCTTCTGTTGTAAATCTACCCGCTGCAAAACCACATTGGTTGTCAGATATACTAGCAAGTTGAGACGGTGAATTATTTAGTACGCGTTCCCAAAACTTTAGAGTGATTGAGTGAGTTTGATACCCATTTCATTGCTACAGTCACTGATATTTCTCTTGTTTTTAAAAATAGGTACTAAAAAACTATGATGCCATGACTCGGGAATTTGTTTGGTGACTATATAGCTATGTTGATTTAAGCATTTTCCCAAGGTAAGCTGGAAATCGTTTGGTCCAACTGCTTCGTGATTTTTCATTTTTCCGAGGGCTTTTAAAACTTCTCATTTGTGTATGTTCTCTATAGGTCCTGCTGTATCAGGGACAGCAACTAAGGGCTGACTCGGAAAGTCTTTGTTGAGAAGGTGCTGATGATATTGACCCCATCTGAAGTTGATTTTGTTGTTTTCCGTCAGTAGATGTCCTTTCTTATTTCTGATATATCTGTCATTTTTTACGGTCTCCAGTCTAGAATACAAATCATTTCTCGGGTCTTCCCGATTTTGTGCAGCAACCTTTTTTACATACTTGTATTTTATGTGATCCTCGTCTTGACCAGAAGCCTGCCACTGTATTTAGCAAATGCCACTTGATTTCTGGATTTGTAACTTGTTACAAGCAATAGGTTTTGGAAGTTTTATGAAACTAACTAAAAGCCTATGTTGTGACGTCAGTGCTTCTCAAAGTATAACTTTTGTATCTTTAATACTCGTATTTTAGGGATTGTCTTTTAGTGAGGATAAAGTCAATTTGCGATTTAATATGAAATACCCAACTTTGTAGATTTGGCCATTGAAAAGATTTTTTGATCACTTCTGCATTTAGGCTCTATAATAAGCGAAAGTGCGATAGAGAACTAGTGTAGTGTGTTTAAGAGTTAAAGAGAAGAAGAGGGCTACAATAAATAAAAAATTAAGAAAAATACAAGACGTATTTTTAGAAACGAAAAACGTGAAAGATGTTATATTGTCACCGTCACTTGTCACAAATATTTTCTATATTAGTTATATATCGAATAGAAAAAAAAGACATAAAAATTCCCTGGAGGTGGGTGTAGGTTACATTTTGAAAATATTAATTTAATATTTTGGAAGCTGTCTGTAGCTTATACTTGGCGCGTATTTTGAGAGGAGCGCTTAAGCGCGCAGTGACAATCTATTTTAAGCATATTTTTACCCGACTGACCCACCCAGAAGGAGGGTAATGTTTTTACATGTGTTGATTGTATTTTATCATTGAAGTTTAGTGGAGTTAATAAATAATACAATAATTTTTGAATTTTTAATAATACTAATGATAACTTTATTAAGCCATAACATAATACATAAAACCAAGTGTTTAACAGCGGATCCATCTCTTTGTGTTATAGTGTTAATCCTTTTTCCATTCAGCCACAGTCCATCTCCAAATCTACACGGTGGTATATATCACGACGATAGAATTACACTATTAAAATCAAAAATATTTCAATATTTATAAATAGCTAGAATAGCTCCTACGGTGGAGACTAAAATAGACTTGATAATGATGATTAATAAATAATGCTTCGAAATGGAAGCAATAAATACATTACCTAAGAACATACATAGCGTTATTCTTTTCCGCGGGACTAGAAGCTCGGGAAGGAGGTTTTTCTTACTCAATCATACGTAAATTATAATTAGACCGGGACTAAAATTATTATTTACATGCAAGTTCATAACTATTCCAGCTACTGGGTAATTAATTCTGTAGATGGCAGTTTCTTATAATAACTAAACGTTCGACTATATGTTTATTACTTATCATTTATTTAAAATAACTACATTGTAATGTGTAGCAAAGATAATAAATACCCGATTTCAGGAGAAACTATTTTATCCTGAAATTTTTAGTTAATTTATCACTTCAGTTCGCCCTAGGCTAAACTAGTTTGGCCTAGGGCGAACTGAATTTGAATATTCTTCAAATCTTTTTTGTAGCTTTTGGGGTTTAGATCACCAAAGAGACTTCATTCTTGAAATCAGAAATGACGAACGCGACTTTTTATAAAAAATCGTCTTATATGTCGCTGTCTTTATGGGTGTAGATTTCGATAATGACGTTAGTTTTGGAATCAAAGATGGCAGACGCGACTTTTCATGCAAAATCGACATGCGTGTCGTTGAATAGATTTTTTGCGGTGAAGATTTACAAAATGACATCAGTTTTGGAATAAAAGATGGCGAACGCGACGTTTAAAGCAAAATCGATATGGGTGTCGTGTTGGTTTTGTTAGGTTTAGGTTTCGAAAATGACGTTTGTTTTGATAATCAAGTTGGAGACTGCGACTTTTTATGAAACATCGATATGGCTGTCGTTTTATAGGTTTTACTGAGTCCGCCCTGTTGGATCGACGGACTCCGAAAACCTATACAACGACACCCATATTAATTTTTCACGAGAAGTCGCATCCGCCAACTTGGATTCCTAAATTGACGTCATTTTCGAAATGTACACTCAAAAAACCCATATTGATTTTTCATAAAAAGTCGTATCCGCAATCTTGTATTCCAAAAGTGACGTCAGTTTTGAGTCCACTAAAGAGCTCGTCCAGATGGTTTTACTTACCAATCAAAACAATCTGAAATATATTGTTACATTTTTAACGACATATTGGGTGCTACCTATGAAATTGGCGTTTTTTTCCGCTTGCCATTTTTTACCTAATGAGAATAATTTACAGGTAAACACATTTTTTTTAATTAAAACTTGAAAGTAACCTATATTATCAACATTCTACATGCATTGTTTTTTTTTATTTTTGTGTATTTAATTATTGGAAAATGCTCATGGAAAGAACTTATTTCAGGTTTGTCCATTTCAATCAAAAATGTAGCCTTAGTATGAAAAATTCACTTTGCTCGAAATTCTCTATAGAAAACGCCAATTTCATAGGTAAGGACCTAATACCAAAACTACTATAATTTAAAAACAATTGCCCATCTACATTTTGACATCCCCTCTTACTTACTACCCTAAGGTAGAACACTATCACCCAACCACCCATTAGCAGCCGGCCCAGGTGTATAAACATACGTAATATGGACGCTTCTGCCCGCCACCCGTCTGCGTGGTTGGCCAAGGCAAATGAAACTTTAATATGCTGGACTAGGGCACAATTTCGTTTAAAGGGGTCGATATCATTATCGAGCGGTGGCTATTGGATCGGTCCCCAGATTTTCACCGGAGCTCAGACAGAAGCAGGCATAACTTGATTTATACGGGGGAGTCAAAATATTTGACTCGTTTTACCATGCTCATTTGCGAGAAAAAGAAGCATAGTGCCAGCTGCTTTTTCCACAAATATGTCAATAATCATATATGTACCTTTTTAAATTTTAGAAGATTTAAACAAAAATTGTCTAGAACTAGGGCTCTGGGTACAAAAGCGAGCGCTAGCAAAAAAAAACTTAATTTTATCAATTTCTAAATCTTTTTATATCCATTGTTGTCATAATATTAGGTCGGGAAAAAGTAATTTCGAATTTTGTATGAAGATTTTATCTGTCCATACAAAAGAGGTGTAACGTTGACTTCAAAATTCTCAGACTGAAAATTGGTGATATTCTTACTGAGACTGCAGTATCTCTATATACACCAAAATTCACGTACAACGTATTTTGAATTCGTCGAGCTCCGTGGCGCAGCGGTCAACACGCTAGCCTGCGACACGGGGGTCCCGGGTTCGATCCCCGGTCAGGTCAAGATGGAAAAAGATCTTTTTCATATTGACCTGGGTCTTGGATGTTTATCTATATAAGTATATATTATAAAATATAGTATCGTTGAGTTAGTACCCTGCGACACAAGTTCACAACTTACTGTGGGGCTAGCTCAATTTGTGTGATATGTCCCTATATATTTATTTATTTATTTATTTATCTACACTTATTAACTTTGAGAAATGTAATATTTCATAAATTTTTATGCGATAGAAAAGTGTCGGGATAATGTTTTGTACACGAATATTGAAAAAAATCAAGTCTGTGTTTGTACATTTACTATAAAATTCCCCGACCTAAAAAGAGATCATTTGAAGACGAGTGTCACACGTTCAAAAATAGTACCCCAGAGTACGATAGACCACAGCTAAATAAAACATCATTAATAAAAAAATATTACATCCATACATATAATTACATCTTTATCCCTTGCGGGGTAGACAGAGCCCAAGATCATTAAACAAGGCCACGTTAAGCCTGTAGTGTAGTGTAGTGTACCTAGGGATAATTTAATAACAGATCGTTTTAGAAAAATAAAAAACTGTTTTTCAGGCGCTGTGGTATGAGACACTAGCGCCACCCAGCAATTAATTCTTTTAATCCTAAATCATATCAAACTTAAAAATCTAATAGCCGAATATAGTTAATTAGTTACTAGTATTATATTCTTGGTACTATTAAATTAAATTAAATAAAACTACTTACACCCAAAAGTGGCCACTATTGACGGTAATAAGTATTTCTCTTAAACTTAAATTATGATATCTATGAAAAGCCATACCAAAATACTGCAAGTAATTTACTAGGGCATTCCGCTATTAGATTTATTGATATTGATATTTTAGGACAAAAAAATTTCATTGCTGGGTGGCGCTAGTGTCTCATACAACAGCGCCTTAAAATAGGAACCTTTTTCATTTGGAATAAAATTGTCACCCACTGATTTTAGTAGTCATGACAAACATTTAATTATAAGTAGATATATACACCAAAAATTACTTTTAAATCTCTCAATTTTTGTAAGTGCACTGAGTTGTGAAAATCTTAGAGATCAAATTATATAAACATAACTTTTATAATTAGAAAAAAATATAATTTTCGGTTGCGATGCATTCATTAAAAACCGATTAACGAAGTGTTTGTCTAAGTTGCCCTAAATTTTCGGTCTATACTTCTGAGAAAGGACTTCCGTTTCGGACTTCCGTTCCGGTCTACGGATTTTTTTCCGGGAACGGAAGTCCGGAATTTCCATGTAGTCGACACACGAAAATTTTTATACATTTGTTCGAGTGTTGGATTGAACCCGGGTGGTGGTCCGGATTTTTTCCGCCCCGGCCCGGCCCGACACCGTGTAATGTAGTCCAGGCCTTAATCATCAATTTTATGATTGGTGGATTTTGACAGCTTGTGTCACACGACACAGAGCCCACTGCCGAAAAACTGCTTGTATGGATTTTAGGGCATAGAACACATGTCAATTAAGTTTCAATTTGTGGCCCCCAATAGAAACATAAACGGAATTGTGGTAACGGAATTTCGTTTATGGTCTTTATTGCCTAGAGAAAACATAAGGCAGTATGTCGTCTGATACTAGTAATAGTATCTTCTTCGTTGTTTGTGACAGTGCCGCCACCTGGGTGAAAAATTTTCCCCCAGGTGGCGATTCAATGCAATGCAATTCAAAATTGATTTCCGTTCCGGAGTGTTTGATATTATTGTGCATAAATGACGATCGACTTCTTTTTAAAAATAATTAGGGGCAAAGTTGCATTGGCCATTTGAAGTTGTGGTCACAACTATCATACAGTCTAAAGAAACTTATGTCTGTATTCACTAGTGTTTGACTTAAACACTTAAACACACAAACGTCAACTTTTGGTGGTAATAAGTGGAATTATGATATTGCTGAAAGGTAATACACAAAAAACTAACCTTACATGTAATTACTAGAACCGAAGTACTGACGTAGATTTTACAAATTTGATCTTATTTACAATAATAAAATTACGGGAGGTGGCGCCTCCCGTAATTTTATCGGGTCAAAAGTTTTTACTGCTTCCTTTCTGCGTCAGGTGGACGGCCAGCAGTACAAACTTAGGGGTCGACAAGACCCCAACTGATTGCTGGGAATGGCATCAGACTCGGGTTTGCTGCCAACTACGACATCTTTGCCCCAAGCCCCAGAACTACTTCTGGAAAGCCTCTCCTGCAAGTGCTAGAAACGTTGTACTGGGTCTTGCTATCAGGTCATGCATGCTAATCGTGGCACATCAGGCATTGGGCGTTGCCTGGGTGCGCAAGGCTTGGAGAGAATTTGCTGTCTCTCCAAGCCTTGCGCACCCCGGCAACGCCCAAACCCGAGATTCGTCCCTCCTGGGGATACGTACATTAACTTTATAATGATAGTTTTTAAAAATGTCTTTGTATAGTTTGTATATTGTCTCTATTTTCTCACTTAAATTTGATTTAGATTAGCATAAGTTTTTTTGTTGCTTTTAGATAATATAGACTCATAGAAAATAAATAAACTTATTTTTTTACTAAACTAAATTACTTTTATTTTAACACTCGATTTTTATCACACCTATGGACGGATCTTTAGATTTAAAAAAAAAATCGATGAACGCACCTTTATTTTCAAAATAACGGTAATGAAATTTGCTATAAGTAACTTCATTTTCCATTAATTTCCCTTTAGATACCTCATTATACCTGATATTTTGGTCGAAAGTCAGAGTCAGTGAATTTCCAATTTTTCAACTTTTTGGGGAAAAAGTGAACATGACAAAAAATAGAAACACACTTATTAGACCTAGACAATCGTATTAGGGCTCAAACTATCTGGAATTTTGTATGCTTTAAAAAAGTATCGTCAGAGCTATAAAATGTCAATTTTTTTGTCACAAAACAAAAAACAGAGAGAAAAATTATGGTGGTTATTTAGCAATTACTCAGTGCGCGAAAATTCAGACTGCTGAAAATCTGAATAAATATTATCTAGATAGACCCAAATAACTTCAGCGTTTTTATTTGTATGATATGACTGACCTATAATAATATGAAGTTGATAAAGAGATACATGTACATCCAAATTCGAATAAATTTGATTTCATTCGATGGTTTGCTCTATTCGTGACCCTAAAGGCTACAAAGAAAGGTTATTTTAGAAATAAAACATTTATTTTACATTTGTTTTATTACCACCAATGGTAAGACTAAGTTACACTTAATTTACAGTAAAAAATTACAATATGTGTAATTTCTTTTACTACTCACTTCACTTTAAGATTGGCGATGTAATTATGCTTTTGATAATATAATTATTAATTTATTATAGTTCAACCTTAAATTTTACCTATTTAGAGAATCGAATCTCACTTTAAATTTTACAATATCTGTAATTTCTTTTACAATTCACGTCACTTTAAGATTGACGGGTAAATGCTTTTAATAATAATAATTAATCTAATATGGTTTACAACCATATTTTAGTACCTATCTATTTATACCATCAGATATTAGTTCAATATAGGTACTTACAAGGATAATTGCATTAATTAATAAAATTACAATTTAGAAATATAACTAATTCATATAACTGTCACAATGAAAACGGATCCCGTCGGCATAGGACAGACCAGCCTATACGCGCATCTAGAAGGCTACTCTTGTGCAAATGTTTCGCGTTTAAAAAAGTTTAAGTGCTTTAGCAAACATGATGATGATAAATTAACTGTGTAAATTAATTAACATAGGTATCTCTCCATACAATCTACATTTGATACACATAACTTTAACAATTATTATTCACTAACTGGTAAGATATGTATTTTTATGAGTATTATTTAACTCCGTTGATACGTCACGTATACGAGACAAATATTTACAAATAATTAGACAATGCACCATTCTTTTCCAATAGGACAGGATGTGAAAAAAAAACAATAACTAACATGCAAATATCAAAATACATACAAAAACTACATATAAAAACTTACTAAAACTTGACATATATGTCAAGTCATGAAATCGCGCTAATTTTTATATGTTTATATAAAAACTTTTATTGTCTCGTTAGTAATGTCAAGCTTTTAAAGCTAAAATAACGTCGACTTCCGTAGCACAAAAAAGCTCGAGATATTTTATACCTTACTAGCTAATTGGGGCCAACTTACATGCTCAAACACAAAAAATGTGTTCGCACGCGGGCATCATTTCTCATTTTTAATTTAAATCTAAATTTCGTTAACATAGCACCATACCAAGATCCCCGATATGAAATTTCCTGCATATTGACAATTTAATTCGTTAAACTGTACATTTTCCAAAGCAACAAATAACTAACATTTGTAAATTTCAATAGATAAAATTAATAATATCAAAAAAGTATGTCAGTAATAATCACAGCCGTGAAATAATTCGTTGTACGAACCGTTGTTTTTCTTGTTTATATAAAATAATTCCTTACTAATAGTTTACAACCTTTTTCAATATCAAGTATAATAAAGTATTAATAAAAGACAAAAATAAAAGTCGCATTAAAATATTTTTTAAATAGAATACCAATATTGTGAACAACTATTTCTTCCTACTTTTTTTTTAATTGACGTAGACTTTGTTCAATTATTGTGACTAAATATTGTCCTTAAAGTACTTACTTTGTTTTTTTAACACTGACTAGAAATGTTATGTTAAATTTAATATTCTGACACAATTACTTGGTAGTTACTCGTATGTATATCAAATTTATATAAATTACTTTAGAATATGTAACAAAAGTTACACTTTGATCCCAAATGTTTACCACACGGTATTATTTTGGTTTCCATAATATAATTTGTACTTTCATAATTTTCCATAATGATCCGTCATAACATTAATTTTCACTTTTATGATTTATACACATATATCAATTTGTTAGTCATAACAATAAATTGCCATAGTATAAAATTTTATTGATTTCAGTAAATGTTATTTTACAAAATCGATACTTACACATAAATCTTATACATACTAAATGTTACAGAGGGTAGGTTAGGTTTGCTAGGTTTCCTTTGAGATCAAAGCACGAGCCCGCAACCCCTAATTTAGGGAGGTTCTATCCTTGATGTGCTAGTATGGGCAATAACATTAGACTGAACAATTGTTTTGGAAAATGACTTTCTGAAAATAAAAAAGTGCAGTGGTTAACACGGGTTCGATGACAGGTCATGATGGAAAATAATCTTTTTCAGATTGGCCTGGATGCTTATTCGTAAATACCTGACGCGTTAGCCAATCGAAGTTGCTCCGTTAATAGCAGACATGTCAAACTAACGCGTCAGTTATTTAGCTAAACTAGCTTACATAATAATTCAACTAGGTATAAAGTAAAAAATTGCTGGTGCAGCAGATGTAAATGTTCTTAGACAACTATAAAACAATAAATGTATTATTAATAAGTCTTAAAATAACAGCAGTATGGTAGTAAAACTTAATATATTATTTTTTGATTTATTAATTCCTATGGGTATATTATTTACCAAACACATGTTTATGGGCAGTGTGTTGCCTAGATTTAGTTTTTTTTTTTACTCCTGATGGTGCTTTATAGTACCTATAGTATCGTGGAGTTAGTATCCTACGACACAAGTTCGGTTCCCTATCTAAGCATACAAATTTAAGTCATAATGTAACATGGCATATGTACTGTTTTTAGGCATAATCATTTTTAAGCATAACGTCCTTACGCATAACAGAGTACGCATAATAATTTTAGGCATAATGTACCTAAGCATAATAATTATTTAGCCATAACATTGTAAAGCATAAAAGTATGCAAGCATAATGATATCAAACCATAATTTCGCCAGGAATAACATTTCTTTATGCATAAAAATTCTTAATCATAGCATTTTTATTCACACTACACACACACACTACGCACAAAACTTATAACTTTTTATTGTAAATTGTAAATTTATAACAATATATTAAATGGTTTTCAATATTAGCTCACTTAGTACATAGTTTTATTTTTAATCTCAGAATAGTTTTTAATTAAGGAATTTGAGCTTATAACATGGATTCATACCTGTTGAATTATCTTGTACATGAATAAAAAATTAATAATAATATGTAATAGTATGTAAAACTCTCCAAACCTTAGCTCATGAACTATGAAAATTATAATATGTGCTAGTTGGAGTTAATTATGAAATCTAATGCAAAGTAGTTAATGATAGTAATTACAAACATGACTTTTCTTGACTTCTGCCAAGTAGCAACACAAGATGTCAAGAGTTGCTCAAAAGATACCATAGGCTAAAGTAATATAAGATAAGAAAGGCTTTATAAAAAAATATATAATAAAGAAAATTTATGACGAAAAAGGAATCGGAGCAAAGCATAAAGGCTTTTCCACTGCCGAGAGGGTGAGACAGGGAGAAGCCATTTCTCCAACCAAAACTTGTTCATCGCTTCTTTGGAGGCCGTCAAGCTTCTGGAATGGAATAGCTTGGCATCAATAGCAATGGCGCGCGATCCTTCAATTTGCCTATGATATTATTTTCAATCTATTTAATATGATATTTTAGTATACATTCATTTCCTTTTAAAAACTAATTTACGAAATTCTTAGTTTGTTATTGTCAATATCTAATTATCATTTGAATTAACTTTCTTTTCACATACTATTAACAATGTACTCTTGCCAGGGTCCATTATCATATTTAATAAATCATTGGCAAACATTGCCTTAGGGGGTTGGTGGTATTCCGGCACGTGAAAACTAAGGGTTTGGACAGTCGGTAGTTGAAAACATGAAAACTGTCCAGGGGGAAATGATTCGGAGAGGCCACGAGTCGAGAAGCGACTCTTGGGGATTTTCAAAAGAGGGAATGGATCCTTGTATTTATGACTTTCTATTTGTGTGTCATTAGATGAGGCTGGCCCAAGAGGATAAAGAAACTGAGCTCCATATTGGCTTTGATGAACAGTTTGGTGCGGTCTGGGCAGATTAGCAACTTTTGAAGCGAAGGAAACAGATAAGTCCGGATTTAGATAAACATTTGAAGGAAGATATTGAGCTGTTGCTTCTGATGAGGGTCCTGGCTTGTTTGGTCTTGGTCTTGGTAAATCTGGATACAGCTGTCTTGAGATTTCGTCCATTGATTTGTTGTGCATAAAGTTTCTAAAGATCTGGTTAGTGATTATAATGGTTCGCCGCTTGGTTGGCTGGCCTTGTTCATTTGTGTAAAATATTTGCTTCACATTGCAGAACAACGCAACGAGTCCTGTTATGGCGTAACAAAACTGCCTAAAATCGTTGATACCTGAAAAAGTTGAAATTTATTTTTAAACGCATTTATTTGAGTAAATTAATCAAATTACGGCGTCTTGCAGTTAAATGATTCGACGAAGGTGACGTTTACGTGTGCTTTTACCCCGCTCCTCTCTTATTGAGGAGTTATTTAGCATACGTGAACTTTCACATGTGTCTCTATCTCTGATTAAAACTACTAATATATATAAATTAATACAATATCTTTAAAATAACAAATAAGTGTTAGTTAACTCTATGAATAAGCACTTGCCAAATTCTTGTAACCAATGCCACCGACCAATCAGAGAACAGTTTATCATTTTTTATTGGTTATCGGTTGATAGTGTACCGTAAAAATGCACACTGAGCAACGATTGATCCACTCGTGAATGATTAGACTTGTGGCAAAATCGTTAATTATCAAATTACTGCCAGGCACCGTAAGTTGATCAATTAGCTAATAGTTATTGTGTTAAATAATACATTTTAACTGCCGTTTATGATTTTCGGAATTTGACAACATTTCATTTTCACTAAGGACACAAAATAAAAAAACCATTTGGAGATCTTAGAGTTTAAAATAATATATATTTTTTTCAGAATTTTCAGAACATTGTTTACTGAAATAATAAATAATTTCTAAAATATATGCAAAAAATGGAAACTCAGGGCAACATAATTTCGTGCCTGTTGCCTGGGGACCTAGTAAAAAAGAAATATTTTTTGTCAATGAATTATTGACATTGACATCACTGCCGAAAACCTGCCTTTACGGATTTTAGGGCATAGAACACACGTCAATTGAGTTTGAATTTGTGGCCCCCAATAGAAACTCAAACGTAATTGTATGGCATTTTTTTTTCATTTTCACCCTCACTCCCTTATTTGTCTATGATCTTTATTGCCTAGAGAAAACAAGGCAGTGGGTCGTCTGATACTAGTAATAGTATCTTCTTCGTAGTTTGTGATTGACATTTAAGTTTGTTGATTTGAATGAAAGAGGTTATAAAGATTATTCAGTTTTTTTCTTTGAATTTATTTTATATCAACTTATAAACTAACTTTTTTGTGTCTTTGTAATAAAATAAACGCTATGTTATATACAAAAATCTTTTATTTAGAAAAAAATACAAGGATAATTAAAGAAGTACAATCATGTTATCGTACATTCAGTATCGTATTGAAAATCTTACTCTTTAAGTATGACTACATAGTATAAAACAAACTATCACTTCATAGTATAAAACAAAGCCTTTTCCTGCTGTCTGTCTGTCCCTGTGTATGCTTAGATCTTTTAAACTACTCAACGAATAAGGTACAAAGCAAGATATCATGAATGTATGGTGCCGGACTTGGTGTTAGGCCCAACACCATACATGAAGAGATGATGTTGTTGCTTGCTGGGTTGAAGGTGGTGGTATGGAGATACAAGATCACGTCACAGAGAAAGTATTTGAAGTTACTTGGCGATCGCTGGGTGTGACGGATCCTTTCTCGGTGGTAGTATCCAGGCTCGCCAATAGATAGTATCACGGCTCCAGTCGACAGTATCTCAATTAGTTGTTAGATAAAGTTATTTATATTAAAAAAAGAGCTACACGCGCACTACATGATGTGGGCCGTGGGTCGATAAATGTGCGAGGTAAGCTTGTACCATATATTTTCTGTGGTTGCAAGACTCCATTTTGTCTTCCAACAGCCCAAAATCCAATAAAAACATGTACAAAACTATTCGAAGTTTCCTGTATCTCAAACAAACACTATCTGACATATTAAATGATGACAATGACAGATTGACTACTGACGTATTGTTGCTTTATTTTTATACACCAACCGAAGCAAATGAACTGCTCACGTATTATCCCTAGTTTTGCACTTACGCCCTTTTGTAATGAGCAGCTTTTAATTATTAAAATTCCTGGCTAAATATTTTTTTTTAAATTAAAAGGAAAAATACGTATCCCCTATTTTTGTATCTATTTTCAATCTAACTTCATATTTAGAGGGGTTCAAAAAATGAAATGTTGTCAATTAACTCGGAAATTGATCAACTTACGATTCTTGTTATTTTCCAGTAACTATTTAATAATCAAATTACATAACGCACCTTAACTTATTAAAAAATAAAAATAAATAAATCATATTTTCTCATAATGCAATCAAAATTGGATAATTTCATCAATACACTTTTAAATTAAATGATAAATACTAACTTAAATAAAGTTAATTTTAACTTAAATTAAGTTAATTTTACATATAGTTATGGATGGAATTAGTTGAGTGGTTCGCGGCAGAATAGCACCAGTCCAAGTCTTCCCCTGGGTGTCGTAGAAAGCGACTTAGGAAACACAAGCTAAAAAAAGCTTATAAACTTCAAAGAAACCTTTCCAACCCGTTTGGCCAGCGTGGAGAGTGTAAGCCATATCATGTGACTGCTCTGGAATACATGGCTCTGGTAGTACAGAGAGGGTCATGCTCCTGAAGTGGAAAATAAAAAAGACCTGATGATCAAAATGATATGGATAGAATGATTATTGAGTAATTAAATAGTCTGAAAACATCAGAGTTTTTTAGGTTTGGATAGTCAAAATAAAGTTCGAAGTTATTTCACATTATGAAAAAAAAAATGCAGAGGTAAAATTTAAAAAGTGAAGGTATTTTTTTAAATAATACAAATTGATCCTTTTACAGTTATTTTACTTTTATATTACCTTTTACATTCCCGGCAGAATAGAATTCTTCCCGTGGATGTCGTAAAAAGCGACTTAGGAAACACAAGCTAAACAAACCCGTAACATCAAACCTCTCCAACCATTGGAGAGTGTAGGCCAAATAATCTTACTGCTCTGGCTTTAATATGGCTCTGGTAGTACAGAGAGGGTCGTGCAGGAGCAATGGAGACTAAAAAAGACTTGATGATGATGATTAACATACTAGCAGCCCGCCCCAGCTTTGCCCATGGTACATACCCAGCCTATAGCACTTAACACTTTGTCATTCCTATCCAACGGTGAAAGAATTTTTGAAATCGGTCTAGTAGTTCCTGCGATTAGCGCTTTCAACCAAAGAAACAAACTCTTCATCTTTATAATATTAGTGTATATTTGTTTCTAATTATTTTATAATAATAAAGTAACAGTAGGCTAAATTATTTTAAATAACAAAATGAGTATTTGCAATATTTCATTTAAATATGGGTTAACTAAAATACTATCACATACAACGTGTTAATGAAAAAGCGCAAATCCTCAGACACCCCAACTCATTTTTATTGAAAAAGAATTATTAAATTACTACATATTTTTGCGCATTATTTACGAAAATACTAGCTTTGTTTTGTTGTTCGTTTTGACAGGCTGAGTCACCCCATGAAGAAATAGGTAATATCAGTGGTTATTTACACGCTGTTTATTTGAAACAAAGGTTCACTAGTCCATTTTGATTCAACAGTAGTGTTACTACCTGCCAATAACCAGTGAGACATTATGCTGCGTTAGGCATGCAGTTATTGCATGAATATGCTTGCATCCCTTAGTCGGCTTTTACAATTAAATCAATTGGTCTTTTGACCGCAAGTCGCAAAAGTAAAAGAAGAATTGACCCACCAAAGTCTCTCTCTAGTTCTGATGCTTTGAAGTCCGGGATTCACCTACCGGATTTTTCTCTCCGCCAATTCTTACTGCGTCGTCATCATCATCATCACGTCTTTGTTAGTCTCCACTGCAGGAGCACGACCCTCTCTGTACTACCAGAGCCATATATTAGTCAGAGCAGTCAGAGCATTTGGCCTACACTCTTCACGCTGGCCATACGTGTTGGAGAGGCGTGCCACTGCGTACTTTCTTCGAATTCCTTGACGATTGAGACATTTTTCGACCATTGGTACGCTTTATCATCTCGACTTATATTATTACAACCCCATTTAATATCCTAATCCTAACTAATACTAACAGAGTGAAACGAAAGTGAGTTTGTTTGTATATTTGTTTATTTGTTACTCTTTCACGTCCTATCAACTGAACCGATCATCGTGAAATTTTGCATGCACATAGATTAGGGTACTGAGAAGCTACGTATCACGCGGGCAAAGCGGCGGGTAACAGCTAGTCTATTATAAATGCGAAAGTGAGTTTGTTCTTATTGCCTACGCTTTCACGCTCTATCTATTGTGAGGTCCCGATTCCATGATGAAATTTCATGACAATCCGATAATCATGAAATTTTGCATCACGTTGTCTAGAGTGCGGAAAAAGGTACAGACCTTTCATCCCGGAGAAAAGTACTGTTCTCGAAGGATCGACACTCTAACGCGACCGGAGCTGTGGGCAAAAGCTTAGTACATGATAAAATCAAGCCACTGTTTTAGCATACTTACTGAAGCTTTGTTTTATAGGCGGTGACAACAGGTCCCTGATTACAATTGTAAATTCAGCTGGCAGCTGGGGTTGGACGCTGCCCGGGTTGCTACCCTTCCTACCGGCCTTGTCGTCACCCATGCTGCTACCCTGGCCAATGTTTTGGTAAGTCGCCATCTTTACTTCCTAAAAATAAAAAATAAATGTTTTAAATCCTAACTATCCTAATCCTAACTAATATTATAAATGCGAAAGTGAGTTTGTTTGTTTGTTACGCTTTCACGCCCTATTTACTGACCCGATCATCATGAAATTTTGCATACACATAGGTTAGGGTACTGCGAAAGACAAAGGCATATATATATCACGCAGGCGAAGCCGCGGGTAACAGCTAGTGAGTAATAAATAAACAGCCTTTTATAGCCATACTTTAAGTATATTTATTTACAAGTTAGGTAGGTATATCATTAAGTATAATGTAAGTAGGCGAAGGAATGCCTCAGCTTGTGCTGCCTGGGACATGCGTCTCATAGGTAGCGCTGATGTTATGCGGGAGACACTGATATGAGGGCTAAGACTTTACAGTTAATAAGAAAAATTAAAAGAAAAATCTTGAAAAAGCTGACACCAGTGTTGGCCACATACACATACGAAAAACAAAAAAAAAAACAAATAAACAGAAAGTAATAAGAAAAGTTACACAATTTAAACATTTAAATGTTTAAATTGTGTAACTTTTTCTTTTTCTTATTCTAAATTAAAATGTTAATAAGCAATTGCTGGCAATATGCAGCATAATACCAAATTAACCGAAATTACAGTGAGGGCGGATGTGCTGTGATGTATACGTGTGTTGTGTATATGTGTTCGTGTCGGGGTGTGAGTGGGGGGAAGAGTATGTGACATATATAAAGGGTCTTTGTATATAAATTTGTAATTACACTTAGTTTCGGGTTATGCTGCAATGAGCGAGTGCTGCTCAATTTTGCGATCGAACTCGTTGAGTATCTGATGATTATTGTATTAAATTTGAATATAAACATATTAAATCGATATTTCAGAACAGTTATGTGGGCTCATTCGGACTGAAAACTCAAAATACCACAGTAATCACGGTAAGTATCCCGACATGTTTCATTCCTTTGTTGATAACCGTAAAAGGTTAAAAGCTCTACTAATTGTATCTTTATCTAATTTTAATCCAGTTTTAATACATTTAACACGTAGGTACGTACCTGTGAACTTTATTTATGAAACAGTAAAAGTAGGTAAGTATTTATAAAACTTGGAAAATAGAATATAGTTATACTTAGCTAAAATATTAATTTATCATGAGTCGTTATTATATTTATTTAAAAATATATATTATTAAAGTACATACATACAAATAAAACTATTATTTATTGATGTTGTAGATAAAATAAATTGTTATGTACTTACCTATTTTATTTCCAATGTAAGTTAGTCTAAAATTAATTACAAATAAACTAAAACTTGTAAAAACTACAAAAATCACTTACCAAATATTGTTCCGAGTGCTACAGTAAAACCTGTTCTTCAAAATGTTCAAATTCCCGAAGCAGTGGGCGGCAGAAGCGTCTTGTAGTAATACGCACGCGCGATCGCTGAAATTAAATGTATAAGTAACTCAAGCAAACAAAATGACCTCTGACGGAATGGCCTGAAAACTCAGTTCTGCCTGAGCCGACCCCTGGGCATCCGAGCTGTGCACTGCGCATGCACCACAAAGGCGGATCTACAGCGGTTTTTTTGTACTCAAAAACAGGGCTTGATGGATAAGGGGCTCCATTGTAAGTTAGTCAACTAATCTTGCCACCTCTACCAGCCTTTCTTGAAGGGCCTAGCATTCTA
The DNA here is from genome assembly GCA_963082605.1 of Rhodophaea formosa. NCBI lineage: Eukaryota > Metazoa > Arthropoda > Insecta > Lepidoptera > Pyralidae > Rhodophaea > Rhodophaea formosa. The sequence continues at coordinate 14,988,759 of OY720203.1, read as the reverse complement.
CGGTATGTACAACTTTATGATGGTATTGTCGAAAAATCCTTAACCCAGGGTCCTTCAAACTTTCGGTTTGGATGAGTCACCGTCCCATTTCTAAACTGTAAAGTACTTCGAGGGGCAACTTGCTCTGTGTAGAAAGAGAAAATACGTTAGATTTGGGTGCGCTGCTGTTTTTCTCGCAGAACTGCACAACTGATTTTATCCTTCTTGTCATTGAAATAATATTTTATCGGATCAGTGACCGAATCGGGTTTTCTATGTATAAATCATAGTGTTTGTTCCTCTGTACGTCACGCTTAGGTATTCTCTTTCTGCACAGAATCTAGGAAATATTTCTTTTTTTTTTCGTGTTTGTTAGCGATAAAAACTGGGGTCAACTGATACGACAAGATTTAAATCAGCCTTTGGAATGTCTCACCACTACACTCTTCACTACTTTTTTTTATTTTAACTATTTTATCCCACTGCCGGGCAAAGTTGATCAAACTCTGACTATTCACTCCATCGTGGTCTATTCCTGTAACGTCGCCGCCTTTGTGGACTTCGTAGCAAAATAGGCTCAGCGATCCGGGTGCATAAGAAATACTTGGCCCGCCCAATCCCATTTTAATCTTTCAGTTTTGCTCCCCACATCTACTTATACAACACTTGTCGTTGAGTGAAGTGTAGTATTTAGGGTTCTGTCTAGGACTCTTCGACCCATCGCCCCTTTGCAAATCTCGAGTTTGGACGTCATTCCCTCCGGCAACGGGCAAAATACACATGTGAATGAGCCTGCGTTATTTATATAACTTTTTATAAATAAAAACCGGCCACGTGCGTGACGGGCCACGCGAAGTATAGGGTTCCGTAGTTGCGAATGACAACTTTGAGTTCACACTGTTTACACTTGCACCTCACCTCAAATTTTACATTTTCCAGTACATTTTATAAGTTGGTTGCCTATAACTTTTTAGTTTGCACTTAGTACCCAGCTCTGATAGTTTTCCTTTCAACTTCAGTATATATACTACTGCTGTAATTTTTTTCACGTATCCATATATAACCGTTTAGCAAATAGAGGGGGTGGGACACGTACCTCTAACAAAAATTTGCACTTTAAAACCAAATATTTCGGAAACGGATCCCTAAATCAAAAAATGGTGTTATCAACCTCACAATATTTTTCAAAGACCTTTTTAATGATACCCCACACGATGGGTAAGTAGAGAAAAAAAAATTACTCCCCCACTTTACTTGTATGGGAGCTACGCAAAAAAAAATTTTTTTTCAAGATTTTTTTCTACGACCTTTTTGCCATGATTAATATACATACTCATACCAAATTACAGCTTTCTAGTACTTATAGTCTCTGAGTAGAACCGCGGACGGACAGACAGACAGACAGACAGACAGACATGGCGAAACTATAAGGGTTCCTAGTTTACTACGGAACCCTAAAAACGGGTTCAAATAGAGGTTTCAAGATCGGAACATATTTTTGTAAGCATTGTAACAATGCTAGATTATTCAAAATAGAAAAGTGCAGGTACAATATATTTTCAAAATTCACGCCTTAAACTAGTCAAAAAGGGGTTAATAAAAAAAGTATTTATGGAAATTTTATTATTTTTAAGTCATCGCAATGAAAGTCAATATTTATCATCTCGGAATAATACTAAAATTAACTTTTCTATTTTAGTAAGTATTAAAATTAATTTGAAAGTTAGTTTTCATAAAATATAATAACATAAGGGTATAAGATTGGGGTAGATAGTTGCTAAAAGCATTCATTCTAGAAAAAGTTTTCTCGAAGGATCAATTTAATTTATTTGTGGAAAAAGTAGTACAAAAAAGCAGCTGTTAGCACAAAATACACATATCTCACCTTTCACCTATCTAGGCATGCAAATATTCAAGAAAGTTTAATTATTACGTTTACAATTTTTCCCTAAAGTATTCTTCTATTGTGTAATACCTAACATTTCTCAGTCAGAATATTTCGTAATCTAATCTTAAATGTCTGCAATGGTAGATCCTTAAAGTCATTTGGTAACTTATTGTAGATACGAATAGCCATCGGATTACTGTTTTGGTCATAAAGAGTGGTTTAAATGTTAGGTAGTTTAAGTTTATTAGGATATCTACCTCTATATCCATCAATGTCACAATTCCTTTGAAATAGTGTTGGATGCGCTTTGACAAAGTGACACATTTCATAAATGTAAAAAGACGGTAGAGTTAATAGTTTCATCTTTCTGAAGTAATCTTTGCAACTCGTCCTCTGTGGGATTTTACACATCTATAGATCTTATACAATTTTTCTGGGCAATAAATGATCTGACGCATTCCCCAGAATTCCCCCATATGATAATACCATATCGCAATAAGGATTCCACATAACCGTGATATGCCATCAGCGCTGTTCTTAAGTCGATTACATTGACTAGCCTCCACAAGTCATATGAGTAAATATTCAGTTTAGTACAAAGATTTTTAATGTGTGATTTCCACATCATCTTTTTGTCTATAATTTATCTTCGTTACATTCCCTGATGACCTGCTCTTCACACTTTACTGTAATATCCCCTATTCTATTGTTCCTTTGGTTGTGAAATTGTACATATTTAGATTTCATTGTGTTCAATTTTAAATTGTTGTCGTTTAGCAAATTTGTAATGTCCTGTAAAGTATTATTTATTTCATCATTATAATCATATATCAAATTTGATAAATTTGAAATCATTATAGAAAGATCATCAGCAGATAATGAACAAAAGTGTCTAGTGGCTTTCGACAAGTCAGTAATATACAATAAAAATAATAAGAGTCCCAAAATTCTGCCTTGAGGAACAACACCTACATTACTCGTTTTTTATTCAGATTTATATTCTACTTCATATAATTTCTGTCTAAATTAGACAATATAACGTATTCAATTCTATCTTCCAGGTAAGACCTAAGCCAATTTGGCGCATTACCACGATGTCCATATTTTTCACATTTTGGGAGTAATCTTTCATGTGAAACATAATTAAAAGCTTGGGTCATATTAATAAACATAACCGTTGCCCCCACTGACTTATCTACATGACTTAAAGCCTTATTTACTAAGTTAAAGCAGCTAGGACTGCAGACTTGCCATTTTGAAAACCTTTCCGATTTATATCAATAATGTTATGGTTATTAATAAACTTGATAATTCTAGCGTGCATGGCCTTTTCAAAAACATTTGATAATATGGAAATAAAAGCAACCGGTCTAAAGTTTTCCACACTCTCTTATTATTTTCTTTAGGAAGAGGTTTGATGACTGTCACCTTCAGTTTGTCTGGAAATTTTTCCTGATCAGAAATTAAATTAATCAAAATGCTCAAAACAGGTGCCAATATATGTTTACAGGCTTTGATTATGTCTGTAGCTAAGTGATTATAACCAACATCCTTTGTGTTCCTTAGTTCAGTAAATATATTGCAAATTTCGTCGTTCTTTTTTAAAAATCCTCGGGCATATCAGTGGCGGTGGCGAGCTAGGCAACCACCCGGGGCCTCACATTTGCAGGGGCCTCGCACTTCATTTCTATCTGTGTTTCATGCACCATCCGCGGAGGCACGTGCTCTAAATATATAAATATGCAACTAAAATACGCGCGGATGAGGCGGAATATGTTGTAAGATTTTTTGTTATGCCGTAATTAAATTGGGTTAGACACAAAACAGCGTTCAAATAATTTAATTAGAATACAAAGATTTTGTTTGTAATAAAAATAATCATTCAGCAATCCTTGTTTTAAGTACAAAATCTGACACCAGGGTGTGCATGGTCGACTGACCGTGTCACCTACACGAAATGATGATGAGTACAAAATAATCCAAAGGTTAGACGTGCTTCCAGTTTATAATCGGCCCCAATTAAGATAAGATCCTTGTTTTAAGCACTCAGTTTTAAATTAGATAATCAATTTTATAACACTACATAAGAAAAAATATTAAAAGAATTCGTGCTATGTAACAATAGCGTGCGTCAGAAAAGACTTGCAACTTGTTGCTTCTTCAGTATGATCAAGATGTGGGCGGAGGCGGGCTTCGACCCCTCCCCTAACAAAAAGCCGCCCCCTTGACGATGACCCCAACATATCCATAACCCAGCCCATCCCGACCAACCCAGCCCTACGCAACGTACGCCTTAGCTTTGCCCGGGACCTGATAATTATTGATCTATTCATTGTTTGTATTGTTGTTGTTACAAGTTTTTAATTAAATTAAAAAAAAAACTTTTGTTTGCTTATAGACTGACCCTTTTACTGATGATTTTCGCTGGTTGATATTTTTTAATAAAATAATTTTATTCAGTTTTCATGCATATTTGGAATTTTTTACTTGCAATACATAATCTAAATTTGAGAGTGATAGGCATTTTTTATGACTAGATGACGTAGTAATATCTATGAGTTGAGATATTTGTAGGCTTTCTATACACAGTAAGTATGACTTATACATTATCATACATACATACAATCACGTCTTTTTCCCTTGCGGGGTAGACAGAGCCCAGGTCTTTAAAACCTAAAGGCCAAGTTCAGCATGTTGATGGGCTCGTAGGTGGAGAACGGAAACAAAAAAGTGATGGGGTGCTAGCCATCGCCTATTGACGTGATTTCTCACGCCCTTCCCTCGATTGGCTTTTTCGATCTGCGTGGGAAGAGAAGAAGCTGGTACATTCTACTTACGGTTTTAGGGTTCCGTACAAAAAATGAAAAACGGAACCCTTATAGGATCACTCGTGCGTCTGTCTGTCCGTCCGTCCGTCTGTCACTGTTGATTTTCTCCGAATCTAGTGAACCAAATTAAATGAGATTTCGTAAGATGGTGTAAACCTCCGACCCAAACACGGATGTGCAAAGAAAATATAATTTTTTTAAATATGGGTCAGTTTAGGGGGTCCAAATAGAAAATGTTAAAAAAAAGTGTTGCAAACCTTACCGTGTTATATATCAAATGAAAGGGCTTGTTATGAGGATCCCAAAAATATTTTTTTTGTTCGGGAAAAATCAATACTTTTGATTTTATTCACGAAAGAAGGCAAAATTTTACCATTCCCCCCCCCCCCCCCCCCCCCTGATCTCCGAAACTACGGGGCCTAAAATTTCGAAAAAATTACAATATATAGTTTATTGCTTGAAGATTACAGGAAAAAGAATAAGAATTCTATCAGTTTAAAATAAAGCGGTAAACTCACTATAATAAGTTCACCTAGGGAAATAGTTCACTAAAACACCACTAGATAGCGCTAGTCAATTGAATAAAACATTTTTGCACATTGAGTGTGTTCACGAAGCATATTGTACGGAACCCTCATTGCGCGAGTTTGACTCACACTTGTACGGTTTTTTTCTTTTCTCCCAGACCAGCATTTTCAGGATTTCTTATAATTCAAATGTCAAGGAAAGCTAGTTAATTATTGTCCAATGCACAACTACTACCCAAGTTCACAACTAACTGCAGGGCCAGCTCATTTTTGTGATTTGTCCCTGTATCTATCGCTGTTTCAACTCGGGTAAAAATTTCTTTCGTATGTCCGTCTACCCCGCTGTCCGGTTGTTCTTTTCTACAGATCGCAATTTTGAAGCAGGTTTGATATTTATCGTTGATTTAGCTTTTTTTTTGAATGGTTGGGTTAATATTTGCGAGGTAACCTAGGTACCTATGTAACGATGCGCATGATAACCTTCATGCTGCATCTTGCTTTTCACCTCATTTCCCAATCATCATCATCCTGTCCACTTTTATTTCGAAACTCATTTTAAATTCCAAATTAAATTCCAAATTCCATTTTCAAATCTTCTTCGCAGTCCTTCCTCATCAGTCAGTCATTCCATTCGATTATTTTCACCAGTTTGGTCGTGATCACTCCACCCTCGTTTATAGGCTCTCGCCTACCATATTGTTTTAATAATTGTATTTTATCAAGTAACAGTGTAAAACTATGTGTGAAGCATAATATAATATCATAAACTGTGATGTGTTAGTAATCTTTCGCCCTGATCTATCTCTCCGCTGAGCATCAACATTACAATTAATACTAAACATTTCAGTTTCTATAAAAATATTTTTTTTACTACTTACTTTACTGTACTAATGGGTCAAAATAACCCGAACTATTTATAGTTTTGGCGCTCAGACGTTAATTAAGTCGAAAAGAACTAGTTAACTTTTATTTCAACACTATTAATTACTAAAATTAATAATTTTACGGATAAAAAGTTATGGGTCGATGAATGTACTCACATAACCATGAATCGGGATTATTTGCGAGATTATAGGTAGATTTTGCCTAACATTAAACAAATAAAATATCGATAAAATTATAGTCATGTATCCTAACTTATATTATAAATGCGAAAGTGAGTTTGTTTCACGCCCAACCTACTGAAAATTTGCATACACATAGATTAAGGGTACTGGGAAAGACATAGGCTTTATATCACGCGGGCGAAGCCGTGGGTAACCGCTAGTCCTGACCTCCTAACTATCCTTACTCATCCTAACTATCCTAATCCTAACTTCCTAACTAATATTATAAATGCGAAAGTGAGTTTGTTTGTTTGTTTATTTATTTGTTTGTTACGCTTTCACGTCTAACCTACTGAACCGATCATCATGAAATTTTGCATCCACATAGGTTAGGGTACCGAGAAAGACATAGGCTATATATTACGCGGGCAAAGACGCGGGTAACAGCTAGTCCTAACTAATATTATAAATGCGAAAGTATGTTTGTGTTTGTTTATTTGTTTGTTTGTTACGCTTTCACGCCGTATCTACTGAACCGATCATTGTGAAATTTTGCATACACATAGGTTAGGGTACTGAGAAGGACATCTTAACTAATATTATAAATGCGAAAGTATGTTTGTTTATTTATTTGTTTGTTTGTTTGTTTGTTACGCTTTCACGCCGTATCTACTGATCCGATCATCGTGAAATTTTTCATACACATAGGTGAGGATACTGAGAAGGATAATGGCTATATATCACGCGGGCGAAGCCACGGGTAACAGCTAGTAATATATAAATGCGAAAGTGAGTTTGTTTGTTTGTAACGCTTTCACGCCCTATCTACTGAACCGATCATCATGAAATTTTTCATACACATAGGTTAGGGTACTGAGAAGGATAATGGCTATATACTTAGTCAGGTCATAAGTTCTGTCAAAAACTTTTTATAAAATTAATGATACACTTTTTGATAATTATAAAGAAATTATATATGAAATTAAAGGTAATTTAATTTAGAATACAATTTTATTAACATTATTCAAAATGCCCTCCCCTATTTTAAATACATGCCCTTAATCGACGCGGCCAATCATCAATCGCAGCACGCACCACATTCATATCTATTTCTGCCGCTGCTTTAGCCAAAGATGCTCGTAGAGATTCCAAATTCTGATGAGGTTTAGCGCAGACTTTCTTCTCCAAATGTTGCCATATCTTGTAATAAAGTGGGTTTAAATCTGGACTAGAAGAGGGCCAGTCTTCATGTCCAATAAAATCAATTCCACGGGCGGTCAACCAGTATTGCGTGCTTCGTGCTGTATGAGCTGGTGCAGAGTCCTGTTGGAATATCCAATGTCTGTTTTTGAACATTGTTTGAGAAAGAGGTTCCACTATGTTTGTTAGGACGGTATTTTGGTACACCTCGGCACTGGTTTTTACACCTTTTTCACAGAAAAACACCTCAGTTAAGCCTGAATATGAGACTCCAAGCCAAACCATGAGTGACGAAGGATAATGTCCTCTTTGAACCCTTGGAATACGCGTGCTGGCTTCTTCACTGCTGTGGGCATACACTTTATCATTTTGTTTATTATAACTTTCTTCGATGTTAAAATTTTTTTCATCCGAAAACAAAATTTCGCGTTATTTTTTTCCCGCGTACCGCCGTAACAAAGTGCGGAATCTATCCAGCCTAATTTTTTTCAAACGCTCGTTCAAAAAATTTCCGGTCTTCTTACGATAAACTCGTAGTCCTAGGTCTTCATTTATCACTCTTTTGACCGCGGTTCTGCTTCGGCCCATCTGAAGAGCTAAGATTTTTTGTTTACGAACAGGATTTCGTTGGATTCGCGCCTTCACTGCTTTGATGATCGCTGGTGTCCTAACTGTACGAGGTCGGCCGGTCCTCTTACGATCTTCGAAGCTTGAATCTTCATTGAATCATTTGATAGTGCGATAAACAAATCGTAGGGTTATTTTCAATTTTTGTAGAATATTGAAAATTTCTTTTGGCGCGTAACCACAGCGGTGCAACGCGATAACCGCTATTGTATATTCTTTCTTCGACCACTCCATATTTGAAAATGAATAAAAATTAATGTCTTTTCTATTTTCGGCAAGCGCAAACGTTCTATTTTTAAAATCGGTGAAGTTCTACGAGCCGGTATTAAAAAAAAAATACTTAATAAGGTTTTGACAGAACTTATGACTCGACTAGGTATATCACACGGGTGAAGCCACGGGTACGCTAGTATTACATAATACGTATTATATATCGATAAAATTTAATTAGGTACGTAAAATCAAGCCATAAGCCCATAACTAAATGTTAGTGTTATAAAACTGAGATATGATTAATTTCGGGCAAATTGTAAAAAAGCGGGGAAGCCATATTGATAAGCTCAATGGTTGAAGGTGTGTTGGCGCGGGTCTGCGAAGATTATGGTGTCTGCCAGTCTGCGTCTGCGCGCCTCGTCGAGGTCTCCTCGTCTCACGGCAGAAGTTCGTTGAAGTTCAGCGCCTGCCTGCACGGACAGTAAGCACTCGTCTCTGAAAAAAACGAAAGTACCGAGTGAAAATGGAAGGCGGCTCATCACCCAGGATTATAGACGGTAAAGTACATTTATATTTAACATTTTTTTTCAAATTAGTAATTGAGAATATTTAAAATAAAGTTTTTAGCTTTTGTTTTTCGTTTATGAGTGATGTCTTTGTTTATATTTTGAAAATCAGTGATCCGAGAAATAAGTAGTTGTATTCGTTTGTATTGTAGTTGATTCATTGTTTACCTAAACATTTTAACTAAGTATATTATTAATTAGAAAATGTATTACTGCAATGTTTTAATCAACCTATACTTTGGTTTAGTTTTGAATATTTAGTTTCTTATAATCTAAAGCATGATACATTCAAACAATTTAATCTGGTTTATAATTATTGTTAGTTGAAAACTTTGAACTTTACCAAGCTTACTTTTGCCAGCTTTTGAGTGTTAGTAGTAGTGTAGAGGCGGAAAGGTGTGTAGTTCGAAAACTGTGTTAAAGTAGGAATCGGCTAGCAGCCGCATCGTGTTTAGACATGTTTCCTCCGTGCTTCGGAACTACATTTGTTATATTAGTTGATCGATATATAATATATAACGTGGTATGAATTCTCGTGAGCAATTATGATAATAATATGATAGTTTTGCTCAAAACAGCTCGTTCTGTGAATATTAACTTAGCTTTCTTGCATCATAATTTACTTTAATTTATATAGTCATTGCTACTCATCTAATATTTTTTATAAATAAGTAACTATCTGTTAGGTACTCCAACGTATGTGTTTGAAAAATTTCATCGGTCCAGTAGATAGGGCGTGAAAGCGTAACAAACAAACTCACTTTCACATTTATAATATTAGTTACGATAGGATTAGGATTAGGGTAGGATTTAATTATAATAACTTTATATGGTTTTAACCACAATTTTTTTAAAATCTTTGGTTTAAACCCTTTAAGATAATGAAGTTCATCCCATTAAAACACAAAGCCATTCTCACATGAGGATCAATTATAAATGTTCAAATAATGTTTAGAACACTCATCATCATCATCATTTCGTGTAGGTGACACAGTCAGTCCACCATGCACACCCTGGTGTCAGAGTTCTTCGGAATCGCCTCTCGGCCTCTGACGTGGTTACTTTTAACGACTACCAGATGGCAGCCGGGACCACCGGCTTAACGTACGGAGGGGGAGGTTGTTTAGAACACTTAATAAAGACAATACAAAAATAATAAGGAGTAGGTACTTAAATAAGAGTTCGTTGTTCAGAATATGCTCATACTAGTTCAGAATATGCTCAGCGAGATTGGTAGTACCAATAGAATTAATGTTCTTTTTAATCTGACGAAATATTTTAAATAATTTATTAGATTATTTTGGCAGAAAAACGCGACACAAACATTGTGTACTTATGAGGTTTTATATATATTTTTTTCTACTCCTGTACTTTTACCTGTCATTTATATGATCAAAAACACAAACATAAGAACATCCATAATAAGTATATACTCTATTGGTACAGCCAACTATAATGTCGCTATTACGATACGCCTAGCAGCCACACACTAAAACCGAGATTTCGTGATTGCAAAAAAGTTTTTTTTTTTTAAGAGTCAAGCGAACTTCAATTAAAAATAGTATTTTTTCTACTCCTGTACTGATATCTGTAATTTATATGGTCAAGAACACAAACATAAGAACATCCATAATAAGTCTATTACTCTATTCTTCATAACAGTACGGCAAAGCCGTACTATAAAGTACTAGCTATAACGATACAGCTAGCAGCCACAGACTATTAAACCTAGATTTCGTGATTGTAAAAAAGTTTTTTTGAACTAAACGCATTGCTGCCAACTTAAGAAAAACTTATTAGGTATATAGTTTTTTTAAGAGTCTAGCGAACATTAATTTAAAACGAAAAGGTAACCATAGACACAAAATTTTGTCATGTTTACATTTTCCGCAAGTTAGTTATCAAAGTCAAAATTTATGTTTTACTAGTTTTGCATTTTTTTTTAAAAGTCGTAGAAAAAATATTTTATGCAACGGTTTATAATTAGGTCTTAAAAGGCTCGTGGCGCCTCTATTAGTGATATTCGCTCGCTTCGCTCGTCATATCGCTACCTGCGCCACTCACTATTATAAAACCGTTGCATAAAATACTATTATGCAACGGTTTTATAATAGGGGTGTTCGGGTGATTAGAGTTCAAGTTAGGTTGCGTGATCTTGGAGGTAAGTAACAAGCGTCTGATCTCAATGAATTTTATTTGCAACTAAAAAATATTTACATCACATGCATATTTAAATAGCCACTAGGGACATGAATAGTGTACAGTAAGATGCATATTAACAAATACGAATTAGGTATGTAGTATTGATTCAACAAGGGGTCTTACTAGGGGTCACTCACCTTGAGTGGCGCGGGTAGCGATAACGCTATAGAGGCGCCACAAGCCTTTTAAGAACTAATTATAAACCGTTGCATACAATATTTTTTCAACGACTTTCAGTAAAATGCAAAACTAGGTAAAACTACTTAGTAAAATTTAAATTTGGCGTTTGACAACTTACTCGCGGGAAACGTGCCATTAGGTCCTTTTTTTAATATGCCGTTCGCTTGACTCTTTAAAAAAAACTAAAAAACATGATGTACTACACAGAACACAGAAATGTACTACGTACTAGCTGAAGCCCGCACTGTAATAGTGTGCTAAACGCAAAAGATATGACCTTGAAATTTTTCGTCACCCCTCCGTCTCTTTCTAATAGTATAGGAATTTGAGATTATTGTCCACTTAAAAATATGTACTGTTTTTAATAAAACATCAATTATCGATCATTGGATGTCTATCTATATTATTATCTATTTTAAACTATTAGTATCGTTGAGTTAGTTCCCATAACACAAATATTTTTAATAGATGCTTATATAGACAAACATCCAAGACCGAGGTCAATCTATAAAAGATCATTTTCCATCTTGACCTGACCGGGATCGAACCCGTGACCATCCGTGTGGCAGGCAGGCGTGTTGACCGCTGCGCCACGGATGGTCCCGGGTTCGATCCCCGGTCAGGTGAAGATGAAAAATGATCTTTTTCAGATTGACCTGGGTCTTGAATGTTTATCTATATAAGTATCTATTATAAAATATAGTATCGTTGAGTTAGTATCCCATAACACAAGTCTCGAACTTACTTTGGGGCTAGCTCAATCTGTGTGATTTGTCCGTATGTATTTATTTATTTATAATATATTACAAAAGCAGTCATACTTAAAACATCATTAGGAAATTTTGAACACATATTACAGTCTCAATCCAAGGAAATTGTTGAACAACAAATCTATACTTATAAATCTCAATAGTCTGTTTGGTTGAACGTTGAATATTATCAGAAACAACTGGACCGATTCCAAAAATTCTTTCGCCATTGGATTACCAATACCATTCGCCAAGGTACGTTATTCTTGAGTGCCATAGGCTAGGTATGTGCCACGGGCGAAGTCAGAATGGTCTGCTAGTAATATTATATAGCTAAAAAGTTGGATCGACTTTAAAAATACTTTCACCGTTGGATTGGTACGTTATCCCTTAGTGTATTAGGTATGTGCCACGGGCGAAGCCGGGGTGGAATTCTAGTATAGAATATCCCTAGACTAGTATTTGCCCGCAGCTTCGGTGGCGTTTTAGAAAATCCTGTTGAAACACTTTTTCTGGAAGAAATACTCTGGGTAGATATAATAATTATCCTTAAGAGTCACCTGGACGCACATGTCTCCATACAAACGGAAAAAGGGAATTAATCCAATCAATTAATCTCATTGTAATCTACGTACGTTCCTATACAGTTTGGTTAAATTATCAAATGTTTGAGAATTATACGCCTCTCAAAATTTCCATACAAATTTGAAAAGGCTTGTAATTCTCAAACCATTAGTATTTTAACCAAGCTGTATAGGAACGTACGTAGATTATAATGATATTAATTGATTTAATGCTTAATTTTACTCCAAAATTATCAAATATTGCCACAATTCCCTTTTTCCGTTTGTGTGGAGATAACAAATCTTTTTTAAAAAATGAGTCAATTTCGATTCACAATTTTTAGCGATTCATTTCGATCCATAGAATTAGAAGGGAACCTGGAAAACATAAAATAGAAAATTAAAATTTCATTTCGGTCCATAAAAATAAAAAACTTTTAGTGCGGCGGTTTTTGTGCAAAAATTTACTGTGATTGAGATTTCATCCACGAGGTACTTCTTATATTTGTCCGTTTCTACAATAAAGCAACCAAACATTGAAATGCTTATTAGTAGTTAGAAAGCATTCGAATAAATAACGATTCGATCGTATTAACCTCATTAGATTGATCTGAAGATGAGTAATCTGTGAACCCTTGTTGAAATAATTATGCAATCATGAAGTCTTAAGAGGCTCGTGGCGCCTTTATTAGATATTCGCTCGCTTTGCTCGCTCATATCGCTACCCCTGCCACTCACCTTTTAAGACCTCTAGGTATCATAAAACGGAAATTATAAGTCGAGCTTCAAAATTATTTATTAGCCACGTGATCTAACTTCTAATTTTATAACTAAGCAACGGGAAAATGACGTAGCCTCTAATAAACTAATTTGTCTTTTTTACAACGCCAACAAAATATTCTATTGAAAGCATCTAGCAAAGATCATCAATTATTATGACCTGTCCTTCATATTTATGTAATGCCACCTAATTTACTAACTCGGCCACGGATTTTACATCTGGTCATTATTTTACGTTTTACAGCTCCAACAAAACGTCCTCAAAAAAAATATGATTCTAGCCTCCATAGACAACATCTTATATTATAACTCAGCATGTGAAATAAACATCAAATTCTTTTATCATTAAAATAGCCACCAGGAAATTTCGTGTAGGGTGGGATTCGTGATGAATCTTACCCAATCTCAGGTGCTGGGGAGAAGGAGAGTCTAGGCAAATCCCTTATCTTTTCAATTTTCCACCTCAATATTCGCAGTCACGACAATGATAGTAGCCACATACGTGTCCTTGTAGTTTACTTTCGTCTGTATCATAAATAGATTTTTCAAAAAGCATATCTGGTCTGGTGCACCTCAATATAGGAGTTGATATTGAGGTGCAACAGACCAGATATGCTCTTAACTTCGTCCACGCTGGGCAGTTCGTGTTATCGACGATCCCACAGTCAGAGACGGTTAAGACACCCTCAGTCTTGGGAGAGACGTAAACGCACAGCCTGCCACAGAAGTAAAGTCCATCCCAACCCATTTGACATGTCAAAGCGCCACGTGGTTATTCACGCGTAAAACAGGATTGTGGAAAGGCTCCTTCCCGAGGTTTTCCCTGCGGACTATGACTTGGGGTCCTTGAAAAAGCGAGTCTACAGGTATCTTAACAGTCGGCAACGCACCAGCACCTCCTTTGGTCTTACAGATATCCGGCGACGAATCCGGGGGATGAGTTATATTTTACAGTGCTAAGTAAAAAAATTAGAAGCCAATTAATATCTTTTTGATGCCATAGGTATATTAATATTTTAGAAGCTTACCTACTGCTTGAATGCATGTTATTAATTTAGATGCTAAAAAATAACCACCACGCTGAGTTGTATTTGAAGTGGCTTGCTAAGAAAATAACTAGTGGCTAAGATAGTATTATTCAGATGCTCGTTAATTGTGGCTGACTTAGTAATTTAGAAGGCAATGTAGATTTAAAGAGGCAAATAATGCTATTAAAAAGAAGCCTGTTTAATTAGCACCCTTATAAAACCGTTCTTCTATTAGGTTTTAATATATTACTTTTATGTAATTTTATGAATACCTAGAACCTTGACGTGGGTATATTTTACTACTTAAAAAGTCTTGCGTCAAGAGGAGAATTAATTATATTATTTTTATGAACGTGAAAAAAAAACTAAAATTTCTCTATAGAGTAAATGATTAAAATGTGAAACAATGCGTGCGCGTATTGCTTTATTACCTTTCGGCACCTTAGGATTAGCCGGAATTAGACTAAAGTTTACAAAAATGATTAATTTTTGCTTTTTTATATTATTTCCAGATTCCGACGACGAAGAAACGGTAACACAAATAGAAATAGAAAGGGGGGCGTCGCATTACTTCCCCAATTTTGATATTCTTAGTATCCGAATCGGCCGGATGCAACAGTCATATTTAATTCCCCGATATCTGAACCATAACAATTTTCTTCCATTCCGAAGACTTTATACAATATTAAGACAGCTGACACAAGAACGGGGAACGCCGCCGCCGCAGCCTCCGCAGCCGTCGCCGCAGCCTCCACAGCGTTTGCAGCCACCGCAGCCCCAGCAGGCGCTGAGATATTTGCAGCCGCCGCAATATCTGCATACTCCGCATCGTCCGCAGCGTCCGCATATGCCGCAGCCGCTGCAGCCCCCGCAGTTTCCACAGTTTCCGCAGTATGTGCAGCCGCCGCAGCCTTGGCTGCCCTCGCAGTATCCGTGGCCTCCGCCGCCTCCGCCTCCATTACCGTGTCCACCACCTCCTCCGACTCCACCGACCCCTCCTTTATCACCATTTGGACAATTCTGGCCGCCTGCATCACCTATTATGCCACTATTGCATCATACTCACTACGTGCCGCCTTCACTGCCTTTGCTGCGTACGCTGCGAAGGCCTAGAAGGCAACGAGCACCAATGCATAATGTAGTACCATATTCAATATCAATGCGTCCTGATGCACCATTTTCCTTAACACAGCCTGCTCGTAGACGTGCTACGACTATAAGCACGCAAACATCGTCGGCACTTCCTTTCTTAAATCCCCCATCCTATTCAACACAGTTTACCCCAAACTATTCTCGAACTATTATATCCCCCTTATCGTTTACAAGTTTTGTGAATACACCTTCCAACACTGAATAAAGAAGACGTTGAAAAAGCATTGCAAGCAAGCGCATTGGAAAAAGGTGAATCAATAGATGCACCTTTTTCCAATGCGCATCCTAACAAAAAGTAAATTCTTCTACTCTAGCAATTAGTTGTAATGGCGGCAATAATTTTAGATTTTCCGTTTTCTTTACAAACGTTAATTTATAACAGGAAATAATTTAATAATAATAATAACTTTATTCCAGAATTAAATAATTCCATAGCACATGTCACAATAAATTAATAAATTAAAATAAAATAAATATGTCACGGTCACTTATCGTATCACACACATAAGTACACACTTTATTTTACGTTGGGCAACACAAGCATCTGCAGAGCCCTCCAGCCGATATGGATGGGGCTCGCTGCCCAGGAACGCGCCGCCTGAACGATGGAGTTGGTGGAGAGGCGCAGGCGCTCCGCCGCGCCCGCCGTGGTGTGCCTCATGAGCGCATGCCAGCCGTACACCCGCCCCGCCGCGAACATCTCCGAAGCGCTGCACCAGCGCGGCAATCGCATGTGGTTGTATGACGCCTTAGTATATTTGCACCATAGTTCCGCCGTATACAAACAAGTGCAGTATGCCATGAATAGGAGGCGCTTAACGGGTGAGCTACAGCGCTGGAAGCGTCGAGCTAGCATGTTCCCTCTGACACTGGTGGTTCTTCGTTGTCTCTCGATGTCAGCCTCATCCCTTAAGTCTGATTTGATTATGTGATCTAGGTATTTTACCTCTTCGACTCGAGTTAGCGCGGCGCCACTCAGGTAGACGGGAGGGACTGCGGCTGGGGTGTTCACAGACCTAATAACCATTACCTCTGATTTCGTTGCGTTGTATAACATGTTGTGTTCTGATGCATAGTTCTCGCAAATGTCTAGTAGGCGCCTTATTGCAGTGATTGAGGGTGCCAGCAACACCATATCGTCAGCGTGACATACATGGTTTGTGCATACGCCATTCATGAAGCAGCCGACGCCTGATTGGGTCAGCAGGGTACTGAGTTCATCCATATACAGGTTGAATAGCACAGGCGAGCTGAAGCCTCCCTGCCTCACGCCACAGTGCAGTTGTCCGGGCTCCGACAAGGTGACGTTCCATCTGACAGAGTTTCTTTGTTGTTGATGCCATGTTTTAAGGATGTCTATGAATTCTGCTGGCATTCCCCTTCTTTGTAGCTTCTTTCACAGTAGAGAGTGAGAAACTCTGTTAAAAGCCTTGCTGAGGTCTAGATAGCAGGCTATTATAGATGTTTTACGGCTTTTATAGTAGTGGGCCACTTGCTTCACGACGTAGATGGCAGTACTCATGGCCGAGTTATTTTTAAAACCCATCTGATGGTCGCTACTCGTTAGGTATCTTTGAGATACATGATGGATCACCTTTTCTAGAATTCGCGCTATTATAGGTGACAGGGCGATGGGACGATAGTTGTCAGATTGAGCGACATCTTTCAGTCCGTTCTTGCATATAGGTATTACAACAGTGTCGGTGAGAGCAGTGGGCAAGTATTATAATTTAATGATCGCGTTGAACAGATGGCATAAAATAATGCAGAAGAGAGCGCCCAAGTATTTAATATGCTCAATTGTTAAGCCGTCGTGCCCCGGCGATTTTCCTCTTGCTGGGCCGTTTATGATCTGTTTTATTAGTTCTGGCGTTATCGAGTTCGTATAACTCTTCTTTTTTCGCTCGGTGTTAGCCGGAGTGCAACAGGTGGCGCTTAATGTCGGTGATATAATGCATCATCGCTGGCCGGCGAAGCACTAGCAGAATAAAATGCGCACGGGCCGGCGGCGGCAAAAAGGAGCGGCGGGCGGTGTGTGAACTTGTTGATAAACAGGTTGGCTATATTTTTATTATCCGTTTCCCCGTCGATGTTAGAAAGAAGCGAGCTGCGTGATTTACACACACTATTTGTTTTCTGCCAGAATTTGACAAAGTTCTTATCTTTCATATTTCTTGATATGCTATCCATAGTGTGTTACTCCGCATTCTGCTGGCATTTCTTAAGGGTGGTGCTCTTATGTTGTTTACCTCCTGTTTTAGTTGCACGAGTGACGTCGACGGGGTCGAAGTTTACTGGCGGCAGTTTATGAAGCTGCCCTGCAACAAAGATCGGTAACTGATTTGGTTCTGTTTACTTTAGTAATGATATAATATCTTGTAGATCTCTCCTCACTTTATCTTGTTTTCGGTTTACAAATCGTTTGTTTGTGTATGATGTGTCGAAAATAAGTCTCTTGGCCGTAATGATTTCTTCCTCAGAATTGTGGGTAGCGCAGATATCGATTAAGCTTTTCTCATCCATTACATCAACCTTGCACTGAAGAAATGCTGATATCTCGTTTATTATAATATTGCAAGACGTACATCTTGCAGTCATTGTGTTTGAGTCTTCTATTTAAATCCCCAGGGGAGATAATCACTTATTTAATTTTCGGATAGTTGTGTTATAGTGCCAGAGGTACCGTTCTCGGTGCGTGCTATCCAGCCAGGTCGGAGAAGCCCAGCTAAGTCGCCCGCAAGCAAACAGTACACTGAAATGGCAACTATTATAAATTGATTCACTCGCGTTACGGTTGGTTGCGCTCAGGTAACACATGCGCAGCCGAGCGACGGCCGGCGCTGACTGAATAAACAATCTTTTCAGGTTGTTAATATTTGTAGCACAAACTTTGAAGGTTTATAATCAAGTTCAGGAATATTTGGTGCCCCATTTCTGAGATGAAATTTTGAAAAAAAGTGATAATGCAATATTAAATATAATGCTTTGACGAGCTCCGTCGTGCAGCGGTCAACACGCCTGCCTGCGACACGGATGGTCCCGGGTTTGATCCCCGGTCAGGTCAAGATGAAAAATTATCTTTTTCAGATTGACCTGGGTCTTTGATGTTTACCTATGTCAGTATCTATTATAAAATATAGTATCATTGAGTTAGCATCCCATAACACAGTGACATGCACTTGTCAGCCTGGTCGTAAATTTTTACAGAATGCCACTGGTATGACTCTTCATACAAGCCGCTAAATATTTATGCGTAACACGAACAAAACTGTATTTACGTGCACACGTCAATGTGTGAGTAAAACAATCAGCGATGGCACCGCGAAATGTTACATTTACGATTTTCTCTCCATTCCAGAAGTTTTGTGGACACTGAATACTTTGTTCCTAAATAAACTTTTCAAGTACCATCTCCTAAAACGAAAATCAAACAGTAATTTTACATTAACCTAATTTTTAATGTATTGTTTAGGAATGTGTCCAGCGGCAGTTTTCTAGCTGTATCACTTTAAAGAAGATACAGTCTGGATCAAACTTTACGGCCGCTCGGATATTAGCTGCGAGCTGCGCAGAACGTGATAAATTATAATTATACATTTATTTTACAAAAAATATTTATTTAGCATGTAAGATACTAAGTGTGTATGATTGTGTATTCACAATAAATTAAACTATTTAAGTGTAAATACAATTTTCAAATAGGTAAACTTATTATATCTTTCTGCTGATTTTAACCGCTGTGAGCCTGTGACTATTCCATTAAAAGCTTAAACCCAGTGCTGCCCTTATTGGAAATAAATCATTACTTTCATATTTTTCTCCTAATATAATCTTTTCAAATAGCATCTCCTTAAACGAAAACCAAAGAGTAATTTTACTTTGACCTAGGTAGTTTTATTCCTACTTATATTGTATTGTTTACGAAGGTGTCCAGCGGCACTATTCTTACTGATTGTCTTATAAGAAGATAACCAGGTAGATTGACATGAAGTTTTGGTGCTGCCTTCATTTAAAATAAATCATTCGTAAGAAAACGGTGATATCTTTTTAACCGACAACAAAGAAAGGAGGAGGTTCTCGATTCGTCGGAATCTTTTTTTATATAATTTCCCCGATTTCTCGAAGACGCCTGGACCGATTTAAGAAATTATTTTTGTATCTGAAAGGTTGCACACCCTATGTGGTCCCATGGCCACCAAGTCAGGTTCTTATAAAGGGATCCTCGAAAAATAGAAGGAAACCAAAAAATTGTGTACATGGATACCGTTCGGTTTAAACTTATTTCTATTTTATTCTTATGCGAGTTGAAGTCGGTTTCGTTATTTCTTAAAAATAATTAAGTTCAAAAATATTGTTTTGTGAGGCCATAAAGGCTACCTATTGTTTAAGTTTTACAGTATAGGATTAAAAATTAAGGTTAAAGTTAGATTAATTTTTCTAAAAAAATATTTATTTAGCATGTAAAAAACTAAGTGTTTATGATTGTGTATTCACAAGGAAGATAAACGATTTTAAGTATAAATACAATTTACAAGTAGGTATACTTATATCTTCCTACTGATTTTAACCGTTGTGACTTTGCCATCCTCTGACTGCTTTGGCTAATATAGGGCTCTAGTAGACAGAGTCTACAGAGAGGGTCTTGCTACTGCCGTGGAGACTAAAAAAAACTGATGAAGATGACTTTGCCATCGCGATTTTCAGATAATAAGTTTAAGGGTACATGAGTCCAGTGCTGCTCATTTGAAATAAATCATTAGTAAGAAAACGACGATATAGTTTACAATAATGTTTTGTGAGGCCATAAGTACAGGCTATGTTTTATTTTATAGGATTAGATTATATAACAGTATAGGATTAAAAATGAAGTTTCTAGTTAGATAAATTAAGTGTTATACTTTTATGTCCCAAAAATTTATTTATTTAGCATCTAAGAAACTAACTGTTTATTGTTGTGTTGTGAATGTATTCATAATGAAGATAAACGATGTAATTGTAAATACAATTTACAAATAGGTATATTTATTGTATCTTTCTACAGATTTTAACCGCTGTGACTTTGCTATGGCAATTCTCAGACAAAAAGGTTAAGGGTACATGAGTCCAGTGCTGCCCTCATTGGAAATAAATCATTCGTAAGAAAACGACGACATAGTTTAAAATAATGTTTTGTGAGGCTATAAAGGCTATTGTTTGATTAAGTTTAACAGTATTGGATAAAAAATAAAGGATTTAGTTAAATAAATTAAATACATTTATGTTCCAAATCTTATTTATTTAGCATCTTAAGTGTTTATTATTGTTATTCATAATAAAGATAAACGATTTTAAGTGTAAATACAATAACTTATAAATAGGTATACTTATTGTATCTTCCTACTGATTTTAACCGCTGTGACTTTGCCATCGCAATGAGGGTTTTCAGAATTGATTATTCCCCAGCTGGCGGCACTGTGTCGAAAGGTCGAGCTGTCAAAATCCTCTAATCATAAAATTGATGATGATTGGTGGATTTCGACAGCAGCTGTCAAACATACCTCTCGACACAGTGTCGCCACCTGGATATCATTCTCAGACAAAAAATCTTAAGACGCTGGTCTCAGACCTGACGAGGTCCAGTGCTGCCCCCATTTTAAATAAATCATTTGCAAGAACACGGGGACATCATTGAAAATTTTGAGCTAGAAAGGTCTAGAAAACCCTTGAAACTTTTTCATGAACTACTTTTTAACAATTTAAAGTGTGAACATTAAGGCGAAGTGAGTTCATACACTAGCGCCACCCAGCAATTAATTCTATAAGTCCTAAATCATATCAAAATTTAAAAAATCTAATAGCTGAATGCCCTAGTAAATTATAATATCTATAAAAAGTAATAAAAAGAATACTACAAGTAATTTACTAGAGCATTTAGCTAATAGATTTTTTAAATTTGATATGGTTTAGGACTTATAGAATTAATTGCTGGGGGGCGCTAGTGTGTGAACTCACTTCGCCTTAAGCGTTATTTTGCATTTTCGCCACAAGTAGCTACTTTTGACAAAGTGCAAAGTAAAGTTTAGTGTTCACACTTCACAGTGTTAGAAAGTAGTTCACAAAATAGTTTAAACGGATTTCTAGAGCCTCCTAGCTCAGAATATTCACCAAATTCAATGATTTCTCCGTTTTCTTTGAAATTATTTATATAAAATGGGGGCAGCACTGGATCCCGTGTATCATCTTAAGAGGCTTACACCACCGAAACTAGCGACACCCGTTATTTAATTCTTTTTCTCCGAAATAAGAACAAATTGAAAAAAACCGGCCAAGTGTGAGTCAAACTCGCGCAATGAGGGTTCCGTACAATATGCTTCGTGAACACACACACAATGTGTAAAAATGTTTTATTCAATTGACTAGCGCTATCTAGTGATGTTTTAGAGAACTATTTCCCTAGGTGAACTTATTATGGTGAGTTTACCACTTTATTTTCAACTGATATAATTCTTATTATTTTTCCTGTAATCTTCAAGCAATAAACTATATATTGTAATTTTTTCGATATTTTAGGCCCAGTAGATTCGGAGATCAGGGTCAAATTTTGCCTTCTTTCGTGAATAAAATCAAAAGTATTGATTTTTCCTGAACAAAAAAAAATATTTTTGAGATCCTCATAACAAGCCCTTTCATTTGATATATAACACGGTAAGGTGAGCAAAACTTTTTTTTTACATTTTCTATTTGGACCCCCTAACTGACCCTTATTTAAAAAAAAATATATATTTACTTTGCACATCCGTGTTTGGGTCATAGGTTTACACCATCTTACCAAATTTCATTTAATTTGGTTCAGTACATTCGGAGAAAATCGACTGTGACAGACGGACGGACGGACAGACAGACGCACGAGTGATCCTATAAGGGTTCCGTTTTTCATTTTTTGTACGGAACCCTAAAAATCTACGTAAGTACTTCCTTAGTAAATTACTTGTAGTATTTTTAGTGGAACTTTTCATCGACATCAGCATTTCAGATCAAGAGAACTATTCATTACCGCCAAAAGTGGCCACTTTTGGCGGTAATGCGCTTCTCTTGAATTACCAAATGCAAAATTATGAAAAGCAATACTAAAAATACTACAAGTCATTTACTCGTGAAGTACTTACGTCGATTTTGTCAATTTGATCTTATTTAGTAACAAAAGAAATAAAAGCAAGGGTGGCGGTAGTTGGCTGGTGTAAGCGCCATAAGGGGAAACATGAGTCCAGTGCATTCCCCATTTGATGTATCATTTGAAAGAAAACGGAGAAATAATTTGAAATCTTGTTATAAGAGGTCCTAAATCTTCAAACTACTTTATGAACTACTGTTTACAGTTTAAAGTGCGATCGTGAAGTTTTACTAAAGGTAGACTTTGGAAGCAAGCGTCTATAGCGTCAGTGGCGCCGCGTCTGTGACGCCGAGACAGAGCGACAGATCCTTGTTCAATACAAATGTATGAAATTTTAGTGAACATCATTCGAGCATAGCGGCACTGACGCGGCGTCATAGCGACAGTGGCGCCGCGTCAGTGTCGCGTAAGAAGTGCTGCAATGTCTCACTTTAGCTTGAAGGGTTATCTACTGCCTCGCAGAACAAAATATCAGATGATTTCTCCGTTTTCTCTCAAATGATTTATTTCAAATGCGGGCACCAATGGACTCATGTATTCCCTTAAGGCGCTCTTATAGAGACACTAGCGCAACCCAGCAATTAATTATTTTAATCCTAAAGATTTAAGAAATCTAACATGAACGTAACTAGTAAATTACCTACTTGTAGTATTTTGTATTCATATTCACTAAATTCTTTTGATAAATCAAGAGAAAAACAGGTTAACGCCAAAAGTGGCCACTTTTGGATTTAACCGATTTTTCTCTTTAAATACTTAATGCATTAGTAAATTATTTGTAGTAATATCAATATACTACAAGTAATTTACTAGTTATATACATAATATATTTTTTAAATTCAATGCCATTTAGGATTAAGAATTTAATTGCTGAGCGGCGCTAGTATCGCTTTCCTTTACTAGCGAAGGAAATAATTTGTTTTTTTCTATCTTTCTATTGATCTAAGTTTTGACTAAAATAATAGGGGGCGCTTGTTTCTGTAATCTAAGCTTAAACCAACTTTATCTAACTGTGATTGAAATATGTCCATAAACATTACAATATTATTCGACGCCCATATTTGTTTAGTCGTTTTTTATTAAATTTTAAAAATGTATCACATTTCTACGTTATTCTGAAATAATCAAGTGCAGAGGAAAATACTACTAATCTGAAATAAAATACCTATTTATTTTATAATTTACCTTTCTTATGGTATACAAATCAGCCAGTACATATCTACAACGTTACCGAATTTATTGAATTACAACTTTGTAAGTACATAAAATATTATAATAATACGAAATAACTGTACCCCATAACCTAGTAAGTACTTATAAAAAAAATCTCCTTTTAAGTTTCTTCCTGAACTTACAAACATGTACAAAAAGAATACGTAAAGTCCAGTCAGCTGATAGGATTAGCCTTACAAAAAATTGGATAGTATTATATTTAGATATTTCGTTGAAATATTAAGATTAAATGAATTGTGAATCCGTCCTTGTTAAAATCGAAATCATACCACCGAATTTTTCAGCCAAGCTCACAGTTAGGCTGAATTTTTGTAAAGTAAAGGCTGTTTTATTATTTATAAAAGTAGTTAGTTTAAAAAAGAAAAATTTCATATATTAAGTATCTCTAGGTATTAATAATGTGTTGTATTATACTTTAAAATTGTCCATATTTGCAAAGGTGCTCTGTGAGTTTTTATCTCGGTGAAAGTGAAACACCGTTTAAATGCATGTCGGCCCACCCGCAATGTAGGGTTCCGAAGTTACACATAATTTTATTAGTTGCTTCCCTACTTGTGCTAGCTGGTGATCCCTACTTAGCTGTGATAGTTTTACTTATAATTTCGTTGTAAGTACCTAGTATATGCTGCTACCCTGATTTTTTTCGGATGTAATTTAAACGCTCACCAGACATACTTTTTATACCCTAAGCCTAATCACCAAATAAATTAACCAACTCCAAAATTATTATTTAACAACCATTTAGCTTGCAAGAAGTGTAAAAACTGGACTCGTCTAATAATTAGCACTTTGAGGCTTTATATTTCTGACATGGATCCCTAAGTAGGGAAAAGGTCCAGACAAAAACAATTTTTTTTAAAGTTCCCCTCAGTAATAGTTACGAGAAAATATATTAAGTGCCACTTTACATGTATTTCTGGTGCGTGAGATGTCTCTTGAAAGAGATTAAAGGTTTTTTAGATAAGTATTACCATTCAGCGAGGAATCGCAGTCATTGGGACACACAGACCCTTTTGGGACTTATAGTAAAGTTAGATTAAAATGTTTAGTTTTAAGATTGTGTCATAAGTTAATCCTGAATTTCATGTTTTAAATGTTGAATACAATGTTTATGCAAACAAATTTGATTATAATATTAACTCTGCAAAATCTTCCTCTCTATGACCCACTCAGTCTATTGGTAAATCTAAAGAGTTTGTTTTGTTGAACGCGCTAATCTAGGAATTACGGGATCGATTTCAAATTTCTTTCACCGTTTGAAAGGTTCGTTATTGTTGAGCGCCAAAGGCTAGGTATGTACCCCAGGCAAAGTCGGGATACAAACCATTTAAATTCCTTCTTTAGGCGCAATAAGTGCCAGAAACAAATCTAATGAAATGAAGTACTATCACGATCACTTTGGAACATGCCTTAATCCTTAAATACACATAATTGCAGCCGAGGCAAGCAACAAGTGGTGAACCATAAGTCACAACACTCATAACCTTATTCACGATGGATCTGGATGTGACTTTAATTGTGTACCTATAGCAACTAGGTATATATCAAATGATACAAGGTTGTATCATTTGTACTACCAGTTGTACTTTTCGGTAGTACTTCTGACACGGAGCGAAAATACACTTTAATAATTTTATTTTAGTTAATTTATTAGTTAAACCTTTCTTATCCGTACTAATATTATATATTATTATTATAATATTAATATTATAAATGCGAAATTAACTCTGTCTGTCTGTCTCGCTTTCAAGTCAAAACTACTAAACCGATTGAAATGAAATTTGGTACACAGGTAGGCTAAACCCTGAGAAAGGACATAGGCTACCACGCGTATAAAGTCGCGGGCACAGTTAGTTCATTATAAAGGTGTATTGATCTATCATCCCCAGGAGAATATTAGATTTAGAATTAGGTTTCGATTTAGTCTGCCTAGGTTTCAGAATAGGTGCCGTGCATGCGCGTTGTCGCTGCAGCCCGGCGCGGCTCACGGTCGCCCCGTGCAGTCAGGTCTCGACAGTTGTACCTTCAGTCGCGTTCAGCTGCAATACGCCATTTCTAACACCCACCTTTAAGTACTCAAGGTTACGCCAGCCATGCCAGGAACTACCAGACACGAAAATTATATGCCAGAATTGAATATGTCAAGCGAAAAACTTGGCGAGTCGGCGGGCGGCAGAAAATTTATCATTGAAATACATGATCGTCTGACTGTGGACGCAAAGAAACTCCATGGTAAGTGATAATAACTACGCTTTAAGTATATTAATTATATATTTGATAGGAACTTATTTTGATACTACTTATATGTGTTACGTACAACGGATGTGATTAATTCGATTTCTACGTATCTACTTACATTTAATTATATTATTTTTTCTTTGAAACTTGGTACTGTCGAGATTTTGGCTGCATTAGAAATAATTCAAAAAGCTTCATAGGCCAAAATTGGAAGCAAAGAGTTTTCACGGTCAATATAATCCAGGCTTGGACAGAAGACTAGATCATTATTGACATAGAGAGAGTCAAATTAGATATTTTTATATTATTTTATGCTTTTATCTTCTGTATAGTTACTTATTTTTCACTTTAATTTAAGTTTATGAGATTATTTTAATCCTTAGTCCGTTTTCAGGTTCTACTTATTACTTTAACTTGTTTCTATAAAATAATTTATGAACATGAAAGTCAATAGTAAGACTACGCCGTAGTACATATATCTCCATGGACTACGCCATGTAATGTTGGTTTAAAGTTAAACAAAATGGCGGCTATGACGCCATTTCCGCTGCCCAGCCACGTAAGTGCCACCACTGTACAGTGCTGTCACTAGTGGCACTTACATTATATTTTCACGAAGTTATTTGAGTAGTTTACTTTTCATAGAAAAACTTGGTATTTTTAGAGGAGGTAATTTTCTTTTTCTCGTTAATAATGTTTACCATATCTTAGCGAAGGTTTCTTATTTTGAAATGTACTGGACAGAGCAACTTGCGAATTTGACGTGTCTTCTCAAGGCGAAGTTGATCCCAACTAATATTTCAAATGCGAAAGTGAGTTTGTTAATTTGTTTGTTTGTTCGTTTGAACCGATCGTCATGAAATTTTGCATACACATAGGTTAGGGTACTAAAAAGACATAGGCTATATATCACACGGACGAAGCCGCGATTAACAGTTAGTAAGAAATAAAAATAGTATATATTTACCTAAGGAGAAATATTTTATTGATTTTTGGAATTCGAATCATAATTACACTGATTAGTAGTGTAATTATGATACAGTCAAACCTATTTTAACATCACTTACTTAATTCTTTTCAATACTCCCGAAGTCCCCCGTTCCAACAACTTATCGTTTGAAGGACAATAGGTGGGTGTAGTAGGTGGGTATCTCATTATTTTATGGTTCACTGCTTTTAAAACTCAGTAATAGGTATCTCAATTATAGCACTGAACTTTTGGAAATAAAGTATCCATATAAACAGAATACATACATACATGTGCCATTTGTCTTAGTTACCATGAAAAAAATTTAGACAAGCCCAAAATTGTTTGGACTAAGGGATATATTTCTATTTTCAGGTCCAGAAAATCTAAGGCGGCTTTTCTCTGAACT
Organism: Rhodophaea formosa; assembly: GCA_963082605.1. NCBI lineage: Eukaryota > Metazoa > Arthropoda > Insecta > Lepidoptera > Pyralidae > Rhodophaea > Rhodophaea formosa. Next base: position 14,961,234 of record OY720203.1, on the reverse strand, counting down.
AACAAGGTACCTGCACAATAATTTCATTATTAATGGCGTGATCAGTGATGATGCATACATTGAAGTAAACAAGATTATATTGCCTCAAATTTTTATCATAATCAACGATACCGTACTACAAGACTTTGTGGCAAGTGGTGGATTCCATATTGTCACTGCTCAAGTACTAGATCAGACTGTGGATGGGAAGGAGCGCGAAAATTGGAATGGTGAGGTAGAGTAGACAAGATAAGAACTGGAATATTTGCTGTAAGATTTACATGAAACAGAACAATCATGTAGACGACGGCCTGAGGAGCTACGAGCTACGAACACGTGTTAATATAAATCTATCTTGATTCAAATATATTGCCTTCAGTATAAGAGAAGAGCAACTAAGGGAAATGATCACCAACTCTTGGACATGCCACATTTCTTCAAACCCCAACAATCAATCAAAAACATGTCTCGGCAAAGCAAAGGATCTTTGGTTGGATAACCCTGAATAATCCTAGGCCTGGAGCTGAAATTAAATCACCAGTCTTTGAAGGGTACAATACTGACAACAAAGTTTAATTAAAGAAGTACAACTTTTTATTAGAGTTTAAGAAAGTGTCTGTAATCAGTAGTATAAAATCTAAAGCCATTTATATTGTCCTATTATGTTCATGTCGTAAGTACTGACAATTATTTATGAATTAAATATTTTACTGTCCCAATGGTCAGCTAAAAATTGCGTACTGTTCCTATTGATAGGGTGCCGTTTTGGTTCTATCGAAGAATGTAGTGTACAAAGTGGGAGTACTTACACAAAACTTTGTGGAAAACTCCTTATTTACTTTTTTACTCCTTAATCCAAGACCAAAATTAGGTAGACAATTATTTTATTATAGTACTTATATATAAGTAATTCGTAATCTACTTTCCGAAATATTTTAGACATAAAAATATCACAATTGCTAATATTACTCCCTTTCACGGGTTTTTATAAAAACGAAATTAATTAGTAGTTGTGAAACTAACTAGTTATAAGATTTCTAATTATATACAAAATACTTACAAACCATTATTTACACAAAAGCTAAAGCTGTGTTATTTCCAACTAGATATTACATTTATACTTATATTTTTTTATGTAGATATAGGTTTCACATCCATTACTAAAGATTTTCGCATTTTTAATACTTATTACCTATCGTAAGATAATTGAGTTAATATATTTTACTATAACTATCATTACTTATATTTAATGTTTACTTATTGTATATGTTTATAAGGTGCAGTTACAAAATAATCATTCAATTAATAAAGTGTTGTTAATAGAATAATAACTTATGTATACAAATGTACGTCTATTTAACACTTAACTAAACTGTATACTGTATCGTGATAAATAGGCTTAGAGCATTTACCCTATGCTCTAAGTAAATAGGAGATGGGATTAAGTGAATGAAAAAAAACACGTAAGAAGGGTCTAAAAGTTTACAATAAACTGTAATAGATTGCATTTACAGTTCAAAGTTCAGGTTGTTGGTAGACCAGGAATTCAATTTCTGAACTGGCTGAATCGATCTACCCCTCCGTACGTACCCACATGTGAAAAAGTCAACATACTTATATTCCTGATTTTACGTATTTTTGAACTATTCAAATAGTTCTCATGCTTACCATTGTACCATTCGGTTCCGTTGGGCCCCATCGGTTCGATAGAGTTCCAATTAGGTACAATGGTACCTGTAGTGTATGCGTCACTGTCTCGCGCAAACGGTGTGGTGGAGATGCGCGTCATTAAAGGCCATTACTATTACTGGGGCCGGGAGTGACGGACGTGTCACGTGTCCTTGCGTGCATGGTGTGTTATCGAACCAGTGCATTGTGGGTAACTGGAGTATGCTACAGTACCCAATAGGCCCCTATCAGACCGATGGGGTACGATCCATCAAGCTAAGAACCTCCAAGAACAACCACATGTAAATCCTTAAAGCTTAAAAATATTCGATGATAGTTAATTTTATTCACATGTGAATACGAACCAATTGTTGACGTCATAACGACGGGCGAATCGATTGTTCTCGTTCAAAAATTGAGCGCCTGGTCGTATCCTAATTATTGGCACTTATAAAGGTTACCGAACACGCCCTCGCCCTATATCGCGCCCGACATACGCACCTTCATTCGACATAAAGGTGTTACGAAATCATATCATGCCATTCTGTATTCATAAAAAGGCTCATTTACTGACTCGCTCTTTAAAATAGCACCATATATCTGAAAAAAAAGGACCTTAGATAAAGAAAATATCACACAAAGCCCTTCAGGCAAACAACTTTTACCAGGTTTGTTCGCCTAAGCGAACATTTGTGAAAGCAGTTTCTTTCCACGTTGCTTGTCTGCAGTGATCAATTTCGAAACGCTACTTAGTCTGTACATTTTGAACAATAAATGACTTACCTCTATTACTAAATAAGATCGTTCCATATGTGATTTCGTGAATTGCCTGTCAAATCCTAACTAAGTATTTCCTAAAATTGAATTTAATACTTATTATTAATTTTGAATCACACGAAGCGTATGCTATGGTATTATTAAGATAACTTTCTATGTTAATAAATTTTTGTATTTATTACATAATTAAATGCCTTCCCTGTCAGTAGGCAGCGGTGATCGCTTATTATCAGGCGACACGTGTGCACGTTTGCTGTTCTTTATAAAAAATAAAACTACAAGATTTAATATACAAAACATCACATAATGGGTACCTGGATTCAATTAGCTATATACCTATGCTTGTAAATCCTCTCTGATAAGTTATCATGGCCAACAGATCGCAATAGGTAATAAACATATTTCTTGATCCATGGTGGTAGGTATCTTTGGCGTTCGACGATGTTTCTTACTAACAAGAGATGGATGCGTGCTACGTTCAGCCGATATTCATACAAGAACAAACAATAAAAAACATTTTCAATGTTTCAAAATGTATTAACTTTTCTTTAACAAATTCTATATAGGCTACTTATCTAGCAGTGAACCTACTGCCATCTAACGATGGCTTTTGGAACCTTGCCCGCCCGAACTTTTGTCAGAGCACGTGCCGTCAGATTAGATAAATATCTGTTTATCAGAATTGTGAGTATTATATATTATTATAAAGTATTAGATACAACACACGTTAAGAATATAAAAACCGGCCAAGTGTGAGTCAAACTCGCGCAATGAGGGTTCCGTACAATATGCTTCGTGAACACACACACAATGTGCAAAAAATGTTTTATTCAATTGACTAGCGCCATCTAGTGGTGTTTTAGTGAACTATTTCCCTAGATGAACTTATTATTGTGAGTTTACCACTTAATTTTCAAGTGATAGAATTCTTATTATTTTTCCTGTAATCTTCAGGGAATGAACTATATTTTGTAATTTTTTCAAAATTTTCGGCCCAGTAGTTTCGGAGATCAGGGGGGGGGGGGGGGAATGGTCAATTTTTGCCTTCTTTCGTGAATAAAATCAAAAGTATTGATTTTACCTGAACAAAAAAAAATATTTTTTAGATCCTCATAATGAGCCCTTTCATTTGACTATGACACAGTAAGGTTTGCAAAACTTTCTTTTACAATTTTGTAATTGGGCCCCCCAAAATGACCCTTATTTCAAAAAAATCTTTATTTACTTTGCACATCCGTGTTTGGGTCATAGGATTACACCATCTTACCAAATTTCATCTAATTTGGTTCAGTAGATTCGGAGAAAATCGGCTGTGACAGACGGACGGACGGACAGACAGACGCTCGAGTGATCCTATAAGGGTTCCGTTTTTCTACTTTTGTACGGAACCCTAAAAATCGATAAAATATATTAGTTTTATTATTAAAGTGGTTTTATTTGATGTATCTAATACTTACTCTTCTTTTTGGTGATTCATATAATGGTATTAATTGTAAGTGATATTAAAAGCGCCAATATAAAGGTACTTTCTGAATATAAGATTGAGAACATACCTTATTTTGATAAAGTATTTTTTTTATTTTGAGGCACAATACATAGGATGACATCAGGGAAAATATACTTAATGTTTAATCTAGAGCAAAACTGCATTATTTATGAGTAAGTATAAGGCCATATTCAAGTAGTAGATGTATGTGTACGATATGTAACTGTTTGTAATACAATTAAAGGTAATTGGTGTTTTATTTCCTTCTCAATTCGTTTGTTCAGGAAATATCTGACTGATTGATTAATTCATACATTCTTATATAAGCTAACTGTCTTAAGGTGGGTATGTGATTGTCAAAAAATCAGTAACGAAAATAAAAATACCAAGAATACTTACTTCATAATTATAATCAACTTGCAATTTTCCCGCGACTTTGCCAGCTTAAATTATAGTCTATGTCACTTGACCATAAATTAGCTAAAAAATTTTGAAAATCACTCCAGTAGATAGTTTCAGAACCTATTCAATGCAAACAAACAATCAATCATTCCTCTTTATAAAATGACTTAAGCGCCACCTAGCGTCTGCAACTATGTTGGCTCACGTAGTGCATAAGGTAAATCTACCCGTAGTTAATACTATAGTGAGAAAATACACATTTTTAGGGTTTCGTAGTAAACAAGGAACCCTTATAGTTTCGCCATGTCTGTCTGTCTGTCTTGTCTGTCTGTCCGTCCGCGGTTTTACTCAGAGAGTATAAGTGCTAGAAAGCTGTAATTTGGCATGGGTATGTATATTAATCATGGCAAAAAAAGTGGTAGACAAAAATCTTGAAAAAACATTTTTTTTAGGGTAGCTCCCATACAAGTAAAGTGGGGGAGTAATTTTTTTTTCTCTATTTACCCATCATTAAATAGGTCATAGGCCACATATCGTTAAATAGGTCTTTAAAAAATATTGTGAGGTTGAGAACACCATTTTTCGATTTAGGTATCAGTTTCCGAAATATTTGGTTCCAAAGTGCAAATTTTTGTTAGAGGTAAGTGTCCGGTTATATGTGGATACGTGAAAAAAATTACAGCAGTAGTATATATACTGAAGATGAAAGGAAAACTATCAGAGCTGAGTACTAAGAGTAAACTAAAAAGTTATAGGCAACCAACTTATAAAATGTACTGGAAAATGTAAAATTTCATACAATTTTCATTGTTAGATGTTTTTGGTCGTTAAACTGTGAGGTGCGAGTGTGAATTAAGAATGTCAACTATGAGTTCACACTGTGAACTCAAAGTTGTCATTCGTAACTACGGAACCCTACACTGCGCGTGGCCCGACACGCACTTGGCCGGTTTTCCTTTAATAACAATGTATTCATTTCAGTTACAATTTTCAAAGTAAGTGACAAATATTAATCGGCCTTTCTTTTCTCTTACATTGAACTTAAGAAATAAAAATAAGTGTTGTTTATTTTAATATAGACTTTTTCAATATAGACCAGTAATTGATAGCATTTTCAACTGTCCCAGTAAATGAGTATGATTTTTTTGAGTTAGATAAGTATACCTACTGATTACAAAAAATCAAATAAACTGTAAAAAGGGGCTATAAGAGTCGGACTCGCCCGTCTAGGGTTCCGTAGTAGCAATTAAAGATCAAGGTATCCAGTAAACGTACCTCAAATCAAAATTTCTATAATTTTTCGACGTCAAAAATTACTTAATGTTTCCTAGAGATTGTATGAATGACAAAGTTATTTTGCGATCTATGTTGTGTGTTATATCCTAAAAATAATTTTCGTCGAAATTTTGAATTGAGATCTACAACATTATTTTTTTTTTAGAATTATCACTTTCTTAAGTGAGAAATTAGAGGGGTGGGAACACACACACGTTACCACTTTGGAAGTGTAGCACTTTGAAATGATTAACTTTGAGAAAAAATAGTTTAAGAAACCTCAATGTCATTTTTAAAGACCTATCGATGGACACGCTGCAAAAAAGGCATGATAATTTAAAAAAAAATCAATCTAATATTTGGGGAACGCTTATTCTATAAAAAAAAATCATTAGGTGGTTCACAGAATATTTCTACCTTCCTAATGTCGACAGTGTCTCTAATATCAATCACACAATGCGTTTTCTTGCTCTGTTTATAAATATGATACTGTACTTTATATGAAAAAGTGTTACAAGAAAAATGTATATATGTGTGTAGGTGTTAGTACACTTCTCAAAAACCGTCCAAGTGTGAGTCAAACTCGCGCAATGAGGGTTCCGTACAATATGCTTCGTGAACACACACAATGTGCAAAAAATGTTTTATTCAATTGACTAGCGCCATCTAGTGGTGTTTTAGTGAACTATTTCCCTAGACGAACTTATTATTGTGAGTTTACCACTTAATTTTCAAGTGATAGAATTCTTATTATTTTTCCTGTAATCTTCAAGGAATGAACTATATTTTGTAATTTTTTCTAAATTTTCGGCCCAGTTGTTTCGGAGATCAGGGGGGGGGGGGGGGGGAATGGTCAATTTTTGCCTTCTTTCGTGAATAAAATCAAAAGTATTGATTTTACCCGAACAAAAAAAAATATTTTTGAGATCCTCATAATGAGCCCTTTCATTTGATATATGACACAGTAAGGTTTGCAAAACTTTTTTTTTTTTAATTTTGTAATTTGGCCCCTCAAAATGACCCTTATTTCAAAAAAATCTTTATTTACTTTGCACATCCGTGTTTGGGTCATAGGATTACAATATCTTACCAAATTTCATCTAATTTGGATCAGTAGATTCGGAGAAAATCGGCTGTGACAGACGCACGGACGGACAGACAGACGCTCGAGTGATCCTATAAGGGTTCCGTTTTTTAACTTTTGTACGGAACCCTTTTTTTCTATAGGATTTTGATTAAGTTTTAGTTTTTAGTTATTTTGTTCAGTTTCAGTTCCTTTTTGTCTTCTGTAGACCTAGATTGGTGCCATAATCTTCTTCGTCTTCTTTTTTCAATTATCAGCTCTCTTATTTCTATTGGATAAGTATTTTTTGATGTTCTCTTTTTTATCTCGGGTGTATTTTTCAATGCTGCCTGTTGTATTAATTTGACATCATCATCATCATCAGGTCCTGGCCAAGTGCGGGTTGAGCTCGCCCATGAAGGGTTCCGTAGAAGCAAGCTTAGATTAGCAAAAAAGCTCTGTAATTTTTTGCCAGCAAAGATAACTTTGTTTTTCATAGTGTTTGTATGAACGACAAAGTTATTTTTGCGGTTTAAAATTTGTACTTAGTAATCAGTTTAGATAATTTTCCTTTCAACATCGTTAAATATACTACTGCTGTAAATTTCACGTATTCATATATAATCGTTTATATTTATCAGATAGAGGAGGGCGGAGGGGGGGACATTCACCTCTAACAAAAAATGCACTTTAAAACCAATTATATCAGAAACGGATCCCTAAATCGAAAAATGGTGCTCTAAACCTAACAATATTTTTTAAAGACCTATTTAACAATACCTTACATAATGGGTTATTAGAGAAAAAAATAAATACTCCCACATTACTTGTGTGGGAGCTACCCTAAAAAAAATATTTTTCAAGATTTTTATCTACCACTTTTTTGGAATGATTAATATACATACCTATAACAAATTACAGCTTTCTAGTACTTATACTCTCGTGTAAAAAAAAACTGCGGACAGACAGACGACAGACATGGTGAAACTATAAAAAAAAGATTTATTACATTACGCGTTCGTGATGCATAAGATAAATTATTTGAATATTTAAACTGCAAAGAGTGAACGTTAATAAGTAATGCACTGTTTGGAAACAAAGCGCAACAAGTGCCCGGGAAAGATCCCAAATCGGTAAGAATGTCAATTAGGGGAAGGAGGGGATTCGCGTCGTCTCGTAAGTGTGACTCGAGTTGGCCTCTGATTAAGGTATTGTTTAATAACTATTAGACCATCGCTCGATTGGTTGATCAATTTGTCATCTTAAAGTTGGTTTGACTGCGTTGTATTCTAAGTACAACGGACATGCTCCTTGCCGTTGCACCCGGGAGATCGATCGAGCTGAAAGCACGCACCTGGCCATTACAGGAACACGAGTTATACGTAACCTGCCGTTCAGCGAGCTAGGACGCCTAGACTCACTCGCAGTAATATATTTCAGTGTTAAAGTGCTGTAAATCAATCAAACTGAATCCCACAAGGAAAAAATATTGTTTCAAACAGATTTTCTTGAAATTAATTTATCGTATAAAGCGAAAGTATTTTTTCTTAAAGCAACCCTTACAACGTAGATAGTTTTAATTTATATTTTATTTTATTTTATTTTTTCGAAGTTTTTTACTTATATATGAACCGGCAATTTTTGTTTATTTATCAACAAAAAAGTGCATCCGGATAGCAACAGGTAGATCGCAAGCCCCACCCCTCGATTAGGCAGATTGCATACATTTAACTAGAAGAACAGGCGACAAAGGATCCAAGACGAAACTACGATATGCGTTTGTGGGCGGCTGAGAGAGGAGGAAGGGTACAGATCTGCGCACGCAGGCCCCTGGAGCGGTTCACGAGCCCAGTAGTGTTTTGCTTTCCCCGGATGTGAGTCGAACGGTGCCAATATGTCGTTAGGAAACGACGATAATAAAGACAGAACAGACGACGATCCGGAATTAAGAATGCCGTACAGAAAGAGAAAAAGATTCTACGAGACCGTCACACACACAACACTCCCACAACCCCGACAAAAATGGCGCGAAGCATGTTACAGAGCACACCCCAACTTGGACAGTCTACCTCAAGAACAAATTGAAGCGATCGGTAAGTGTTTCATTTAAATGTATTCGCTCGAAATTTTAAAGACGCTAGTTCTTGTGATTGCGACTTCCTTTGTTTAACTAATTATTAATATTTCGACCGATCGATGGTATTATATGGTTTATTCTTTTTTGTATGACTTACAAAAAGACGCTCGGTATATATTCCGTAATTTACAAAATTATATAAGAGGTCTGGAATCGAGGTCCCAGGGTGGGCTAAAAATAGCTCGAGCTAGCCCGGTGCACGGGGAGTGCAATCGATTCAGCCTGTAGTGGGCGTTGCACCTGCGCAGTGCTGCTATCGACTTCAATGACTACCTGTTGAAGCGCTGCAAACTACTGCCTGCCTTCCTCGTGGCCAGTCATACATACCCTCCATATTTATAAAAAGTAATATTAGTGACAGTTTCTAATATTCTTAGGAGTGAAGTGATCGGTGCTGTATAATTTTAAATTCTGATCAATTAAAGAAATAATAAAAATGAAAATAATAAAAACAATAAAGGCTTGCGAATAGCATAAAGGTTGGGTAGTCCTGCCCCAGCGAATATTTTTAGGCTAATAGGCTTTAAATAATACTAGGTAAAATTATATTTAAAAAAATAATAGGTATGTTTTTCATCAGCGAATATTATTTTTGTTTTACCAATAAGCGAAGTGGAATAAATAAAATGTTCAGTCAAACTGTACCTGCAGTCAACTGTACCTCTACCCGTTGTCCGACTGCTCGGGGGTCCAGTGAAAAACGGAGGCGAGTGGGTGAAGTTGGAGTAACGGGGAATGTAAGGGAGGTTAGAAGTGACAGATTGGTGAACAGTGAGAAGGTACTAAATGTGTGAGAAGCAGGATGTAGTGTTAGATGAAGGCATGAAGGGGTAGTATCTTTTGTGAACAAGTGGTAAAGGATTTATTTAAGAGCCTTATGTATACTACAAGGAACAAGGTGGACAGTTGATCGTAAATATGGTAGAGATAGCACATTTTTGGTTGGTGATGAATTGGTGCCGTGGACGAACTGAAAATTCTAAAACCAGACCATAGGTAAGTTAAAATAATGGGGAGGTGGTTTGAGGTGTAAAGATGGTGGTTTGACGTGGTGAACGATAATAAGTGAGCGTAGTGGTTTAAATAAAGGAGCAATGTCAGGGGAGGGGTAAAAAGTGGGAGGAGTGGTACAAAGTGGGAGGAGTGGTACAAAGTGTGCGGGGGGAAGCAGAACAAAGTGGGGGAGTGGAGAAAAGTGGAAAGAGTGGTAAATATTGAGGAGAATGGTGAACACTGAACAGTAAGAGAAGTAGAGAACAGATAAGAGAGTAATCATCTCAGCCGCAAGAAGTCCCCTGCTGGACGTAGGTCTCCCAAGACTTTCCAATTTCTTCATGTGTCCTTTATCAGATCGTGCGTTTTTCTGGTCAGTGGGTGTCCAACGCTGCGCTTGCCGGTACGTGGCCACCATTCAAGAAACTTACATTTGGGCACTGGCAACCTAGCTGAATCGTATTCGCCAATAGACCTCTACCTTGAAACTGGAGCTTCTGATCTGGATCTTGGACCCAAGAAAATGTATACTCTACAGGTTCAAGGGTGAAGTTTCATCAATCAATCAATCACTAGTAAAGGCGCAACATAGACATTATGTGTGATTTTCGTCTTATCCATGTCTATTTTAATGACAACATGTTGGAAAACTTCACTCAGGTCATTGAGCATGGATTAAGGTCCTCCAGCGACTCCGCTATGATGACAAAGTCATCAGCAAAACGGAGTTGAGTGATATTCTTGCCATTAGTGTTACTGCCAAGGCTTTTCCATTCCAGGAGTTTAAAGGCATCCTCCAGAGAAGCGAAGAGCAATTTCGGAGATAAAACGTCTCCCTGTCGCACACCTCTCTGGACTGCAATAGGCCTCGTACTCTGCTCCTATACTCGGAATAGCATTGTAGCAAGCACCTCAATACTGCGATATAACAATGGTTAATACGGCATCACTGGACAGACCGCAGTACGGCCCATGTTTCGATTGAATCGAGGGCTTTCTACTAGTCCACAAACGCTTAGCATATTGGCCTGTTATACTCTTTGGTCTTCTGTATAACCTGAAACAGTGTATGGATGTGGTCTATGGGACTGTGCAAGACCGCAATTACTGAGCCCCCCCTTCCCCATGATGGGAGAGAGATGAGAACCATTCATGGGGTCAAGAGAGAGATCGATAGTAAGTAGAATAGACAATAGCTAGACTGGTTAACAGTGGGGTTAGGCATAACAGTTGGTTTGAGAAGCGAAATGGTGCACGTAGGAGAAATAGTAAAGTGGAGTGTGAGGAGGACAGTGAGGAGAATGGTGTATGTTGGGGGAATAATGTACTGTATCGGGGATGATATGAAATGTGAAAAGTCAGGGGTACTTGACACTAATAGGCACTAATGTTTATTAGTACAGGAATACATAAATATATACGGTCAAATCACACAGATTGAGCTAGCCCCAAAGAAAGTTCTTAGAAAGACTTGTGTTATGGGGTACTAACTCAACGATACTATATTTTAAAACAAATACATATACAGGGTGGCCCGTTGATAGACGTCCAAAGGAAAAATTTAGATGCCTTACCATAAGGGGTATGCGAATCACCCCCATGTTTGTTCCGCGATTTTTTATAGTTTAAGATATATAATTTTTTTATTTTTTTAAATTTTAATACTAAAAATTTTCCTTTAAGTAGGTTTCCATTTTTTTATTTTTTTGTCTTTAATACAACACCTTGATTGCTTTCAAGTCTAATTAAACTAAATAAGCCCCTGTTAAGGACCAATTTTTTTGGATGATTTTTACTGCTGAAGATTTTTAGAAGTTTTTGAGAATTCTTCCCTCGTCCCTGGTCCCTGGCACCTCCTTTTATTTTATTTTTAAATACTTAACATTTTCTCCTTATTAATTAGAACAGTAATTTTGAACTTCAGATGAAATTATGCGAAAGTTCATTAATACCTAGGCATATTTTTTTGGCAATAGCTGTCATTGTGACAATTAATCTTCACTATTAAAAAATAAAGACAGAAATAAATTAATAATTAAAACCAACTTTAGGCAAAATTTTTGATATAAAAACTAAAAAAAATCTATCTCCTAAACTTTAAAAAATCGCGGAACAGACAGAAATTTTTCCTTTAGACGTCTATCAACGGGCCACCCTGTATAGATAAACATCCAAGACCCAGGTCAATCCGAAAAAGATAATTTTTCAGCTTGACCTGACCGGGGATCGAATCGAACCCGGGACCATCCGTGTCACAGACCGGCGTGTTGGCCGCTGCGCCACGGAGCTCGTCAGGATGACAAATGTACAGAGGGGTATACCTACGATAGAAAGAAGTGCTATACCTTTGCAAGTAAGATGTATAGTGTGAATGCGGATATAAAAGGTTAAAAGTTGACAGATAGAAAGATGTGAAAACTATTGTATGGGTATGACGAACACCTGCATGAATACAAAATGCATAGGGTTTAGAAAATATAATCTCATCATTTCAGTAGTATACGTCCTTCAAAAGGCAGGTGAAACCATTGATCCCAATCCCAACTGCTGTCAATAGTGGTGGCAAACAAGATGCCTTACGGCTGGTCGAAAAAAATCCTGAGTTTAGCCACTAACATTGTATAAGTACTACGTAAAAGAAGATGTAGATAATTTTTTACAGCGATTATAGTTATAATGTAAATTCGGTTCGGCTAAAAGAGCAATAGTCTTTATTAACATAGGGATAATAAAAATTTGAATATGGAATCAGTAGCTCAGAAAATTCCACAAGGGGGCAGGGCGTTAAAGAATTTATATAAAATAACGAAAACGACCATAAATCACCTCGTCCTTTTTCCCTGTAGGGGGCTAGAGTTGTAAGGCTAATATCCGAATAATAAGAATGATCGGAGTTTTCGTAGCAAATGGTACGCAATGGAAAATAAGCGTAATAATATGCGTTTGTCTTTGTCTCTAGCTACTCGTAGTATAGGTATTAGGGTTATTTAACCCGTTATACAAGGAGGGTTGGCATCAGGCAGGGGCTCGGCCGTTAAACTTGCCAAATCATATCACAGCATAAATGCTATCATTATACTGGACCCTGGGATCCGATGCATCACAGCTGGGGGCACTGCCGAAACAGTCAGATGACAAGGTATATAAATGTAATATTGAATAATTTGAGATACCTTACTGCTTAAATTTTATGTCCAAAGCTTACAAGATTATTAAATTATAACTCTATTTGTTGCAGAGTCCCACTACAAAGTTGAATATTACATCGCATTGGGACTCGACTCATCGCTACCACGGACTGCCACCAGCGGAAGCATCGAGACCCCCAAGGTCTCCCCATTGATTCTGCGTCCTCCACGTGTTCCCTCCCGAGCATCTACGGTACCAGCTACCCCTGCTCGTCCCATAGAGCCCATGGGACCCCTGCCACCATTAACATTGCCGCCGAGTTCACCGCTCCATTCACAGTTATCGTGTTCGCTACCAGCACCAACTTTAGCACCACCCTCGACTCTATCCCCCTACTTGCATCAGCCACCACTCTCTCCAGGACCTATGTCGCAACAAAGGCCAACCAATCCCTATTTATCCTCATTTTATGGTTCATTTGAAAAACCATTGATTACTATGGACACTTTCAAACCTTTAAGTGAAACCTTTGTAAAGTCAGAAGAGGAGCCTATTTTAAAATCCGACAGAAACACATATCTAAATGAAGAGAAGCCATTTCGCAAGTCAATCACACCTCTAACACTAGACGACTGTTTTATTAAACCAATACATCCGGTTTCAAAACCGTATAAAGATCCTTTTCTGGATCCACCAAAAAAAACATATTCAACTTGTTTTACAGAAACATCAATGGGTGACAAGTCTTTGAAAAGAACGGCAAGTTCATCGTCGTACTGGGAGGCTGCAGAGCCGCTGGTTAAAAAGCCAAAAGGCAGAGAAGCTTTCTTCGAGCCTGATGTAGAACCATTCAAAACAGTTTCTACAACACAGCCTGAAAAAGGACCGGTTTACCTTCAAAGACCAACATTCAAACATACCAGTGGAGAAAAACAAATAAACCCATACCAATTGTTTGAGCCAATTAAACAGTCGCCCTGGTACATGGACACATACATTAAAACTGAAGATCCTTTTTCTAGAAAGCAAGATCCTCTAAACAGCTTCTACAGCCCTTCAACATCTGCCAGCTCCGTTCCCAAGTTTGGCCGATCGTCTTCTATATATGTTGACTGTCCATCCATATACCCAACTATAGAATACATAGACGATATAAAGGAGGAAATAAACAATAATAACAACAACGACATTGACAGTAATAACAATAATGAGGAAAATGATGAACCTATCGATTACTCAATAAACCATCTATCAGGTTTCCAACATTAGGTATTTAAATTTCATTATTTATTATTTCATATACTTACCTAATTAAGCATTTAAACTTAACCTTAGTGTCTATTGTTGTAAGAAGCCTTACAATTCTTGAATATGCAAAATTTTCTAAAAGTCAATTATTCTGCATGATATTACCTGTAAAAACTCAAAATTATTAAGTATAAAATTTTAACGAATATGTCCATAAGCATATTTTCAGTCGACCAAAAGTCGACTTTTTGTTGCTTTAAAAATAAATTATATACTTCAGTAGTATTTTAAATTACCTAAGTTCAATTAATTCGTATATAATTGTGATCGGCAATCTGTATGATTCCGGTATTCTATACAATACCTAGGCAATGTATAGAATACCTGGGGCGTCCGGGCAATATATGAAATATTATGAATATTATTGTCCATTACATACTTTACCTACGTAATTAATACACTTCCAAGGGATTATATAGAGTACCTGCTGTTTCACCGGCAATCTGCAAAATAAGTCTTATCTCAGTCTGATCTTAGTCTATATTAATCAATGCTAACCAGCCTATCTATAAAATGACGGGCCAACGAAACGGATCGTAAAATGTTTTTTAGATCTCAAAATCTAAGATGGTCTTCAAACAAGGACTTTTGGGTCCACCCAGAAATTTTTAACCACCCCACTCCCCCTAGAGTTTGTAGAATTTTATCATTCATCATCAGTATTTCAGCCGCAAGAAGTCCACTGCTGGACATAGGCCTCTCCCAAGAATTTTTATAATAACCGGTTGGAAACGGCCTGCATCCAGCGCTTCCCTGCGACTTTGTCGTCCGAGCACCTAGTCGGTGGGTGCCCGACGCTGCGCTTGTTGGTACGTGGTCGCCATTCCAGAACCTTTTTGCCCCATCGGCCATTGGTTCTTTGTGCTATGTGCCCCGCCCACTGCCACTTCAAAGAGCTAATCCGCTGAGCTATGCCGGTGACATTCGTTCTTCTACGGATCTCCTCGTTTCTGATTCGATCTCGCAGAGAAACACCGAGCGTAGCCCTCTCCATAGCTCTTTGAGCGACCTTGAGCTTTCTAATGAGACCCATAGTAAGCTACTACGTTTCAGACCCGTAAGTCACCACTGGTAACACACATTGATTATAGACTTTAATTTCATATTGATTAAAGACTGTAGAATTTCAACTAAATATCTAATCTAGTTTCTCATATTGGTATTTAAGAGAATACCTAGGCAAAGTATTAATAAATAATTACTATACATTACCTAGATATTGTAAAGAAAGCCGGATAATACAGATTACCGGCAATATATACAATACAATATGCCAAGTCGTCTGGCGTGGTTACCGATTGCACCGCGTAACCTTGAAACTCGCTAGAAAAGTACAATTTTAAAAACAGTAAAAATGCGTCAATTAAGAGCATTTTGATATAATTTACAAAGGCTATGTTAAATACATAAAAAATCATTTTTCGTCAAAAGTAGACCAACTTTTTTATCTATTAAAGCATATCAAATCATGTAAATGGGGAACGATGTCCTTAGATAAAACCTATATATTTTTCCTAAACCAATTTCAGGAGAAGAGCAGGTTAAAATGTCAACCGGAGAACGCTCCCTTAGATGGCTGGGCTTCGGAACTTTGCGATTGATGGCATCTAGGACGGTTTCACGGTTTTCTTTTCGATCCCCGGCGGGATTGCCATTTCCGACACACTCAGTAGTCCAAGTGAAGGTAAGGTTGATTTTACGTATACTTATAAGAATTTTTTTCGTATTTCGTATAAACTTTTGTAGAAAAATAATCCCTATTCGCATACGTCTCCGATTAAGAATATGGATATGCATAAAATCTCGCCTTACCTTGTATTTACGACATAGACTTGCCATGACAGGGTAATGATGTATAATATCTGCAACATATATGCCTGAAAAAATGAGTACAGTCCAGATTTAAACTTCATGGCGGCTCGGAACATTGCGCAGTACACATTATTAGGTTCAGCGGGGCGCGTGCGGGGGAGGTGGGCGCGTACTGCGAGCTCGCAGCTAATATCCGAGCCCCCATACATAACGTTTGATTCGGACTGTACCAAACCCACTGTCCCAACCAAATGTTTTCGAAAATTTGTGATAAGAACAGTTGTCAAAAGAGTGATATAAAAATGTTAAGAGTCACTTTGTAATTAGAACTCTAACAAATAATATATGTTGGTAAAATTTTAAAATTAATCAATTTATTTATATGGAAGAACTTTCGCCATGAAGCATTTAAAAACACAAAAAATATATAAATTGGCCTTATTGCATATGCATTGATCTATGAAATAGTCTAATTGTCAAACGGGCGAATTTTAAGTAGTATCCATACCAAAAAATATTATGAAATAAGGACTAAATCTTTAAATTTTATATTTGTTCGCAAATTTGAAATTTTCCGTCCTCATGCGGCGAAAAAAGAGTTTTTTGAAATTAACTAATTACCAAATTAACACGGACGTCTTTTTATTTGACAGATGTTCAGTTTTACATACCCATCATAAAATTAAATTACGTTTTATTGTAGATTTCTTCGTTTAGGCCAGTATAAATAGAAATAGAATGATAAATAAATAACATTTTAATTGATGTCCTAGACGTATATACGTATAATCAATAAATGTGATTATTATTGTCTAATACTAACGAATATAGGTAGGTAGGTATAGTGCCTCTTTAAGAGGCAATAAGCATAATAACGAGCTTAAGTTCACTACATATGGAAAAAAACAATATTTACTTACAGCGTTACCCAATTAAAATTTCTGTCATATCGAGGAATTAAAATGTAAAAATGTACTTAAGTCAAAAAAAATAGGTACCTACCACCCGGATTTTTGGCTGCAACTAGTCTTTCAATTACTTTTTGTTGTGATTTTTATTCACATCTATACAACTTCATAATGTTTTTACGTCTTTACCTATTAGATTATAGCCAAAAATTTTGGTGGTAGCTCTTTTTTTATTATTGTATAATTACTGTATAATTTTTATAATGCTCGAAACAAAATAACATCCACCAAGACTTTTCACTGCAGCTTGACTTACACATGTTTATTGCACTTTTTGTATCTATCTTCTAAAAGAACATATTTCTTTAATCCAATGAGGTTATAGTGAAAAGTCTTGGTGGTGACCCTTTTTTGTTTCGTATTTATTTATTTTACTCCTCAAAACAAAATAAGAGCCACCATAACTTATCTTGTAACTGAAACTCACAAATATTTTTCACCCGTTTTATCTTCTGTACATATATTTTTAATTCCAATGAGGTTATAGTGAAAAATCACAGTGGTCGGTCCTTATTTATTAAAGGTTTTGTTTTGATGAGTTTCCATACATACTTAATAACTCAAAGAGTAAAGCCAAATTTTACAATTGTTACATAAATGTGAATTAATGACGATAATATCTACTAGATATGTCGCGGTCATCTGGTTGAATTTGCTATTTGATTGAATGACTAGCGAGTTCATTGAATGGCGACGTTCAATTGAATGACTGAAGGACAGCTCGTCAAGTCGTTGAATGTAACGTTCAACGTCTTGACTGAATGAATGTCATTTAGCGAAGTCGTTGAATCTTAGCCGACTTTGTAATATTTGGTAGTAGCATGATTTCATTTTTCTTAGCTTCAAAGTAGCCGGCGGCGGCGTTATAATAGGTAAATCCATAATGTCATACTATTTTATTACAAATAATGCACTTTTATGTAAATTTAATCGAAAAAAATATCAACATCGTGCCATCTGTTCGAGCTGTTTGACGCCATATTTGTTTTGGTGACTACTAGCGCCGCAGTGGTAAAAAATGAACTAAATTTGAATCACCTGACTGATTTTATGTCCGTTATGTTCAAAGGGCTATGTTACAACCCGCTAACTAGTTGGACTTTGAGCGACGCTTTTTCAATCAACGTTTGGCCTAGTCATCCAATTAAACGTGGTCATTCAATGAACGCGCTAGTCATTCAATCAAATAGCAGATTCAACCAGATGACTGCGACAGATATATGACGTTTATCCATTGTTTCGGTGTAACTATCACATATAGGGTAGACAAAATTATGTGAGCTATAATTAGTGTACCTAAGAAATTATACTAGTAAATTGAAACAAAGCTGTGGCATATCTAGTCACCCTTAGCTTACGATTTAAAAGAATATCTTTTTTTCGTCAGCGAGGGCGACAACGTATATCCCCAAAGCCGGCCACAAAAGCTTTCTCTTTTGCTGCCTTTCCCAAACGATCTTACGCGGTTTTTTTTTAACCTGGCTATCCGAAATAATAATAGAGTCCCAAAGACTTCTCGTTTTATTGTCTCAAAATTATATACATACATAATGCAACAATTTATCATCTTGGTTCAGAACCTTACAGAATTGGGTAACGCTGATCTGAAACCAACTATCTAAACATATTTTTCTATTAATGTGTATTAGGGTATCTGCTATTTAGATTACCATCACTAATTTCCCTTTTTACTTTTTCTATACGCTTATTACTCTCAGAATTGAAATAATTACATTATTTTTCTTACTACTCTTTAAATGATATTCAGATAATATTTTATAAAAAAATGTATTTTGAACTCCATTGTGATATTCTACGAATTTACATTCTGTACCCTTGTTATTAACTATACACCTATTTATTTATTTGTTTATTACAAATCCAAATTTTATAGTTATGTACCTATATACTAGTTCTTAGATGTAAATGTAGTTAGGCACCTAAATTTTTCCAAAATTAGGTACTTCTGTGTGCCAAACAAAAAACCCCATTTTTACTTGTTTTATTCTAAGAATTGAATTAATTGAATATGAAACCGTTTTGCAAACAAAAACTATTATATATATATATATATATTTATTTTTTTCTTTTTAACATGTTACAATTTAATTTACTTACATGTAATCTTGTCGGATATGATGTACTCATAACTGACAGAATTAATTTAGAAAAAATAAGGCTCAATTACATTATTATTTTGAACTACTATATTTTTAAGATAGTGTGAAAATTATACATGTGTAAGCTCAAAATTTATAAACAATAGGTTTACACAATAGGTTAACAGCGCTTTACAGTGTTAATAAAAACACAAGTCTTTGTATATATTGTATGTACAGAATAAAAAATAGACATACGGAGTCTCTGAATTGTGAAATCTAAAGACGACACACGTTGCGCTTTTTCTTATTGTCAAATTCAATATCTACGTTGTCAAATTAAAAATTTAATTAAGCGTTTCTATCCATCTATCTATCAGCCAGGGACGTCCACTGCTAAGTAAGCGTTTATTTCGCTTAATTTAAAATTTTATATTCTTTTGCATTGGTTTCAAGAAACTAAGTATTTTAAAAACGTCTTAATGTGCGCTGTTTTTCAAACAAACATCATAACAGACGAAAAACATTAGAAATGGTATAAAATGACAACCAAATACTCCTTCTGAGTGGGTCAGTCGGGTAAAAACGCGCTTCACTAATTAATGGATGAAAGTTTTGATTAAGATGACGGTAAATGTTAACTATAGTTTTCTTCCGGAAATACATTAAGACGGACTGAACAACATGATGTTGTTATTCTAATACTGCTCAGCATCCAGCTGGAAAAGGCATGACCTACGTTTACATATGTCGCTGTGTGCCTATGTAAGTACTTCATTCAAAATGGCAATGGTATATATAAAATGAACTCCACCCAACAATGAACTATTTAACTCCTATATCAGATCAGATTAAAACAATTTAATTACGTCTTGCACTATTTAATTGCTAAGTACTCAAGCTATTACTTCCCATTATTTTTTTGTACAAATTAAGAGAAAAGCTGGCTTGGTCTTAACCTCTTAAAACCTTAGTATTAAACGGCACCATAATGTTAGGAAATTTTGGTTTTGGCCCGATGTATTTAACCTAACCAAGTAATATAATAGGTACCTTACGTAGACTCTTTATGTAGGTTTTTCTAATCCTCGTTATTAGCATAAGTAGAACCTAGTAGCTGTAAATCAGCAAGTATTCATTATTTATTTTTTTATGGTTGTTTATTTGGTTAAAAATTCTTACTATTTTAATATAAATTTGATAATTTTCTTAAATATTTGTGGACGTAGATTTGTATGAAATTCGTAATACTAAGATTTTTGATACGTTTGTAAATATTATATACAAATTATATATACCTACTTCTATAAAACACCTCGGTCTATCGTGTGTATATATGTATTAAATATCGTTCGATGGCCACTTTTCAAAAATTTTATATACCTATGTACTACTAAAATTTACCCGCGGTTACGCTAGCGTAAATGAAGTTACCAGGGGAACACTTTTTCTACAAGAAATTTACCTGATTTACAAAACCTACTTACTTCTTAGGCAATTACGTAGTAAATAATTTCCATACAATAAATTAACCCCTATTAGACCACTCAAGGAGATGAATTTCGGGAAACAGCTCTTCGTGGATATTTTAGCATTTACCCCAGACGATAAATTTAAGACAAAAGAGACCTTCACTGCGTAGATTTAAAAAATTATACAAAAATTTTGCCAGCTAACTTCAAATACAACTCCTGATTGTTTTAAAGGATGAAGTTTTGGTATCAATATACAATATTTGATCAATATACTTTTGGTATTTACCCAAAATAAGCCAAGTTTTTAAGCGGTCATAAATGTTTACGCAACAAACCCTATTTAATCCCAATAAGGATTTTTCAAGAACTAGTACGGCATTTTTATAACACTAATGAAAACTAACTAACGAAAAATATTAAATTTTCATACCATTTCGCAACCCCTATTTTGCTTCTTCAAGGGTTGGATTTGTAAAATATATTTCAGAAATGCTTAATTATTATTGATAAGTGAGCATTGTTTAAAATTTGAAGTGTCTTCCTTGAAAATTCAACACAAACTTGTTTCCCCTATTTATTCCCCTTTGGGATGAATATTTTTAAAATACTTTATTTCGTCTTCCAAATGATATAGTTATGATGTAATTTCTATTAATCTGTGTGATTTGTCCGTATATATTTATTTATTTATTATTATTTATTTATTTATTTTAATTATGAATTATGATGTTTTAAGTAAGTAATAAAGTTATCAAAAGAAAAAAAATAATCAAAATCTTTGTGTTCTGTACAATATTTTAAAGATGATTCACCTATCACTTAGTAATACGGTTAGGTTACGTATATTGATGATAAAATTTTAATTAAACTAAATGATTTATTTACTTTTTTAGATACATCATATGAATTTTCATCAAAAAATGTTATCATTTTAACTTTTTTACATTCATTGTATTCTGAATGAAAAAGTTTCTTTTATTCTGGATTACAGTTAAAAGTAAAGGCAATTTTAAAAAATATTATTACGTAAAATGTAATGTATATATTCTTCTATCACTAGCATATAAGCATATAAGCTTTAAGGTTCGACGCGTGATTTACGGAATTAGACAATTTAAAATCAAAAAATAAATAATTACAAAACGTATAATAGACATATGCTACACTGCGACCCAAAAAAATCGTATATTTTAGTCCATAGATCATTGACTACCAGATAACGACAAAATGAAAAATAATAATTAGGTGGTGTTTTTTGTGTTTGGCAAGGCAATAGACGACCGCACCTTTACCAAATTTTCCGCTAAGTGACCATCGTTGCGGAGATCCAATCAAAGAATAGGATTTGAGGAGATAAATACTAATAAACTATAGTTATATTGTATGTAAAGTATATTAATTCCAAACGATTTAAAGTATTCTAACTATTAAAAACTATTCCCACAATATTAAACATAGCTGCCGAACAAACTCCTCATATCAACCGTATAAAACCGACATATTGCTCAAGGATCGCCCAAAACTGTGTGACCATGCAACTTATAAATCTCAAAGAGATTTTGATTAATTCACGTTGGTACTTTTTTACCGATGTTCCTAGTTAGTTCTTTCCAGAAAATAACGAAAAAATATATGCATTTTGTCTATACGGCCTCCATGACGATGGCCACTTAGCGGGAGAAATCTGCCGTAATTATAAACGCTACATAGGCAGTTTACAAGTTCCTTTTATTAATTAAAACTTGAACGTATTTAATTACATGAAATAGTATTAAATTATAGATACAATATAAATTAGACTTTAAAAAATTGATGATCAAATCAGCATAGTGCCGGCTTTTGTTGTGAATTAGAATTCTAGAAGTTACCACTATTTCTTTTTTTTTCTTTAACTCATTCATTTACTTATCGGTCAATTTTTAATATGAAAATTCTTGAATTACATGAACATCTTTGCATAGGTGCTCCACAAAAGAGTAACGCGCGTCAACGCAAGCAGCGCGTGCGCATCAGATGAAACTATATCTATGACACATATCACACTTACCTATAAATTCGCAAACATAAAACATAGTTCATCAGGTCAGTTTCAAATACCATGAACCTTTAACTTAGTGTAAAAAGCTCTGGTAGTTTGCTTATTAAAAAAAACAATACAGAATTTATTTAAAGCATACTATATTTATGTTCATTATACCTAGAATGTTCTTTATCGTAAATTATATAAATTTTATATACGAAATGTTATTCCGTAAAAACGCGTCGAAATTCTTTCATAATTAGATACTTCTAGTTTTTCGGGAGAACTCTGTTTTCCCTCTGTCCTTAGTAAACACAACAAATCTGCCTCATATTACAATTGTATATAAAAAGACCTATTTGAGTCTTGTAAAATATAAGTAAAAGTTGAAGGCTAGCTTCCGTAGTTAGGTAGAAGCACTAACGTGCTAGATTTTTTAGAACAATATAAAGTATTTAAAGGATTAATATCCAAAAAAAAACTGTAGTTTTACGAAAAATATGTATTTAAAAGTAGATAATATTAAAACATAAAGGTAGATTGTAGTAGTAATTTAAATAAAATTATACTATATAAAATATTTATACTTTGGATTCACAAATATAAAAAAAATGTAAAAATAATTTTGCTCCTAACTTAAATAAGAATAATTATTTTTTTAGACTATGTAGTTAATAAACTCAAGATCTTTATTCCAAATGATTAAAAATATGCACTTCGGTCTTTCATGTCTTAAGTACTTCTTTTCAGGGATACAAGCTTTTACCTAGCTGTTGCCACGGTAATAGACATTGATACTAAGCTAAAAACCACCACAATTAGCTCTCATGTAGTATATTTTTGCTCGACTTGGCGCTCGGCTCGGCACTACAGTGCCCCCAGATAACATTTTAGTAGTTAACAATAGCGGCTCAAAGGGAGTCGCAAGACTCATGATTGCCCCTCGCTCAAATATTTTTTTTACTTGAATTTTAGTTCTAAATAAAAAAAATTAAAAGGTTTTCTGTGCCAATCCTAGAAATATATAATATCATTATTTCATTCGTTTGTTTTAAATTAAATAAATTACCATCTTTGAGCTCGTCCTGCTACGACATGGTTTTTTTTTGTAAAATATTCCTCGAATTATAAATAGTATCTCAAGAATCCAAACATGAAAATATATGCATTAAGCTTTTTTATATAAATTTCATTAACTAATTTCAAAGTTACTTAAGTTAAGATATTCTGTAATGTGCTGAAAAAGAAAATGTCATAACTCGTCTAGTTTTTTGTGCTACGGGTCAAATAAATTCAGAAAGAATCAAAAATCAATCGTTTTGATTTTGACGCTTTTAACACCAACTCCAACTTTTTTACGTACCGCTAACTCTATCTGATTACCGCATTTCCTATTTTCGGCACGGGCCTATATCGTAAGTATCATCTGATCACCAAAAAGCGATATTCGGAACCAAGACCTTCTCCAGTAACTACAACTATAGTCTATGTAGTGTAGTGTCCTTTAATAAAATAAAACTTTAGCAGTGATACTGCATAAAAAAAGAGATCATTATACTCCAAGTAGGTTTTGCACCGATTGAAGAGAGTTACTGTCATGACCTTAATATAGACATAAAAAGCCACTTAAGGCCCAGTTCCTATTATTGAAGTCTGATGGTGATAAGTCTTGTGTCAATATTTGACTGAACCAGAAGTAAGACGTTCGAAGATTTGTCATTTTCAATAGAAACCAGCAATCGATAAGTTAAGCCAAAGACTAGAACCTAACAAACTCTCCAGGTAAAATGCTCAAACACCCTGAGCGATTTCATTTTCACATCACTCAAGAAAGGCAGAAAATCACAATACAAAAAAAAATCTTATTACTATTAAAATAAAAAAAGGAAGTACAAATATTTAATAAGGTTGAATTCATTACTGGACTGATCTAATTCGACCACAAATTACTTCTGGTTCAGGAAGCCGTCGAAGGATACTTGAATATAATGTGACCAGCTAACCACCACCAAGAACCGAATAATCGTAAATTTTAGGGTTAATTCATCGCACAAGTAATTAGAACGAATGATAAATTAACGAGAGTATAAAACAAACATGAGAGAAGAAAGTACCTTCATTAATTTTACCTAAAAATAAATTTAAATTCGGTTTTTAAGTAAATTAGTTCGTAAAACTGCATACATTAAGATGAATAGTACCAAAAATTCCTTGCTTAAATTCAAGTAGATCAATAAATAAAAACACAAATTAGAAAAAAAAAACCTGATTTGGTAACAGAAAATGTATAAAGATTTGCACAAAGCACCAAAAATAAGTACCTATTTGTACAAAATCAGTAATTAAGAAATAAAATGTCGTAAATTAATTTTAAAATATTAGCTATTACAAATATTAGGTGTATGTGTATAAAATTATTATATAATTTGAGCATAATATAATTATATTTAAAAGAGTAAAGGAAAAAAATTAAGACTAGTAATAGCAAGAACAAAGCGTATGTTAAATTCAATTTAGTATCGAAAAATATATGGTGACGCTGGAAACCAATTCTTCAATTACTTGGAGCACACAACGTCTAGGCCGATACGATTAACTCTTTCCACACACACTCACTGTCACCAGAAATCGACGACGAAGAAATTCGATATACTTCATCAGACATCACAAAGGCCGAGAGTCCAACTTGCTTGTTCCCCTCTCCACAAGAGTGATGATGTGAGCTGCTGCGCGAGCGCAGTGAGTGGTTACTGCGGGACCCTCCACCGCGCTTCCTGTACTCCTCTCACAAATGGGCTTCTAAAGAGTCCCAAACTGCTGTCGGCAATACCAGCAAAATCACGTGAGTGACCCGTTTTTATACATGATAATTTAATAACACCGCCAGGTCCACCCCATGTTAACGTTTATCCATTCTATTTAATTAACAATAGCTTATTCAGGTGGATTTTTTAAATGTTACAGATAAGTTATGATATTTTAAGTAATTTCAACACTAGGTCCTAATATTGTCCAGTACCTATTTCACCTTACGTCACTCAAAGAGCATACGTTTTACGACACTCTGGTCGGGGAGGGGACCAAGCAAGTTGGACCCTCGGGCTTTGTGATGTTTACGTCTACGTTTTATATCACAATATTTTTCAACATTAATAATGACGTCCTTTCCATTGAAAGCTATTTCCGCAGTTTATGGCCAGATTAACTAATATTTGTGTTTAGGTCGGTTATAATTATATTACGCAGTCATTAGTCAATAACATTGTGTAAATAAATTACCTATGCGCCAATTAGTGGTAGACATATAATATAGGTACCTACGTTAGATACAAATATTCTTTGCAATTAATTTGCACATATTTTATAAATAAGAACAGTCTTTTATTAATAATAGTACCTACTTTACTGCAGCGGCCGACAATAGAGGCATTGGTAGACGAACTTGTGAATGTGAGCCGAGGCGGAGCCGAGGCACACATACGTAAATCCATCAATGCCTGATTGAGGCCAAGGCTTGTTTAGTACTTTTCACAAATATTGCACGGAAATTTAAAAAAATAGTATTTAGACAAACAGACATAAATAAACACGTGATAATATTCACGTGTTTACCCTTAGAGGTGAGACGGACCCCACAAGCCACATTTAGCGTATGTAGCGTAGTGGGCTTTTATGGGAAAATGCAATTAAAATAGTGGTGGGTTCCTAGCCGCATCACCTATTGACATATTCTTCTCCTAAGGTTTTAGCCCCCTCCCTCGGCCTGCTTTTACAGACTGTACGGGAAGAGAAGCAGCTGGTATATTCATCAAGAAATATAATATGTCAATAAATATTCATAAAATGTTCATAAACAACAATATATGTAGAAATTATCGAGACAAAATCTTGTGTTTTTAATTTCTTTTTTTCTTACTAGCCAGGTCAAATTGGAAATTCAAATTTGCAACCTTCGTAGTTTAATTATTCCCCAGCAAACTCGTCGTTCCATTTTTTAATAACACGACAGATATAAGTTTTCATAGTTACTTTGCCGGCCGCTAAAACAAGACAGATATGGATTTTCATACATACTTTGCTGGCGTGTATTGGCCAGTACAGCAATATCGATTTATCCCAAACAAGGTTGTCAAAATAATGTTAGAATTTCCAAGCATGTTTGAGAAAATATCTAAATAAGCCGCCGCCGTGTGGTTCCCGGCAGAGAAGAATAGGACCACTCCAAGTCTTCCCGTGGATGTCGTAGAAGGCGACTTAGGAACCATAAGCTAAACAAAGCTTACATGAAAGAGACCTCTCCGACCCGTCTGACCAGCCCGAAGAGGGTAGGCCAAAACCACTGACTGCTCTTGCTAAAATATTGGCTCTGGTAGTACAGAGAGGGTTGTGGTCCTGCAGTGGAGACTAAACACGAAAAAAAAATAAGTCAATGAAATTTCATCTTATATTTAATATTAAAAAATTGCAATGTATTAGATAAACGCCTATTTGATAATATAAAGTATGCCATTTCACATTAAGAAAATATAAATTGAAGTCACTTTCAAACTCGTTTTTGAAAAATTCTAGTAAAACGTTAATATGAAACAAAACATATACCCACCTTAGCTCATTAAAAGCTCCAATAAATATTTAATTTAGTTTGTCCATTTCAATTATCATATATTATCAACAATAATTCAAAAAATGTCAGAAAATCCTTGATTTGGGAGTTCGATTTTCATAATTTTCACAATATTTTAAGTAACGACAAAGCTCTATAGAAAGTGCGGAGAATTTTAATGACATAATTCTAAATACCCTATTTATTGAGCCAGAAACAAAAAGAATGAAATAACGTACTAACTAGCATGAACTTGATTCATTTCATTTCCTTTTTTTTATATTAAACAAATACAACGGCAACCGCGACTCTATTTTATGGAAGATATTAATTGCCTCCATTAGGGATTTAACAATGACAAATATTCAGGTATCATCATCATCAGGTCTTTTTTATTCTCCACTGCAGGAGCACGACCCTCTCTGATCACCAGAGCCATTATAATTAGCCAAAGCAATCAGAAGATTATTATTATTCAGGTGTAATACCTTTTAATTTTAAAAAATATCTAGGCTAATATTTAACAATGACAAAAGTAGTAAATACTTACGTAGATTTGGCATGTGTTGTCAAATAGTCATAGTCATAGTCTCAGACATGTAGTATTTAGTAGTATGACAAACGTATTAAATATAATACTTTTAATTTTAAAAATATCTAGGCTAATATTTAACAATGACAAAAGTTGTAAATACTTACGTAGATTTGGCATGTGTTGCTCAGACATGTAGTATTTAGTAGTATGACAAACGTATAAAATATAATACTTTTAATTTTAAAAATATCTAGGCTAATATTTAACAATGACAAAAGTTGTAAATACTTACGTAGATTTGTCATGTGTTGCTCAGACATGTAGTATTTAGTAGTATGACAAACGTATTCAGGTACATATAATACCTTTTAATTTTAAAAATATCTAGGCTAATATTTAACAATGACAAACGTTGTAAATACTTACGTAGATGTGGCATGTGTTGCTCAGACATGTAGTATTTAGTAGTATGACAAACGTATAAAATATAATACTTTTAATTTTAAAAATATCTAGGCTAATCTTCAAAATTCAAAAGTAATCAAATTGAACCACTCCATCCATCAAATTAGGTACTTGAGACTCTTATACTGTCACAAAAAAAATATTATAGCCATCAAAGCAAGTCCCTTTTTAGGAGTCGGTACCCAAAGGGTAAAAACGGGACCCCATTACTAGACTTCGATGTTTGTCAATCGTGCAGCCGCCGAAACGTGATAGTACAAAATGCTAGATGGTAAAAACTTTCACAGATGATGTATTTTGTGTTGCCACTGTCGTGGCCATATCATAGAATCGATCACTTTATGAAGCGATTGTCAATTTTATGAAATGGTCGCATTTCATGAAATGTTTAACTGTCTATTGGCCACATCATTATGTAGATTGGCCAGATCAATGACAATAGATAGACAATAGACAATAGAGTTTGACGAGCTCCGTGGCGCAGCGGTCATCACGCCTGCCTGCGACACGGATGGTCCCGGGTTCGATCCCCGGTCAGGTCAAGATGGAAAACGATCTTTTTCAGATTGACCTGGGTCTTGGATGTTTATCTATATATGTATTTGTTATAAAATATAGTATCGTTGAGTTAGTATCCCATAATACAAGTCTTTCATAAGAACTTACTTTGGGGCTAGCTCAATCTGTGTGATGTGTCCGTATATATTTATTTATATTTATTTTAGATCGTTTAACGATATGTGCAGCCAAACGCGTGGCTCTTTCATGAAATGGTCAAGATTGTTTGATCATATCGTAAAATAGTTTCTTTAATTACCGGTAGAGGCGCTACAAACGCTTTGTTTGTTTTGTTTATGTGGAAAGATGGCGGCCGCCGGCGAAAACCGCAGTGAAAAAGTGAATATTATGTTATGTAATAATGAAGAAATTGAAAATATAAGAATTTACCACGGCAAAATACAAAATGTTCTTTACATATTCTAAATTTTTGTTAATCATATTTCCTGGACACCCTATTTTACGATCCGGACAAACGTGAATGACAATATCGTTAAATTTTGATGATTCGACAATCTGATCAAATTAAGTTGACCACATCATAAAATTAAACCATTTCATGAAAATGTCAATCGTTTCATGAAAAGATCAATTCTACGATATGGCCACGACACCACTTGCACTTTCTTGCTCTATAGTCTAATTATAAATGGTCTAATTATAAAAAGTTCTAAATATAAATGGTACCGAACCCTTCGGGCGCGAGTTCAACTATAATTTGGTCGTTTCTAAAATTTCCTGCATCTAGGAATACTATAGACTAGGAGCTGAAGTCACAAGTGAAGCCAACTTCTACTATTTGCATTACTAATAAGATTTTAACACTGGCTTTAGACTTATCAGTTTATCCATTTACGTAACCTCCCTAAACGTTATTTTTTTTAGGTATTAATATGACATGTGCTTTCAAAATATATCAGATTGTCTGCTTCTTTAACTGTCGGGGGCTGCGCATTTTGATTGTGACATGTGTCTGTCTATTTTTTTGGCTGGGTCCTATCCAAATTAATCTTACATCCATGCATATAGTGTGTACAATGACGTTTTATTGTTATAACGGGGATGTTGTTCGGACATCATCGGCAACTCATTTCGAAATGACTGTGTTAGAGACTCATGTATACTACGAGGGTTTTAACTGATATGTTGTACCAATAGAATTTTAAGTAACGTCAAAGTCGTATTCCGTTTTCTTCTGATTGGTGCTCATTAACATAAATACTTAAAGACATTTCTGATTTGTTTTAAATATTTATATTGCTAAGTTGTAATAGTTATCACATGTAAGATAGCCTTAAAATAGCTCATGTATTTTGAAATCTAATAACATCCATTTGCTGATTTATTTACCCTCAAAAAAATAATTCACGTTCATAAAAAAAATATAGCAAACTTAACGCGTGGCACCTTTTTCCAATTCAATTAAATTTGAAAACTAAATTACACGATAATTAAAAAAAATCAATAAATTTTACATAAGTAATATTTTGACTTTCGAGAAAAATGCTGGTCCTGTGTATGGCAATCTTACGTAAGTTTAAACTTTCACCTAGTCAACTTTTTTGGCAAGTAATGTTTTATCAGTTAAATATTCTTTTTCTTATTAACGAGCTAGGCTCTTGTCAGTGAAGTAACCACGACCTCCATACTTCCCATAAATAAAGCCAATATTTAAACTTAAATCTATACTTAGGATAAAACAATTAGATACTTAATTAGATATAGTTTTTTTGTTCCTTGTAGCTTTGTACAAACGAAACTAACTTTTGTTTTTTCAGTGCGTATTCTGTAGCAATAACTAAATAGCAAAATTGTTACTTTTTAGTAACTATAACCACTACTATAAAAAATATATAGGCATATAGGGATAGATAAAGAAAGCCTACTAATAAATTTACGAAAATAAAAATAAATTATCTTTAAGGAGTATTAAATCTACTTAATGTAAATAGTATATAATTTGTGCGTAGTTTTAAACACACCGTGTAAATAAATATATTTATTACTTATAGCACATTATATTCAAAGTGAGTTTGTATATAAAATGTTGAATTAATGCACCGATTTTTAAGTCATAAGCGTGAGCGAGCGATGAGAATAAACAAAAATACGAGTGTTGTTATTATCTAAAGAGCTCACGAGAAATCATGCAATGTTTTTCAACACACCATTATAAAATTATAATCAGGATTACAAACTTACCTCGTTTCATATTTCCATACATTTTAAATGCAGGTGACGCAAATATAACTAATAAATTTACCACCATTTAATAGATTTGCCAATGTACTTATTAAAATTCAATTGAAAACTCAGCGCTGATAGCCGAAAGCACACGTAATATTTCCCTTTCATTAACTTTTAAAATATGCATAATTCCTTACCTATAAACTTTATATATCACATAGCCTTATGTTGAAATTTCGAAGGATGAAATAAATGAAAAAATATTGAAAGTTTTAGTCTTTCACCATGTTTGAGTGCGTAATCCACTAACAATCAACAAACTAGTACAATAATGTTACAAAATGTGTGTATGTGTCAAACACGCTTGCAAAGCTGTGTTCTTAGCTGCAATATATGTTTCTAGATTTGCTGAAACTAAGAAATCTTGGCTGGATAAGAATCAAAAAGCATTTTATCGCTTTTACCTTACATTTCCGCATTATTTTAGCTTAACATGTGTTTAATACGCTGCTTTATGATCGAAAAATCGGAGTTTTAGGAGTATCTTATGACAAGGTGTTTTGTAGTAGTAGGTATTTATGTATGATTCAAGTGAGTGTTTGAGTGAAGCCTAATAAAAAAGCGAAGTGAAAATAAATACGAGTGTTATAATTATCAAAATAGCTAACGAAAATCGTACTACGTTTCTTATGATATAAATATGTCCTACGACACAAGTTTTATAGGTATATACCTATAACCTATTCATATATATATATATAGCTACTATTATAAATGAGTATTACTTGTATATTAATACTGTTACTACCGATACAAATACTAATGCCACATATATTTAAAAATATTTACTTAGATAGAAGTGAGAAGATAGATGCATTTAAATCCATGAATAGCAAGCTGTTTTTGTTTTTTTTTTTTTCATATCCATAGTGGATAGGTAGATATTGCTTTTCTGATCACGTCGCCACTAAATCAAGTTAATTACAAAGCACTATGTTTAAAGTTGATGTCTGTTGAACTAATGTTCTGGTAGGTAAATGAAGTGAGCCTAAACAATAATTTGACTTAGGGTAAAGAAGCCTACGAAGCGAAATGCCTTTCTAATAGATTAATTTAAATGCATATGAGTACCTATCTACTTTATAAATACCCTTTACAATTTCATACATACAAATATTTACGTATCCATCAAGATATGTTTCTAATCTTGAAACCAATGCAAGGAAAATGCAGAGATATTTTTCTCTCCTTGGAATCTTAATTCAATCAAAACAAAATAGACTAATATACCTATATACCTACATGTAATGTATGTTGTATTTCGAAACTAATTATAAGTTCATAATAAGTGTTTTTAAAATATTTATAGTACATTGTATGTACAGCGCTCTCAAGTTTTCTGTAGTAACGAAAATATTGGAACTACTTTTTTCAAAGATATAACTAATAAAGTTATGATAAAGATTGATATTACTATGGACGCACGGAAAACTTGTGGGTCATTAATGAATGTTGTGTAATATGTATACCTACTATAGACAATAAAATATTTGATGTTTATCTGCTGTTTTATTTGTATAACCAAATATACTTAAATAAA
Source organism: Rhodophaea formosa (assembly GCA_963082605.1). Lineage (NCBI taxonomy): Eukaryota > Metazoa > Arthropoda > Insecta > Lepidoptera > Pyralidae > Rhodophaea > Rhodophaea formosa. The sequence continues at coordinate 14,928,695 of OY720203.1, read as the reverse complement.
TATTTAGATATGGATTACAGGCAGCCATGTACTTATATGTCATGGGCATCGGCCGATCTGCCCAATGCCCAATTAAACTATCGAGTTTAATTGGGCATTGGGCAGATCGGGATATGCCTGGCCTGATCTAGATGTGCCGCTATATTTTGATTTGTCTGCCTTATTAGCGCCGACAAGATGTAGTTTAAATTAAAATTTCATTCAATATAAAGACGTTTATACTATAAACATTTACTCAGCTATGTTCGATTAGAGTCGGTAGGATGACCAATAATTTGAAAATAAAAAGATTTTCTGCAATCAGCTGAATGCCACATTTAATGAAAGAGCGCCAAAGCGTCGGAAAGCGGAACTACATAACGTTGCGCCCAGGCATATCACGATACGCCCAGATAAATCTCGATGCGGCCAAGTGACTGAATGGGAAAATCGACAAATAGGCTGCTCTCGTCGATTTGCCCAACTTTACATTGGGCACATCATGAAATAATTGGCCAAATCAAAATATGGCAGCACATCTCGATTTGGCCAAGCATATCGCGATCGGCCCATTAAACGATCGGCCTTCAATAACTCGACTAAATTTCTCTGTGTTGATGGAAAATAAATGATGAATGTCGAATGTCATCTTACAATGTTAGGTACAATCACAAAAGTCACATCGTAACACGTTGTACATAGGAATAGCTTTTTTAATATTGTGTAGGCAAACAGGAATACGAACCACCTGATCCTGCAACACCAGGGGTGCGCCCCGCGCGTCGTCAACCCTGAAGATATCTTTTCACGTTCTTCAAAGGGCCCGATATTAACTATAGCCTCTCGGAAAAACAATCTAAGAAGTGAGGATGAACTTACCTGTCGATGGCGTGAGCCACTCTCTGTTATCGCTCGATGACAGAAAGTAGCCGTAAGCATCATCTCGAACAATTCCTCGGAGCACAGCCCATTGTAAAAGTACAGCCCACAGTAGAAGTAGAACATACAGAGGGAAGCAAAATCTCTCCTTAGACTCAGGGGGGTTTACCTTCTTATAAATGACACAAATATAATGATATAAACTATTTATTATGCTTAATACACTTTGTATTGCAATCAACACGACAAACCTGCAACCTTTTAAAGAAAATTCCACAAATAACATATGTATGTAGTAAGTGCCTTTTTGAGTTTAGACAACAGTGGTTTAAGTACAGAGTTATAATTTGTAATAGAAACTAACGTAAAAAGTGCTATTGATCATTAAACGCAGACTGCCTAAAAAATTCGGGGATCATACTTACCGGCAAGAACTGACAAATACGCATGTGACTTTCTCACGTACATTGATAATGAAACGAATTGACCTCGATGACCACGAATACGATTTTAGAACGCGTGAGTTTACAAATACAGTATACAAAATCATAACTGTAAGTACCAAGAAATTTCCATGCGTCTCAAGGCTTTTCTGAATAAGGGTGTATCATAGAGCAAGAAATTTTAATATATCTCGTGCGTAGCGCATGGGCTGTATATCTGATCTCCTAAGCTGATAGTGAGAATATGGTTGAGATTTTGGTGTAAGGTGATGCAGGTGAGCTAGGTCGCAGGAGGAGAGGCTCGCTCCAGGCTGCTGCGGTTGCTGGCCTGTGTCCTGAGGCGGTGGGCTGCAATCATCACATTGCCAGCTCTCTGGAGGAAAAAGAAACATAGCTGTTAAGTATGCATAATACAAATCAAATAAATACCTCTCTATTCACACTCAGGAGGCTTTTTCGGCTGTAATTTTTATGCTCCGGGATTTGCTAAATCCAGTTGTTTCTGATGATTTGCTGCAAAAACATTTGGCAAACCATTTAAGATTGCTACCCAGTAACTATATTGGCTTTGTAAGTTGTAAGCTTTGGGAGTCCCACCACAGCAAACTCACAATGGTCATAAGTGCCATAAACCTCAATTGCACGCTTAAGGCCGCACACTAGGCACACTAGCGACGCCAATCATTTTATTCCTAATACTTTACAAATAGAAATAAATTCAAGAATGTAAATCATATCATCATTATCATTTCAGCCGCAAGAAGTCCACTGCTGGACATAGGCCTCCCCCAAGGATTTCCAATGTAAATCATATAAGCCTTAGTAAATAACCTGAAGTATTTTTGGTATCATGTTTTAATATTATGAAAATCAGTCGAATCATTAAGAGAAATATTGCTTACCGCCAAAAACTGATTCTCATTATTCTCACTGATTCTGATAAAAACATGATTCCAAAAATACTTCAGGTTATTAACTAAGGGCTTATATGATTTACATTCTTAAATTCCTTTCTATTCGTAAAGTATTAGTGCGTGCGTCGCTAATGTGCCTAGTGTGCGGCCTTAAGCCCTCTGTGTCTTTTCTGTCAATCATTTTGAAAAAAGTTATGGAACCTGGTCACGAAATTTGGTAAATTCCACTTTAGTCACCTAGGTGATATCACCTGGGTTAACAAAGTACACTATTTTAGTCCACTTATTCACCTCGGAATTTGAGCACCTAGGTCATATCACCTGGGTCATGAAAGGCGACTTTTTAGTGTACTTTGTTCACCTCGGACTCATATCACCTAGTTGATTAAAAGCGACTCTTCTTTCCACGCTGGTGGAATTTGATCACCTACATAAAATTCCAAAGGTATTGTGTTTACAAATACTAAAGCAAAAAATTATAATAAAATTAAAAAAAATCTAAGATCCTAGTGGGAATACTTAATTATAATGTCAAAAATAAAAAAATCGTTTTATTATGACAATTTTCTTTATAAGTAATTAATAATTCTTCTACCCACACTTATTTTGTCATTTTTTTATTTGACAACACATTTCCGTAGTGTGGAAAAAAGTAGCTATTGACTGGTGCTCCAATTCTGAAGTGAACAAAGTGGACCAAAAGAGTGCATTATGTTCACCCAGGTGATTTCACCTAGGTGGTCAAAATGAAATAAACCCAAAATTTTACAAGTATTGGTTAAGAATTGCGACCTGTAGAAAAGAACAGACGGGCTGACAGCCGGATGCCGGATTCTGTTGAAACGGATTGCTAAAAAACTATAGAGAACTGACCTGCCACCTGGCCCTATAGTTGGCCAAATACGACTTGAGATTTTCTCTCGCTCGCTTCATATGTCCAGCCTTGGCTCCTTTAGGAGGACCTTCAACTATCCATTTATGGTTCAGAGCTGCTGAAGCCGACATCCGTTTCTCTGCAGCTAGGATCAGGAGATGGTCCACGAAGTCTTTGGCTAGGTCCGAGATATCTTTAAAGGCCGTCTCGTCATAGTTGTATTTCGCCCTGGTGATGTTTGCGGACCTTTCTGGCCAGGTCTCGCCTGCGAATGGCATGACGCCTGATAACCTGACGGACAAACGGTCAATACATTAATTATCACTGAAACTCAAGTTGTCGTTGATTACATGACTAATGCTGGAGTAGGCACAACAAATAATTTTACCTAACAACGCTTCTAAATATTGCGGAATCAGTGTTCTTTTTTCTCTGTGCTAGCGAGTCAAAGACTCCACGAGATTTCAAATCTATAATAATTTCACTAAAAGTGCACTGAGTAAAAATTTAAATTAGAAGCGTGATAATTTACCTCCTACATTCCCTTAAAGGGATGATTCCACCAATCAATATGAACAACTTGCCGTACGGGAACAATACTGTGATCTTAGCAAAATCGCAAAAAAAATCAATACCATATTATGTTCAGCAGCCCAGGCAAGTCGTTAAAATTATGAGTTCCCCGTTGTTTTCATAAAAAAGTTGTTCATATTTCTCGATTGACCCCTAAAAGAGAGTGTCCAAGGTATAATCACACGCTGTTAATCGGTAATCAATTTGAATAAAGTTTAGAAACGCCGATATTATAAAACTACACCTATTAATACTTCTGGGACCAGACCATTACCAATATAATGATCACTAACAGCATTTAAAATTAAATATGTTTGCAATGACTTTTCTTCACCGTCGGACCAAAGAGACAAAGGTGAGGCTTATTAACGTATAAACACCTTATACCGCGAATCGATCGGTAAGCTAGGGTTTTCGATTAAGCTTTCTCGAGGTGAGAAATGTCGATATTTTTTTTTTATATTTTTTATTTTCACTTTACATCTATCATTACATGCCAACATATTGCGATAGAGTAACTGTAGCTAGAAGAAACATTATTCCTCAACATCGTAGTCAGGTCTTTCTAGTCTCCACTGCAGGAGCATTACCCTCCAAAAAGCCATATATTAGCCAGAGCAGTCAGAGGATTTGGTCTACACTCTCCACACCAGCCAGACGGGTTGAAGAGGTCTCTTTTATGTTTGTAAGCTTTGTTTACCTATTGTTTACCTACAATCTGCAAAAAGATTTGACTAAACCCTAGTTGATTCACCTGGAGTGAAATAAAACGGTCTCATTGCTTAGATTGAGTTTGCGCAGCGCCCGCACGCGTAATGAGGGTTTCAGAATTGATGTTTCCCCATGGAGATATATGCTACGTTTGTTTCCCTCAGGTGGCGACACTGTGTCGAGAGGTATTTTTGACAGCTGCTGTCAAATCCACCAATCATGTTTAATTATCAATTTTATGATTGGTGGATTTTGACAGCACCTAAGGGAAAAATCACTTCTAAAAACCCTTATTGTTTAAAACAGTGGCGCCTCCAGTAGCAGAGGACTTGACAATCCAAACCAGTTGACAACAATACATCCGCATTAACAAGTTTATCTTAGAGAGTTTGTGGTGAGAAGTCAAGGGGTACAGTTGAAGTTTGCCTTAGAAATTTTTGCAAATTGATTTTAGTGGACTTTATAATATGAAATTGGTGTAGTTCGGTGTTATTTTGCTCGTGCTCATGAACAATTTGTGAAATAGTTAAAGTGGACTGATAAATGGACTCGTATAGATTTGCCACCAGAAGCTCCCACGACGCATCAAAGAACATACGCCATCTTTGATGCTACTTGGAAAAACTTAACCGCACAACACCGATACTTAGTATCTCATTATACTGGACATTAGCTGAATCACTGAAATTTCGGTGGAAGCCATAATATAAAACATAAGAAGAAGTTTATCTTAATATATTAACAATTTAAATAGGTAGTCAACAAGCGTTATATTCTTACCCAGAGCTCAGGTAACAATACCAAGAATAAATTAATAAGATTGAATACATTTAAAGATAGAATGGGATAAACTCCATACATCTTATGCACCCTTATTTTAAATTCAGTACACAAACTTTAAGGGGTGACTCAGCCCATCAACATGAACAACTTTTGTTATGGGACCAATGCTGAAAATTCAACATTATTTTTACTATTTCCATACATTTGGTTTGATCAGCTAAAACTTTTGAATGGGTAACTATGTCATTTTTAGGGTTCCGTAGTAAACTAGGAACCCTTATAGTTTCGCCATGTCTGTCTGTCTGTCTGTCCGTCCGCGGTTATACTCAGAGACTATAAGTACTAGAAAGCTGAAATTTGGTATGGGTGTGTATATTAATCATGGCAAGAAAGTGGTAGAAGAAAATCTTGAAAAAAAAATTTTTTTAGGGTAGCTCCCATACAAGTAAAGAGGGAGTAATATTTTTTTTTCTATACAAACCCATCGTGTTGGGTATTGTTAGATAGGTCTTCAAAAAATATTGTGAGGTTGAGAACACCATTTTTTTATTTAGGGATTGCAAATTTTTGTTAGAGGTAAGTGTCCCCCCCTCTATCTACTAAACGGTTATATATGGATACGTGAAAAAAATTACAGCAATAGTATATATACTGAAGTTGAAAGGAAAACTATCAGAGCTGAGTTCTAAGTACAAACTAAAAAGTTATAGGCAACCAACTTATAAAATGTACTCGAGAATGTGAAATTTCATACATTTTCATTGTTACATGTTTTTGGTCGTGAAACTGTGATGTGCGAGTGTGAACAGTGTGAACTCAAAGTTGTCATGCGCAACTACGGAACCCTACACTGCGCGTGGTCCGACACGCACTTGGCCGGTTTTTTTTTTTCCTGGTTTGATCCCATCTCAAAACTGTTCAAGTAGATGGACTGAATCACCTCTTAAAGTTTGTGTATTGAATTTAATTAGGGTGTATAAACTTGATTTTTTAAACATTTACCAACAAAAGCCTATATTTATCCCGCTGATCCAAGATGACTGTGAGTCTGTTTGTTATACGAGTACCATACTCCCAGCTTTATCATTTTTATCGACCTGCTATGAAGGAAAGTTCACATATCGTGAACGCTGCACACTAAGTACCTTGTGTATACCTACTTGTGTATTATTAATTAGTTGCCCAAGTATGCAACCTCATCTGAGAATTATATATGTGCGGTTTAGCATAGAAACGTTAAGATCTTGAGGCCCTAGCGCGAGAGGCTTTTTGAAAAGATTGCCCCACGGCTTATGCTGAAACGTCGTTTTCCATCTTGCCTTACCGGCAATTGAACCTGGGACCCTGCAATTTAATAGCACTTGTCCCACTGATTCACAATGGTCGTTAACTAACAAGGAGAAGGTTCCCTATAGTGTACAGAATAAGTTTCTACCATGGATATATATGTACTATTTGCACACTTCCGTAAAATATTATAAAAATTGAACATAGAATATCAAATTTAAAAATTGCCGCATTAGAGATACGTTCAACTTTGACAACTGTTAATAAGACACCCTACCTTCAGTATTCGCATGAATTCCTATGGGATCCCTATTTTGTTTCTCAACTGTAGGTGACTCTTGTGAAATAAAATATATCTATAAACAAAAAGCAAAACCCTAGTCAGTGTTAATAAATTATGCCTTGCGACACTGGGAAACTGTTGTCGTCCCCTTATATGAGGGAACATTCTAGCATATAATTAGAATGCAAGTTTAATGTCCACTTAGTGTTGAAGTGATTAAGTTATTTTAACGCTTAAAGAAGGAATAATTTAAGCCCTTAATAGAAAGAGGCTTACAAAATAACCCTCTATTTTTCACCCTACGTTTGCGCTCTCAATAATATTTGCTTTACTCCGTCTTCCTGGTCCCCTACGTAACGAAATGAATAACGAATACGTTTAGATGCACAAAGCGACAAATCCTGTTTGACAGATTAAGGAAGCCCCAAAGAAGATAAGTGACAAAGGAAAATGAATGAAATATTCAAGTACAACATTTTCTACTGTTTGATAAATCGGACACTATTTTTTGTTGTTATTCACCAAATAAATAACACATACAAAAAGAAGATGAAACCTAAGCCATTTTGTAGCCATTTATTATAAGAAACCTAACTGGATATTTGGTTCTGACACTTATATTCTTTTTTATATATGTCCACACATTAAGTATGGCCGCGCATAACCTTTTACGAGTAGTCCGATTTTTAAGGGTTTGTCCCAAAGTTGGTCCCAAATAAATTTGGAAGAAAAGGCCAACCCTAGAGGAATAAAAACAGGGAATGATTAATGTTTCGCTTTTCAGTGGTTTAATTTTTGCGTCAAAAAGACTTTACTGTCTTAGTAGTTAAGTAGATCAACTGTCTTGATTAACTTGAGGATACGAAAACGAAATGAAAATTCCTTCTCGAGTCTCTGGTGGCATGAGAGTGATATGAGAAGGAGTAACACCCATTTTGTCTCTGAAGGTACTTTCGCCAGACTATTTAAAATAACTTCAACGGGTCAATCAAGCGGAAGCATAAATTTCACTGAGGTCAAGTCAGCGTATGTACAATTTTGGATAAAAAGGTGGACTTTTCTGTTTTAACTTGGGAACAAGTTTAGGCAACCTTTGTGACCTTTATCCAAAACAAGGTTCTCGCCCTCAAAAAGGCTAATGAATCAACGGAATAAAGCACTAATTATAAGCTTTATGCTAGCTACTAGCTTTTACCCTTATTTTTATTTTTTTTATTTAACCACACAACGGATTTTGATGCAGTTTTTAAATAGATAGTATGAGTGATTCAAGAGGAAGTTTTATACGTATAATACATGCCCGGGCTCAACCGGTGATGGCTGCTCGTAGTAAGTATATAAAATAAGGCAATCACAAGTTGTCTAGAATGGAAAGCGAACTATACTATATTATAAGGTACATATACATTAGGGTGTCCCGAAAAAAATATTTTTTTGTTTTTCGCTACTCAAGACCATTCAAAAGTTGCGTTATTTGTTGTAGATTACCGTAAAAATAATAAAAAAAATATAAAAATATATCTTGAGGGCTCTACCAGCAATTTTATTTTTTTAAAAATCACTTAAGTAGCCTTCCAGTTCATATCGTCTTGTCTAATTTATTTACATTTTTCCCACTTTATTTCTTTATTTTATTTATAGCAGCACCCTAAGTTATCATTTGCAGGCAACAATAGAATGTTTTTAGTCAGTAATTGGATTTGATCGCACTTGCAAAATTCATGTTTTGACATAATTTTGTTACATTTTCTACTTCTACGGTGAGGCAGTTCGTCTCAATTCTATAAAGGGTTTTTTTTTTATTTATTTTTTATTTATTTCTAATCAATGTAATCTCCTTCAAGCAAATTCAACTTTAGTGCTGTAAATACACTGCGAGAGTTGCTCTTTTCTGTTTCTCTGGCCTTTAATATTTTGCGAAATGCAAGTTGTCGTACATGGTCGCTATTGTTAAATTATATTTAACTGATATATTATTTTTGTACAGTTGCATCAATACATCTGCTGGTATGTTTTTTATTTATTTTTTCTTGTCAGTAACAAGACAATAATCTTTGAAAGAGACCAATTCTACGTCAGCAAAGACTGAAAATAAGCGACCGCTGCCGCAGATCGCGTTGATCACAGCGTTGGAAGATCATATCGATCACATTACACACATTAGCTACTATTGGCTGCGCTGAAGTGTTGCAATTCAATGAAATGGCTATAAAAATCATTTATAAGCTTGCTTGTCACTATTCGAAGAAAGCTTTGCGGTAGGCGACTGCGGTCGAGGCAGCAACTCGCGCACTGGTCCAAGATTGGTTTCTTTGATAACATGTGAGCTCTATCCATGATTTTTTTTTGTCTTTGTTCTGTCTTTGAAATTCTTGTCATTTTTAGTATCTATATCACTTATTGCCAATTTCCTATCACTTTCTTTGTTTAGTAAAACGACTGTTTCAGAATAGGAATTTCTTAGGTTTTATGCAGGGACAAATATAAAATGAAGTGCACTTACAAGTAGCAATATTTAAAAGCTTGTTTGTTTGAGGATTCTAAAAAGCACTTTGCTTTCGTAGTCGTAATTTTTTTTTTATTTCGTGTCAATTATAATATATAAACAGGTATGTCGAAATAATATGATTTCAGCAACTGGGTAACTAAGCTTTGGGCCAAATCGTGTCAAGTTATCTAGAAATGGTAGAAAAAAACATCTGTGTTGGAAGGAAATTTGCCATTCTTCTGTAGTTTTAATTTATTTTCATCAAAATGATTTTGATAAAGTCTCTTAAATCTGGTAATAGCGATCGCCAAATTTTTAACATGATCCCAGCACAAGTAACTCCTTTTTTCTTGAATCCATTATTGTACGTTGCCTACTTAGTTGTATAAAAATTAAAAATTTAACAATCACTTATTTTATTACAAGGAAGTGCATAGTGACATCATATAGCAAATAAAACCATAATAGAAGTGAGACAAACTGCCTTACCGTAGAAGTAGAAAATGTAACAAAAATATGACGAAACATGAATTTTGCAAGTTCGATCAAATCCAATTACTGACTGAAAACATTCTATTATTACCTGCAAATGATAGCTTAGGGTGCTGCTATTAATAAAATAAAGAAATAAAGTGGGAATAATGTAAAAAAAAATAGACAAGACGACATAAAGTGGAAGGCCACTTAAGTGATTTTTTTAAAAATAAAATTGCTGGTAGAGCCCTCAAGATATATTTTTATATTTTTTTTATTATTTTTACGGTAATCTACAACAAATAACGCAACTTTTGAATGGTCTTGAGTAGCGAAAATCAAAAAAATATTTTTTTCGGGACACCCTAATATACATACCCGGGTGCAGCCTGCTGTAGTTATAGTAGAAATGTGGGCTGCTAGTAGATTATAAGGGCTTTTGCCTACCTCGAAATAATTATGATGAATAAAATTAAATTTAGATATATCAAAAAGGGGCTTACAACATGTAGGTGACAACTCCCAAGCTCCACATGTCACACGCCAGCGTTAACTGCTCGAAGTTCAGCACCTCAGGGGCCACGTAGTCCCTCGTCCCGTAGATGGCTCGCGTCACGTGGCCTTCTTCCAACACCCTGGCGAGCCCGAAATCCACGATTTTCACCTGTATTTAATTATTTATTGAGATTTTGCTGAAGTAGCCGCATAAAACATAAAAAGAAAATTTTATGTGTGATTAATAGTCTTTTCAAAGGAATGCTTACATAAAACATTTTTCAAAATTTACATTATCATCATAAGTTCCCTACGATATGTGGTCTAGTCTAGCAATCGAAGATAAAGTGAGTGGTGATATTGTGCACTAGATCCTACGAATAAGTACTAAGACTAGATCAGATAAAAGATCTATATGATACTGACCTCTACAAACAGATTTATAAACAGATTTTTTTAGGTAAAAGCATCATCATCGTCAAGTCTTTTATGGTCTCCACTGCAGGAGCACAGCCCCCTCTGTACTACTTGGCCGTAGTTTAGCCAGAACAGTCAGACGATTTGGCCTACATTCCCCAGGCTGGCCAGACGGGTTGGAGTGGTCTCTTGGATGTTTATACGCTTTGTTTGTGTTTCCTAAGTCGCCTTCTACGACATCTACAGGAAGACTTGAAGAGGTCCTATTATAAGTAACTTAATAGTCCATATCAATTTAAAATCACCTGTCGTGAGTTTGGGCTGAGGCAGATGATGTTCTCAGGCTTGAGGTCGAGGTGGGCGATCTTCAAGCGGTGTAAGTACTCGAGCGCCTCGCATATCTGTCGCACATAAGGCACCACGTCTATCTCCTTGATGTGCTCTTCATCCACTATCCTTTCGAAGAGTTCTCCACCCCAGAGGCTGAAACAAAAATTATCAAAAATTAAAAAACCTCCTTCAACTTAATTTAGTCTTTTACCACGCGTTGTTTCCATTCAAAACCTTTTTTAAAAAATTTGTCCGTCTTGACTATCAAAAAACCTCCGTACTTTTTCTGTTTTCAAACAAAAATCTATAAAGAAATTTTCCGCGTAACGTCACTGATAGAAACACTTTTTACCGACCTATTGTATCAAGAGCGCCAACCCCTGCACTTTGATACGCTTTATTCTTAATCATTTATATGCGTAATTGAAAAAGAAAAAATACGTAGGTATTTAATACTTTTCAATAATTTATAAGACGGACTCATTATTTTACAAAGACTTTTTTAGGCAGGTCGTATGTAGTTATTGATGATGGTTGAAGAGTTGATGAAGAGCTTTGAAACTAAAGAACATAAACCCTACCTATCACTCATTATTATTTGTCCCGACGAATACTTTACATAATGAATCGCTCATAATAAATCGTGTGACAAAAATTTCATTTGGAAAATACCTTTTTCTTTATATTATTTACGAGCTAATGCCCGCGACTTCATTCGCGTGGACTTTATAACTCCGGCGTATTAATAAACTGCTGTCATTCTGCTCAACTTATAAAGCGCACATCTTCAAAGGGCCTTCGGGAGAGACGGACCTTTTTTTTGCTTTCTATTATTCTTTTTAGTGTCCCTCTATCCATTTCAGTCAAAAAATAAATGTACTGACAAAATATTTTTACTTTTTTATTATAGGTATGTATGTATAGATATAGATTACTACACATGCATGTAGTTACTTACAAGTCCATGACGAGAACAAAAGAGTCCTTCGCCACGAAAGCATCAATCAGCTCGACTAGTTTCGGGTGCGTGAGCTCCTTCATCATGTCGTACTCCCTCTGCGCCGTGTCTCTCTTCTTCTGCGTCCTCGTCTTCAGGAACTTGGCCGCGTACAGCTCGCCCTGCGTGTCGTGCACCAGCATGACGCTCCCAAACGCCCCGCAGCCGATGACGTCACCGGTGTTGGTGAAGCAGGAGTCGAACTCCTTCATGTCTTTCAGGGGACAGGCCTTTGGCTTTGGGTCGCTGGGTGACGTTGGCGCTGCATGGGAACAAAAAATACTTCGAAAGTCAGATAGTGAATATTTCTGTTTTAATACATTATGTACACAATAACTGCTGGATATTTTTAAAACAACTATATTATAATGTTAATGTAACTGATGCATCGGAATAGAACATCCACATTTATCTTCTTTCTTACATACATACTATCACGTATTTTTCCCTTGCTGGGTAGACAGAGCCCAGGTCTATAAAACCTAGAGGCCTCATTTAGCATATTTAATTTTAATTTTCTTTCTTCTTCTTCTAATATATAAAAATCTCAAAGCGGCTCGATTTAATTGCTTTTTAGAGTTCAATACAAAAAAAAAACGGCGCCATTATAGGATCACACGTGAATCTCTCTGTCCGTCCGTTTTTCACACCAATTTGCTCCAAATCTATAGGAAAAAATCAATAAAAAATAAAATGATATAATCCTATGACCTAACTCCCTCAACAGGCAGGAAAACAAGCAACGACGTTTTACGTTTTTCATTTCCCCTAGATCAATATAAAATAACCATTATTATGTTTAAACATTTAAGATTATTTTGTTTCGAATTCTATCCGAAAATACAAAGTGCCAAAATCTCACCAATAGTGATGAGAACTTCGCTATCGCAGCTCAGGGGCTCCGATGTCCTGACGCGGAATTCCAACACTTTCCCGATGGGAGGGGCCCGTATCTCGAAGGATGGAGAACTTGTGACTCCTGCCTCGATGAAGTCGGTGTGTTTTAGGTCTATGGCGTACCACATGTGAAGATGCGGGTCCGTCCTGAGAGAAGATAAAAGGATAAACTCATATACAAAGTGTTAATGAAAAAGCGCAAAACTTCAGACACCCCAACCTATTCATAATATATATATAAAAGAACAATACAAATAATGAAATTAGATTTTCGTTGGACGACCTATAAAATGAGATCCATGGCGAAATTTACACCCTGAAAAACCCATACAACGACACCCATGTTGAGTTTTCATGAAAATTCGCGTCCACCATCTTAGATTCCAAAATAGACGTCATTTTCCAAATCTGCACCCCAAAGAACCTATACAACGACACCCATGTCGATTTTTCATGAAAAGGCGCATCCGCCATTACGGGTTTCAAAAATTACGTCACTATGGTGATCTGCACCCCGTACAGCTACTAAGAGATTTGAATAATATTCAAATTCACTTTATCCTAGGCCAAACTAGTTTATCCTGAAATCGGGTTTGGCCGGTAACATATATGCCGTGTGGTTCCCGGCAGAGTACAATAGGGCCACTCCAAGTCTTCCCGAGGATGTCGTAGAAGGCGACTTAGGAAATACTAGCTAAACAAAGCTTATGAACATCAAAGAGACCTCTTCAACCCGTCTGGCCAGCGTGAAGAGTGTAGGCCAAATCCTCTAGTCATCTCTCTAGTCTAGTAGTCTAGTCTCTGGCTAATTTTGGCTCTAGTAGTACAGAGAGGGCCATGCTCCTGCAGTGGAGACTAAAAAAGACCTTTTTCAAGTAGCTAGCGTTCTAATTCCAATAGCTGGCACCATCATTTGACTTCTGCTCAGCCACGTTTACATGGCCTTTGGTAACTATTGGCTTGTACTTGTTCCTTTTAACCCAAGTTTTGATTACTTGTATGCATGTTATGAAAAAAGAAACTTACCATTCTATAAGTACAATTTTATCTTGACTGGTTTTCGAGACATCAGCTTGCTTTTTGCGCACGCTGACTTGAACTGACGACATGAGAACAGACTTTTTCGATACGTTCAAATAGTAGAAAATGTCGTCTTCTAACCTATAACAAAAATTAAAATAAATATACTCTTCCATTTCTCTTAAGGATTTCGCAACCAAAAGGTGAAATGAAATATTTATTTTTATATCCGTCCTCTCACATGGAAAGTAAATAAAACTATAAACAAATCTATCTCTCTACTCTCTTTCTACTCGCTCTTACAAGAAGCCAGTTTTATTCAATCAATTCTTATTTATGTAGTGCCGTGTGGTCAGTAGGATGCAGCTTAAGGATATTAAATGTACTGCCAAAACGGATGTAGATATGGAACGAGAAACGACGAAGACTTGGCATCTCATTGGCATCTTTTGGACACGGGACCCTTAAAATTCGACGAATGCAAACTACTACATATCAGGGTACACTCGTAAACAGGGGAGCGTATGAGAGACAAATTGGAAACAGTAAAACAAAGCAAAAGCTTATACCTGCAATATTTTATTTCCATAAGGACTTCATTTGGTAAACACTTTTCTATGTGTCCATTTCCATTGGAACCGTTGAGGTGTGCCTGAAACCAAACGAAATTATTAATATAAGATTTCAATATCTATTGTCGAAATTACTGTATGGAATAAACCAAAACCTCAATAAATTATTTATTGGCCTCGAACCGAAAAAACGTCAAGAGGGCAAGTGAGTATTGTTAACTTTCCGATATAAAGAGATTAGTGTACTTCATATCTTTGATATCATGCTTCACGGATTTTTTATTCTTACAAAGAAACTAAGTTGACGATTGTACACTCAGAACAAGGACTTAATTGTTCAATAAGTATTATATGCTAAATACCATGACAACTATTATAAGTTAACTATCATTGCTACAAGTAGGCTACGAAATCTATACTTAGAGTTAATATGAACTTATATTAACCGTAATAATTTTGCATAGGTACATATTGTCAAGGGTCAGGGAAAGGGTAAGGAACTTGGCGATCTACGACAAAGTGAGCAGAGCCACGGGTGAGAGCCAGAAAGATTTTAAATCTTTAGAAATCAACTAACCTAAAACTGAATACCCCCGACGTCTAATTATGATTACTTTTCTAAAGAAGTATTCCATTACATCGGTACTTTTACCCTTTGGAATAAAAAACATTACTGTTTATTTAATTGACTTGTCAAGTCAAGATTCGGGGCCTTTAAAAAACAACATCCTAATTAATTAATACTCCCCTTAGGAAATTTTTAAAACAACAAACATTAAGAAGTTTTTAAAATACTCTCAATTTACTCTCATATTACAGATTATCTCAATTAGGCAAAGAAGCGTTAAAAAAATATCTTATAAAGGGGTGCAGAGGAGTAAAGCCCCAATTAAGGACGATTTTCCACCCTATTGTAGCCATACACCCACGGAGCATACACCCCACCACCTGCTTTGCTGCCTACGCTTCATTTAGTACTTATCGTATCAAATTCGCTTTGCTCTTACGAACAATTCTTATAGATAAATACCATATCCTTTTACGTCAATAGATTCGATACATTGTTCCCCTTGTAAATGGGAGCACTATCGCCGGTCAGAATAATACCTGTCTAAGATAGATAATACAAAGGAGCCTTGCAGCCTTTTACGTGTGTAATATTAGACTTTTGTTGTTCGACAAAGATTTCTCTCTTTAATAAAGCGCGACGTGTGATAAACAGGCGTCTAGACGGCGGCAACTAATAAAATTATTTAGGTATTTACGGATAAAATAAATTTAAGTTACTCGAGCCGTAGCTTCGTTCATTAGTACCTAAGTTAGCTACGAATGTACACTAACAATTTCATCATCATCATAATCAGGTCTTTCTAGTCTCCACTGCAGGAGCACGACCCTCTCTGTACTACCAGAGCCTGAGTAGTCAGAGGATACACATAATTTCACTTTTGTTTAAATACATTTGACAAAAAATAGCGCACACATGCCATGCAAGCTTCATATCGTAAAAATATTTTTTCTTTTTATAAAATGCAATATCGGGAATTAACGCGAAACATGCCGTTTTTCTCCAGACGATTCGGCTGGGTCAAACAGACCGTGGTCACTGGACGACGTCGTCGTCCAGTTGTGTATGTTTCGCGTTAATTCCCGATATTGCATTTAATAAACATGCAACGCAAAAGTTAAAAGCGTTATTTCTTTTAGTTTTTCAATTGTAATAACAATTTTCACTAGATAA
This sequence comes from Rhodophaea formosa, assembly GCA_963082605.1. Taxonomy (NCBI): domain Eukaryota; kingdom Metazoa; phylum Arthropoda; class Insecta; order Lepidoptera; family Pyralidae; genus Rhodophaea; species Rhodophaea formosa. Next base: position 14,912,538 of record OY720203.1, on the reverse strand, counting down.
TTTTTAAAAATCATGGCCCTTCGCGCTAAATACAGAACTTTTATAAGATAAATGTAACAATTCGCTTGTATTCACACAGTAAATAAAATAAAATGGTGGCAAATAAATACACTTTTAGTCTAGGTTTATAGCGAAGATTATAATTCTAACCATTATATCGATGTATCGAACGAAAACTCTGAAGTTTAAGTTTCATACTGATAACCTATGTGTTAAAGGTAAAAACAACCAAAATAGTGTGGATCTGTATGTGAGATATTTTTTTAGCCGCCTTCAAAGAAGAAGGAGGTCAATTCGACTCTCATGTTTGTAATATTCTCAGAATTGCCCATTATTTGTTTATGTTATTTTATTATAACTTAAGGCTTTTCGTTGTGCGTATTGTCGAGATTAGGTACAGAGATTAGGCCAAGTTTTATTAAAATCGGAGCTAGATATATTTTTTAAATGGTTGTTTATTTTAAGTTAATTTACTATTTGATTTCTTATGTCTGATTCTGAGCTGATCTGAGCTGTCCTGATTCAGAGATTAAAATATTGCCAGAGGATTCGGTATCACCCTCAACACTTTTCTGCAAACAACAGTGTAGGTACCTTATCGGCAAAGACAGGCCTATACTCATGTAAATTATGTTTTGATAGACAAACGACTATTATTTCACAGCGATAATAGATACCTATGTCAACAATACAGAGATGTGAGATCACGACGTGACATAATCTGCATGAGAAAGAGCATCTGCTTGCTTTGATCTTACAGTACGATCACAACAATAGAAACTAGGTTTCAATATATTTAGAAGCATAGGTCCAGGTAATTGGCAACTTGAATAAACATTTTTGTTGCTATGCCCCCCTAAAATAGGCGAAAAAATTTCGCTTTTGGCTTTTGCGTTTAATATAAACCAATGGTATGTGCACAATTATTCATTATATAACGAATGACATAATTAACGAAAAGTTATGCATTCGCACATTGCAAATCGACTGAAAAACACTTACATTACCAGAGGCTGTCGAGCAGGCTTCCAACTCCATACCCCGTATATGATGAGCTGGTTCTCTCACGGGAAACACCTTCGCTTCATTCCGCAGCACTGAAGGAGGTACTATAGCCAAGTATGCTGATGTGCTGTTGATGAATACGGATCGCTGGTTGGGCAAAGCTCGTCGCAGTTCGCAGACCACTTCGCCAGCCATGCAAGGTTCTAGTTTCCGGATATGGAGAAGAAATTCTCCGTCTTTGCAAACCACCTAAAATTTAATATAATATTCAAAATTATAAAACAAAAATGCCTTGGTACATTTTGGTACCACTTATTGAGGTCTTTCTATTCGAAAACGGAATGTTAAAAAAGTGTCAATTCGGACAGTCTGTCCGAATCGTCAGTCACTCTATGTTTTCAGGGATCACGGATGTGACTTTCATTGCATGTGTGAGTTATTTTTATAAACAACGAATGGCATAGGCATTTAGCCTGAGAACAAAAATATAATATAAAATATATAAACGAAAAAACTACACATATTGAGCTAGCCCCGAAGTAAGTTCGAGACATTCGTATATTTTTCAACGATAACCTATACGGATAAACATCCAAGACCGAGGACAATCTGAATCCGAGATCATTTTCTATAGGATAAGAGATAGCTCACATTTACGTAACTTATGTACCGTCCTCTCACTTTAGAGTGTTCCCAGTTGTATTCTCAACTGGAATACTATTTATGTAGGCACAGCGTGTAAATTGACCTTCGACATACCTTTAAAGGGGTAAATCAGCCCGTTAATGTGAAATTTTCCTATGGGACCGATGCTGAGAACTCAAAATAAAATTCTGTATTTTATACAAAAGTGTTCAGCCGCCATATTTAATTAATGGACTAACTCACATTATATTAAAAATCTTCTTTTACTCGTATGTCACCTAACTTCTCCTAAACTGATTTGGATAAAATATTATGTGCATATTTCAATCACTACTTGGATGATTTGAAAATATATATGGATCCGGTAGGTGATGCTGCTATCTGCATGTCACGAAATTTTATTTTCTGAACAACCAATATGGATATTTTTTTCCACAAATTAAATGAAATACAATACTTACGTCAAACCGCGAGTTGCTTCGCTCTATCCGGAAGTGGCCGACGTACCACACCACGTAGTAATACCGGCAGTCGACGAGCTCGAAGCTGCAGTCGTAGGACACTTGACTTCCACAGCAGGAGACCGTGGAGATCAACGGCCTGCTGAGGAGGACTATCGGTGGGTTGATCATGGGGCTCGCTGCAAAAATATATACTTAAGATGACTGAGGTCTAGTGGTCAAACTAAACACTAAGAACTGATTGAGAAGTAATTTATTGAGTCTTTAATAAAAATTTTTTAATAAATTTAATATGTATATACGGACAAATCACACAGATTCAGTCCCACAAATCGACATACTCGTATTTGTAGATCTGACTTATATTTACAAACAAATGTTAAATTGATATAACTATATAACTTCCTTTATTAATTGTAAAATAATAAATGAATATGAATATAAAACTACAGGTTAATTCTAGTTTATGAGTCGACATAGTTAATCACATTAACTTACTTTGTCACATTCAACAACAATACACGTATAAGAAAAATATTTACTTTTTTTTAAATATTTTTCTTCAGATTAAATATATAAACATTTAAGATTAAAAAAATTATACTTACGATTAACTGTAACAAAACAGGTAGATAAATCAGTATGACCGGTATCAATATTTTCTAACGTCACTGAGTACTCAGCTGAATCTGATCGACAAGCCTGAAGTATCCTTAATCCTACGTAATCACCACTATACTCTTCTGATACCAATCTCTTATTGCACCCTATTAAAGCACCACTTTTGAACCACTTGATAACTGTGTTAGAGTCATAGCGAGCTTTGCATATGAGTCTCACTTCTTCATCTTCGTTTACATCAACTTCATCGGGTAAAATTTCGTCAATAACTGGTATTTCTTTATTATAATTATTCAAATCAATGTCAACAACTTGAACATGAGCTGAAGATGATGTGACACCAAATTTAGATTTAGCAACCACAGTGTAAATTCCTGTATCAGTCAGTCTTGCGCAGTGTATTGAAAATATTGAAGACCTTGTGTCATCAAGTATTATTGTCCGTTCATTTTGTATCATAACTTCATTGCTTTTATACCATTGGAATTCTGTGACGTCTGAGTGAAATTCTACTTCTAGTTCTATTCTTTTCCCGATATTTACTATTTCATTAGATAGTTGTTTTATAACTGACAGACTTTGTTTAGGACAAGGGCAAGTGTAAATGCTTTGAATACTTTTGGCTCCTACTTGTAGATTCGCTTTAGAGAATATTGTGACAGAGATGTTTCTAAGTAGAACTGTGTATAATCCGCTATCGGCTTCAGTTACAGCTTCTATTTCGATTCTTCTCCATTTCCTGTCAGCAACTATTTTGACTCTACTACAAGGGCTGATTTGTCTTCCATCTTTAAACCAGATAGCAGTTGGTAGGACTCCATTGACTTTACATTCGAGCACAGCTGTGGCACCTTCAATGACTACAGCATCTTCTAAGTGTTCCTCTATCTCAAGTGGCATCACAAGTTTTACTGCCTCTGGAAGGAAAACTGTTACATAAAAACACAAAAATCTAAATATGTACATAGAAATCCGAAGGAAAATTTGAACAATCCAAAAATTTATTTGTATGTACGTATAGAGATAAACGGCATGGACTAAGTTCGCCACAAGTAATGTTTAACCGTTGGGTTAATGCTCTAAGGTTTAACCTTATTTTTTAATTACTAACTCAACAATACAGTGTTTTACATTCGACAAAGAACTAACGTTTTATTATTAACTTATCCATGCTGGTCTGGGAGAAAAGAAAAAAAAGTAGAATGTACCAGCTGCTTCTTTTCCCGCGCAGATCGTAAAAGCTGATAGAGGGAATGGGCGTGAGGAGTCATGTCAATAGGCGATGCAGCTCATCAATTTTTATTCTGTTTTCCACCTACGGGCCCGCCAACCTGCTAAACGTGGGCCTTTAGGTTATATAGACCTGGCTCTGTCTACCCCGCAAGGGGAAAAGACGTGATAGTATGTTATGTCATAATTACTACGCTACTATAGATGCCTTTAAGGTAGAAAGTGGCTTGAAAAATCTGACACCTGTGTTGGCTACTTTCTCACACGAAAAACAATTGCTGTATTCTTTATCCATGCTAATACAATCAAATTTGTAAATTTTTTGTTTATTATTCAAACATACATTGTTTTAAACATAGTTTACCAGCGTGTGAGCATAGATTTAAAAAAAATCGATTCATACTTCTATGTGTGTGAGTGTATGTTCGGAGACGTCACATATGGCGTCTCCGAACAACAAGAGGCTCGCGTCGTTCGTTACTACTAAGAAAATTTACAGAGTAGAATAGGACCACTCCAAGTCTTCCCGTGGATTTCGTGGAAGGCTACTTAGGGAACATAAGCAAACAAAGCTAACAAACATCAAAAAGACTTCTCCAACCCGTCTGGCCAGCGTGGAGAGTGTAAGCCAAATCCTCTCACTGCTCTGGCTAATACTTATTTCTGGTAGTACAGAGAGGGTCGTGCTTCTGCAGTGGAGACTAGACAACTGCCTCCGTGGTCCAGTGGTTAAGGCGTTCGCCTTGTTGACCCGGGGGTCGTGGGTTCGATTCCCACGGGAAGCATACTTTGTTAAGTTGTTTCCAGTTTGGTTAGGACATTGCAGGCATGAAACACCTGATTGTCTGACAAGAAAGATGATTCCGTGCTTCGGAAGGCACGTTAAGCCGGTGGTCCCGGCTGCCATCTGGTAGTCGTTAAAGGAACCACGTCAGAGGCCGAGAGGCGGTTTCGAAGAACTTTGACACCAGGGTGTGCATGGTCGACTGACCGTGTCACCTACACGAAATGATGATGAGTGGAGACTAAAAAAGACCTGATGATGATGATGACGAGTCTACATCAGCTTAGTCAAAAGAAAGTCCAAACTTACGTGTTTTAACCATTTTGCAATCCATATTGTGCGTAGGTAGCGCCATTTTAGCTTGCTCTCAGTTGTCTTGATAATGAGAACTCATTCGCGACAATCTTCAATTTTTTTTTGATCCTGGAAAAATTTAACTAGTTAAGTATGTTTACATTTACGAAATTAACACTCATTTAAAAGAATGGTTTTCCCGAACTTTTACATTTATATACTTTTATCGAGAACACTTTTATTTCATCGCTTTGTGTGTTTTAAATTGTTGTAAATGAAAATAAATGACACTGTCGCGCCCACCCGCAGATAAATTAGTTTTTTTAGGTGAAAGAATTTTGTTAATTGGAGCAGTGGTTTCGGATATAACACTTGCTTTTTGCATCTGCGTGGATTCTAGTTTTGTTACCTTCTTTTTAGGAATAAAAATAAAAGAGCATCATACAATATTTTACCTCAATTTTATCGCCTAAGAGATTTTTTTTTACACAGTATATTTTTATTTTGACTACTATGATATGTTTGCTGTCATTTTACTCATTATAGATGTTTGCCGTGATTGTAATTAGGGGATAAATTTCAAAAATCCCTTCTCAGTGCATGCTTACGTCACTAAGCAAACGTTTGTGTATTTTATACTTCTAGTCTAGATCCAGCAGATCCAGGTGTGCTTTTATCGATCAGTCAGACAGCCAGTTTGTTTCTTATATTATATGTTGTAGCTGAATTGAACATCCATGCTCTTGCAGTGGAGACTAAAAAAGACCTGGCAATGATGATGCCGTGTGGTGCCCGGCAGAGTACACTTGTCTTCCCGTGGATGTCGTAGAAGGCGACTTAGGAAACACAAGGTGAACAAAGATCAAAGAGACCTCTCCAACCCGTCTGGCCAGCGTGGAGAGTGTAGGTCAAATGCTCTGACTGCTCTGGCCAATATATGGCTCGTTGTACAGAGAGGGTCGCGCTCCTGCAGTGGACACTAAAGAACACCTGATGATGATGATGAAAGTCCAATCCAAAAATATGATTTTAGTATAGCTTCCAAAATTTTTAGAGGTGTTTTATGCATTCACAATGCTATTTTGATATATGTAACTTCTCTCAAGAAATTGGCATGAGAAAAAAACTTCACACGGGCGGATACAAACCCAGCGTCTCAGTCTTTGTACGATTAATGCCTTGTCTCTTAATTTGATAAGAGTATATCAGATAAGCTTCCAACATTTGACCTACCTACTTAGTTAATATAAAAATATATTAACACTTCATGTTAATTATAAGCTTAAATAAAATTGATAGAAACGCTCTACCAAAATATACATATATCTAGGTACATACCATAAACTAATTAAAACTTAACTACCAAAACAATCATGTTTTAATTAAGTTTAAAGCCCCACATGTAAGTAGGTTACCTACGTCTAGAAATAAACATGCCTTGGTACAAAAACGTACAGTTCGTGCCATAGTACAGTTCCTACTTAACTTTATTAAAATTTTTAGGAAAAACTCTTAAGGGGTACTACTACTCTACTTTTGCTGGGGTACGCTTTCATTAGCTTCACTTGTATGTAAGAAAATCTTGGAATCTTAATTTGACCCACTTCCTCGAATCGGATGAAATTTTGCACACGCTCTGAGTTCTGATGACCAACATAACTAGCGTGCTAAAAGCGTGTTTTTTTTTTTACTAATTGTAAATTATTTATTATTTGCCATAAAATTTAGATGGTAACCCCAACGCAAAGAGAGGGGTATTATAAGTTTTATCGATACCTGTTCTTATGTCCGTCTGTGGCACCGTAGGTCTTAAATTAAACGAGTATATTATATATTTGAAAGCAGGTTTTCTAGCGATGTTACTTAGACATACTTGGTCAAAATTGAATTGAAACGAGACAGAATCTGAAAGTGAGACAGACAGACAGAGTTACTTTCGCATTTATTATATGAGTATGGATCATGCTAGTAATACATTTTTGACAAAAAAACACTTTTTTGGTAATATGTATGAGTTCAGTAATATTTACGCGTTGATCATTATACGTGCCGTTGGTCAGGCCCGTGAGTCACGCGCCACGTAAGGTCATGCAAGGTGAAAACTAGAGGCCGGGCGACGCCAAAAACGCCGCTTGAGGTCTGCTCCACTGACCACAGTACACGCTGTGTCAGTGAACGTCCTACCTACTACTGTGCCTTTGACTATATACTCTCTAGACACCTTCATGCCTCTATTTCAGTGATTAAAAAATCAGGCCAATTTTTTTATGCTTGTGCGAGTGACAGCTTTGTGTTATCACACGCGCCCTGTCAATTTATGCCTCCGAATCCGTCAAATTGATAGCTGTGTGTATGCGCGACCGACTATGCGTTGGACACTAGCTTTTTCTACGTTTTAGACTAAAAGATTCTATCTAGGTTTTATATTACTTCCTTACTATGATAATGTTCTGCTGTCCACCTTAACGCCTACTAACATGCATAGCCTTTGAGTTTTATGACCTTGGGCCCTGCGTACCCCGCAAGGGGTAAAACGAGTACACAGACAGAGTACAGAGAGACACCTACTACGAGTATAGGTATTGCACTTGTCAATCAAAATTAAATTACCAAACAGGGGTTTAACTTAATTAGTTTAGGAATTATTTTCGACTAATTCCGCTCCGTCATCTGACTAGCTGGACATAGTATAGGAAGTAACACTTCGCGTAGTCATCCATACGGAAGTATACCTACCAAACAGCTATGGCAGATTTTTAGTTCGGGGCACCAAATGTGTTGTAGAAGGGTGAGATAGTAGGGAACTGAATGATTTTAGAAGGAAATAAAACGTGCGCGTGTGTTGACTGATCTTTAATGCGGCGCAGTGCCAACTGGATCTACGCGATCAAAAATGTACAATAATCACTTTACATTTAGGTATCAATAATGTGTCCCTACAGTGTTTTAAAAACTTTTAAAAATTTTATACGCTATTCGATATTTAAGTCGTATTTAAAATTAGCCTGATATTTTATCATTCCATAAAGCTCTTTTAGTTTTTGGTAATAAAGTATTGTTTGGTGCAACGGTATTAAATACATAATAATTACATAACCTATAAAACTTCTAAGCATCATATATCAAAATTCTGGCTTCCTATAAATATGATTTTTCACCTTTAGAATCGGCGATATATGTTTTATAAAACAAGGTATATTTTATTCAAAGACGCTAACTTTGGTTGTTAACTAAAATGATGTATGGTAAGCTGCCATAGCTATTTGTTCCCAATCAATCGAAGGCTTTAGAACCATTTTTTTTTTAAATCTATGGCTTTAGAGTAGCAAAAATGTTCTAAATGTTGACTTTAACAAATATACAATTTATATTTGAAAAAAATGATTTTAAAGTCTAGCACTTCATCTATTTCTGATTTTCACCAATATAATAATTTAAATCCACGATCCCAACATGAAAACGAACAACTTTTGTTCGGTGGCCTGAAATCGAAAAAATTAATGAGCTTTTCCATAGTAGATACTGTGGCGGGCGAACTGTATGTAGATGAAAACTAAATAAAAAGGCGAAAATGTGGAAGAGAAATGATTTTTAAGCAGTTCCTTGGTAAACTTTGTATTGACAACAACCACGAAAAAAAAACAAAGCAAACTATATTTTTATAACGGAACATATATACAAAAACTAAGGAGTTCGTAACACACACTAAAAACTACTTCTATGCGCTTGGACCAGAATATTTTTTGTCGATTTCAGACTAGCTCACAGAACAAAAGTTTTTCGTTCTCATGTAGAGAAAGTGAGCTCAAAACCAAACACATTGTACCTATATGTAAAATGTTAGTTTATTAGAATTCATGACAATGAATTAAAATAAAAAGATTTGTTTAATGATCTTTTTCAGATTTACCTAAGTCTTGGATGTTTTTCTTTTTAAGTATTTATAAAATATATTATCATTGAGTTAGTAACCTAGTATATTAGTCTGTTAGTATCATAACACAAGTCTACTTTGGGGCTGGCTCAAACTGTGTAATTTGTCCATATATATTTATTTATTTTACTTTATTTAATTATGCTAGCTATAAATAAATTTATTTAGGTATAACCTATTAGGCTTAGATTTACATATTTATCGAAACATTTAAAAGTTTCACTTCAAAGAGTGAGTACAATACAGTATGGTATGTTGTTGATAAGCGGCCTGCACGCTAATTTACTTTTATATCTGGTGCTGTGCATACTACACGGAGAATTTTCACATGAAAATCAATTCCATCTGCGGATCAGTCAGTAGCCATGGCAGTACCATTTTTTTAGACCACTAGATAAAGTTATTTTATTATTATTGCACTGGTTTCACAATACTGTTCTTATTTGTATACAATACAGATAGTGATTTTAATTTTAAATATAATTAAAACAATAATCTCAAGACCGAGCATCTACAAGCAAGGGTAGAAATAGATTGGATATATGATGAGAAAGAAATATAACAAAGACGAATTTATAAATTTATTTTCGCATTGGAAATAAACTTTCTTAATACAAGTGGACAGGATTATGGTAATTGAGAAATGAGGTGAAAAGCAACATGCAGCATGAAGGAAACATGCAACATCGTTACAACGTTAAATTTGTTCGCGTACCAATAAAAAATTAGCTTGCAGGGAATGTAAAGGTGTCCCTTAGGTACACTTTTCTTTCTTACTTTAAGGCTTAATATAAATTAAAAACGAATTCCTATCAAAATATAGAGTCCAATCACCAACATCTTCAACGTGTAGTGTACACAGCAGGATTTAACTCCCGATTTTACACAATTAAACTTCCAAAAAACTTAGTTTTATTAGTTTAACAGCAGCGGTCAACACGCCTGCCTGCGACGCGGATGGTCCCGGGTTCGAACCCCGGTCAGGTCAAGATGGAATTTTTTTCAGATTGACACGGGTCTTGGATGTTTATCTATATTTTATTAGTAATAAAATATAGTATCGTTGAGTTAGTATCCCATAACATAAGTCTCGAACTTACTTTGGGGCTAGCTCAATCTGTGTGATTTGTCCGTAAGTATATTTTTATTTATTAATTGAATACAAGCAATAAAGCACTCTTCATGATCAAAAGGTTAAAAACCAAAGACGTAACGGTAAGACTAGTTATTGCCCGCTGCATTGTTCACATTCTTATGGGTTGCGACACACACTACGTAGCGGCTAAGTAAAGATAGGATCGTTGACACTTTTGATGGAGTAGTAGTGCCGATCTTAAAAAAGTCAATGATACGAAAGCCATAATGGAATTTGAAGTGATTATCCAAACGTAGTAGGTACATGTAGTGGTTTAAATTAAGCAAATAGGCCTACTGGCTGTATTTTTATGTAAGGTATTATTTCAAGTTGCAAGGCAAGATTCACTATGGACTTCAAATTAGTGACATTGATGGATTTGATTTTTGACGGACACGATAAAATTTCAACACCATTGTCTGGATGCTGGAATAATTAATCCTTTATTTACCTAATATTATTCTAATATATTCACCCCTGTGTCTGACGTTAACATATATTGAATAATTCATAATATTCCACTTCAGCTTAGCTGTAAACATCGTATTGATAGGTGCGGTTCATCGTTTAAACATTTAGAAGGTAGGTAGGTGCGGAACTAAACTTGTGTGCACATTTCCCCCCGCAAAAAACGCCAGAAAAATTGTCATAGTAAATTGTCGCTTTGCCCACTCCCTCCGTCCGGTACGGAGGCCGTGTTGCTCGAAGGTAGTACCTCATATCTTTGAAACGGCGCGATGTCCAATCTAAGGAGTATCGATACGTACATTTTTGTTTTTGTTCAAAACTTTGAATATCAAAATTAAGCGTTACCAAAATAATAGAGGGTAAAGCATAAAATTAAATATAAAAAAGAAGAAAACATATCTCGTTAGCAAAAATAAAATAAGATTTTGTATAGTAGTGCCAATTCCTCTCTTGCGTGCTACTTGCACGTTCCACATTATAGGCCAGACTTTGTACTATTATCTAAGGGCTGGACATACTTACGCTAACTTATTCACACTGTTTTAATAACATATTGCCATCCAGTGCTTTTATACCAGATTTTAAGAGTAATAGCATGTCCCTCCCAACTTAGATATAATCTACCTTCCATATAGGCACGTGGCATGTTCAACTACTTGCCTCTACTAACGGCTTCGCTTAAGTCATAAGCGGATAACAGCCTCTGTGGTCCAGTGGTTAAGGCGTTTGCTTTACTGACCTGCGGGTCGTGGGTTCGATTCCCACGGGTAGCATACTTTGTTAATTTGTTTCCAGTTTGGTTAGGACATTGCAGGCATGAATCACCTGATTGTCTGATAAGAAAGATGATTCCGTGCTTTGGAAGGCACGATAAGCCGTTGGTGTATCGTGTAGTCGTTAAAGCAACCACGCAAGAGGCGGAGAGGCGGTTCAGAAGAACTCTGACACCAGGTTGTGCGTGGTTGACTGACCAAGTCACCTACTCGAAATGATGGTGATGATGATGATGATAAGCGGATTGCGTTTATTTTTACTTAGCGATGTTTTCCATTAAGGCCGCACAGTAGCGACGCCAATCATTTAATTCCTAATACTTTACAAATAGAAAGAATTTCATGAATGTAAATCATATAAGACTTAGTATATAACATGAAGTATTTTTGGAATCATGTTTAATATTATCAGAATCAGTGAGAATTATGAGAATCAGTTTACCGCCAAAAACGGTAGTTTTTGGCGGTAAACTTTAGCGGTGACGTTAGTTTGTAGTTTTATTCAAGATAGGTAGAACTTATTCCTGTATTACTCCTAATATTTTAAATGCAAGCTTCGTAGCCTCAATAAAAATAGTATTTAATTAAATAAATATATAAATAGGTAAACATCCAAGTCCAAGACCCAGGTCAAACTGATCTTTTTCGGATTGACCTGGGTCTTGGATATTTATCTTATATAATTATTTATTATAAAATATAGTATCGTTGAGTTAGTATCCCATAACACAAGTCTAGAACTTACTTTGGCGCTGGCTCAATCTGTGTGATTTGTCCATATATATTTATTTTATTTATGTAAATATTAATTTTATTGACGAATTTGTGCTTATACAACCAAAATTTGTAAAAGAACGCACTCGGTAAGTATATCAAATATAATAATAGCTAAAGAATTTTATTAATTTCCACCTATTTCTATGTAGAAGGATTTTAACTGTATAATTTTACTGTAGGTACCTATATCGAAATAATAGTTGAACAAGAAACATTAAAAAAAATAGTCTTCTGCCGTTTATGACAGTTTATGCGTATTGATTTTTTGCTAACGATACATAGCCTATGACACTCCGGGAAAATACGAATATAATGCCTCATTACCCTCAGTAGTAGTGAGTAGGTCAGCCGGGTAAAATAAAGAACATTTCATATTTTGGTATCGGTACATGTCCGTAGATTTAACAAAATTAATATTGAATTATTGGAAACTAACATTCAAAGCCAGGTTTAAAAAAACTGAATAAAAGAAAGAGGAACTCGGACCTTCCATAAAAAATAAAGTTGTGGATTGAAAATCACTTTAGTTAATAGATGGAGAACAAAATTTCGCCCGCGGCTTCGCTCGCTGATGATGATGATGATGATTATGCGTCTTCGTTACCAAGACAACGGGTACTTAAGCATGCAAAATTATATGAGAATAGGTTCTGTAGTAAAAGCTCAGAACATACTTACATATAATCACGTCTTTATCCCTTGCGGGGCAGACAGAGCCCAAGAGCTTCTTTCTTTTTCGAGCCAAGGCTCGAAAGCTTCATAACAACTCTCCTTTATCTGGGTATTTAACAATATGAGAAGCCTCACAACCTAAAGAAAACTGCATTCAAAATCAAAATTACCATTTCGCGAAGTGTCAGACATGTTTTTACCTGATTATGTATGGAAGCATTTGCGTTGCGCCGAGATCGGTCGATGATAAAATTCATTGAAATTCAATGAAGTATAGGTAATCTCATATCGCTGTCATGTAACTGTGAACTTGTATCGGAAATTATATTCATTATGTTAAAATTGTTACTCACATCAAAATCCACTTTTAAGTGGATTGGTATTGCTTATTTATAGATATTAAAAGCGTATTGTATAAAGGTAGAGATTCCGCTCCCGGACTGTAAGAAGAGCCCCAAGTCGAGGAGCTTTAAAGCGCGCGGTCCACACATTATTTCTTCAGGAAGTCTCCTTTTTTATATATGTATGTATTTTTGTATAATGTGTATATTTATATAATTATATATGTAGTATAGTAGTATAGTATAGTAGTATAGTATGTGATTTTAAATAGAGTACCCTTAACGCAGAATATAAACGCAACCAGTGTTCTTAGTACAATCCCATCAAAAACATAAATGTGAAATGAGAGCCAAGTTCAATATTATTATATATGCCTTGGTTGGTGACTTCAAAGGCAAAGGAAGTGAGATCTAAATGGGTGCCAAGTTCAATGGTCAGTCCTGAAATTTATTTATAACAACAGAAAATATAATTTCTTCTTATAACTTTATAGCCTAAAGTCTGACTTAGCTTGTTCTCATTATACGAATTATAGCCTTCGCAAGTTCTAAACCTGTTACTTGTCGGTTCGACACACTTTGCTGCTCGCCAGTTTAGTTACTTAAACTTGGGTTGACACGCTACCGCGTGTCTAGATGCCAGCAGCATGGTCAGACCAGATGTACAGTTTTCAAGTATTTTTTGTATTTGAATTTTTTTATGTTATTTGATTTTGTAAATTTAATGAATTCTATCATTGCTATTCAATATCAGACTTTTAAATCTTAAACGTTGTGGACCTTCCCTCTTACTTATTTCACTTCCATTATTTCTACATAAATTCTTCTCGGAACTACGACACCAGTTACGAATCTCGCAATCAGAAAATAATACAATTACGCACAATACAGTCATACAATTACACTTTATGGTCAAAGAGACATTTACCGCCGAAACGTCGAGACGTTCAAGGCAAGTCTTACGCTTACTGCCCGGCTGAAGAGTTTTGCATGAAAATGTCGAAAAAAAAATTAGCTGTCGAGAGAAAAGTTGTTGTTTAGCATCATCATCAGGTTTTTTTAGTCTCCACTGCAGGAGCACGACCCTCTCTATACTATCAGGGCCATATATTAGCCAGAGGAGTCAGAGGATTTGGCCTACACTCTCCACCCTGTTAGTTATTGTCTAGCATGTTGTAATGTATTCATGCGAATGTTTTTTTATTACCTGTGGTTAGATCGGTTTAGTCGGTCTTAGAAATGATTTCGGCTCAAAAGTCTATAGTTGGGTGAGGTTTCATGACCCACGTTGGGGGCCAATGTGAGATCCCACCAGCTCTGATAGAGTGGGCCTCACATAAAATAGATGAGGTATAAAAGATGTTGTTCAGCAGAGAGAGAGAGTTAAAAGAATTGTTGGCAGGAAATTAGAAGACAGAGAAGCACACAGGACGCTTGATATATTAAGTGTTTATTCACCGTTTTACAATACTTATTGGTATAAAATATTGGGTCCTGACCTATGAAATTGGCCTTTTTTTCCCGCTTGCCATTTTGTTCCTTACGACAATAATTTTCTGGTAAACACATTTTTTTTTTCATTTATACTTGAAAGTGGCCTATATTATTGACATTCTGCGTGCATTAAATATTTTGTTTTTGTGAATTTAATTATTGGAAAATTCTCATAGATAGAACTTGTTTCAGGTCCGTTTTTTTTCAAAAGTGTAGCCATTTTTTATTATTATTATTACATGGTCGACTGACCGTGTCACCTACACGAAATGATGATTACCATTTTTTTTATCTTTTTTTTTGTTTAATTAACCGAACCCGAAATAATTCACTTGGCTTGAAATTCTGTATAGAAAACGCCAATTTTTAGCCAAAGACTTTTAATTTTACTTCTTCTTCTTCTGCTGTTTTATAAAATGGCTTCCACCGAGATTTCAGTGATTCTGCCAATGTCCAGTAAATTGAGATACTAAGTATCGGTGTCGTACGGTAAAGTTGTAACAAGTAGCATCAAAGATGGCGTATGTTCTTTGATGCCTCGTGGTCGGGAGGTTATGTGACAAGTCTATACGAGTCCATATAACAGTCCACTTTAACTATTTCACAAATTGTTCCATGAGCACGAGCATTTATAACACCGAACTACACCAATTTCATATTATAAAGTCCACCAAAATCAATTTGCAAAATCGTCCAAGGTAGACCCCAACTGCACCCCTTGACTTCCCACCACAAACTCCCCCTTTTAATTTTTAATGTCACAGTAATTTACACAGTGTGTCTCTTCGAGCAACACGGCCTCCGTACCGGAAGGAGGGAGTGGGCAAAGCGACTATTTACTATTACAAATTATGATGAATGTATGAAATAAAATATATGAAATGTGCACAAAAGTTTAGTTCCGCACACCTACATACAAAACTTAAACTGTCACTTGATAGTAATTATGACATTGTCACAAAAAAATACATAAAAAGTAACAATAATTTGTGTACTGATGAGTCACACACAACTAACACATAAGTATACATGCATATGCCTGATTTGGCTTGTACCTTGACAGAGGGGAACGCAGCGTATGACTCCCTTACGGTACGGAAGGCCGTGTTGCTCGAAGGTGTGTCTAGAATCTAGAACCAATGGTCGAGATATAGTGTGTCAGATAATGAGGAAGGTATAAGAAAAAGATTTTGAAAATTAAATTCAAAATTAAAGTTGTAATAAATAAAAGTGAACAGGAAAACAATGATTGAGAAATGAGGTGAAAAACAACATGCAGCATGAAATGATCATGCAGTATTGTGTAATATTAGATGCACGATATGCCTAACTATATAACCTCGTTACTTAATCAATTATACTTAATTATTTACTTACACTTAATTAAAAATAACTACCTACTCTTTCATTTTCTATGTAACTATCATTACTTCTTTGTAAAACCTACATTCTGTAAGAAATATAAGGCTTTTTATTTTTATTTATTATGTTAGATTTTAATTCCACTTATATAATATACATATTAATTAAACTAGAATAAACTATAATAACATATTAAATAATTATGAAAAATCAACCTAAGACTAAAAACCAAAAAAAAGATACAATATCTAAATATATATATATCTATTATTAATTTATTATACCTAACAACAATGTTTAGTCTCGCTGACATGGAACCTTAAATTTAGGTTTCTTGTTCTATATTTAAATGTGTCGGAACCGGATGGACGTAAGAAGTTTTAACAAGTTATAATATGCGTTGCCCTTCTATTGCCTCGAGAACATCATATTGTAGGCTCCCTAGACAAGTCCGCCCATGCAGCCTAAGATTGACATTAAAATAAACGGAAAACCTTTGTTACGTCTCGTATAAGTACAATCACTATTATCACGACTCACTTATGTACAGAAATTGTATGTATATTTTTGTTCTTTATAATCATGGTCGTGAAATTACTATTATGACAAAGTCATGCATTCTCATTATAACATTTGAATTTTTGAAATTAACATTCAATATGTGTTTAAAAATTCTTTCATCTACAGAAACTTACATAATTTGCGAGTGACCAATGACCATACCATGAGGTCCTACTGCTTATTTGAACGATTTTTTTTCTGGCAGTTGCATATAGTACACCACTGGTATCATTACAACTTATCTTTACAATATTTTAAGAAAATTAAAGCATAATAATTACTGTCGCAATATATCTTATCACTACATATTATAAAACAAAGTCTTCCGCCGCGTCTGTCTGTCTGTCTGTCTGTTCGCGATAAACTCAAAAACTACTCCACGGATTTTCATACGGTTTTCACCAATAGATAGAGTGATTCACGAGAAAGGTTTTAAGGTATAAAACATGCCCGGGCGCAGCCGGGTAGGGCTGCTAGTTTACAATAAAAACAATATTTTGGCATAATATTTTTAAATATTATCGCCGTTTTAGCAAGTTGAACCAAAACAGAAACGGCTGGAGAAATTTACTGGACCAGGCCAAGGCTCACATGCGCTCACAGGCGCACATGCTTAGGCAGTAGCCTAAGATGATGATGATGATGATGGAGTAACGACAATTAATGAAGAATGGAAAACCTACCTACCATGCAACAGGCATGTTTTTAGTATGAGGTTGGTAATCTATATGCCGATTTTTTTTTTGGCAAAGTCGAATAGGACCACTCCAAATCTTGGAAACACAAGCTAAACAAAACTTATATAAACATCAAAAAGACCTCTTCAACCCGTCTGCCCAGCATAGAGAGTGTAGGCCAAATTCTCTGACTATATATGGCTCTGGTAGTACCTATAGAGAGGGTCGTGCTCCTGCAGTGGAGACTAATAAAGACCTCCGTGGCGCAGCGGTCAACACGCCGGCCAGTGACACGGATGGTTCCGAGTTCAATCCCCGGTCAGGTCAAGATGAAAAATGATCTTTTTCAGATTGACCTGGGTCTTGAGTGTGTATCTTACATGAATTTGTTATAATATATAATATCGATTAGTTAGTATCCCATAACACAAGTCTTACTTTAGACCTTACTTTGCGGCTAGCTCAATCTGTGTGATTTGTCCTTATTTATTATTTATTTATTTGATGATAATGATAGTTTAGTAGTCTTTTAGTCCATTAGTATTATATTGTCTCACAAACCCGCAAGAAAAAGCTGGTTGTAAAATAATCTGTACATTACAAACACAAAGCTTCTCACGAAGGCTACAAGTATCGATTTCCAAACAGCTGTGGAGCAATCGATGGCCCAGCGGGACGCGTCTCGTCTCGTGTCCCGGCCGCTGTGTTCTAAATTTATTACTCTCATTAATTTAAACACACGATTTGAATTAACTTAACGAGTACAAGAATTTATATAGTTTTAAAATTATGAATGTTGTACTTACTGTTCTTGTATCGTAACCCTAACTAAAATATAAATGTAAGTTATGCATTTGTTTTATATTCGCTTGTTTACAGAAATATGTTCTCTAGCACACTCTTACTTTTTTTTAAATTATATATCTTATGAGAAATTAATGTGATTAGTTGTATATGATTCTTATTATTTATATTTGTTTAAATTTGTATCTGATATAGATTATGTTGTCTTTGGTCTTGTAACTTAAATGTTTTAATTAATAACTTGACGTATTGTAATGATAACGAATGATTATGATCAAGCTTGAAACTATTATTTTTTATATTCCTTATTTTTTACTTCCTATTGAAAAAACGTCCGGATTGTATTAAGGTCAATGAACGATTCAAATCCTCCCAGTGCAAAGCCAAATTCTCCTGGCAGCTTTGATATAGATACTGATTGCAGGGGAGTGATATTTTCGCCCTGAATGCAAGTTACGGACAGGGAAATGTTTAAAAGATTTGTCGAGGCACCCCACTCTCAGGCCAGCCAAAATAAGGTGCAACCTTGCACTAATTCAGAAGAACTACATGATTTTTATATATGTATTTTGTAGATTGTTCAAATAAATACATAATTTACTAAAATTAAACAAATCGTGAAAGAGCTTTGCGCGAAAATAGCGATTTAATAGTAGATTGTTGCACTGAGCAGAAAGTAAGTTATTGCTGCACGAGTGTTTATTTGGACTCCGAGCGCCAGCGAGGGCTCTAAAAAGCACGAGTGCAATTTAACTTACTTAATGCGAGGTGCATAATCTGCTTTTCTTTCAACTACTGCAATAAAAGTAGTTGAAAAATAAAACTGAAGACAAATTACAATAGTTAAAAATTTGTTGTTCACATTCCCGCTTTTTTTCTTTGTGGCCAGTATTTTTTTTTAGGCAAGGCAATACACACGTCCCTTTGTTAACTCCACACGGCCGTTAGGTTGGCCAACCTTCTTTATGACAGGTGACAACTATTGTCCACAATTAAAAAAAACTAAACAGTGCAGTAAAGGATTTCCATACATTTTTGCTGCACTAGAGCAGCAAAAATGTATGGAAATCCTTTACTGCGCTGTTTAATTTTTTTTTTTACTTCTAGTGCAGCAAAGTTCCGCTTTGTGCTGGATATGTAGTGCAGTTATGATATAATTGCAGCGTAGTTGGAAGAAATAGTACATTACTGCAGAGGCCGGGAAGTAAGGGATTGCCGGACGAGTACAGTTTTCAAGGCCGAGCGTCAGCGAGGCCTTGACAATAGTTACGAGTCCGGCAATCCCTTTCCCGCCGAGGAAAGTATAGAGATTTTCTCAATAAATGTGAGGAAATTTAACTTAAAGTTACACATAAACTTACATGCCTTAAATATTTCCCCTTACTAGGTATTTGCCGGTAGTAATTTTTCCACTTTCAAGTTTCAAATTAGGCGAAGTAGGTACTTAAAATCCATTGCAGTGTTGCTTTCATCACTAAAACTCATTTTGAACCGTTTCATTTCGAATAAATAACCAACTTTGCACATATTTACCGAAAACAATCAATGTCAATCAATTACTGCAAAGCGTTAATCACAAACTACGAAGAAGATACTATTACTAGTATCAGACGACCGACTGCCATATGTTTTCTCTAGGCAATAAGGATCATAGACAAATAATGGAGTGAGGGTGAAAATGAAAAAAATGAGTTTCTATGGGGGGCCATAAATTCAAAGTCAATTGACGTGTGTTCTATGCCCTAAAATCCGTAAAGGCAGTTTTTCGGCAGTGGCGTTAATCACTACGGGTATAGTGAAAATAACAGATCTCCCGAGTTTTTAATTTTTTTATTTTCAGTTGTCAATTCCAGCAAAAGAAACAATGCCCATAGAGCCCAGTCATATTTTTCACAAAAAATTTAATAGATCATAGATTATTGTTTTATTCTCTCGCAACGAAAATTAAGCATATTTTCGTATGATCACATATCGATATTTTAATGAAATTGTAGTTATATTCACGTATTATATGCATTTTTTAAAAATGCAGTGGTAGTAAACTGGCTGTATGACAAGTGACATAATTTACGTTACATAGATTAATTAAAAAGTTTTGAGCAGCGGCCGGGAAGTAATTTTCATACTTATTTCCTGGCCTAGGCCGGCAATGCGATGAATGAGCCAAGAATTACAAACTTCCGGTCTTCTTTTTACTACAGTAATGCCTACATTTCCGAGCATGTTTGAGAAAAATATATTAAACGCTCGACCTTATCGTTGAAATCATTAAGTTCATATTTGAGTGCGAAGAGTGCGCGTGAACCGTCTGCAAGCTACTACGTAGAAGAGAGAAAAAAATAATAATAGTAAAAATGCAGCTGAATTAATTGCTTAATTCCTTAATAAGCATGTTAAACCAACTGACTAATTGCTTAAACATTTTAAAACATACAGTTGAATATTTCGCCAAAATCATAATCAATTGGTATTTAAAAATGCCTAAAATTATTAGATGCGACTTAAATATTTGCTTATATTAATGTAGTAGCAAGAGCATAATAGGGCAAGGTCTACCAAATAATTATTTATTTCAATGAAATTTAATCACTTATAAACTAAATTTCTAGTAAAACTATATACCAGCTCAAGTTTGGAATATACTATCATAAATAGATTTAATATTATCTAGCGAATAGCTTTATATAGAGAACCATAAGTCGGGTTATGATTTACATTAACAGTGCGAACCTGCCCATACAAATCTTTCTAATTTGACTGGCCTAGTTCGCGTCAGGTTGAGATGGTAATTGGGGTATGAGGTGACATACGGGGGATGGGACACCCCGCACGCCCCCGCGCCATATTAAGCTTGGGGCTGCCCGAGTCTGCATCGACCGCGTTTATCGATTGCTTCGTCTTCACGTTTTAAAAACAAAACAATAATACATCCTCAAACATATGACCTAGCTAGAAAAGTTTATGAAAATTAAGTAGTTGAACGAAAAACAATCTATTAAAATGTATATATAAATATATATGTATAAAAGGCAAACCTGACTCACTGACTTATAGGTTTATCAACGCACAGCCGAAACTACTTAGAAACTTGGATACAGGGGTTCCTTTCATGATGTAAATGAACACTAAGAAAGATTGTAAGATTTTCAAGGTAAAGTTCGGAATCGTAGGAAAATTACTGGTTATCGTATATACCCTGTCAATCAGACATTGGATAGGGCTCTAAAATCTGGCTATTTAAAAAAAAAAGAATTATTTATCTCTTATTTAATTGGGTGGCCAAAAAATTATCGATATAAACTACCTGATACGAGATGCCACATCACTTGAAAATTCGCGAACAGAACAACTTCCGACCCCAATGACGGCCTTGATCTTGTAAAGCGGAGTGACAATGACACCCTCTGCACTCAAGGTCATTATCAGGGGGAACGTAACAAATTAGGAGAATTCAATGCTAAAATTCCCCTAAGACGCGAGGGGCTGTTAACCCCTAATCTTCAATCAATAAGAGGGGGAAATCAAAATAATAAGAGGGAAAAAATCAAAATAAAGAAGGAAGTGAATTCGTTTTTAGGTAGGTACTTACCTATTTGTATTTTGCATAGGTAATGCTGCGAGATAATTTTTTTATAACCTAAGTTTGTTGTTTGTTGTGTTAAAATCAGTCGTAACTTAAGGATATAAAGTTTAAAATCATAACACGCGACATAGTCTCTCGACGTTTTAGGTATACCGACTATGTATTTGACTAAAATGCTTTGATTTTACTTATAAATGATAAATAAATGGGTACGTTTATGAGGATGGATAAAGTTGGTCTTTTTTACAATACATAATTGAAATTGGCCGTCATAAAAAATTTAAATAATTATTATTTGTATCTTTGATAAAAAAAAAAACTTTTTTTTAAATGCATCATGACAACAATTCGTGACGACAATAGTAATGTTCTAAGTTTTTACTGCTTTCTGTTAGCATAAAATCAATATTAATAACTATAAGTAATTTGTACTTACATATATAACTAGATTCATATCTTAACGCAGCCTGGGATTCCAAAATAATGGATTGTAAAGTTATATTTTTTACATAAGATTTTGAAATTATTAAATAAGGTATACGTTTTCAAAAAGTATTCATTATTGTATGTATATTTACTCTTCTTATTATAATACATGAATGGCTGTCTGTTTGTTACTCAATTATGCATATGAGTTTGTTATTTATAGCTTAAATATACTAATATTATACTTATTTACTAATGTTATAAAGAGAAAAATTTTATTGTTTGTTTGTGTTGAATAGGCTCCTAAACTACAGGACCGATTTTCAAAATTCTTTCACTTATTTTGGTATAGAAAATTAATTTATCTGCGGTCATCATCATCATTTCATATAGGTGACACGGTCAGTCGACCATGCACACCCTGGTGTCAGAGTTCTTCGGAACCGCCTCTCGGCATCTGACGTGGTTCCTTTAACGACTACAAGATGGCAGCCGGGACCACCGGCTTAACGTGCCTTCTGAAGCACGGAATCATCTTTCTTATCAGACAATCAGGTGATTCATGCCTGCAATGTCCTAACCAAACTGGAAACAACTTAACAAAGTATGCTTCCCGTGGGAATTGAACCCACGACCCCCGTGTCAACAAGGCAAACACCTTGACCACTGGACCACGGAGGCAGTTCTACGGTAGTCATACGCTATAATTTATCCGAATGAAGACACGAGAAAACTGAATGGCCAAAGCATATTTTAAAAAATCTGATGACCTCTGTAGCTACTCGTATATGGGACCGCGATACGGGTTCGACCTCTAGTTAGATCGAGATGGAAAACATATTTTCAGATCGGCTTAGTTCTTGAATGTTCATCTAAATATACTATTGTTTATTTAGTACTTACTACTGTTTAGTTTACGAGTAGTTAGAAGAAAAAACTTTTGGAAGCAACACTGATTCATCGTCATTCCTCTTCCACTACCTTTCCGATGTTCAAAGATAATTAAACCGTAATAGATGTTGAAGTGATCAAAATATTGTACACCTTTGTAACGCAACGAATGAATTGCGATACGGCGTGACGTCATAGCTCGCCCCACTGCCCGCCATATCGCCGTTGTATTCACCGCGGCGCGCTCCGCCGAGCGAACGCGTCACTTTTTGCCGAGCTGCCGACCGCACAACATAAGCCTAGCCACTATATTGTTATGCTGAGTGTTAATCTGAGTGTCCATAATGGATTTAAATACTCGTTGTTACGCGCAAGTTCTGTGTTTAATTACAAAAGCCACATCATCAGCGACCCTGTCTTGTCCCTTCTGTAACAATCAGAAGTGGAACACGATGAAAAAGATCGTCTTTCATCACCACGCCGATGGATTTTTCACCACAGGTTAAGTATTGCCGCCGAGATGCTATTAATTTATTTACATTTTTCCGTTTACGTTGATTCAATTAGTCAATTGTATTGTACCCTCATTTTCCGTAGTCTCAATAAAAGTTTTCCTTTTCACAATTTCCATCTAAAATCGTTTAAAAATTTCCGGCAAAAAGGTCAGTCGTAAAGTTGCTTAGCATTTCAAGAACTGACCCTAAAAAGAACACGTTTTGTGTGCTTTATATTCAGTAAAAGATAAACCTATGTGCTGCTAGTTTTTGCTTTCGGAGAATAAACTATTTGTTTCTTTTCATGAACACGCTTCTGGCATCGGAATGTTCGAGCAACATGGACTATCCAGCTGTCGTCCAACGGCTGCATCACAACGCGAGGCTGCGAGGGTTGCACGAGCTTCACTACGCGGCTGTTTCCCACCGCGAGGCTGCGAGGATTGCAAGAGCTTCACAGCGTGAACAGTGAAAAGACGGCATTCGACGAGAGCAGAGTCAGGAACAGCCAATTAAATTATCAGGTCAGCCAATTTTGTTGCTAATTCCTAGCCAAATTAGTCGTTAAATTAATGACTATATTCCTAGCTATTTGTTATTTACCAGCCTGATAAGTATTATTGCAAAAAAAAGTAATTAAGAGGCGTTCAGTATATGTATAGGCACCTAGTCATAAAGCAAGTCAATGGTCCAATCCAAGCTAGTGGCCAAAGGCACGCTAGTGATCCAAGTTACGCCAGGGTTCAAGCTAAGCTAGTGGTCTAAGTAAAGCAAGGGTCCAAGCCAAGCTAGTGGTCTAAGTAAAGCCAGGGTCCAAGCCAAGCTAGTAGTTCAAGTAAAGCCAGGGTCTGAGCCAAGCCAGTAGGCTATACTAAGCCTATGGCTCAAGTAAGGACTCAAGCTAAGCCAGGACTCGAGTGAAGCCAGGACCAAGGCTTAGCCATGTCCCAAGCAAAGCCAGGGCCCATGCGAAACCAGAGCCAAAGCGAAAGTAGGACCCAAGTGAAACCAGGATCTAAGCTGAGCCAGTGCCTATGCAAAGCCCAAGTGAAGCCAGGGCCCAAGCGAAGCTATAGCCTAAGTGAAGCCAGAGCCCAAGTGAAGCCAGTGCCCAAGTGAAGCCAGAGTCCAAGTGAAGCTAGGGCCTAAGCGAAGCCAGAGCTCAAGCGAAGCAAGAGCTCAAGCGAAGCTAGAGCTCAAGCGAAGCTAGAACTCAAGCCAAGCCAGGGCTCAAGCCAAGCCAGGGCTCAAGCCAAGCCAGGGCTCAAGCCAAGCCAGGGCTCAAGCCAAGCCAGGGCTCAAGCCTAGCCAAGGATCCATGCCAAGCCAATGATCCAAGCCAAGGTTCCATGCCAAGCCAAGCCAATGATCCAAGCCAAGGGTCGATGCCAAGCCAAGCCAATGATCCAAGCCAAGGGTCCATGCCAAGCCAAGCCAAGGATCCAAGCCATGGGTCTATGCCAAGCCAAGCCAAGGATCCATGCCAAGCCAAGTCAGGGATCCAAGCCAAGTCGGGGATCCAACCCAAGTCGGGGATCCAACCCAAGTCATGGATCACAGTCAAGTGTGTCGCCTAAGAAAAGCCTATGGCCCAAGCCATTAAGCCAGGCGTTCAATCCATGAGTCCTAGTCTTGATCTTATTTCTGTCTATTAGAGTATTCCTTAAAAAATAGTCGGATTTTGACAATTTTGAGTAATCTGGTGTATTGCTCTCATTGCGGGAGCAATTGTTGCAGGATGGCCGATTGTAACGCAACGAATGAATTGCGATACGGCGTGACGTCATAGCTCGCCCCACTGCCCGCCATATCGCCGTTGTATTCACCGCGGCGCGCTCCGCCGAGCGAACGCGTCACTTTTTGCCGAGCTGCCGACCGCACAACATAAGCCTAGCCACTATATTGTTATGCTGAGTGTTAATCTAAATGTCCATAATGGATTTAAATACTCGTTGTTACGCGCAAGTTCTGTGTTTAATTACAAAAGCCACATCATCAGCGACCCTGTCTTGTCCCTTCTGTAACACCTTATTTGTAAAAAGTTAGCAATGAGCCTCATGGATTTTTAAAAATACTTGCTAGAATTCATATGTAAACCAGCTTTGCTATAATGATTTATTGTCATAATATTTCACATCACTGCATTTTGCCTGGATCGAATGAAGAAAATTATTAGGTTTGTCGCAAGAATTTCACATTGCTTGTATGTATCGTAAATCGATTGTGACGCTTGACAAGCACAAGTAGGCAGCATACGTCAGCACGCGTCAGCACAATCACTGCTAGATTTGTATTTGAATAATTTAAACTTATTTCAACTACTTATGTCAAAAACAATATCAAATAAATGAGACAGAAGATGGCCTATTTTAAAAATAAAGCCCTTCAACCAATTAACTACCTAGTTCTAGAGTCCTGGTTCGAATCCTACCTGTGGCGAATTCTTTTTCATAACATATTTTCAATTTGAATAATATACAAGACCATTTTAATTAGCTACCTAGTGATTTTTATGTGTGAGAGGAAATACTTATTGTAATGCTTTATGTGATGGTGCGGCGATTTCATTACCAATTTGGATGTCCGCAAACTAAAATTTCAAATAATCGTTCGCAATATCATTCCGAGTAATGCTCAGTGCAGACAGAGAGCAGAGCAGCGGAGAGCATTTTCTTTAGACATTTGAAAATAAACTTTAAAACCATCGCTATAAAGTGCACCCACGTTGAACATGACAAAACCGCTCGCGCGGGCTCGGTGCAACGCGAGCACAAACATGTATGCCCTTTATTGCTATATTTTAAAGTTTATTTTCAAGTGTCTTAAAAATATGCTCTCTGCTGATGTCCTGAAGGTCTACGCTGACCCTAATGTCAAAGTGCGAGATGCGCCGACTGTCTGTCGCAGTACTAGTAGGCTGACATATCCAGCAGTTGGTCGGACAAGATATTTAGGTAAGCGAAGATCAACTCAATGAATGTGATATTAAAAACACTGAATAGATCAGACAATCCGTTTAGTATTATACTTATTAAACTATAACCACATATAAAGATATTGAATTGATGCGTTACTTTGCGGAAGTCAAAGTTACATGCACCTTGACTTCCGCATAGTAACGCCTAAATGCACACAAAATAATTTAAATCAAAGTGCATGTACATTTAAATGTTTTAAATGGTTAACTTTGATTCGAGTAATAAATAGACTAAACAATGTATCAAAACTACCATAATAGGGTTATTCTGCCTAATACAAAGTATTTTTTTAATAGATGGCTATGATCCTAACCGGTCGGAGTGATACTATTTTCACCAAGTAGATAAAAGCCTCGCTCTCTAAATCCACATCAAAATCCTTACATATTTGTTAAACTTACTCACTCAAGCAGACTAACAGGTGAAATTGAAAACATTCTCCTGTTTACCAGGGTTAGAAAACCTCAAAGTCGGGGTGTTTCAGCAAAATCTTTACACAAATACCTATAGCTTCAACCGCAGACACCCTCCCGCCGAAAAGGTAGGGCAGACGGGCAATGTTCGAGGAGTTCGTGTGTTCTGTTGCCCTAGTGACGTACTTTCGTTCGCCGCAAAACTCGGTCGGTACTTCAAAACTCAATCGACTGTATCAACTATATGCTAAGCTCGATGACGCTTTAATTTCATAAGGATGTTTTAAGTAATTTCTCTGTAAGTGAATACTGTATTATTTTGAGAAATAAAATTCTTTAACCATTACCATAGCTTGTGCCAGACTTGAGTGTCCGGCCTATAATAACTTTAGAATTACCTATTTACCTATATTTACACCACCTACAAAGTGTTATTGCAATTATATTTTACAATCTTAAGACTTGCATGTTAC
Source organism: Rhodophaea formosa (assembly GCA_963082605.1). Classification (NCBI taxonomy): domain Eukaryota; kingdom Metazoa; phylum Arthropoda; class Insecta; order Lepidoptera; family Pyralidae; genus Rhodophaea; species Rhodophaea formosa. Next base: position 14,885,242 of record OY720203.1, on the reverse strand, counting down.
TATCTAATTTTATATGGACCTATATTTGTCTTTAAAATGTCTTATTTTATGTTCCAACAGGTTTTAACTCGTAAACGGTCACTGAACCAAACACAATAGAATTGCGTCTACAGGTAACCTGAACATTTTTCAAAAATGTCCTGTAAATGTTCTGTCCTAAGACAGTTCGAATGCCAAAGACCTATCTAACGAAAAATCATCATCATCATCAGGTCTTTCTAGTCTCCACTGCAGGAGCACGACCCTCTCTGAACTACCAGAGCCATATACTAGTCTGAGTAGACAGAGGATTTAGCCTACACTCTTCACGCTGGCCAGACGGGTTGGAGAGGTCTCTGTGATGTTAATACGCTTTGTTTAGCTTGTGTTTCCTTATTCGCCTTTTACGACTTCCTCGGGATGACTTGGAGTGATCCTATTCTACTCTGCCGGGAACCACACGGCTTAAGAGTCGCCTGGAAGCGCATGTCTCCATACAAACGGAAAAAGGGTATTGTGGCAATATTTGATAAGTTTAGAGCAAAATTAAGCATCCAATCAAATAATCTCATTATAATCTACGTACGTTCCTATACAGTTTGGTTAAATTATCAAATGTTTGAGAATTATACGCCTTTCAAGATTTCCATACAAATTTGAAAAGGCTTGTAATTCTCAAACCATTGGTATTTCAACCAAGCTGTATAGGAACGTACGTAGATTATAATGAGATTAATTGATTAAATGCTTAATTTGACTCCAAAATTATCAAATATTGCCACAATTCCCTTTTTCCGTTTGTATGAAGACATGTGCTTCCAGGCGACTCTTAACGCTTAACGAAAAATACCTTCGATATAATCGAACCATTTCAATATAATCGCTTTGAATAGGAATGTTACATAATGCTGTCGTTCAAACCGACCCCTTAACACTAGGAGACGCATCCTGGACCATTTGGATGAGAAGGATGCTTACTGCCCGACTTCAAAAATAAACTACTAGCGAAAGACAGGACAGGCAGTCGATAATATGACCTTGGACGAGACGTCTTTTGTTATGCTGCCCTGGTAACTTGCTATCTCGCGGTTCTAACGTCTTATTCCGAAAGGTGGGTTCTATATAATAGAGAGTATGCACGTAATTTTTTTTATTTGCTTAGTATGATCCTTAATAACCACAGAAAAAAAATATGAAAACTTTTAAAATATCTTAATTAACGACGAAGATGTAAAACTTTAAAGTATAAATAAGAAAGAGAAGTGCGATATGGACTAACGTCATAGTCTATGTCATGCATACATTTGCCATATAAAATAGTGTTTTCGCGAGTGAGATAGACATAGTTTCGTACTCAGAACAATAAATTGTTCTGAGGTTTCGTAAAATCATTTTATCTCGTTCGTTTTTCAGCCAAATTTTATTCTGTTTTCACTTTCAGTAGGTATTTTACTGTTGAATATTTTAGGATAAACTGGTAAGATAACAGATATTTTTTTCATGCATATTCCCTATTGTCAATTCACCAAAGCGAGTTCTATTAGATTTATAAAATAGAAAAAAAAAATGCTGTAAGCTTTTAAAAAGCTCACCCACGTTTTCTTTTTTACACGACTGTACTCTGTATTGTTTGTATGTAAGTATCTGTATTGTACAATAATCGAATTGAAAACCTCTCCCTTGTTTGAAGTCGAGAGAAATAAGATCTATCCTAAATTTTTTGGTTGGGCAGCAATGTAGCGTATATTCTCATGTTTTGAATAACACATATCTCTGGTCTTTTTTTCGTTCCAAAAGGAGTCCGCCGCTCGGTTCCAGTATTCTATGCGATATATTGAGCAGTATCATAAAGATAATTTGGTCCTTTAAAACATTTCATTTACAATACCTACCAGACCTTGTTAATAGCCTAAAACATTTAAAATTTTATCGAACCAATTCTGTAAAAATAAACTTTTTTTTACAAATACAATTGACCTCTAATGACATTCCGAATTCAAGAATTAGTTTAAATCTCCTATACCCGTGAAACAAAATGGCCTCGCTTTGATAAAATGTGGATAAACAAACCCAGACGAGACTGTGATATTTAATATAGAGGTAACTATGATGTTTTCAGTCGATAACAGGCGCCCGGGGCTCTGACGCCGTGCCCACGCTCTCTGATTTCTCCCTGGCCGTCTAGACAGGGGGATTTTAATGAAGGGGATGAGACCCCCGACCTGGCTTGCCGGTTTTACGTATGTATTTAGTTGTGTCACATCTAAACGGGAGAGCCACACAATGATATTTTATTGATCTAAGTATATTTAATACCATTATCGGTAACGGTAATGTTACAGCCGAGAGTTTTGGTGAGTAGGTAGGTATATGAATAAGTAATTATTTGTCAAATTATGGAAGCTAAACGAGAACTACTTCAATGTTCGATTGGGCTTAAATTTAATATCCATAACTTATTCTTTGGTGCTAATCGATGTAACGGTATCGTGGATCTACTCTGATAATACACGGTGTTTAAGATGGCATTTGGTGGCCTCACTGTACAACTATCAGAATATTCAAAAGCCCAATATTTAACAATCTTGCGATGCAAAAGTTTATACGGTCTCGAGATATTTGAATGCCACTTGTGGTCAATTACACAGGTGTGAAGTACGCTCGGGGCTTTGATTATAATAATCAAAGGCTCGGGGTTGCTTTATACGTAACTACATGCGTAAACAGTGTGTCTGTGTCCGCTAAATTGGGTAAATGTAAATCTACCGAAAACATTTTCAAGCTCAAGTCAAAAGTTAGCAAATAGCCCGCATATTTGCTAACTTTTGACAACTTCGGTGTACCTTTTGATGATCACTTGAACATCCGTTATGGTTTATATATCTTAAATAAAAATAGTCAATTATATAAAAGCTGTAATGGATGTTGAAGTGAGTATCAAAACAAGTTATGGTTCTGTGATCAAAACATTGTACTGTACACAGTAGTTGTCAAAGTCAAAAAAGGCCTTATTAAGAAAATAATTCACTAAGCGTTAATTTCAAGCCAATAGGACCGTGACTAGCGAAACGGTCAAATCAAACCACACATTATTAAGAGAGTGTAAGGTTAAGGCGTGTAGAGTTAGGAGCTTGGCTCTCCATTAGAGTTAATAACTTTATTCTACAAGAAATTGTTTTTGGAGGAATATAATTTTTTGCAAGTTTCTACTAGTCACTGTCAACTATTTATACGAGATATGGGTAAATTGAGTAATATGCACAAATTTCTCAGATTTTATGTTGTATGTCTGTGCGGTAATAATCCAAGCTTTCAAACCAAAGTAAGAACCCTAAAGTTTTTACAATCATCAGTCAGTGAGCGAGTGATGAAATCTGGATATTTTAGATGTTATTAATTTTTACAGTACATTTAAAACTCAGCAAGTTTAAAAATAACCTATTTACATCATATTCCGAAAATTTAGATATCATAGCATTGTTCATTCCGAATTTGTAAGGGTCACAACGAACGTTTCGAGAAAAGGTAGATAGTAGGTACCAGGGGTTGAAAACGGCAAAGGTATAAGGGTATGGTACCGATATAAAATTACGATACACCTTAGATTTAAAGTTAGAACCAAATCGGTTGGCAATTACGGTTGTGATACAGCTAAATATAAATAATGGTATTTATACATTAACGATATCGTTATGCATCGATAACTTTATGGTACCTTAACTGAAATATTTTCAGTACCGAAAAAAAGATGCAACGAAGAACATTGAGGCGAATCCTCGGCGGTAAAGTTCAATGAAACCCCTTATTTCATAATTCCAATATCGAAAAAAATAACGATACCGCAATATCACAATACCAAAATCGTACAGGTACCGTTTCTTTATGGTATGGTAATTTGAAGGTAGCATTATTCTAAGGTATCGAAATATAAAGGTATTTCGTCATACCGCTTACCGATTTAACCGTTTTTTTTTTTTCAGTTATTCAATCCCTGGTAGGTACCTCCGCTTTCGTTGTCTCGTCTTGGATACCGTTTCCCCAGATCAAAGGTATTCTCATTCTTCGAATAGTTTTGTATTCGAAGTACTACAGCTTAAATTAGGGTTGCCACTACAACTTCTACGAACATTCTAAAAGAGGACAGATATTTTTTTTTACCGTCTATAATTCCGATATTTATTTATGGGGTAAAATTAACAAATGTATGGTACAATTCAAACATATACTAATTGTATTTTTTTTTATTGATAAGGATATAAAATTGGTTTTATATTTTGGTGTAAATGTACAGTCGAAACATACTGTAAGGGGTGACTCGCGTGTTTAAATGAACAACTTTTCCTATTGGATCAATGCTGGGTTCTCGGAAAAAGTATCATCATTCCTATATAAAATGCCCAGTCGGCTGCACACTACGAATACATTAGATTTTTTTCCGAAATCAAAACCTTTATTCTATTATGTGTGGTGCGATCATAGATTCTGCTTGGATTGTGATGAGTTTGTTTTTCATAGATTCTGCTTGGGTTTTGTGAGTTCTATTCATAATGTTTATATGCATGATCAGGGGTGTCATCCTCAACTGCCTGACCGGTGGTTGCAGATTGGCATCTGGGTTGCGCTCCCACCTGGCCAACCGTGCTAATACTTTCTCATCCCCAATCCATCCGAACAAGTAGCAACCTAAATACCTTTGTTCCGTTCCAACAGTCCAGCAGTGGACTCCTTGCGGCTAAGACAATGTTTGTGAGGAGGTCGAGAGACGAGATTAACTCCGTGATGCCTAGGTTATTAAGCCAGCCTGCGACATGGAGGTCTCGGGTTCGATTCCTGGTCAGGTCATGATGGAAAACGATATTTTTCAGATTTTCCTGTACCTTGGATGTTTATATATTTATGCATATATTATAAAATATAATATCGCTCATTTAGTATCCTGCGACACAAATTCACAACTTATAGTTGGGCTAGCTTAATTCGTGAGATATGTCCCTTTATATTATTATTAATCTTGACAACCCTAGCTACGCTCTATGCTCGGTTTACGAGTGACCCGCTGGCGGCATGCGGGTGTAAAATCAGATTAAGAACCAGTACGCCATTGCAACGATCTTTATGAAACTACATATTTAACATAGCTTGAACGTTTAATATCGAATAAATTAAATCTAAAATGTCATTACATTGCCGTATCGTATCCTTATTCACGAAATAAATCACGATATTTAGCCGAGGTCCTAAAACTGGAAAAACATGCAACTCTTGGAAGTATGAGGTAGTACATGAATTTATGATTAATGTGGAATCTTATTTATTACAATATAAATTGCAAAGTGTACAACTTTTGTTGTGCAATCGTGAATTCAATGCAGGTTGCGATTTTGTTTGTCTATTAATTTTTTCCTTTTTAATACATATTGTAAATTTCATTAAGATAGTTGCGATGTTTTCCCAACAATGGCAGGGACTAAAAAGTTTCAATTATTAAAAATAAATGCAAAATGAAACTATTATTTCATTTACCACTTTATCATTCATCAGATAAATTGTTAGAACCTCACCAACAGGTAAGAACGGACCGGGAAACTCAATGGTGTGAGTGAATTCGTGACCCCTGCCTGACATATACAATGCCACTGATAAAGTGATAACGCCGTGCCGTGTCAGTAGTAGCCCGAGTTGCTACGCTAATAAGAAAAAACTTAAGGCTCGTACATGCGCTAATGACCTTCACGATATGGGCCGAGTTTTGAACCTTTGTTCCCTGTCAGAAAGACAGAGGTCGACTGCCGCCCGTCGCCCGCGCGCGTTCAAAATATTAAATAACATAAATTTTACATTAAAAAGAAGAATAATCTGTAAAATAAAAATTCCTCGGGAAATTTGTAGGTTGATTGGTATTGTATTGAACATAAAAATTGCGTGACTCTAAGACAAAGAGTTACGTAGTTAATGAATATTTGCAATAAAAATCGATGTGCGCGGTACTTTTTTTTTCTAAAGAACTATGAACTTTAGAAAAAAGTCCTCCTCAGCAAGTAAAGATTAAAAACCATTCAACGAGCCCCATCGCTGTCGCTGCGGGGGAGATGTTGATCCCCTGGGTCACCACGGTCTAGCCTGTCGGCGCAGTGCAGGGCGTATTTCTCGCCATGCTGCTATAAATGATGTCATCCGTCGGGCTTTTGCTGCCGCTGGTGTGCCGGCAGTACTTGAGCCTGCTGGTATCAGCCGAGATGACGGCAAGAGGCCCGACGGCATGACACTCATCCCCTGGAAAAACGGACGGTCGCTTGTTTGGGATGCCACGTGTGTAGATACTGTAGCTTCATCCCACCTACAAGCGACCTCCCGTAGAGCAGGTGCAGCTGCTGCAACTGCCGAAGGGATTAAGAGGCGCAAATATGCGGTTCTAGGTGAGCCCTACATATTTGTGCCTTTCGCCGTGGAGACTTTAGGGCCATGGGGTGCGGAGGCTCGTCAATTGTACAGAGAGATCTCGGCACGTCTGATCGACGTCTCCAGGGACCCAAGGGCTGGCGCTCATTTTGGACAACGGCTGAGCCTAGCGATTCAACGTGGAAATGCGGCCAGTCTCTTGGGTACATTACCCTGTGATGACAGCGATCTGGGCTCCATTTTTTATTTAGTTTAAATTATGTTTTTTATTATTCTTAATTTTTTTATTCCTAAGTATTAATATTTATTTTTATTTAAATTTGTAATTATGTGTAAATATCTTTGTCCAGATTAAATAAAATAAAAACCATTCTACAATATATGTTTTTTTTTTTGGTATTGTGCTTTATGTTTGACCATTTTTATAGAGGTTTAACATAGTCGAAATGGCCAAGGAGCACCCTTAATGAGACATCAAAATTTAGTTTTGATATTAGTAACCAGATACTTAGTAATAGATATATATTTTCCACACAAACCTTCCTACACAAACTGGTACAGTAAAAGCTTATAATAATAAAAAAACTGTGTATCTTATCAAATCTCAGCCCTTAAAGTTGTAAGTTGTAACTTTGTCCCGATCCCTTATCACATCGAAGACACTTAAAAGCTTTTCGGCTCCTCTCTGGACTTACGATAGATAAAAAATAAATTTATTGTTGACATCACTGGAGACGTACCGCTAGACCCATGGGTCGATGGCCGAAGCTTTATAGATGGATGGTCTTTCGAACTGTTTTACATTTTTAGGGTTCCATAGCCGTGAAAACAGGACAAATAATAGAAATAAAATCAAATTAACTATTCCACTACCTATTATAATGTTAATGTAGGTATAGTATTTTAGCGAGAATTTTATAAAAAATTAGGTGGCTATCCACGATATATACGAAGAACGTATTATTTATGTTAGTAGTTGTGTAGTTAAATGTATGGTAGTACGGAACCCTTAGTTTGCGATTCCGACTCACACTTGGCTGATTTTACATGACTACAGATGACAAAAGAATCACGTCAATAGGCGATGAGGCTAGCAACCAATTATTTTGATTCCGCTTACTTACACTATCGTGTTAAACGTAGCCCTTTTGTTTTATGACCTTCGGCTCTGCCTACCCCGCGAGGGATAAAGACGTGATAAAATGTATGTATTATTCTACAATTCTCCATACTTTTTGTTCCCAGAGATCTAAATAATAAAACGTAACAAACTTTAACATTCGGAGCAAAATATTCCGAAACAAAAAGCACACCGGCGAAAGTAAAATGCATTTTTGAAGACAACCGCGATTGTTCCTGACATAAAGCCGTAAAAACTACAACTTATGGAGACTTGATTATGACAGTAATATGCTGTTGAGACGAAAATACTTCGACCTGTGATCTCATTGGCGTTTTTCTTTTCCTTTTTATTGATATTGTAAGTTTTTATTAAGTACCTCTTTTGGTCAAAAATATACGAGTGTATTTTCAATAAAGTTATGAGGCTTTTTTGACTATTTATTATTTAGTTTCAAGAGTAAGATCTTAAAATTTATTTTAAACTTAATATTGCAATGAAAAAGTAAACAATTTCACGTTGAGTACGTGTTTCTTTTATTGCTTCCTTCCTACCTGTACATGTTATAAGTGTACCAAAGCACCAATAAATCAATAAAAAGTCCTTCCAAAGAAACTTAGCAATACTTATAAATAGCGTAACCACAAATGGCATTCAGGGAATTATATTTATTTAGGTCAGTTGTAACACGAGTTTCTCATATAATAGTAAGAGGAGAACCTCTATTAATAATATATTAATACCAGTGTATTTATGATCAAAATACGATTTTTTTCAATATTTTTACTATTGTTTATATTTAACTGGGCCACTGTTTTATTCATATTTTATGAAAAATAATTAAATTAGCAGATAAATAGTCCATTAGACAGAATATCAATATTTAATAAATATTAACTTTAAAAAACCCGGTGCTAATATATGAAACCGTACGGTATTTTTTCGTAGAACTCTTTAAAATATATATCATACGTTGAAATAAATTTTATGACAGCCACATTAAAAGTTATAGTATTTTACGATATTTAATGAGACATCCGCTATTAAATCAATAAAAATAATACAATATTGTTGTAAAATGTACTGTGTGTGCTTAACACGCTTACTAAGCTAAGTGTTCTTAGTATGAAATGTTTCTAGGTTTGTTGAAACTGAGAACTCTTTGCCGAATAATTTAAGATATTTTTAACAAAAAAACAAAAACCGACTTCAACCCTATCAATTTGTTTAAATAAGCATAAAAAAATGGAAATAAGTTTAAACAGAACGGCATCCTTGTAATTTTTTTTTTTCAAAAAGCGCTCGACATATTTCGATAAAAATTTAATGGGACATCTGTAAAGTATATTACCTATCAAACAAAAAATGAATTTCTTAAATTGGTCCAGGCGTCTTCGAGAAATCGGGGAACATACATAAAAATAAGATTATGACGTATTGAGAACCTCCTCCTTTTTTTTGAAGTCGGTTAAAAAAATTAAAAGAACCCTTTACGGCACAATCGCTACGTGTATATACAAATAATAAAAATCATTAACCAGGATTAAATTCAGGATTAAATGAACAAAATATATTTTTTTTTCTTATAGAAGACTGTTTCTGAATTATTTTATACAAGCTGTTACCCGCGGCTTCGCCCGCGTAATATATAGCCTATGTCCTTCTCGATACCCTAACCTACATGTATGCAAAATTTCATGATGATCGGTTGTATCAGTAGCTACGTACGGCGTGAAAGCGTAACAAACAAACAAACAAGTAAGTAAACACACAAACTTACTTTCGAATTTATAATATTAGTTGGGATACACTTCTACATTGTTCACCTGCATGCACATTAAATACATTGTATGCATTAAACGTTATTAAGATTATATATGTAGGTATAGATGTATAATTTGCGCAAAAGATATAATCGATTGACTAAAGCTTTTGTACAGATTTGAGAAGTTTGTTTTTTTTTTATTCTAAAAAGCATACTTTCTATTACACATAAAAAAAATAAGATCTTATAATCTAAAGTATATAATAAACCGTTATACTATCATCACAAAAATACAACGTATTTGTTCAACTTTAATTCTCCGATTTTATACTTACAATAATAAAATAACATACAGTGGCATTGTCATAATTTATTAGATCTAGTTTACACCACAGCGCGTACTAAAGAAATACGCAAACTCGAATAACAAAACCGTTCTTCTGGCGCAATCGGGTGAAAATCTACAAAATTATGCTGACCTTCTTCCGGATGTCCAATGAATGGACTTGACTAAACTGGCGATAATTACGGAATGTATGCAACAAAAGGCTGTCGCATACCTCTTAGTCAGCAGTTGGGCAAGGCGTTGCATCACACATCCTATTCGGGAGGCGCTGAGTCAGAGTCCGAGCACTCTGACCGGTGGTAATGTGTGCTCAGATCGCCGGAGATAGCTTTACAGCGAAAGGTCAGTAATGCCAACTAAAAGTGGAGAACAATATGAAAATATAATCATTTAAATTATATTTTAAATAGCATTAACATGCTCGGTATATTATGAAAATTGAAAATGTGTGCAAAAAAGGACTCACCACATGTAGGATTTGAAGCCACGACTTTTAGGTATACGCCCTAAGTGTGATAACAAGTATAACAACTACACCATTGAATCATCGCGTCGAATTATTTTTCATCACTATTTTTTATAATCATATACTAACTACAAAAATTTCCTCTTTATAAAGTGTACTAATATCTGAATCAAAATAATCAGAGCTATAAAAAATATGCGAACATATTAAAGTGAATTAAGTACTTGTTTTTATTCGGAACAAGTAAATTATCTCTCTCGTATCGAAATATAGCACTGCTGGTGCAACTTAATACCTATAAAACGTTATCTTAAAAGCTTTATTAAGTGGCAGTTAATACGCTAACACCCTGTCTTTTATTCGTTTTAAATATTTTAACATTGCAACTTTCCCACGAGTGTTTCTCAATTTTTAATAATGCATTGGAAATTATTTAAAAGAGTTGTCTACAGCGAACTTTAGCTTCGGTAACAAGCGGCTGGAAGCTTCTTAACCTAGCAAATGGATCACTTACGTCATCTAAGGCAGACGTACCCCTTTATGTTAATATACAACTCTGAGAGGAATTTGTAAATATTTACACTTGCAATTTTCGCGCAAGTCGCCCCAATATAAATTAGGTGAAACAATTTTTAACATGGGTCGAGTAGTTTCGGAGCCTTTTCAATGCAAACACACAATCAAATTTATCCTCTTTATAATTTTTGTTTGATAAGTTAATAAAATAACATTGATTTTCGTTACCCTTTTAAATAAAAACATGAAGTCTACGTAAAAACTTAGGTACTCGCATCATAGATATTATAATTCTACAAAACTGTCATTAAGAAGCAGTATAAAAATAAGCTTGGCCTTGGCAGAAGGATAAACCTTGACGATGAAGATATAAAGTGTTTTTCATTTTATATTACACAACAAAGATTTAATTATGAAATAGCTTCTCTCCTTTTCAGCTTAGGCAAAACTTTACTTCACTTCCGTCTGTCCCATAGCTATTCTCTTCTACAGGTCATATTTCTTGACCAATTCTCGTGAAAAAATATCAAGCAGGTTTCATAATTATTTTAGATAACATGGATTTTTTTGTGTGTGAAATAGTTATCAATATGTCGGATATTATATAAAACTAACAGAGCCACCAATTTAATCTCTTTGAATTATTTATGTGATTTTAAATTAATTACATTGGATTTAAGATATTAATTTACCAATCCTATCCCATGTTGACTTAGATTACATTACAAAAACCACACAAATTACATCACAAAGTAGTCTAAATAGCACTTACGGCAAAAAATTCGAGCTTAGCAATAATTATGCTTATTTCGCATTGGATTAGGCATTGACAGGTGCACGATTGGATTACAACCTCAAGTCAAGACTCGTATTACTTGTTGTACGTACAAAGCATAGATATGTTATTTAAATGCGTCATATATATCTTTTTATTTAAGATGGTACGTACCTAGAATTTCTATGTTTGTTATTTTAATAAGTCAGCGACGAGTATTTACTCGTTTTTAGGGTTCCGTAGTAAACAAGGAACCCTTATAGTTACGCCATGTCTGTCTGTCCGAGATTTCACTCAGAGACCAGAAAACTGTAATTTGGTATGGGTGTGTATATTAATCTTCCAAAATAGAGGTAGAAACATCTTGGAAATATTTTTTAGGGTAGCCATACAAAGTAAAGGGCGAGTATTTTTTTTCTCTACTCACACTCATGTGATCGTAAAATAGGTCTTTAAAAAATCTTTTGAGGTGGAGAAATTTTTTCACCATTTTTCGGTTTAGGGATCCGTTTCTGAAATATTTGGTTTTAAAATGCAAATTTTTGTTAGAGGTAAGTGTGCACACTTACCTCTAACAAAAATTTGCATATTCAGCCGTTTAGCAGATAGAGAGGGGGGGCTCTATCTGCTAAACGGTTATATATGGATACATGAAAAAAATTACAGCAGTAGTATATATAACGAAGTTTAAAGGAAAACCATCAGGGCTGAATACAAGTACAAACTAATAAGTTTTATATAACCAACTTCTTGAAATATAGCACTTTTTCATAAACCGCAAAAATAACTTTGTCATTCATACAAGCACAATGAAAACAAAGTTATTTTTGTTGGCGAAAAATTATAGAGGTTTTTGTCTAATCTAAGCTTGCTTCTACGGAACCCTTCATAGGCGAGCTCCACTCGCATATGGCTAATTTTCTTTATGATATACGACGGCAAACCTGATGGTAAGTGATCACCGCTGCCCATAGACAACTGCAACACAAGGGTTGTGACAAGACCGTTGCCGGCCTATAAGTTGTACGTTGACTAATAGCCATCAAATATTTGCCTTCTATTTATACGAAAAACTAGTTGTCCTAAATAATCTAAAATATTTAAAATAAGCAATTATATTCCAAATTTGTAAATCATATCCCATCGAAAATATAAATGTGAACGAATGCCGAAACTTGATGGTCGTTTCGCTAATATAAGAAGTGAGATCTAACTAGAAACTAAGTTCCTACGAAGCTTCTTACAATATAGATCTGGCTTATTTAATTCTAATTTGCTAATCAAAAGAGTTTAAATTAATTTAAAGTCTGGAGTTCATTTCAATTTCGCCACATTACCTATATACTAGGAGTTTTCTCATCCCACTCTCCCAACTTCCCTTTGTTTCTATATTGGGTCTACTTGCAGTGTAAGAACGTGGTTCTAGGCATGGTCCTAATTATTATTATCATTATCATAGGATATAACATATATATTAGTTGTAGCTAAAATAAAACAATGTAAAGTGCTAATTAACTATAGTTTAAAATCAATATTGTTGCGCAGTTCCGATACTGACCTAGCCCGGGCTGAAGCTCGAGTTCGCAGCCTCCCGCCACCCTAGCCCGCCCACGGGGTGCCCTGCTCAGGACCTCGTCAACGCACAAAGTCATTTCCACGAAAAGCCTGCGTGTATTGATTTGCGTGGGCAGATGCGCTAAACGTGCAGGCTGCACTCGCCTCCCTCATCCCAACCTGAATGTTCTGAATGCACACATACAAGCCTAATATTAAATCCGTTTGATGTAGAGCACGCATTGAGCTGTCGTCATGGAGACTGATTCCCAGATTTAAAGGCTGCGTTGCACTGGGTGGGTGCAAAATTCATAGTCGATCTCAGGTTTTAACGATAGATCTGTATCTGTAATAAATTACTTTATATGACTTCATATAAGGTAGGTATGTAGAATTCATTGTTTCATACTATGATCTACTTTTGTACTGTAGTTTATTGTTTATTTTCGGATAAAGATTCTAACCACATTCTTCAGATACAGTTTTCTTATATTTCGGTTCGAATATAGTGAGAAATCAACTCAAAAAATGATTGCAGCTTTTACGAAACGTGTGAGCCATCGTGATATCAGTTGGCTATGTCAGATATCTTTACGCAGATGGGGTGAAATTTGCAGAATTTGACACTAATGCTTTCAACAAAAAACACAAAACGAAGAAAAAGGATCCAAGACTATCAACTTTTCACCACATCCCTGAGGTAAATAAGGGGGAACACTAGGCACAGTAGCGACGCCAATCATTTTATTCCTAATACTTTAAAAATAGAAAGAAATTCAAGAATATAAACAATACAAGTCTTAGTAAATAACCTGAAGTATTTTTGGAATCATGTTTTGATATTATGAGAATCAGTCATTGAGAGAAAAAGTGATAACCGCCAAAAACGGCCGTTTTTGGCGGTAATCAGATTCTCATAATTCTCACTGATTCCGATAGTAATAAACATGATTCAAAAAATACTTCATGTTATTTACTAAGGCTTGTATTGTTTATATTCTTGAATTCCTTTCTATTTGTAAAGTATTAGGAATAAAATGATTGGCGTCGCTACTGTGCCTAGTGTTCCCCCTTAAGTTATTACCTTTTGTACAAATCATAGCGATTGTATGTGCAATAAATTAAATAAATAAAAAAAATAACGTTATAATAAAGTAAATAATATCCAACGTTAAACCTGCTCCAAAAATAGTTTTAGTATTCAATAACGAAATAAAAATAACTGATAATCTAGGTAGTCAATGCATCCAGTGTACAAAAACCATTAGACAGGAGGTTATTTAGTGCAGGGCGCGGGATCTCTGATATAACCCCCTCCAACCTTGTCAGTATGGCGTCGTCTCATATAACTAGCGATGCTTGTGATGGACCTAGTTTGGTTTATTATAGATATGACACGTCATTTGTATCATTACTACCTATGCTCAATAGAAGTGAGTAGCTTGATGGCCCAGGAGTGACGATGATGGTAGGCAAAATTATCGCTTATGTAAGTTAAGCAACTGCGAGCGTGAACACAGTGGCATAAAATATCCTATCCTATCTTGAAGCCATAAGTGACCAGCGATTCCCCCGCAACACACAATAACTTATCTTCTTCTGTTGGAATAAAATATTCATCAATAAATTACAATAAGGATGGTGCTGCCGTTAATCGATGAACTATGTAGGCGAACGCACACACACAACTTGAGACACGGGGTACATGTACATAAACTTTATTAAATATCATTTTAGTTGTGTAAGTCTATTGCCCACAGCGCAGTCGCAATATAGCGCTCTCAGAAAGCGTCACAGTCACATCTGTTGCATTTCTATTTTGTGTCTATTGTTTACCCACACAGTCACTACCAATATCAAAAGCGTCCCTGGGCATCGCTGTTGCTTTTGTATCATTTTTAATTTGAAGGTGGCACACACCTATGGACATTTTGCTTGCTGGTATTCGCCGCGCCGGCGCATTGAGTTCTCCAAAAATAGACTCTAGCTAGAGTGGAGGCTGAATCTAGAACCTTCGATTCAAAATGGCATCCTGGTTATTGATTTTTGCAACTACTCTGTTCTGTACTTGAAGGATAATGTGAAAAGGTCGCCTAGAACGTTTTTATCTAATATATTAGTCAGTTAGCATCTATGATTAATTGTCACCGGTTTATGTTGGGAACTCTACCCTTGAAATTGTAAAGTAATTTGTCTACCTGGGTCAATGTTTTTTTTACCAATGATGATTTTCTCTCAGAAATTAGACCTTAGGGGAGTCTTAGCTAAAAGCTTAAGGTCTTCCAAAGAGCTATAAAGATAGATGGTTTAGCGCATAGAACCGATAGCCGATTGACATGACGACCACGTAACGAGAAGCGGAGCGTCATTCGCCCACTGACCAGTGGTTGGAGGGAAATTTAGGGAGATATATGTCCATATATGGACTTCTTGTGACTGAGATGAAAATGGCTAAGACCATAGGCCGGTAATTTAGTTACAGTTAGGGAAACCACATTGAAATCTGTTTACCCATTTGGCGACTACGATGCAGATTAACAGACACAAGGATAAGCCGACTAACTATATAATTGTATCAAACGTCTTTTTAGTCAGGGGATAAAAAAGGCAAAATTTATGACCATTTTATACCGTCTGAGCGTTCGTAAATTTCGTAAGTCAAGCACAACAAAGGTATTTATTCTCCTTCGATTCAAACCTATAATTGCTATTGATCTGGTGCACGGAACAAGGACTGAAGCAATGTTAAGGCCAACATGGAAATATATATCACCGTGTGGCGACATAGAAGTTACTTTATTCTTAGGTTAGGTGGCAATCAATTTTCCCAAGATTTTTCTATTTGTTTAGAGTGATTAACTCTGGTAACCTCCCAGATTTGTATCCTCTTTGAATTATAAATGGCACCTGTAAGTGGGGACAAGATAACTATTAAAAACATATGAATTCCGTATAGCTCCACTGATCTACTACAGAGGAGACATCAGTTCTTGAAAGTCCTCGTGACCTCACTGGTGGAGATCAGCAGTGGGGCTAACAGTCCGTAGGGACGGTTAAGAACCTTGATGTCGCCATCAATATCCCAGGACGAGTCGAGTTTAGATCAGAACCCAGATATTTAAATTATCCGATGCGTACGACCATTTCACAAGAAGATCTGTAGCATGGCCAAGCCTTTCTTCATTACATCGTTACAGGCATTCGCGTCTCACCACTTACCAGTATACCTACTCCTATCAGCATCCGTCATTGCGATATCAATGGCATACATGAGCAGGCATCATCGCGATTGCTCATGTGTGTTTTTTATGCTGTTTATAACTTCATAATATCGTATTGAAGAGGTAAGGACTGAGGACCGAGCCTTGATGAACACTGACGGTGACGAGGAAGGGTTGTGTCAGCTGCAGTCTTAACTATGGAAACGGAGTCTCCGATCCAACTGTGCTACGGCTGGGGTTGCTTGACAAATGCGTAAGCACCGACACAATCAAGCTCGTCAATTTAAATTTACATAAGTATCTATGTTAAGTCCTTCACTCCTCGAGTATTTTTTGATTCATGAGTCATGTCGTGAAAAACATGTACATTAGGTAAGACTTACATCTGAACCATAATATGACGAATTCAAATTCCTATGATATGTATTGGGTTAGTTATTAATAAATAACTCAATGAGAAAACAAGGACATTTTAACTTAATTTTAATTAATAATATGGAGAAGGAAAATTATGTAAAAATTGACATTTTTTACACGATTATTACACAATTTTTAAATCACTATGGTGAGGATTTTTTCGCAAGTCTTATTACTTAATTTAGTAAGAGTATATCAAATGAATATACTTAAAATAAAATAACCTACTACGTACTGTCACGTTTTGATACAATATGTAATAATTGTATTTTAGCAATAACGTAGTGGTCCGCTGGTGGTCTTACCGGCCTTACCAGGGCCTATAATCTGTTCGCGTCGGTCGGTTAAGTGATTACGATCCAGTGACCTCTTCGAGAAATCGAGGGTTCTGTCTGAGCGATTGCTAATGAGCTTTTTAGTCGCGGTCAGGGGTGTCATCCTCAACTGCCTGTTCGGTAGTTGTAGATACATGGCATCGGGTACGCGCGCCCGGACTCCCGAGCTGCTACTTTCTCATCCCCAACCCAATCCATCCGAGGAAGTAGAGATAAGCCAAAAAAACTGCGCTCACGAACCCGTCTGTCAAGCGTGGTGAGTATGGCAAAACCCCTATGATTGATATCCTCGGGGAAGGCCAGTGACCAGCAGTGGACTCCGTGCGGCTGAGATGGCGATGATGATGATTATTAGTCACACAACAATCTTAAGTTTATCCGGAGGGACAGTACCATCGACATCTGTTGGGGTTGCCGACCAATGAATCTCTCACACGTATTGGTTGTTCTCATCTGTCTAACAGAGAGTGCACAGACAAAAACTTATATCCAGTACTATCCACCAGCAAACGCTTTTTAATAACGTGGTCTTGAGGAATCCGAGGTCCCGTACTCTAAACACACACAGATTGAATGAAGCACCAGACCGTTGATATGGCCATTCCACATGACGAGAAACTTGTGAAGGCTGAGAAAGACAACTTAGTAAGACATGACCCACGAGTTAACCTTCATGTGGGATGTGGATTAGACAATCATTGTCCCGATAATCATAAATGAACGGTCATACAACGAAAAGTCTGGACCAACGCCTTATGCTGGATGGCTGGATCAATGGTCAGATACCGAAAGCAGTACTAGGTAGGTACTCTTGACACGGCACGCATGGTCGAGAGGTTTCTCTCTATGCAGCCTAAACCGCCGGTAGCTTGAGCCATGCCCCGCTGCTGATGGATAGGTTAAGCTTTCGGTTAGTGTTTTAATTTTTTGTTAATATTATAAAATTCAAGACCTATCATTGAAAAAAAAAATAAGAGAACACGAAAAATCTTTTTTCGAAACGTACATACAATACCTGTCTACATGAAAATCTATTCCTGTCTGGATTTAAATTTATCGACTCACATATTCAGAATTTATTTTTAAATTAGTCAATAAACATTTACAACCTGCCCCAAGGAGATCTACCGTTACAATTAGTTTATCAAACTATTTAAAATAAAACAACTAAAAATTATAAGACTATGCTCTGTTTTTTGATATTTTTTTATAACTATGCCCTTGAGTTAACTTTAACCGCAAGTTAGCTTAATCCCATTTAAATGTCGACGAAAATGTAATTTACTTCCAGTTCAATGTACCGACGAAAACCGCAGCAGAGAACAAGTTATAGCAGTAATTCGATATCAATTTTATTTCGATCTCTGTTAAGATATCATTACTCATTGCGAATAACGTTGAACGTTATACGTTTGTTTTTTTAATAGAGATTGTGTATGTATTACTCGTTACATAATCGTAAGTTTTTTCCTTACTCATATTATTTTTATTAATAAATACAATTTTTATATAATTGTCGACGGTAAAGGACCAACGACATAAGGGAAAAATAATTACATTTCATTTATTGTTTCTTCAATTAAATGTACGTCCTTTTTTAAAGCGACAGGAAAATTTTAAACATTATATATCAGTCATTTAATTACTCACTTCATAACAATATACCTATAGGTAGGTGAAACTAAAGATGACGATTTGTTTATATTTATAAACAAAAGTTAAATAACAACTGGCCTTACGAAAAGGGCTCTACCTTTCTTATAATGCCATTCTTCTTCTTGTCGTGTCAATTGGCTCAAACTATATTTTGTCTTTCTTGGTCGCTAATTTGAGACCCTATACCTATGAGATAGTGCTATTAACAGACCTCATTAGAATTTACCAAAAACAAATTTCAAAAATATTTTACAGGTTTTTGAGCAATACCGAAACAGATTTTAAGCGATTTTCTTTTATATACAACGAGAGTTCAAAATTTCAATCGCAAGATTATTATTAGATTATTTAGTAGTCGGTAAACATAGTATATGGCCAAAAGACAGATTAAAACGTCGCTTTAAAAATGTGTAATAAAAAAATATGAAAATTCTGTTTCTCACAACCTTAATGTATCCATGATATAAAAATAATATTTAATTTATTCCTAATGCTTCACTGTCACGGTAGTAGGTAGGTAAGGGTCACACTTTTGATAACAAGGTGTTGTGGCTACCTACTCAATTAAATTACAAAGCAAATTATTTAATTCAAATCTATATAGATAGGTATGTAATTTGAACTCTACAACAAAATTATAAAAGGTATACAAGTATTAGGTATCTGAAAAGATAGTTAAGTAAGAGAAAAAAAAAACATAAAATTAAAAGAAAATATCTCTGGTTCGTACTTCCTAAATTATTATTTTTATTTCTTTTGTTTTCTATATTCTTACTAATTTTGCATGTAAGCAGGAGCGTACTTAAAAGGATAATTTTATATCGTTAATAAAACAGTTTTAATGTTTCTCGTTCTTAATTAAAAAAAATTGCAAATTGTCAGTTTTAGCATTAAATTTACTTGAAAAAATATATAGATAATTAAATGTTTTATATCCAATTTTATTGTCCTTTATATAAATCTTCTGTTAAATAAAATTAACTACCTTAGCCTACTAGAAGGAGAAAAACATTCCAAGCTAGCAATAAAACATTGTACTCACTGTCTCGTCCCGTCAAACTCGTAAGCGCGCGCGCAGCGTCGCCGACTCTCACTAGGTCACTAACTACGCACGAATGGAAGCCGGCCTGCGGTTGTCATGTCGCACTATCAACTTTGGTTACTTCCAGCTTACTAAACATCCATTGCGCGCTGTTATAAATAAATCCTAAAGACTTGTTAAAGACGGCAAGTAATGTATACTGTGTACCTTACTTCCATCGATAATTAAGTTGCGGTAGCCTAGGTGTAGGAACTGGATATGCGTCGAGTTGATATTATCATCAGGTGGAACTCAGCTGAGTTTCTTTCGGCGTATCTTCTTAGCAGTGATCATTCTATCAAAATAATGCAGTAAAAGAAAGACAACAAAGGAAAAGCTAGTCTTGTTTTTCGTTTTTTTTGCTCTGATGGCACTTAGATAATTTAGTTTAATATTTTTGCATATACTGTATCTGTACTAAAATTACTCAGGACACTTGGTTCTTAAATACGAATAGCATCTTAGGCTGTAAAACAGTCTAGGTTAAATAACTTATACAGGGTGTAACATGACCCTCGACATATCCTTAAAGGGGTGAGTGACACCGTCAATATGAACAACTTTTGATACGTAATCAATGCTGGGAACTCAAAAAAAAATCGTCAATGTAATACAAAAAATTTTTGCCGCCCGGGTGAATAGTATGGGAAAGCAAAAAATTTTTACGATTTCCCAGCGTTGACCCCATAGGAAAAGTTGTTAATATTGACGGTGTCACTCACCCCTTTAAGGATATGTCGAGGGTCATGTTACACCTTGTATATATATAGGTATAGAAAATAATATTTAAAACCATAACTTCTGAAATGTAACGCAGACCTAACGTAAAAGACTATAAAATTGTCTACTTACCCACATCCCTTTTAGGCATTTCAAAAGGCTCGCAATCAGATGTTTTTGAGCTATCTATTTGTTACTTATGTAGAAGCGAAAGCCGTCGTGTGATTGAACATTATTTACGTCTAGTCCGTCTTATTCTTGACAGAATTCTTTGTTTTTTTTTGTAAGGGTTAATGCAGTGTCATCTATTCCAGGCTACCGAAAAACATTTAACATCTCTCATCCAGCAAGTAGAAGTAGGGCCAAAATAATAGCATATTTAAAAGTCTTACAAACGGAATAATAAAATAGGTATAAGTACTATGATTTAAAATATTTTTGTTTAAGCATAAACCTATTCACATTGCGATGCTTCATGTACCTGTTGGTACCGTCATCGGCTATTGCATTAAAAAGCAACTCTACTGGCCCGGGCAGGAGATTTATATCCAAGTTCCAATCCTTACTTCTCAGACCAAAATACCACACCATAATCGTTTATGTAAACAACTGAATGGCCCGAACATGATAGAATGAGGAATCTATGCAGATATTTTTTTTAAATAAATCTTTTATCTAGGACTCAGTTCGGAGAAAAGTTTAGTATCACTCGAAACTTCATCACACAAAAATTGCGACACCTCGGAATAGGACAACTTACTCGGGCCATGACGTGAAAATATTAAACCGTGAAGTTTGGCTCGAAAGAATGTTGCCAAACGCAACTTTGTATGGAAGACAAATGGCACTTGCGAAAATGTATCTCTTGACCGAGAGTAATGACACGTTATTTTTTATGTTGATTGTTAGCAAGGTCGTGCGCGTATAGCAGATTCGTTTCCAACGTATAAGGCAATCAAGGGATGTCCGTAATACTCATACTCCTTTCTAGAACTTCGTATTTATTCTCAAGCTAGCTTTTGTCCGCGGTGCGACTTCCCTTACTACTTTTCCATATAATATTGTTGTTTTGGTTGTCATTAAATAAAACCAATAATCTCAAGTGCCTTCTGCACGCTAAATCAAAAGCAGTCAGGACTCAGGACTCCACAAGCTGTTCGCAATATGTTGTGTATGCCTGTCCTCGTAAACATTTGTATTCTCTGTACGAGTACCACGAGTTTCTTTTCTGGAATTTTCACTACAATATCACTATCACATGCACCTCGTCATATCTAACTTATCTTCCGAAACTTTAAAAGTCACCACAGCTACACAGTCAGCCTCAGAATACATAATGCCCTTTCCCGAAATTCACTATCATACATACTCATATAATTATTATGATGCACTTTACTAGTGCACTCGTAAATCTATATTGAAGATCATGTGCACAGGCTTGGGAATAAAAGTAACATTTTTAAGTGTTGGTCTTGTTGAGACAATTAATTTGTGTTACTACTTAGCTACAATTTATTTACCAAGTGGCATTTATCGGTTATGATTCTAGCTCCTTGAAAAGGCAGTTGAATGTGCAATTATTTAAGATTTAGCCTATCGTACAAAATTATATAGAAGTTATCGGTGGCCATTTTTGGAAGCACCAGTCCATTAAGTTAATAATTGACGTAGTTAAAGGGGACTTGTTTGCGATACATAGGGTTTTTTTTATATTGAGGTATATATTTTCTAAGCTTGCGTACCTTAAAAAAGCACTGAACGCGCACGGCTCCATAAAAACGGAAATAAGGAATTGGCAATATTTGATAATTTTAGATTAAGTGCGTACATAGATTAGAATGAGATTAATTGATATTCAATACATTCCTATACAGTTTAGTTAAAATATCAATGGGTTGAGAATTATAAGCCTTACAAAATTTGTATAGATATGTTAAAAGGCTTGAATTTCTCAAAACATTGAAAAATTTACCGAACTGAATAGGAAAGTACGTAGATGATTATAATGAGATTGATTGATTGAATGCTTAACTTTATACTAAAATTATCAAATATTGCTACAATTCCTTACAACCGTTTGTATGGAGACATGCGCGTCGAGTGCCCTCTTTTAAGGATGAAAACGAGACCTGTTGCCCTGCTGCTGTGCGATACTCAGTAGCGGAATAATTATCAGGCTATACAGGCTGAACCACCAGATTTTGAGTTTGCGGCGACAAAAATATGGACGAAGATGGGTGGCAAAATTATTATTAGGCCTAAACTTACGAAGTAACTATTTAGTAATCTGTGCCTAAACCACCTCGCCCTTTGACCGCGGCTTAAAGAGTTGAAAGGGGAAGTAATAATTAAATAGCCTAAAGGCAACAAATGTGCAAATCCGCTTTATATAGGAGGGATAGGGAAAATTGTGGTTGACTTTTCATCATCATGTCACAAAAAGGTGAATGCGGGGAGCGGCAATAATTAGCGCTGTCCAACCGTAAGATTTTTGCTGAAGTTATGATATACAATTTTTTATAGTTTTATCACCTAATCACTGTATTTTAAGCCTATCCGTTGATTAAGACATCAGCTTTTGAAACAAAGTAAAATGCAGGGCGCAGCTGTAACTAGGCGATAGGCGTGGTGATAGGTCTTCCCGGGAGCTGATTCACGCAGACTACGCTATTACAGGTTGAAAGGATCAATAAAGGTCATTCGCTTCCTGCTTGCTAGCTCCCTCATACGTCATATTTCAATTCAGGTCACCTAGATTATAAAATCGATACAGGCACAGGATCTAGGTACAGGGCGTAATTGTATATATGTCGCAGTCATCTGGTTGAATCTGCTATTTGATTGAATGACTAGCGTGTTCATTGAATGACTCCATTTACCTAATTGAATGACTAATGGACAACTCGTCAAGTCGTTGAATGTAACGTTCAACGTCTTGACTGAACGTCGCTAAATGCGAAGTCATTGAATGGGATATAGCCGACTTTGTAATGTTTCGTGGTAGCATGATTTCCTAAGCTTTACTTAATCACATATTTTTGCAAACTTTTCATAGTGTAAAAGTAGTCGGCGACGGCATAATAATATGTAAATTCATGCTGTCATTCTATTTAATTACAAATAACGCACATTAAAGTAAATTTAATCTAAAAAAATATCAACACAGTGCTATCTGTGCCAGCTGTTTGACGCCATATTTGTTCTGGTGACTTCTAGCGCCGCAGTGGGAAAAAATTAACTAAATTTGAATCACCTGACTGATTCAGATCCGCTCTGTTCAAAGGGCTATGTTACAATCCGCTAACTAGTTGGACGTTGGGTGACGCTTGTTTAATTAACGTTCGGCCTGGTCATTCAATAAAATGGAGTCATTCATTGAACGCGCTAGTCATTCAATCAAATAGCAGATTCAACCAGATGACTACGACATATACACTGGAGAAATATTATAAAGGACGAATGCGACTGTTGATATGAACAATTACTTCCAAGGGACATACGCTAGAATATAAAAAATGGTATTTCATACAATGGGGTTCAGCCGGCCGAATAGTATCTTCCACGGGTATCTTCATAGGGAAAAACAAAAGCATGCGAAGTATAAAGACAATATTTTTTCGTAGTTAACAAAGGCTGCGAATAATTCAATTATTAGCATACTCAAAATAAGAAATTAACTGCTTTAACTAATTTTTCGACAGCTTAATGCGAATTACGCGGAAAATAGTTTTTGGGGTTCCGTACCTAAAGGGTAAAAACGGGACCCTATTCACGAGACTTCGATGTCCGTCCGTCCATCTGTCACCAGGCTGTATCTCAAGAACCGTAATAGCTAGAAAGTTGAAATTTTCATAGATTGTATATTTCTGTTGCCGCTATATAACAACAAATACTAAAAACAAAATAATAATATTAATTAAGAGGGGCTCCCATACAAAAAACGTGATATTTTAGCCCTTTTTAGGGTTCCGTAGTAAACTAGGAACCCTTATAGTTTCGCCATGTCTGTCTGTCTGTCTGTCTATCTGTCTGTCTGTCTGTCTGTCCGTCCGCGGTTTTACTCGGTGACTATAAGTACTAGAAAGCTGTAATTCGGTATGAGTAAGTATATTAATCATGGCAAAAAAGTGGTTGAAAAAAATCTTGAAAATAATTTTTTTTAGGGTAGCTCCCATACAATAAAACGGGGAGTAATTTTTTTTTCTCTACTTACCCATCGTGTGGGGTATCGTTAAAAAGGTCTTTGAAAAACATTGTGAGGTTGAGAACACCATTTTTCGATTTAGGGATCCGTTTCCGGAATATTTGGTTTTAAAGTGAAATTTTTTGTTAGAGGTAATGTACTGGAAAATGTAAAATTTCATACAATTTTCATTGTTAGATGTCTTTGCTCGTTAAACTGTGAGGTGCGAGTGTAAACAGTGTGAACTCAAAGTTGTCATTCGCAACTACGGAACCCTACACTGCGCGTGGCCCGACACGCACTTGGCCGGTTTTTCATAGCTACTACTCGCCGAGGCTAGGTCTCAAGAACCGTAATAGGTAGACAGTTGAATTTTGCACAGATTATGTATTTTTATTGTTGCTACCTTGCCAAACAAAGCTAAACAAAGCTTATTAACATCAAAGAGACCTCTCAAACCCGTCTGGCCAGCGTGGAGAGTGTAGGCCAAATCCTCTGACTACTCAGGCTAGTATATGGCCCTGGTAGTACAGAGAGGGTCGTGCTCCTGCAGTGGAGACTAGAAAGACCTGATGATAATGATATGATGATGATTGTTGCTACAACAACAAATACTAAAATCAAAATAATATTAAAGGGAAAAATCCGACCCGGCAATTACGCAGTGGGTAATGACAATAGTATTATTGCAATGGAACCAAATGAGCTGTATAAGTATCTAGGTTACCATCAATCCAAAGGTTTAGATCACACAGCAATAAAAGTGACACTTACTGAAGAGTATAAAAGAAGATTAAATGCCCTATGTAAGAGTCAGTTATCTGGAAAAAGTCTCATAAAAGCAATTAACACCTTTGCAATACCTGTATATTGACTTACTCATTTGGGATAGTCAAATGGAGTAAATCCAATATCAATAGTATTGAAATTAGTACCAGGACTATATTAACAAAATATAATTGCCTTCATCCCAAATCTGCGATTGAGAGAATGACACTGAAGAGACAAGATGGAGGCAGAGGACTTATTAATTTAGTTGCTCTCTGGAACAAAACAGCTAACTACACTCAGGATTTTTTTCTTACAGAAATCACCCATTAGCGAAATCCATAGAGCTACCGTAAAAAAATACTTTAATCACACCCCTTTAAATCTAAGCGTAAATAATAGAATTACAGATTTAGATAATTTAGAGAAAAATAGAGTAGAGCAATGGAAGAAGAAGGTATTACACGGCATCCATCCCCATGATCTGGAACAACCACACGTTGATGCATCTGCCTCCAACAAATGGCTTTCTATCGGATCTCTGTTTCCAGAAACTGAGGGCTTCATGATAGCAATACAGGATCAAATCATAAATACTAGGAACTACAGGAAACATATAATTAAAGATGCAACAGTAACTGACGACCAATGTTGCAAATGCCATAGCCACCCTGAAAACATACAGCATATAACCGGAGCTTGCCCTAACCTTGCACAGACAGACTACACTCACAGACACAACCAAATAGCAAACATTCTTCACCAAACACTAGCTCACAAACATAAACTAATACCCAACACATGTACACCATACTACAAATACACACCTGAACACGTACTAGAAAATGACACACACAAAATGTACTATGACCGAGCAATACTCACAGACCAGACATAACCTTGCAAGACAAAGTAAATAAAATTACCTACCTAATCGATATCGCTGTTCCAAACACTCACAACATACAGAAAACCATAGTTGAAAAAATACATAAATATACAGATCTACAGGTGAAGTCTCTAGAATCTGGAAGCAAGAGAAAGTTTACGTTGTTGCAATAGTTCTGTCAACCACAGGTGTTATCCCTAAACATCTTCACCACGGCCTCAAACTCCTTGATCTGAAACCTTCTACTTACATACCCATGGAAAAAGTCGCTATATTGAATACATGCCGTATTGTAAGGAAATTCCTCCAAATTGATGAAAACGGACACACAGACTTAGGACTTTAATATACATACCATTTCCTCGGCTTACTTAATTGGTAGAATGATACCAGCTTACGCTGAGCATAAAAAACACTTGAAAAATAATAATAAAGGGGGCTCCAATACAACAGAGTAATTGTTGGCGTTTTTTGCTGTATCTCTTGAAACGTAATAGCAAGGAGGTTAAAATTTTCACAGATATTGTATTTTTATTGCCACAATAATAACAAATACTAAAAATAAAATAATATTTATGGGGTAGGCTTCCATAAAACAAAAGTAAATTTTTTTACCTTTTTTATCTGGTACGGAACCCTTCGAGCGCGAGTCCGACTCGCACTTGGCCGGTATTTGTTCAACTTGCAAATAAAAAAATTACGTTTAAAAAGTGATACATATAATCCTACATTTTAATAAAATCTATTCATTTCATATCGTTACGACCGAATAAAATAGTGAAAATACCGAACAATAATACACTATTTACTGTCATATCACATAATATTTTTCGAGCAACATAAATTGCGTTTTATACAAAACTACAGTAACTATAAACTAATCTACGAACCTTCCGTTTATAAGTCGGGGAACCAAGCCACCTAGGTCGTCGCTCGCTAGTGAAGTGGTGGTTACACATAGAACCTTACCACTTAACCTTCGGAAGTAACTTCGGGGGTTATTTTTCAGTAATTCATTTTATTCACAGCTCAGTTTAGTATCACAGTCAACCAAAGATCATCATCGTCATCATAAGGTCTTATTTAGTCTCCCTCTACTGCAGGAGCGTAACCCTCTCTGTACAACCGGAGCCATAATTAGCCAGGTCAATCAGAGGATTTAAACCAAAGATCGTGGGAAGTTATTTTTTTTTTACGTTTGATTTATTAAGTATTGTTCTTCGTTATATCTGTAATAAGTGTTAATAAGGCAAGTCACTTACGAATAAGTTACTTATTCATAGAGAGTAAGGGATAAAAACCTTTTGATTTCCTTGTCTTTTCATGTAAATTGAGTAAATTAAACAAAAAGATGGCCGTTCAACTTTGATTCTTACCCTGTTGGGTTCCGTACCCTAATGAGTCAGAACCGGCCATTTGATTTTTTTTATTATTTAATTTAATTTTTATATAAGTATACACCGTGTTTTATCTATACGGTTTTCCATTGCCCTATGAAAAAAAGCTCTCAATAATAGGAATATCTGTGGAAAACATTACCTTGCTTACCAAAAAACGATTATCCCTCTCGGCGTAAGCGTCACTAACAAAAAACAACAGACAACTTATAAGGGACAGTAGTTTTTGATATAAAAAGTCAGTGGGTATCAGTCAATCGAAAATTTGAAGTCAGATTTTTTAAATTATTTTCATTTTTCCCCCATACAAGAAACGTGGTTGTTGTAGTTGATTCCTATATGGTGGTACGGAAACGTTAGTTTGGGTCTGTGAAACCGACTCGCAATTGGCCAGTTTTATTTTTATATTAAACTCATTTTCTCTTTGAGCTCTAGATCTGGCATGCAATAATCTATCTAAAAACTATATGTCATTTCCACAACAATGCTAAAACAGAACAATTTAAATAGAACAATCAAATTACCATTTTGACATTAGTCCGTGAAACTTAAGAAAATTAAAAGTGTTTTTACCAAAATGGAAACTTTAAATCGCATCGCTTCTACATTTGAAAACGTGAGGATAGCCATCAAGAACAAGAACTCTTCCGAAAGACTGCAAACTTTAAAGAAAGACATCCAAATCATCAGCACCGAACTAAAGGTGTTAGGGAAAGAAAACCATGACAACCACGTCCGGGCCCTTGCTATGGAGGGCTACCTTGCCCTGCTCTCTGCAAAGACTATACCAGTATCCCTGATAGAGAAGAGAAATGTCCTTCAAGCAGCGTTTAATAAGTTGAAGCCTTACGCTCTTCGCGACGAATGCTTGTTCATCACACTACGGATTCAAAATCTTCTCTGTTACTACCTAATTCAGCTAGACCAGATCGCTCATGCCCGAGAAATTCTCGAAAGTATGGAAGATCTCTACGACAAAGTCAGTAAGGCACAATCAGAGAAATTTCTGGACGCAGAGGATTTATTCACTTCCGAGCCACTTTGCAGCATTAAACGGGTAAACCCTGAGAAAATTGACAAAGTAATCACAAATAATGTGCAAATGCAAGCCTTTCTTTACAATAAGTTGAACATGCCTGAAAAGTATACGCTTTATAACCACACCGCCTTGAGAAGGCAGCTCGAAATGAAGGAGGGCACCCCTCAAGACTGGGCTTTACGAGCAGCCAGACTCGGAAACTACTTTATTTACCTCAATCAGCTCGGCAATGCCAGGCATCACTTGTGCGCCGCTTACCACGTGCTGAGAACCTGCCACGACAATTGCAAGCTCATGCCTGAAGAGTTCGTACTACAAAAAGCTGACTTTGAAATGCATTTTCTAGAGCTAAGTCACCACTGGGTAAAGTACGGACTGACTCTACTCAAATTATCTAAAAAGAAGATTCTGAACCGTTACTTCTCGCAACCAACATCACGCGCAGACTTGTGGAAAACCGTGGATTTGCTCGAGGAGCATGAAGAAAATGAGAATCTTGACGAAGAAAATGAGAAGGACCAGGGCGCTGAAAAAAGTGGAAAAGGCGACTGCATCTCAGAGAAACTGTTTACTTTCCCGTCACTAGATTTAAAAGATATGGAGAAAAAAGTCCCTCTCGAGGAGGTATGCTCTGTCGAGGATGCTAGGAAACTCTTCGCATTCACGCACAAGTGGTTGATGAGGGCAAAGCACTATTACGATTTCGAGCACCATTCGGCTCAATATATTTCTTGTTCTCTACAACTGGCCGAACTGTACGAGCATCTCGCGTTCTTCGAAAGAAATATCGACAACCAGTACAGCATTCAGAAACGACGAGCAGACGTGCTGGAGACGCTAAACTCCCTGCTGAAGACGTGCGACAACGTGATGTCTGTGCAGATTGACGTTATAAGAGAACTGTCCCAGGTGCAACTGGAGCTGATGGCATTAAACCTGCAGAAGCTGTGGCGTGAAGAGTCACAGACAAACATTTTCAATTTCGATGCTGACGCTGATTCAATAATAAATTCTTTAGATTCAGATTCTAATAAAACTCTGACAGAGAGGACTCTAAATACCACGAGCAAGAACATGTTCTTGAGAAAGATGGAGGCGGCTACGTCTATAAACGGAAAGCTGTTTCGTCTGAGCGGGCAGCTGGGCGCTAGGACGCCGTCGCAGCTGAGCCTCGGATTCGGCTCGACGAAGAACTGACGAAGTCAACAAGTCGATTATTAGTTTAAGCTACAAAATCCAGTGTGAATTTAATCTCGTCAATCGCAATTTAAATAAACACTTCTAATAAATGCATCACCGAAATCAAGGTTTTCTTTTTTATTTTAAAGTTGAAGATTTTTATTCAAAGATTTTCATACCTTAAGCGCAATAAACAAAAATATTAATACTTTTATACCTATTTATAATCAGTTTTAATTTGGGGTCGGTGCCAACCAATATAACAAAGACGGTCTACACTTAACTGGCACCTTGCTTTGGCTGGCACAGACTCCAAATAAAAGTGATAATAAATTGTAAAATTTTAAATAGGTATAAAAGTAGCAATATTTTCGTTTCTTGCGCTTGAGTAATTAAATTATTTCCAGGGTTGGAGTCGGTTTTAGTTTTTTGTTACAAATATTTTTTTTTTCCATTTCTAGGGTTCCGTATTACTACGGAACCCTTTACCCTAAATATTTTGTCAAGATGTTTTTCTATTACTTTTTTGATATGATTAATATACATAAAACCGCGGACGGACAGGTCTGTCTATCCGTCCGCGGTTTTACTCAGAGACTATAAGTACTAGAAAGCTGTAATTTGGTATGTATATTAATCATGCCAAAAAAGTAATAGAAAAACATCTTGACAAAATATTTAGGGTAACTCCCATACAAGTAAAGAGGGAGTAGTGTGTGTGTGTGTGTGTCCTCTCATTCTGCTAAACGGTTTTATATGGATACGTAAAAAAAATTACAGCAGTAGTATATAGGCAACCAAATTATAAAATGTAATATATGAGAGAAACGCCGTTAGATGCGCATTTGCAATGTTTGATGTTAATATTGACTGGCAGTACCTACATATACAAAAAAATCGCCCAGACAGAGCCTATGTGTAGCAGGCAGGGTGTTAACATGTATGTTCAGACCATGGGTGTACATCGCAGTTAATCACTGCGCCACGTAGGCTTATCTTCATTAGT
This sequence comes from Rhodophaea formosa, assembly GCA_963082605.1. Taxonomy (NCBI): domain Eukaryota; kingdom Metazoa; phylum Arthropoda; class Insecta; order Lepidoptera; family Pyralidae; genus Rhodophaea; species Rhodophaea formosa. The sequence continues at coordinate 14,854,431 of OY720203.1, read as the reverse complement.
AATTGGTGGTAAACCTTAAATTGCAGCTGGTGGTTTAAAAACTCTTGACACCAGGATTCATCGGGTATTTCTGGTCCAGGAACCCAGATAAAATTTAAATACCAAATCGGTTATTTACAATGTGTAATAAAATTTTACTTGTCAAATTATAAATCATGTGTTTTAAAAGCAAATATTGTTGCGCCTAAAAAAGAAAGAACAAAGAAATGTGTTTTAATTTACATAAGAACTTACCTAATTTCAAAATTTCTATCACTGTTGGTTATGTATGTTATCCCTGAGTGCCAAAGGCTAGGAAATGTATGTACCACGGGCGACTCCGGGACGGGTTGCTAGTACTTATATAAAAGGCAAACCTGACTCACTAACTTTTATGTATATCAACGCTCAGCCGAAACTGATGTGCCTACAAACTTGAAAGTTGGTACATGGGTTCCTTTCATGATGTAATTGAGCACTAAGAAGGTGAACAGTGATAGAAGTCGCGGGAAAATTGCTATCTAGTGTGATATATAAAACGATAAGAAATTCAGGAAAAATTCGTGACATTATTGAACAATTTAATATCGATTATAATATAAATTAATGTCGACAATGCGAATTACAATAGCTTTACAATTTCTCAAATGTTAACAGATCGCCCTGAGGCGGCCGCGCCTTGTACCAGGCGGTAACCTTTGACCTGACGTGTAACAATTAAGATGCAATGGGTGGAACAACATGTAGGTATTTTAACAAGTACAGAGTAGTTTATTTATAAAATATGTAATTAGTATTTCATTTATAAATTATAAACCCACAGCAAACATACATTATTCATTTTCTCCAGTGTAACATCTTCGTGTATAAATAGTACAACTTAACTTACAGGTTGCCTACCTAAGTGCGGTACTCTATCCTATTGAGTTCAGATTACTCCTGCCCCCATCCTGCGCTAAGTCTCTTTCTCTCTCTCACATGGGCGTATTCCCGTTTGCATCCTCAGATATGACTCAGATATAGTTCTTCTGAGCCTGGGGTTCGCTGACTGCCTATTCTTTTTATAGGCGAGTATATGCCACAGATAATCCTTTAACTCCCTGAACTGCGAATCCCTTTTGTATATCCATACCATATATACTAAATACTATATACTATATACAATATACTATATACTATATACTATATACTATATACTATATACTATATACTATATACTATATACTATATACTATATACTATATACTATATTCTATATTACTATATTTATTTACTATATTTATTTTTTAATATATTAAAATAATATATTTAATTATTATTATTATTATTTTATTATTATTAATATTTTAATATTATAAATGCGAAAGTAACTCTGTCTGTCTGTCTGTCTAGCTTTCACGCTAAAACGGCTGAACCGATTAAAACGAAATTTGGCACACAGATAGACTATAGCCCGAGAAAGGACATAAGCTACTTTTAATTACGATAACGCAGGTTAAGCAACTCTAACCATGGTTCTAATTAGGATGGGTGGCCAAAACTAAAACGGCTGAACAGATTAAAACGAAATTTGGCACACAGATAGGCTATAGCCTAAGAAAGGACGTGGGCTACTTTTAATTACGATAACGCAGGTTAAGCAACTCTAACCATGGTTCTAATTAGGATGGGTGGCCAAAACTAAAACGGCTGAACAGATTAAAACGAAATTTGGCACACAGATAGGCTATAGCCTGAGAAAGGACATAGGCTACTTTTGATTTCAATAGCGCAGGTTAAGAGCGGCCGCATATTACCAGAAATTTCTGTTAGAAAAATTCTGACGCTCGCCAGAAGGCACTCTGTGCATATGTCGTGGCCATATCATAGAATCGATCACTTTATGAAGTGATTGTCAATTTCATGAAATGGTCGCATTTCATGAAATGTTTTACTGTCTATTGGCCACATCATGATGTAGATTGGGCAGATCAATGACAACATATCGTTTAACGATATATGCAGCCAAACGCGTGGCTTTCTCATGAAATGGTCAAGATTGTTTGATCATATCGTAATATAGTTTCTTTAATTACCGGTAGAGGCGCTACAAACGCTTTAGTTTGTTTTGTTTACGTGGAAAGATGGCGGCCGTCGGCGAAAACCGCAGTGAAAAAGAGAACATTATGTTGTGTAATGATGAAGAAATTGAAAATATAAGAATTTACGGTGAAAAAAATACAAAATGTTCTTAACATATTCTGAATTTTTGTTAATTATATTTCCTGGACACCCTATTTTACGAACCGGCCAAACGTGAATGACAATATCGTTAAACGTGGACGATTCAATGATCTGATCAAATTAAGTTGGCCACATCATAAAATGCCACCATTTCATAAAAATGTCAATCGTTTCATGAAAAGATCCATTCTACGATATGGCCACGACACATACATTTTGTATTAGCTCCCGCACACTGTTAGAAAAATTCTAACGGGTCGTCCGTTTCTGATGCCCGCCGGATGGCACCTTCTTTCTTCAGAAATTCGCGTAAGTTTACCGTCCGCCGCCGTAATCTGCACACGTGTTTGTTGTATTTTAGGAACCTACGTTCTTGACGAAAATGAGTTAAATCAAGATTTAATTGCCGATGTGGATAAATATCTATGTTTTTGGAACGCGATGTTGAAAATGACCAGAATAAAATACACAGAGACTTAGCTAAGAAGCGAATATGCCAAATATTAATTGAGAATTGAAATCCATATTTCAATATCAAGGTTTTTAGGGTTCCATGTCCAAAGCGTAAAAACGGGATCCTATTTACGAGATTTCAATGTCCGTGTGTCACCAGGATGTATCATACATAAATCGTTGTTTGTTTGATTATTCGTATGTGTAAGTGGCCAACACTGGTGTCAGATATTTCAAGCTGCCTTAAGGCATCTGACATAGCTAAACGACTGACATCAATGATGACAGCCGCGACCAACGGCTTAACGTGCCTTCCGAAGCACGGAGGAGCTCGAGATATTTTTATGCCACTTGCGGTCACCCATCCAAGTAGGGACTGCACCAGGGGTTGCTTAACATACGTAAGCGCTCATAGAGCTCACACCCACTGGACCATCGGGCTCCTCAAATACCTCTCCTCATAAACCGTGATAACTATACAGTTAAAATTTTCATAGATGATGAACTTATTTGCTTTTGCCGTAAACACTAGAATCAGAATAAAATCCTAATCCTAACTAATATTATACAGAGTTTGTTTGTTTCTTTCTTTGTTACGCTTTCACGCCCTATCTACTTAACCGATCATCATGAAATTTTGCATACACATAGGTTAGAGTACTGAGAAGGACATAGGCTATAATTCACGCGGGCGAAGCTGCGGGTAACAGCTAGTAACAACATATATCACAAGAATTTTTAACAAAATATATCACAAGTAATAACACAATTCACAACATTTCATTTTTACTTAGATTAACTTAAATGTACCTACACAAAACACATTTTTTCAGATTTTTTATTTGTTTAATAATAGAAATATCAATGATTTCTAGAGTAAGATAGAATAAGTTTATAAACTTTGAATAACAATATTAAAAAATAAAATGTCTCTCTCATGTCACACATGACGTTTGTCACTTTGTTATAATGGTTGTTGGTACTGTTCTGTTTGCTGCTTTTTGGATATTAGGGCATAGAATACGTAAGCCTCATACGGTGGTAATACGGTGGTAATCACAAATATTCTGATATCTATGGGGGTAATTAATAACAAATCAATAACTGTACTGGATGATGTAGTAATAGTTGTTTGTGGATTTATTTATTTACAATTACCTGCTACAAAAACATAACTGAGAAATAAATAAAGGACAAAATTAATATCTAAAAAAAAAATATTACGCAACTAAACCCTTAGAACATGTATTTTTGGATTTGATTTCAAATGAATGATTGGAGTGAGGGAAAACATGATAGTTTTATCCACAACGAAGTTATAGGGGGTCGAAAATGGCCTGAAGTGCTTCGCGAAAAGAATGGTATGGCCGTGCCCCTTTTTTGCTCGCCTTGGCGGGGGATTAATTGCAATAAGTATAACTATAATAAGTTTGAATTTCTATTGGGGGCCACTAATTCAAGCTCAATTGACGCGTGTTTTTGCCATGATATTCATAAACTTAGCTGTTTATTACGATATTATTAAAAATTATTTTCATTGAATTCTAATCGATATATTGAGAAATGAAAAAATACTTATCTCGTAATTTTTTAAGTACTATCGAAATAAAGTAAGAAAACCGAGGGTAAAAAAAAATGTTTTCAATTATACATATACTTAAGTATAGAACGTGGAATACATGTTATTGGATTGGTTCTATGGATTAGTATAATATTTATTAAGATGGCATTATTTTCCTCTTCAATCTATTGCCAATTCCTTCGCAATATTTTAGCGAAAGAAGAAACATTATTAGTGATTACATGCTCTTTGTTATGGTATAGGAAAAGTAAAATTGATTCAACCCTGAAGTAAATCCTGATATAAGTACCGATATTTAACTCATAAAGTGGGGTATTACCACTATTTACCACACACATTAACCACGATACGGTTATGTGAAGTAAAAGCACTTGTGCGATAAAGTAATTTTTAGTTTTTATTTGGCAAAGAGAGTTCTGTTTCAACAAATCGAGACATTGGTACAATAACTTTAGATTTTGTAACAATATTTTACTATTATATTGATAAAATAGTAAATTAAATAGCAAATTACACATTTTCATAGGATAAAATACAAAAACTTGTAGGTATACTTCTAAATATTTCGGGCTGTGTAATGTCGGATATTAGCACCAAATTTAAATTTAAATAAAATTGTTTTTCTTTATAAATATGTAAAAAATGGATTAGTTAATGTTATTATATATATATATTATATATATATATATATATATATATATATATATATATATATATATATATATATATATATATAATAACTATTATTATTTGTTTTTTTTATATTCAACTTTATCTCTTATTTTATTATAAACAGACACCATGTGTCGCCATTCATTAAATAATGAAACAAGGTAAAATTGTTATCCTTATAATTAACTGCCAGGTGTAGGTACTGAAAATCGTCGTTTGACTTTTGGTGAGCTATTTTGATAACAGTCCTAATCTCATTCACTTCACTCGCTCGGTTCTCAGTACGCCTCGCATTGTGTTGATCAACTTGAATAATAATAAACTAAAGCACATTTTTAATTAAAAAAGTATGTGATACAAGTGTGCGCTATTGATCATATATTATAATATAACTGAGGGTTGTTTGCTCTCAAGAGTCTGTAGGGCGATTGAGGTATGGATACGAAATTATAAGTATCAAATGCACACGAGTGACATTTGCACAAGACTTTACATTACCGCATTATTTTGGCTTTAACAACACACAGATATTAACATAGATTTATTATAAAAAAATGCGTCATGATGTAAATGTAAACTCCATGGTCATGATTAATACGCTTCTTTCTGAATTAAAAATCGGTTTTCCAGGAGTCAGTTTTTGATACGGTTTGTTGAAAAATATATTGTAATCGGGTTTGAGACGTTTGAGTTTGATTTCATCTTGTGTAAAATCATTTGGAATAAAAGAAAATTATTTCTTTGGTTTTATTCATTTATTTACTCACAATTTCAACAAAATAATATTATGTTGACAAATCAAAGCATCACTTCTTATAAATACTTTACACGATTATAGTATCTATACACGTTGTTTTTAATAGGTCAATTTAGTATGTAAATGCAAAATGTTGGTCCATTGTGCTAGCTTCCTTCAAATATTTATCGATAGGCCTTAACTTACGAACTAAAATTAGACAATTAAACTTTAATTTTAAATATTTACATAAAATAACAAAGAACAAAACAAAAAATCTTTTAACAAAGTGTATATATAAAAATTAATAAAATGCTAATAATAAAAATAGGAATGTACGTACACACGACAACGATTTTATTACCGATGTTATATGCCATTAAACTGCAAAATCAAGTGTGTTAGCGGTTAACATTTGTGTCAAATTCTTATATATATTTGATACATATTATAACTCTTATTCAGATTAAGACAATGTTCCTATGATATTGATATTTCATTACAAAATACTAGGACCGTTTAAAGACACTCGTATCGATGCCTTAAATACTACTAAGGATCCTTTACAGTTGAGTGCGCACGACAAGTTTTTTAAGGTATGAAATAATGTTAGTATTAGATAGATAGATACATCATCATCATCTGGTCTTTCTAGTCTCCACTGCAGGAGCACGACCATCTCTGTACTACCAGAGCCATATATTAGCTTGATACATTTAAGAAAATTTGGTAACTGATTTGGAGATGTGAGAATTTTGTTCGGCAATTATTTTAAATATTCCGTATTTAAAATAATTGCCGAACAAAATACTCACATCTCCAAAGAACATAAATTATTTGTAGTGTTTTAGGAAAGTCTTGTATAAAATGGAAATTTTCTGTAAAAGGCAGATTGTGTTAAAATGTTTTTTTTTTTCATTGAAACGAATATCTACAACACAATATAATTATGTATTTAATTCTATTATAGAAATGGCAACATCAAAATCGCTGACATGAGCACGCGACACTTGTAGGAATTTCTAGGGAATGTGATTTTTTTTTGCCAATTACATAAAACACTGGGTATTCTTACCATTTTATAAACGTGAAGTACACACTTACAAAATTGCACTCAAAAGTGTAGAGAGTAACCAAACGTTCTACTACAAATGAAGTCCCAAGACATGGAACGCAATTCGGCGCTTCCAATGTAAACAAACGTTATATAAGCTCGACATGTTACATTTTTCCTTTTCTTTTTTTTTAATTGTATAAATGCGACATTTTCTCTAAAAGAGAGATCGTGTTTGCATTGAAACGCACATGTATAGCACAACATTTTTTTTATTCGATTAATTTAAAATCTAAATTGCTCACATGAGTACGCAACACGTTGAGGATTTTTTCGAATGTAATTTTTTAATACAAATTACATAAAACACGTGTAGTAAGTATACACATTTTAAAAACGTGTAATATACACTCACAAAATTGCATTCAAAGTGTAGAAACAAAACGAAAATCAAATGAAATACAGACATGAAAACGCCACTTGGCGCTTCCAATGTAAACAAAAGTTTATACAAGTTTAAATATACTCGACTTGATCTTGAAATAACGTCTCAGACCGTTAATATACACACCTTCAACAAAGGTCGATGGAACAGACCGTAGAAAAGTCATTAAAATATCATGATTTACCTTAATTACTTCGCATGTTACAAATGGTCTAAGAGCCTAAAGAGCAAGACTAATGGGGATTTTTAAAAATAAATCCCCACCACTAGATGGCAGCACTGATGCGTCGAGTTTGAAAAGCCGCTTTCATTGGATTATAATATTTGGCAAGCAGTAACAACGCCTTCGTGCTGCCGCCTTATTTCTGAACACCCTAATTCAAAATGAGCACAGTTATTCGAAAAGTAAATAAATTGTATTGAAATGTTTTCTTACACATGTAAGACATAGCTAAGAAAAACGTTTCTATATTGCAATTATTTTCATATTCATCCTGTTTCGAATTTGGTCCTAATTACTTAATTAATCAAATCCGAAATCTATCTCTAGGGCTCTAGATCTACAGGTGTAACAGGCCACAATTTGTAAAATTAGTCACTTTCTCGTCTTGCTGTTTTTTTTTTTTGGGTCTAGGCCAAACGGTATTAAACATTATTTTTAATTGTTACTATTGCGTCCGTTTTAGGGTTCCCAAAAGCTGGTATGGGGACCCTATAATTAAGCCTCTGTTGTCGGTCAGGGCTATATATTTTAACCGTAATAGGTTCTTGAAATATGTTTATCTATTTCTTTGTTTATCTATTGTTGGTCCCTAAAATTAAACAAAAAACGGAACAAAACACGAAGCTGGTTTTTAGCGATTTTAAACATACTGCCAAGTATACTATTTTTTTTTATAATTTCAGTTATTTTATTACTGAGACGCCAAATCACAGATAATTAAGATTAACTTTTTTTTCTCTATATAGGAAAAGTAAAGGGATCTAGCCTATACCGCCAAATCTCAGTACCTTCAGTCTTTTGCCACACTAAAAAGTAAATCGGAAGTCACAGATAATTAATAACAAAAGAGGTCACTTAAAAGAGGTAACATCGTATGATTTGTTCCTATTATTTTTTTATTCATGCATACTTCTGTATCAGGAGCTCCATACAAGAAACGGTATTGTTGTAGATTTAGTATGTCCGACTCGCACTTGGCCAGTTTTATTTATATTGTTGTTTTATTTAAATTGAATTATTGTAGTTTTATTTAAATTGAATTCATCGACTATCTTAATAATAACGCTTTCGCACAGGATCCGAGCGAGACACGTGAATGAGTTTGCTTAGAGCACGTACTATATTGTTGGCGTAAACATAGTTGCGTAAGATTATTCAAATCAAATCAAATCAAATATTTATTTATTTATTAGGCACGCTTTATACAGTTATTTCACGTATAATTAAGCAAATGAAAAATTTTATACGCCGAGTCCGAGTGATTACTCACAGTCTTGATCCGCGCCATAATGTGTGATTGTCATAATAATGTATCTATACGTGCAAAGACACCTAAGGTCCTTATTAGGCTATTTCACAGAGCACTGCGGCGTTAAAACAATTCCTTTACCCTATGAAACAATTCAGAAACTTTACAGAACACAAATTGGAATTCCATATATAAATGCGTGATTTTTTTTACTATTTATATCATCATCAACATCATTATTATATGTAGTATAGTATAGTAGTATTTCTAAAATATCCAAATTATATTAGGATTGTAAAAATATTTCCATTTTATATGCACATTAAAAATATATATTTTTATTGATTGATCGTTATTTATACAAAACTGTATTTTTGTAGATTTTTCTGTTCTGTCTCTGTTATATTCAAAAAGTAAAATTGTATCAATACATTAAGCTCTTGCTACTTTTTTCTAGCTTACTGTTATTTGTCAGAAAGTATATTATTAAATTGAAGGGTTGCTGTTTTATATAAAAACAAATTTGACAATATGATAATAATTCTGTTCCTATATTTATGAAATAAAGCATAAATTTACTCATCATTACCTGCATAGGTAATCCTCAGGCAATATGGCCTCATATCGTCGCGTTTTACTCCCTCTCACTGATGTGTAACTCAAGTTTTTTTAAGTCGTATCGCTGACTAGTTTCAGTCTGTTCAAAAAATCATTCATCGAAATTAAAACTGTATAAAACCAAGATATATTTTTCTTTTAACTAGCATCACTTACTAAAGTTTTGTAATATTTTATTTAAATATGGGTTGAGTACATAATTATACATACTTTTGAATGACTTTTGAATGATTACATAATTTTGAATGACTTAAAATGTCTTAGACAGATCGTCGCGCATAAGACATGATTCTTACCGTCGACGGCGAGGCGGAGCGCATTTTACATCTGCAAGGGAGCCTTTTATTTCTACACAGTAGTCAAATTTTATATATAGTTCTGTGATTAGATGTATTGAAAAGAAGTGAGTAGGCTGCCGACTAATGACACCAGTCGTCACCAGAATAACTATGAAATTTATCTCATAAGATCTAATTTTCTATGCTGCTTGTAGCATGCGCTCCGCCGAGCCGACGAAACTGGAATTCGCCCATAGATTCTTAGAAAATTGTGCGTTGGGGATATATATTTTAAACTGATGTTAATTACTAGTCATGCGAGACTGACTCCAGATAATGAATCATTTTTCTTGGTTATTTTAATTTCTTTTATGTACTTTCATATAATTATGTAACTCAAACGTTCGGGACAAAACGGGAAGTTCATTAATAGTTTAGACAATCTTTTATGATTGCCTAAACTATTAATGAACTTCCCTCCTCTTCATTTTCAGTATTTAAATGTGTGAGAGGATATGGTTATTTCAACACTAAACTTGATTGCTTGTGTGGATTAAGCTGTGAATTCCAATTAGTCCAAAAACTTAAATGTCAAGTAATCGTGCCTTCACTCCAGGTCTAAATTAGAGTATGTTTTTTTTAGACGTATAGTTGGCCTCACAGAAAAGTATACCGTCAATAATACTCGTGTAATAGTACCAATACTATGTGTATAGTATACTTTTCTGTGTGGCCCCCTGTACGCCCAACTACGCGCACTAGTTGGAATATCGCTCGGAAAACCAATGGCGAAGACCAATTTCACACTTATTGAGTGTATCAATAAATTTAGTACAGGGGCGTTGACTTTTAAATTTACGTATATTACGAACCGCATTAGACAAATAAAATTACAAAAACTATGTACATTGTATATCAATGGCCGTTTACATTAACGAATTATCGTCGAATACAATATGGTACGTAAAACTCAATTCTAGCAAACGAAAAATTCTACCGACTTCAAAATCTTTTATAAACACTGCCAGGATTTATCAATCAGTCTGAAATTATATTATAAAATTGTATTATATTATACGGCAAAGGTCTTCCTAGACATTTGCCGTCGGAATTCTAGCGGAGAATAAATGGTATTATTTACAACAAGATTTTTTTTTCACTTACATATAATCCTGATGAGAAAGTAATTTCTAAACAAGTTGTATAACCAGATGGAAGACTTTACTGTAAAATGATGTCTGGATAGTTCCCTTAAGTATATGTATTAGTGTTTCGGTTTGAAGGGTGCAAATAATCAACGATAAAACCGGCCAAGTGCGTGTCGGATTTGCAAATAAAATGCTGCGTACCATCAAAAATTTTTTTTTCTTTTTTTTATATCAAATGGGTTTGCTCTTGATCATAAGTTTAAAAGGTTACGTTAACCACATTTATACGTAACTACAAAATATGTCAACTAAAACACGTCGTTTTTGAGGCGAAACGGCAGCCACGCGGCGAGCTCTTACACTGTGATTTTATTAATAATAATAATTGTATTACATTAAGTTGGTTTTATTTTTGCATACCGAAAGGTAAAATGTAGTAGATACCAATAATGTAATATGTATGATATTTTAGGATCTTCATAACACCTACATTGCAAATAAATAAATTGTGTTAGGTTTTAAGCGTTGTCTAAACACTCAAAGCGATAAGTACCGCGTCAAAAATTTGTCGCCTCATCTGGCCACTCGTGGCATCTAGCGGCTGCCTGCCACGAAGCTTTTTCTTCTCTCTTGCCATAATACAACACCATTAGGCAACAGAGAGGATTGACATCTGTTTATGCTTCTCATTTCCTTTTTGTTCATATAAACAAGATTTAAATGCAGGCCGCTTTCAACAAGAGGTATTAGATAACCTTGGGTGTGGCCTATGTCTATATGTTATAGTAGTGGAATTCTTGCGGCTAATATGATGATGATTTTAGTTTTGTCTGTCGCGGTGTCTGTACACGGTCGGTAATTAAATCTTGCAAGTTACATTTCCGACCCATTTCCCGGTGTTTAATGAGGCCTAGCGTATTTTCGCATACAAGGTCCCGGAAAAGCTTTTTTTTAAAATGAATGGAAACCAAATTTACCTTTCAATCATATAGTCCGCAAGAACTGAATATATACAGTTTATATATACCTTACTAGTTTAAACTAGCGATCTTATATACATGTAAATTTCATAAAATAATCCAAAAAAGGCTCCAAAGAACAAATTTACTGTAGGGGCAAAAATTGGTGTAACTCTGGGCATATATATACGTTGTTCTAATTTCTAGGTAACAGGACTATACTTAATGTCATTTTGATACCTTACGCTACACAAACGCCCCTAGCGGAAAGTTCACACGCGATAGCCCGATATATATTTAGCTTGCATTCCCATCGGATGACAATGCAATACAATAAAACGGTATCAACGAACAGTCTGATGATGGAGAGCTGCTCGAGAGAAGAGCTCAGTGACCAAAATTTTAAAAATCTAACAGGTTCAAAAAATTTTATATCTATTTTTTTTTATATTTTTTTCAATTCCATCACTGATTATGTGGACATTAAATGGTCTGATATCATATATTTTGATATCAGACCGTACCTATATAGACATCATATAATTGATACGTATAAAAATCGCTAAATTTTGAAGCCGGTAAAATATCCGTCAAAAAGTTGACATCATCTACCTGAAATCCCTCCGTTGCACGATCTCGTGCAGTACGGTATTAGTGTCGAGGTCGCTTTCGTCACTGATCGGCCATTTGGGGTCCTCCAGGAGTGGTTCGTTATTCCCATCGCTGGGCTTGCGGTTCCGTATCACCTCGAAGTTGTCGTCGACGGCGCTCACAGTGCCTGCCACGGCCTTGATGACCAGAACCTTGTGGACGATGTGGCCGATGATGCCGAGGAGACACAGCGCCAATCCGATCACGTTGACAGCACTCAGTTTGTCGCCACCCACTTTTACTGCTAAGACTAGTATGCACATTTCCTGGAAACAAAAAAAATTGACACCAATAAAGTTATTTATTATTATATCAATATATTTTATTCCAAATCCAAAATTTTAGTGATTGTTTACACTTCTACCCCTTAATTGAGTAAATTTCCTCTCAATTATTCGCTGGTTGACTGGAAGAGATCCCATCTTGAGATAAGTCCGCCATTGTCAATTTACTCTTTCGTGCCTGTATACCTTTTGTATCTCATTTATTGTGTACAATAAAGATATCACAAACAAACAAACAAAGTTTAGAATAGAGAAATAGTTTTACTTTCACGAACGCCTGTGTCGTGCGAACGAGTCTATATTTATTCATACAACATGTTGACATGTCCAAATAAAATTTTACTATATGAAGTATTTTCGAAGGCGAATGTCATGACGTACATTATTTTAGTACTTGTGTGAGTGTCTCTGTCTATTCATTTAACACACTGGCATGTCCATATACATAAGCTAAACAAAGCTATAAACATTAAAGAGATCTGGCTAGCGTTGAGAGTGTAGTACAAATCCTCTGACAACCCTGGCTAACATATGACTCTGGTAGTACAGAGAGGGTCGTGCTCCTGCAGTGGAGACTAACAAAGACCTGTTGATGATGTCCATATATCTACAATAGAAATACATGAAGTATTTTGATTTTGTCATTAACAAATCAAGTGTCATCGACAACAATGCGTTTATATTTTATACTATTGCGCGCACGCACAACACTAGATATGTAAAAACACATATCTAGTGTATGTAAGTGTTGGTAAATACCGCCAAGTCAATCCTGCTTGACTTACATTGTAAACTTTTAAGAGATTTACCTTAAATATACCGGCAATGGATAGAGTGAGACTAGACGTGTACGTGACCACCAGGAACTCGCTGATTTCCATGGCGAAGGCGATGGTGGCGCCGACGGTGACTTTCAAAATCGTCGGCATAAGCTGGCCTTCTTTCAGTTCTTGTAGGTAGTAGAAGCAGCTCATACCTGGAAAACCATATTATAGAATACATGAGTGTTTAAAACAGAATAGACTTTTTATTTTAAAACTAATGCAGATTTATTATAATAGTCCTAATAACATTGATTTATGTCCAATACAGACATTAAAACGGTGCAAAGGTATAAGCACAAGCGGCAGTATCGCGTTTGATTGCAAATAGCCATCCTCTGTCTAAATCTTCATCAATGTTAAAATCTTATTAGCCGCTAGTTTCGAGACTTTCGTGGATTTTGGTTTGTTCACCAAGTCTATCCTAGCCCCGGGATGATCCCTGCCCCCCGGACTCGAAAGTTTCGAAAAATCTCTAGTAAGGATGTATCTGGGAACACGCTGAGATGTCGAGACATGAATATTTTTATAGATGTTTTTATGCGATCCCCAACTAAAATCAACATATTGTTATCGTCAGTGATGCGGCGCGGTGAGCAGATTATGTAGATGAATCTTCCGAGACATGTTCGTATGTAATTACAACGACGTGGATGAACAAAGCTTCAAATGACGGCAGTCGACAGCAACGTCTGGCATATTCAGGGAAATTAAAAATAAAATAAAAACAAATTATTTGTAGGCGAACGCAAAACACTTCTTTTATTAGTCAGTCTAGCTGGAAGCATTTCTTACTGAGGGCAAGGAGTAAGAACGACAGACATCAAAGTGATTCTATAAGGATACCTTTTACCTTTTGAGGCACGGCATGAAACCCTAAAAACAATCGCGACTACCCTGCTAAAAATTATAGCTCTCAGAGGAACTCTGAATGATACAATTCTTGGATACAATAGATTGAAACGATACAGCACGAACATTATTTCGTGACAATTACAGAAATCTTATTATATACAAGACTAACATTTAAAAATGATATTCACCTCTGACGCGGTCTTTCAAACCGTACATACTTAATATGTATTTTCTCACCTATACCTACTTACAATTGAACCAAACATTACCTATTTTAATCAATCTTTTCTTACTTCTGCCACCTTCGTATAGCTCAGAATAAGGCCTGGCTTCGATGCCACTTTACAGCTTAAAGTGTAACCGTGAAGCTTTACTCAGCGTTTTCGTTAAAAATGGCCATTTTAGACAATAATGTTAAAAAAAGCTTTAAGTCTTATATTTGTAAGGAGAAAATAGTTTAAAGGTTTATTTACGGAGAAAATTTTTATGATATCTCCGTTTTCTTTCAAATGGGGCGCAAGGGATAATAGGACCTTACTTTTTTATTAAGAGTCGCCTGGAAGCGCATGTCTCCATACAAACGGAAAAAGGGAATTGTGGCAATATTTGATAATTTTTGAGTAAAATTAATCATTTAATCAATTAATCTCATTACAATCTACGTACGTTTCTATACAGCTTCGGGGAACAGTAGGCACAGTAGCGACGCCAATCATTTTATTCCTAATACTTTACAAATAGAAAGGAATTCAAGAATATAAACAATACAAGCCTTAGTAAATAACCTGAAGTATTTTTTGAATCATGTTTATTACTATCGGAATCAGTAAGAATTATGAGAATCTGATTACCGCCAAAAACGGCCGTTTTTGGCGGTTATCACTTTTTCTCTCAATGACTGCTTCTCATAATATCAAAACATGATTCCAAAAATACTTCAGGTTATTTACTAAGACTTGTATTGTTTATATTCTTGAATTCCTTTCTATTTGTAAAGTATTAGGAATAAAATGATTGGCGTCGCTACTGTGCCTACTGTTCCCCCTTAAATAAAATACCAATGGTTTGAGAATTATAAGCCTTTTCAAATTTGTATGGATATCTTGAAAGGCGTATAATTCACTTTCTATTGCCACAAATCCCTTTTTCCGTTTGTATGGAGACATGCGCTTCCAGGCGACTCTTAAAGAGAACTGTTAAGAGAGACTCTTAAAACATTAAATAAACGTTCTATAAACCGAAACATTCAGAAGGCAGAACACGCTATCGGGACACATTAAAAAAATATTGTCTTTGGAAACACTTACCTTCAAACATGATCATAAAAGGCACGAGCGACACGAACATCCACGGCTGGACGTGGAACACCATATCCACTGGATTGTGAAGCCCTAGTTTTGACTTCTGCATCAACAGCTGAGCGAAGGTCCACCTCAGGCCGGCGGCGAAGGACGCGAAGAGAAGGAAGTTGAAGCCGTGGAGATCAAACTGCGTGGCCTTGTACGTGAACATGATGAGGCCACACGCTATCATGAACACGATGCCCACGAGAGACCACGACTGGAAAAGGAAAATCACAATTTGAAAATACTTAAAAATCGACCAAGAACGAGTCGAACCCGACGACACTCAGACGAGCTCCGTGGCGTAGCGGTCAACACTGCTGGTCTACGACACGGATGGTTCCGGATTCGATCCTCGGTCAGGTCAGATAGAAAATTACTTTTTTTAGATTGACCTGGATCTTGGATGTTTCTATTATGTATTTGTAATATAGTATCGTTGAGTTAGTATCTCATACATAATAACATAACACAAGTCTCGAACTTACTTTGGGGCTAGCTCAATCTGTGTGATTTGTCCGAATATATATATATATATATATTTATTTTATTTATTTATAGTGAGAGTCACGCACGAAGAGTTCCGTACCAAAGTTGATGCATTAAGAAATTATCGTGAAACACATAAATTTACATATGCAACAAAACGTACCACCACTTTTTTGGACATGTGTAAAAATAATAAAGTTAAAGTCACTTTTTGAATTCTATTTTACCGTGGGTGGGCCACGGTCACCGCCTTTGAGATCACGTGGCCCTGACTACCCCGTATAGCCAGTTAGAATCATGTCTAATCGTAATTCGATAAAATATCGGCAAAGAGCGAGTCGAACTCGCGTCCGAAGGGTCCCGTGCCATTATCTATACAACATTAGACTATCGAACAAAAACGGCAATAAAATCATGTTTGCTGTATGAGAGCCCCCTTTCAATACATACTTATTTTGATTTAATTATTTACATTTAAGTACTTATTTATATACAACTAAATATTCTGGTAATATTTCAAGTCTACTTGTTGCCATTATAAATATCGAGCAAAAACATCACGGTTGTCGTAAGCAAGGTATCATTATTTATTTAAGATACAATTTGGTGACAAACAGACGGACGGTTCACTGTCCGTCAATCTTGGTAATAGGGTATCGTCTTGGTAATAATCCCTTTTTTTGCACTTTGGGTACGAAACCCTAAAAATCAGTGTTAACTCTTCACTTAATAATGGCATGCATCATGATTCTAGTGGGTGTTGGAACCCGGGACCCCTCGTGTCACTTGCATGTTAATACGTCACGAAGGCTTTCAATTAAGCATATTTGATACGATCCCTTAAGATTATTTGGTACGATCCCAACACTTGAGATGGATGATGACGTGGATGTCGACGCCACCTCTCATTCATCATGAAATTGATTAACCTATCAACATGAACATTCAATCAAGTTTAAATTGATGTGCCGAAGATTGACTTAGTTATTTTTTTATTTCAATTATGTCATTTATGTGGCAAGCTTTTTATTATGCAACATATAATTTATTCAAGAAGTGGTTCTAATTAGAGTCCAAAATTTGACCAGGCAAGTTAAATAAAACTTAAACCTCGACTAGGGCAGTCAAGGTTACACACAGAGCAAGGAATTTCAATGTAGCTCGCGCGCTCGAGCGACGAGACATTCCTTGCTCTGTCAGGTACCTCTTACCAAACCTAACCTGAGACATTCAGTCAGTCTTATTATAATTGTAAGCCCCAGTCTCAATGATTCAAGTCTAGAATATTGTAAGGTACCTCTTACCAAACCTAACCTTAGACATTCAGTCTTATTATTATTGTAAGTCCCAGTCTCAATGATTTAAGCCTAGAATCTTCACCCAAGTTTTATAATAAAACAGAGTATCGCTGTCGATAAATTGAATTCGCCTGAAGTATTGATTTTAGCTACTCAGACAGCTCCAATTTCTACTTAGTATTTCCAAGAACCACCTCCGCAAAATCTTATTTGATACAAAGAAAACGCCATTCAAGTGTTGTTGTGAAATATGAATCAATAACGAAAGGTCACTTGTAAAATTTATTTTCATCTCAATATCCCAGACGTGCGTAGGTGAGACCCTTCATAATACTCTCACCTAGGCGCCGACTAGACGAGGGGGGCAAGTCTAGCTTTGACATGTCTAAATGAAGTATTATAATATATTTAGTATGTAGTAGTATATAAAGAGTATTATCCAGACATATTGTTAATGCTTGCACGCTGGTCTGGGAGAAAAGAAAAAACGTAGAATGTAACAGTTGCTTCTCTTCCCGCGCAGATCGTAAAAGCCGATCGAGGGAATGGGCGTCAGGAATAATGTCAATAGGCGATGTGGCTAGCAACCCATGACTATTTTGATTCCGTTCTCACCTACAAGCCCACCAACATGCTAAACGTGGCCTTAAGGTTTTACAGACCTGGGCTCTGTCTACCCCGCAAGGAAAAAAGACGTGATAGTATGTATGTAAGATGTATGTATGTAGATCGTTAATAGAAGATTTGAAAAGCAAGTACTTTAACCATTGCACTATGGACAGGGCATGGGTTTCACTACTATTTATAAAAATATCAACATACATTACGTGACCATGCTACATCCACGTGGAGCCCTCGTTGCCATCATTATATGGCACATATTTGATTTATACTTATCAATAAATGCAAAATCGGAAATTAACGCAAACATAACTATACGCCTCAGCAAGTGGCGTGGCTGTTGCAAAATACTGGAGGGATAAAAATATAAGATTTTTTTAGACTTTTTGGGCCATCGACACAATGAGAAGAAGAACGCAAACATACTGTTTTTCTCCAAATTAAAGTTAAATAAACATGCAACGCGAAAGTTTAGAAGTATTGATACGTATGAACTGTGCTGCACGTAAGCAGAATAGGCGTGGCGTAAAACGGGAATTATGATTTTTCAAAAGCAGTTAATTTATATAATTGGACTGAAAATTCGCAAATTTATAGAAGTCTGAAGACAATTCAATATTATGGAACCCAGTTACTAAATTTGATAGTAATAAGATGCTAATTGCTATTCTAATAATGAAAGCTTGTAACGGTTTCTTTTTATTTTTTGGACAACTCATTTTATAATAGTATAGGTCCTAACTGTCACACTTATATACCTACAAGAAACGTTACGATACAAAATTGGGCACTACAAGAAATAAATTATTTACCTTTACATAACCTAGAATTTCTATGGAACTAGTATCGATTCATCAGGCTGAAGCCATTGAATAAAACAAACATCAAACCCTCGCCATGTAAAGGGCACGGCACGGATATATAGAAACCAATAACAGGTGATGTTTGGTAGGTTATTGCTTATTGCGCATTGAATTTTTTATATTTCTGCCCACTATTATAATATTAATCAAACGATGCTAGTATTTACAGCTTCCAGGTTTTTCACGTTTAGTTTTCGTATTGCCTTCAGAATGCTAGTTAGTATTTTTATAAATTTTGACTTAATTACACGATGCTTCAGTAGCCTCTGTCTCTGGAGGTCAAAATTGCACTCTGAGAAATTAAATTGCGTTGCTTTCAACAATTCTATAGGATTATAAATTTTCTTTGGATTGTATTGCGAACTCTTTTTAGTTTTAGGATTCTTTATTTTAAATTATATTTTTTAACCTTTTGTTTTGAAAATATGTATCAAAAGTCTAAATAAAATATTCGTGAACCCAAAGCGTATTTCATTTATTTCTTTTTAAAAGAATCTTATTAGCGTAAATAAATATCGATTGGTAATATTTCGGTATATTCAAAATTTTATCTTTGAAAATAGAATTTATTTACCCACAGTGGTACAGTTTGGTTAATTGGTATATTTTTGCCTAATAACATGCAACATATGTTATAGATATTAAATGTTTACACAAGTGGCGGCGGCCAGAGCGAAAACAGCTAAGAAACTAATTATAGGTGACTTTTTACACTAGTTTTTTCATAAGCAGCTTTATTCCGGTGATTGAAATTCAGCGCTAGAGAAATTTCAGTACCATAGACATACTAGCCAGAAAAAACCGGCCAAGTGTGAGTCAAACTCGCGCAATGAGGGTTCCGTACAATATGCTTCGTGAACACACACACAATGTGCAAAAAATGATTTATTCAATTGACTAGCGCCATCTAGTTGTGTTTTAGTGAACTATTTCCCTAGATGAACTTATTATTGTGGGTTTACCACTTAATTTTCAAGTGATAGAATTCTTATTATTTTTCCTGTAATCTTCAGGGAATGAACTATATTTTGTAATTTTTTCAAAATTTTCGGCCCAGTAGTTTCGGAGATCAGGGGGGGGGGGAATGGTCAATTTTTGCCTTCTTTCGTGAATAAAATCAAAAGTATTGATTTTACCCGAACAAAAAAAAATATTTTTGAGATCCTCATAATGAGCCCTTTCATTTGATATATGACACAGTAAGGTTTGCAAAACTTTTTTTTTTAATTTTGTAATTGGGCCCCCCAAAATGGCCCTTATTTCAAAAAAATCTTTATTTACTTTGCACATCCGTGTTTGGGTCATAGGATTACACTATCTTACCAAATTTCATCTAATTTGGTTCAGTAGATTCGGAGAAAATCGGCTGTGACAGACGGACGGACGGACAGACAGACGCTCGAGTGATCCTATAAGGGTTCCGTTTTTCAACTTTTGTACGGAACCCTAAAAAGACTTAAAATCTCAAAGTAAGTAAGAGAGTTCATCATTACATGATTCCCGTAGATGGTTCCACAATGTTTTAGAAAGAGAGATAAGACTCAGGGCTGTCTTAACCCGTGGGTGCAATGGTTGCGTCGCACCCGGGCGTAGGTGGCGTCGCAAAGGTCGAAAAATTACCTTCTCTCCCCGCTGGAAATACTGCACACCCCCGTGCTCCAGAGTTCAAAGAACAGTCGAGAGATAAAGGCGCCGCCAAAGGCTGGCAGAGAGCATCGTCAAGGAGCGCGTTGGTAGACAAAGGGCGCCTTGATGGTGATATTTGAACCCGGGCGCCCAATGGTTAAGATGGGCCTGATAAGACTAGACAGTTTGACAGGGGGCCTCTTTTAGGGTTCCATAGTAGAATGGCAAAAAAAGAAACCCTTATAGATTCGACCTCTGTCTATGTCCAAGTCACAGCCATTTTATTTCAAAACCATTCTACACAGTTGAAATTTTATAGGTAGATGATTGTATTGTGTGAACCGCTTTACGATTTTAATACAAAAATATATATAAACTGAAATTATGACAGCGTAAATGTGTACAATGATTTAACTCTATAACATCGGGCAAATACCTATGAAAATGAATCAGTACAACCCCCGACACAAAAATCCCTCCATCTCGATAACGGCTGAAACGATTTTGATAAAACATGCCGTATATATTTATTTATATTTATATACCGAAGAACCATCGCCATGAAACCTGTTTTCATATAAAAAAGCCGCATCCACATGAGTTAACCCGTTTGAGAGCTACACACACACACACACACAGACAAACCTTCACACGTCGGTCAAACGCTGACCCTGACAATAATGAAATTAAATAAAATAATTAAATTAATCATGTAAATAAAATTTTGTTAACCCTTATAGTTTCGCCATGTCTGTCTGTCTGTCCGTCCGCGGTTTTACTCAGAGATAAACTGTAATTTGGTATGGGTATCTATACTAATCATGGCAAAAAAGTGGTAGAAAAAAATATTAATAAAAATCTTTCTAGGGTAGCTTCCATTCAAGTAAAGTGGACGTAATTTTTTATTTTTCTACTAACCTATCGTGTGGAGCATTGTTTAATAGGTGTTTAAAAATATTATAAGGTTGAGAACACCATGTTTCGATTTAGCGATCCGTTTCTGAAACATTTGGTTTTAAAGTGTAAATTTTTGTAAGTGTACATTCTACGTTTATTTTCTCCCTGACCAGCGTGAAAGTATCAAAGAACGACTCAAAAATGAGGCGCTTTAAAGACGCTCGCTCAAATAATACCCCTACAACTACATTTCCTAAGCCGGCTAAGACATGGACGTGTAATTAATAGAGACGACACGCATCATCCACATATTGACACAAATGGCAACAAGCTTTGTTAATATTACAGTGCCTGGCGTGAAGGACGGCTAAAGGAAAGTAACTACGAATGGTTGATTGAGAACATTGTTTGGCCCGAGGATAATCCGTTTCTATAACATGTTGAATTTTTTTTTTTATACAATGATGGCACTGTATACAGTCCGAAATCGAATTCGAAAAACTTAAATTAAATATTATCCCAACCACATATTACAAGATAATTATGTCATCCCTTTCATGATAAAATTGGCTAAAAGCTAGGAGTCGTGTAGCATGCGTTCGAGAATAATTCTTTGAATTCTATAGTCACTTTTAGATCGGTAGTAGTGCTATACATATAAGGGTATAAGTCCTATTATATTTCGCCGCTTCATTTTCGATATAATCAATGGTAGTCCCTTTATCATACAGGCAACATATTCGCACTTTCAGATTTTACAGTATTTCAACTGACAAATCGCATTTCCTGTTCACCTACCTATCGCGCCCTCTGGCGCTGAAACCTCATTCCTTTTTCGTGCGAGGCAACGAACGCACGCGCGCTCCTCAAGATGCCTAAGCGCACCGCGCAAGAAAAAATCGCGAAATACGAAGCGAAAATAAGGAAGTTAATGGATGGCCATAAACGTCGTTCATCAAGAGTGATATATTCGGATGACGATGATCAAATCCAAGGTAAGAAAAGTGACTTTTATACACATTAATTGTGCCAGTGCCATCTTAATAAAAATCGGAATCAACTGCGCGTTGAGGACGATAACGGGATTAACTGCGCGTTAATCTCGAAGTACTATTGTACTTACATAGCTACAGCTAGCGTATTATCACATTGTTAATTACGCAACAGCCGTACAAACCGTCCGCGAGACACACACACCAAACTACCCACTTTTTTATTATTAATAAAGTTTATTTTGTTCTTTATAGAACAAATGGGAAGTCCGTCGTACATAGAAGACCAGGACGCCAATTTCTTGGAAGAAATCCCGATCGAACCAGTAGCTGAACCAGACGATGGAAAAGATGAGGCCGTACCGTCCACATCTGCGCAGCCGATTACTGCCACAGAAAGTTTGGATCTGGACCCCGAATTATTGCTCGCCTTGGGCGAGTCCACGTCGGATGCTCCAGACTTTGGCCCAGATATTCATGATAGTCTTGCTAACTTATGGCAGCCTATTCTTAAGAAAGGGCTTGCCGATGAAAATAGGGATAACATTTTAAAATCTTACCCCGTCCCTGGTAATTGCAAGCTTCTGCTTGCCCCTAAGCTGAACGCTGAAATTTCATCTGCAGTACCAACCGTTGCTAGAGGGCGTGATAAGAAACTACACACCCTCCAGCAACAGCTGGGGTCGGGCGTTACCGCTGTAAATAAAGGAATGAATATCCTTCTTACAAGCGGGGACAAAGTCGAGGCTCTTAAAAATTTAAGTGACAGCTGTCGCATTCTATGTGACTTCCATTTTGCTCTAAGTAAATATAGAATTAAGCTTATAACGCCTAGCCTCGATAAAAATTTCTTGCATGTCTTACAAGACACCCAAAGAGATGAATTGTTATTTGGCGCCGAGTTAGGCGAAAAAATAAAAGCTAGCAAGGCTATCGAGAAGCAGGGCCAACAAATAAAAAAGAATACGCCGGTTCAGAAGCCTGCCGCAGTACAATCGACGGCTGTTCGTCCTAGCTATGTCCCTCCGGGAAACTGGAGTGCACCTCCTCACTACCATTACCCGTCGACAAGGGGGGGGCGGGGAGGTGCCAGAAGACCACAAGCAGCAGCCACTCGCAAACAGACGAACACGACGTACAACAAGACAACGCAGGCGAAAGGCCGTGCTCAAGCGCAGCAGTAACCGAGGTACATGCAGGAAAAATTAATAAGTTCTACCGTAATTGGAAAAGTATTACGAACAACGAAGTTGTCCTGTCTTGGATACGAAACGGTTATTCAATTACATTTTGTAAACAGGTTTCTCAATCAAGTGTGCCTATTCCTAATTTTTCACGTAAAGAAAGTGATAACATGTTATCAGCAATTAATAAATTACTCGACCTGGGAGCAATAAAACCTTGCAAACCCTGCCCAGGCCAATTTATTTCTAGAATATTTTTAGCACCTAAATCAAACGGAACCTTTAGATTTATCTTGAACTTAAAGCCTTTAAATTGTTTTATTAACAAAGAACATTTTAAAATGGAGGATTACCGAACAGCTTTGAGATTAATTCCAGACGGTGGCTATTTAGCCACAATCGACTTAAAAGAAGCCTACCTTCTCCTTTCCGTATCCGAGGCAGATCGTAAATACTTAAGATTCGATTTTAGACATTGCGATGATTCTAAAAATACAACCTATGAATTCACAGCTTTACCTTACGGGCTTTGTACAGCCCCAAGGGTTTTTACAAAAATTATGTCACAGGTTATTACACATTTACGAAAACAAGGTTTTAAATCAGTACAATATTTAGACGATATCCTCTGTATAGGGGATAATTACCTAGATTGTTTAAACAATGTAAATACAACTTGTCAATTGCTCTGTGACCTTGGTTTTGTAATAAACTACGAGAAAAGTGTCTTAAAGCCAACACAATGCTGTAAATTCCTAGGTTTTAATTTCAATTCTAGGAATATGACAATTTCATTACCGACCGAAAAGCGTACAAATATTGCACGGTTATTAGATAAATTCTCAAAACTGCCGCAATGTTCTATTAGAGATTATGCGCAATTCATTGGAACCCTAACGGCGGCGTGTCCAGCCGTTAAGTATGGCTGGCTGTATACAAAAAATATAGAACGGCAAAAATTTTTAGCGCTTCATACTTACAATGATAATTACGAAGCAAAGATGATACCGTCGAAAGCTATACTTGAAGACGTCCTTTGGTGGAAAAATAACATTCACAAAACATCATGTCCTATGAGAATGCAAGAAATTGAATTAGAGATTTTTACAGACGCATCTAGAACCGGTTGGGGAGCAGTCTATAAAAATAAGAAAATACATGGACACTGGTCGTCGGTAGAAAAACAAAAACACATTAATTATTTAGAATTAATGGCTGCTTTTCTAGGTTTAAAAAGTTTTGCTCGCAATAAATACAACTGTGCAATATTATTACGAATAGACAACACCACTGCCATAAGTTATATTAACAGAATGGGTGGTATTCAATTCCCTCACCTAAACGAGATAGCTCGGACCATTTGGCAATGGTGCGAGTCAAGGAATATCATGTTATATGCGTCGTATGTCAATACTAAAGAGAATATCGCGGACGCGGAGTCTCGAATCATTAACCCAGACACCGAGTGGGAGCTCTGTGCGTCTGCCTTTAGTACAATCGTAGAACAACTCGGAAACCCGGATATCGACTTGTTTGCGTCGAGAACTAACGCAAAATGCCCAGATTTTGTGTCCTGGAAACAAGATCCTGATGCCATTGCCGTTGATGCCTTCACTGTTAAATGGAACGCTTATTATTTTTACGCTTTTCCCCCATTTTCCCTAATATTAAAATGCTTTAGAAAAATTTCTGATGAAGCGGCAAATGGTATTCTTGTATTTCCTTACTGGCCTTCGCAGTCATGGTTCCCGTTACTGATGGAACTTCTCGACTCAGAAATAATTTTCCTTGGCCCCAATAAAGAATTGTTGATGTCACATTCCAGAGAGCCACATCCGCTGCATCAGAAACTTATCCTGGCTGCAGCGAGGCTTTGCGGACGGCGTGGCAGAGCCACGGCGCCCCGGCCGAGGCGCTCGACTTAATATTGTCGTCACTCGCACCAAGCACCTTAAAACAGTACAACGTGTCCTTGAAGCTCTGGTGGGAGTACTGTGCTAGCAGAAAGTTAAATTGGTTAGTTTACGACGTAAGGTCTGTTTTGCTTTTCCTAACTGATCAGTTCAATAAAGGTTGTTCTTACGGCACACTTAATAGTCATCGCTCTGCTTTAGCTCTTTTGCTATCCAAAAAACTGAGCTCTGACGAAAATATAAAACGTCTCCTTAAGGGCGTTTACCGTTTAAAACCTAGTGCTCCTAAGTATTTACAAACTTGGGACCCTCAACTAGTGCTGAATTTTATAGGTACTTGGTACCCAAATGTAGATTTGCCCTTAGACAAACTTACAAAAAAGCTAGTAGTTTCATTTGCCCTTAGTACAGGGCACAGAGTACAAACATTTTCAGCAATAAAACTGGAAAATGTTTCGGTACAACAAAACGGAGTAAAAATAATTATAACTAAAGTCTTAAAAACTTCAGCTCCCGGCCGCGAACAACCAATATTGTTTCTGCCATACTTCAACGATAATAAAAGTATTTGTCCTGCATCCGTTCTCAAGGATTATATTTTTGTCACGCAAAAATGGAGAAAGTATGACACGGGCCCGCTCCTGCTTACGCACAGACCTCCACACAGAGCCGCCACGACACAGACTGTAAGTCGTTGGATTAAGCAAGTTTTAGTCGATAGCGGAGTAGACGTGAACGTGTTCAGCGCGCATAGCACGCGACATGCGTCCACGTCTGCTGCGAGCGCCGCGGGGCTCAATATCGAAGCCATCAGGAAAGCTGCTGGCTGGACCGATCAGTCGCAAACCTTCGCTCGCTTCTATAATAGACCCATAATGGACGAAGCAGCTTTTGCGAAATCGGTATACTTTTCATCTAAATAATTAAGATTATTTTTCGGCAAATTATTGATTAAGCCATTTTCTGAATACGTGTAAAATGCACTACGCATTTGTGTTTATAAATATTACTATTGAGAATTATAAGACTGATTTGTGTTACACAAATGTGTATTATTTAAAAACAAAACATATCTCTTAACATCTACCATTGATTATATCGAAAATGAAGCGGCGAAATATAATAGACGATCAAACGAACTTCCAAGTGAAGTTCGATCACTATTATATGAGCCGCTTCATTTGAAGATATAATCACCCAGCCCTCCCAATGGAAAAATCCATACCCAATTAAGTTTTGTTTTCAATTCCTCTCTAAAAGAATGAGGTTTCAGCGCCAGAGGGCGCGATAGGTAGGTGAACAGGAAATGCGATTTGTCAGTTGAAATACTGTAAAATCTGAAAGTGCGAATATGTTGCCTGTATGATAAAGGGACTACCATTGATTATATCTTCAAATGAAGCGGCTCATATAATAGTGATCGAACTTCACTTGGAAGTTCGTTTGATCGTCTAATATATGGTCCCATGTAAAAATCTGATGACGTGATCTCAGGGATCTTGAGGACGATCCTCAACTTATTATAGACGCATATTACGTGTTTTATACATACATACATAGATACTATCACGTCTTTATCCCTTGCGGGGTAGACAGAGCCCCAGAATATAAAACCTACAGGCCACGTTTAGCATCGTAGTGGGCGTAAACGTGGAAAGCGGTTAACGTGTTTTATATGTTTTCTAATGATATTTTTGTTTGCGATTGGTAGTCGAAAGGTACAACACCTTAACGTTAAGGCGTTGGGAGGATAACTCTTTAAATATTATATTATATTTAACCGATAATTCATTATTTCAATTATTCAGGCAAAACTCTAAAACGGTTAGGAGTTTGATGATACTTTAAGTTGCATTCTTGTCTACCTGTACAAGGAATTTGAGTGGAAAGAAAAGACATGCAAACTTGAGGGCCGGATCGCTTAAGTTTCCTAATTTAAACGTTAACAATAAAAAAATATTGTAAGTAGTAAATTTAAGTTGGACAGCAGCCCTTATAAGATGGCCTGGAAGGATCAGATTGAAACTGACGGCATTTTCGTTTCAATAATAATATCGATCAGTAATATATTTGAGGATAGATAGGTTGCTTATTTACTAAGTTTTTGGTTCAATTAGGTAGTTCACTTTTTTAATTAACCTTGGCAAAACTCTTCCCCATTACCTTTCAACGAGTTTCTATTCAACGTTATCTCCGGACACTGCTTGTCGATTTGCAAAGATCGTCACGCTATCGCGTCCTCAGTCGGCCTCTTTTCTTACGTCCACCTTCAGGATACCATTCAGTGGCTATATGATAAACAAAATATAACCAATTTTTTCTTATGAGTTGAATAAATAATTCAATTTATTCTTAGCTTTTTAGTTTTAATTGGCAGGTTTTGTTTAAGGAGAATATTTTTAATGTAAAAAAATTTAAACTGTCTATAGGCACGGCAAACTTTGTGGATATATCACTCACGAAGTGACCAGAATCAAAGGTCGCAGGACCGAAACCGTTTTTAAAGAGGCTTACATCAGCGAAATTAGCGACATCCATTGTTTAATTCTTGTACTCCAAAATAAGAACAAAGTGAAAACATCGATGTAAGTACTTCCGCAGTAAATTTCTTGTAGTATTTTTAGAACTTCTTTTCAAGCATCAGCATTTCAGATTGAGAGATTACCGCCCCAAGTGGCCGCTTTTGGCTTTAATGAGTAGTTCTTGATTTAACAAATTAATCCAAAATAATGAAAAGCAATACAAAATATGCTCAAGTCATTCACTAGTGAAGCGCTTACGTAGATTTTTTCAATTCGTAAAAGAAATAAAACCAGGGGTGGCGCTAGTTGGCGGTCTAAACGCCTTATGGCCTAGATACACGAGGCTAGTTTTTAAAGCTAGGATAGCAAGCTAGTCTCAGGAAACCAGTAATCTAGTTCTTCTGGCTTCGTGTAAACAAAACTAGCTTCATTTCCAAGTAAGCTAGTAAGCCAGTTTACAAGCCAGGATAGTAGTTAATAGGATGGAGTTCTATTTTTTAAGCTAGTAGCGCCCCCCACTGATTTTGCTATCCTGGCTTGAGTACTAGCTTCATGTGGCCGATGAAGCTAGTTTTAAATTAGGAAGTATGCAGTAAACCAACCGTTTTGTTTGTTTTTCTACTCCTGTACTTTTATTTTCATTTATATGGTCAAGAACAAAACAAAGGAACATCCATAGAAGTCTATACTCTATCCTAATCCTAACTTCCTAAATCCTATAACTAATATTATAAATGCGAAAGTGAGTTTGTTTATTTGTTTGTTAAGCTTGCACGCCGTATCTACTGAACCGATCATCATGAAATTTGCATACACATAGGTTAGGGTACTGAGACGAACATTAGCCACGGGCAGTGGCGGCTCGTGACTTCAAGGAGTGGTGGTTCACCTGCTTACCTACTGTCTCTCAAAAGCAAAACGACCTATTGAAATGCCGTACGTTCGTCAATTATTTGTAGTCGACTGCCCCTATGCACCTACTTAATAATATTTGTACATTCATAATCAGTTACTCTAGGTACAATTCTTGTTAATATTAATGCATGTTGTAAAACCATTTCTGTATTAAAAGTATCACGTACTTATGTACATGCAGTGAAATATCTCATCATCTTGACTTACCATTAGTTTAGTGAGAGGAGCTGCGCGCTAATGAATATTCTAATAGGTACTTAACTAATTCAGGTTGAAAAGCACGAGAAGATGGTTTCAAAAAACAGATTAGGCGGCATACCGCCTAAATAAGCCATAGCCTATTTTCTTTTTTAGTTCTTGTTCAAATAATCCCATTAACAACACACTTTGAAGCCACTTTCAACCACTACACTTTGGAGCACACACAAAGTAGAAAACCATAACTATGAATATTATTGGGTAATTTCACGCGCGTTATCTATCACACCGTGTCACAGGTGCGAAATAAAACAAACAAACTGATTTAAGGTCATGGACACGCCTTCGCAACAAAAATCTTCAACGAGCGAGCGAGACACCCCGGCCGATGCCGCCCGAGCGAGCCCGTTCGGGAGTATTCGGGACTCGTGCGCCGACCCGATTTTTCAATTTTTCTCATACATTGAGTACGGATCATCTTCCGTTTCACCTGCCGGAGCATTTCTGTCTCATTGCATATAGTTTCTATGGAGACGCTTCGTGCGCACTTTGAAAGCGCTCGCCCAATTTTTGGTTTAGCTATAATGAGTCTTAAATTTTAGGTTATAAAGATCAAGCTTGTTTGAAAATATTTTCTTCTTCAGTGTGTAATTAAAGTTACATACTTTTGGATAAATAATAATTGTGTCGAAAAAAAATTGGGAAATACATAAAAATCTGGTAGTGCAGTGCTCGAGTGCACTGAAGGAGCGGCCGCCACTGGCCACGGGTACCAGCTAGTTCTTCATAAAAGTACGGCACAGCCGTACTTTTGTCGCTATAACGATACGCCTAGCAGCCTCAGACTACTAAACCTAGATTTTGTGATTTCAAAATAATATCGAATAGTGCTTTTTTTTCGCATATACGAGTACTTCAGTTTGGACATGTGATCACCTTAGTCACTGTAAACGCACAATTTAAAAAATAATCTAGCCTAATGTAAACAGAACTAGCATGTTCCAAGCCAAGTTAGTAAATAGTTTAGTAGAGAACTAGCTTGCTATCCTAGCTTGAAAAACGGGCCTCGTGTACCCCGGCCATAAGCGACGTAATTAGTGACTCGGCTAGACTATCGCCTCTTTTCAACGTCATCATCTAAGGCACTAGACAGCTACAGCCGCATTTGTAGCTGTGCCAGGTCCAGTCAATTTATCCAACCGTTTCCGTTTTTTATTTTTTCCTTCTTATTGGTCCAGTAGGAGAGCGCTACATTTATTAAGCAACCCCGGGCGCAGTCCCCACTTGGTTGGGTGACCGCATAAACATTTCTCGAGCTCCTCCGTGCTTTGGAAGACACGTTAGGTGTCAGCTGTCATCATTGATGGCATTCGTCAAGACATGTCAGAAGTTATAAGGCATCTTGAAAAATCTGACACGAGTGTTGGCCACTAACACACACGAAAAACAAACTTCCAATTTCAACCAAAATAACCAATTTTCGCGTCTTTATTAAAATTCACAAGTTTACGTTAATTTCCTCAATCGATGTTGTCTCCGAGGCAGGAGAAAAAGCTGGCAAAATTGTTCTTTATTTGTTACCAGGCCAGCCAGGAGACTGTGTATAAAAATAAACAAAATGTGCGAGTCGAGAAGCTTCAATTTTTTACCGAGAAGCCGATCGATGAAGACATAAAGAAAAATGTAATAAATTCATGATTTTGGCAACAAATTGGGTTGAGAAAGGCAATTTTACCGAATCAGTAAAAGTATTTCAATAAGCTCTTCGGAAGACTGATAAGTAATCAAATTAAAAGCAGATACTGCTTCTACCTACAGATCTTGAGTTGAAAGTTATTATACATAGACACGCAAATAGAAGTGACCACTTTATTTTGGAGCTTAAAAATACAAAGCCATCTTAAACTAGTCAGCAATTAACAAACTTGTTATATTCTCTAATTTCGTTAAGAGGTTATAAATGCGATGCCATCTAAAACAGTTAAAATTAACAAAAACAGGTAAAGTGAAACTAATTGATATGAACACGACAAACATCGGTCATACTTCACTGCAAGAGATAAAGGCGAAGCCAAGGTGACAAAACAAAAGTCACAAAAACACAAAGCAAACTAGATTTTATATACAGTTCATTGAAGCATACATTCGCTTAGCTGAAAATAACAATTCAGGCAAAGCACAGAAATTTGTTACTAACTGACTAACTGCATTAAGTATTGAGTTGAAATTCGCTTGAGCTTAATCTTTTTTAATTTTTAACATGGACCAGAAACCAATTCACAGTAGCAAAGCATAAAGAAAATTATATAACAAATAAAATCATAGAAATAGCATTTTTTTTAATCTATGGGTAAAATAATACTCGTACTATGGACTCAGCTATTCCTGTGACCATTATGGTCACAATTTGATTTTATAAATATTACCTACAGGTTGTGGAAAGCAAGAATCTAGGCAAATTTAATACAAAAATAGAATTAATGTTTAGATGTGGTCGAATAAGTACTTATTCGTAGAACACATAGCATATTATAACGTATCGTTTTAATACATACATATTATCACGTCTTAATCCCTTGCGGGGTAGACAGAGCATAAGACCCAAAGGCCACATTGTAGTGGGCGTGCTAGCCGCATCGCCCATTAATATGATTTCTTGGATTTTCGCCCAATACCCTGTTACATCGTTTTAACCATTTGAAAATGTATGAGTATGATCATCATAATAATAAGGTAACATAACTATCATTGTCCCAATAGTTGTTTCAGTAAACGGTCTTATAGCGAAGAGTCTCGACCATCATCTTAAGAGACTCTCGCTGGATGGATGGATCAAGGGCCAAATACAGAAGGCGGTACTTCTAGACACGGCACGCATTGTCAGAAGGTTCCTCTCTCTGCAGCCTTAACCGCCGGTAGCTTGAGCCCAGCCCCGCTGCTGGCGGCGAACTAGGTTTAGGTTTTTATAAAGTTTTTATGTTTTGTATTATATTTTTATATTTTACTTTTTATATCAATTTTATAAAATCCTAATACCTAAGATTGTAAATAAATAAAAGGTAACATAATAATAATGCCCCTTTTGTGGGCAATAATCGTCGGCTTTCTTTGAGGGGCATCTATTGGGCGGCAAGCCACCACCTGCTTATAAATAGTCAGTTATCATGATTATGGCAGGTGTCCGAGCCTTTACAATAACCCAGTACAAGACCACCCACATTTCATCCCATAACCCATTACTTTTCTCTATTAAAATACAATAGCTCCACCTCCGGCCAAGACCTGTTCAAGGGCGTATCATACATTGGTATTACCAGGACTGGGTCCTGGCTGGAGACCTACACTACATCAACTGCTCCAAAGGGCCTCTACGTGTTGGATCTGTATCCCCACGCAAGCCTCTCAAAGGACCGGGGTAACACCCGTGACCCAAAAAAAAAAAAAGGTAACAATATAGATTGGTTGTAAAAATTGGATTAATGCACATCAACATGACCCGTTGACACGAATGGTTGTCATACAATACAACAAATCGTTTCAACATCGACATATAAAATTTAAAATATTCCTCTTATAAGAAAGTTAATATTAGTAGTAGTATAGATATACGGTATACTTGTTATCATCATCTTAATTAAATAGTAGTTTCGAATATTACCATTCCAGTCAACGGGTCATGTTGATGTGCATTGATCCAATTTCACTTCTATCATGTCATAGCAGCAACACGTAGGTGTTGCTTAGGTACAACATCAACATACATAATTGAATTCGCAAGCCAAATTTTCCTCCGAATTTAATTTTCTTTTAGATAACTGGCCAATTAGATTTTTAAAAAGAAAATCTTCGACTGCTATGATTGTTCCAATATGCGACGAAATTTTAAATCTGTGCATTTCGCGTACTTCAGGTGCTTTATCAGGCACATTTTGTTTAACCACAAAGAAGAAATGGTGGTTGGTACGTACTACCTTGCGATAAAACTACTATTTCTATTTTTGTGATTTTGTATACAACTAATCTGGCAATCAGGCATACGGCCCACTGATGGAAAGCGGTCCGTAGCCTATACTTTATAAATGTATAAAAACAAAAATTGGAGAGTACTTATATTGACTTCTTCATAATTTAAGGTAAAATTTTCAAAAATCTCGAAATTGTACTTTACGGAAGTAAAGTAAGTAAGTAAAGTAAGTATTTAAAATTCCTTTGATTCATACTTAACTTGCCGAAATACTCTTAGTTGCCGCTTTCTATAGCTTCTGCGACGGCCTCTGAAAGGAAGTAGTTAACACGCCAGCCTGCAACACCAGGGACACTAAGTTCGATTTCCGGTGCAGGCAAATACTCATCTTCCTTTTACCAGGTATGCGGTTTTAGACATACCCAAGAAGGATTGGTTAAGGCAGGCAGCCAGCCGTAAAAACTTTTGACATAACGTATCACGGCATGAGTTTTTTCATATTAGCGGACCCCGGGGTCAGAGCGACACATCTGATCACGCAACCGGGAAAACGCTGGAATAATACGGAGCACTTACTATGGAACACAAAATTGACATGGCCCTTAGAATAGAATAATAAATTGTTTGCTTGCTGCCTAGCTAAAGGGAAAACAAACAATGTACGAATAGGTCGTTAAAGACCTCGGTGAATTTATTTTGCGTAGCATAAATCTCCTCCTCCCTCATCGATTTTTTTTAATCTATGTCCGTAATAGCAGTGCCTAGTGTCAAGTAAATATGCTGATCATCGTACACGCAGCCTGCTACACGAGTGGTCCCGGGTTCGATCCCCAGTCAGATCATGATGGAAAATGATCTTTTTCAGATTGACCTGGGTCTTCTATAGTGCTTAACCGAGTCTGTTCTAAGGGGTGGCAGTAAAGGTGACCCTGTAGTAGAGGATGTGATGTATCAAATGACGCGTGCGTGACGTTAGCCGGGCGTATAGTGAAACAGTTTGGACACGTCACATATTGCCTCTCTGGTGCCGCTCTTCCACCTCAGGAATAAACTCAGTTAAGCGCAAGTCCTATACCTACAAGTTTTCCCTATTATACGTTTACTTAGGTTTTAGAGTTTTATAGTAAAAATGAATCAAGTAGACAGATAAAATATTTTCAGTCCTCTTTCTTTTTTAACCGACTTCAAAAAAAGGAGGAGGTTCTCAATTCTTCGTAATCTTTTTTTTATGATGTTCCAGATTTCTCGAAGACGCCTGGACTGATTTAAGAAATTCTTTTTTGTTCGATAGGTAAAACTTTACAGATGGTCCCATAAATTTTTTATCGAAATGTGTGGAGCAGTTTTTGAAAAAATAGGCAAAATCAAAAAAAAAATTAATGAGGGGGTCGTTCGGTTTGCACTTATTTCGATTTTACTTTTATGCTTATTTAAACAAATTGATAGGGTTGAAGTCGGTTTTTGTTTTTTGTTAAAAATATCTTATTGTCCAACGAACTTAGTCGTCTATTGGTATCTCACCATGACAGCCAGGATCTCATCGTGTCAAGAGGCTAATCGTGACTTTCGAAGCAATAGGAATATGAATTCGGAATAATCATAGGAATTCCTTAGCCGCGATGGCCAAGCTGCTCTCGGTCCTCAATTTCCGCCTGATTCATGTTTCCTTCCACCTATATTTCTAAAAGTTTCCTTCGTTTTGTTTTCCAATCTAGTTTTGGATAAACACTTCGCAACAGGAAGAGCGGTGAAGTTTTGACACGCCTCGCTTCACTTCATTTGCCAAGGATTATTCCATTTACCGCACATCACGAATTAAAAGTTTATTTTTCGATATTATCTGTAAATCTTATTAAATACACAACAAAGCAAGAACGAACCGGGAAGCACTTAGACGAAAATAATACTTCGTACTAATTTATGTCCAATTATTTAAAACGGTTATTTAATTACTCACTCTAATTTCGTGTCGATATATTAAATTAAATTAATATTAAATATATACGGACAAATCACACAGATTGAGCTAGCCCCAAAGTAAGTTCTTAAGAAAGACTTGTATTATGGG
Source organism: Rhodophaea formosa (assembly GCA_963082605.1). Classification (NCBI taxonomy): domain Eukaryota; kingdom Metazoa; phylum Arthropoda; class Insecta; order Lepidoptera; family Pyralidae; genus Rhodophaea; species Rhodophaea formosa. The sequence goes on along the minus strand of OY720203.1, from coordinate 14,819,308 downwards.
ATACTAACGCATCGATACTATATTTTATAACAAATACATATATAGATAAACATCCAAGACCCAGGTCAATCTGAAAAAGATCATTTTCCATCTTGACCTGACCGGGGATCGAACCCGGGACCATCCGTGTTACAAGCCGGCGTGTTGACCGCTGCGCCACGGAGCTCGAGATATTTTTTTATATATATTAGTTATAAATGTTATTTAACGGTTTAAACCTTTAAACCGTTATCTCGGTTTAAACTTTTAAACCGTTATCTAACATTTATTTGTTAAGAAACAAAAACCCTTTAGCGATATTAGTCGATAAGATTTATACTATATATTGGTATATTGGAATTGATATTCCAAAAATATTGGACAGCTACTTTTTCTTTTGTCAATGAAACAATAATACTTACTTATAATAAATTAACGATAAAGAAAAAGCGCGTCCAATTTCATAAGTGTGGGCTCACACGGAATTTTAACGGGCTGTATCTTTATAATAATTTGTTTGACAAAAAATACGTGTTAAGTATTTTTTTTTTATTTGGTGGACTAATTATTCTTTTTAAGGTAACTATCTTATCCTTATACATATCTTAATTATAAGTACCTATATATGTTAATATCACCTACGAGTATCGAAGAAATACATCGACTTTGAGTAATTAATTTATAGAGATCGTCAATAAATATGTCAAACAAATATGTTTCTTGTTATTTGATTGATGTTTTTTTAATTTACTAAACTGTAGTTGTTACGCTCATAATTTAAAAAGGCCTGGACTCGACGCTTTGCAAATGGTTTCCTTATCGATTCCCATTCGCAGAATATTTTAATTCGAGCTAAGCTTTTCTGAAGCCACCCACTCTCTCGAATATATACACACACACATACACACCTTTTGCACAACTCCATTACTAAATTCCATGATTACTTGAAGGCATTAACTAGGGGGTATATTTATGAACATACATTGTAACACTTTACAGGGAATACCAATCCAGGTATAGTCAACATCAGCCACTGAGTTGGGAAGACCCAAGAGAACTTAAAAAAATAATGATTTAGGTAAATGGAATCATCCTACCTTCTTTTCCAATCCCAGGAGGATGGCGAATCCCAATATGAATATGATTGTTGTAGACTTGGTCATGGTGTAGAGGGATATGGTGACCAACTGCAGGCCCCAGTTGGAAAAGCCCACGTCAATGCCACTGGCGAGACCAGTGGGGGCAACAGACCGTACACTGGTCATGAAGGGCAGCATGAGCTGCGGAGTTCCGGTGATCAAGAACAGAACTAGCCGCACCAGGACTGAGAGCAGCCACTTGACCACCAGATGGTACATCACGACGGTGAGCGGGTAGGAGAACTCCTGGAAAAAAAATTGTGATAAGATGAAGGTTGCAAGGAAGGTTTAACAATAAAATGTGAATCATGATGCTGCAGAGTACTCTAATCATTGGCATCTTCGATGTTAACAGATATTTCAATTTTTTTAGAACAGTATGTACATAATATTTTCTACTTATAAAATTTGCAAATGACTGAGACCAATGTGTCTCGAAAAAAAAAATTCACATATTTATTTGACAAAGTGACAACGTCAACACGTCAACGACATGTTCGAAATTAAATTGCAATTTGTACTTGTGTGTCACGCTATTCTTTAAAACAAAATATGTAGCTAATACTGTGTAATTTTAGATTATTACCTATTATGTCTTAAGATTTGCCAAATCATCATCATCATCATCATCAGGTCTTTCTAGTCTCCACTGCAGGAGCACGACCCTCTCTGTACTACCAGAGCCATATACTAGCCTGAGTAGTCAGAGGATTTGGCCTACACTCTCCACGCTGGCCAGACGGGTTGGAGAGGTCTCTTTGATGTTAATAAGCTTTGTTTAGCTTGTTTTTCCTTAGTCGCCTTTTACGACATCCACGGGATGACTTGGAGTGGTCCTATTCTACTCTGCCGCGAACCACAGGGCAATGGCTAGCTTTTCAGTTATATCAACTTTCGAATTGTCACAGCCGTGGCATAAAAAGGATGTCACTTCCATGGACTTTTTAAGTACTTGGTTGTAACATTCATATAATCCCTTCTTCTTACCCTAGTACCTAGAAGGAGGGTGTCGTTTTTCGCGCGTATGATTTATGTATGTATGTCTGTTCCTGTGTTGCTTCTTGTAACATAAACAGCTGGATTGATTTTGATGTGTGAGGTGTCATTAGATTTGTACCTTTCATATAAAGTCAGCAGAAAATTAATAGGGCGGATATAATCTGTCAAAAAGGCAGACAGGTTTTTTTATTTCTTGTTCATATATTTTATTATATGCTAATTACTTGTTCCTTATGGCTATTTACATATTTCATTTTCAGTAAAAGCACTCATTACTTTCTTAACTCAAACAAGTTGAAATATTTAATGTAATGAAATTAAATATTATTGTTATATTAAAATTGGCTATTGCAATTCTCTAAGAGATAAACTTGAAATGTTTATGATTTCCGATAAAGTAATCTCTTGGCGGATATTATCAACAGATATGACAAATCTAATTTATATTTATATAAATATTTTGAAAAACTTTACTGTACAACACCGATACTTAGTATCTCATTATACTGGACATTGGCAGAATCACTAAAATTTCGGTGGAAGACATAATATAAAACAGAAGAAGAAGAAGAATTTGGAAAAGGGAAACATCAGTAAGGAAGGTGTAATTTAAATAGCCTGTCTCTAATGTATTGCTGAATTATATACCTATCTCAGTAAAATAAATAACTATAATGACTCAAAGATATATTTTTTATAACAGAAGTTTTCTATGAATTGAGGCCTATGGGTCAAACATCGGAGCAGAAGGTGAAACATATTGGGATAAAGCGTTATATGAAAATTGGGACAAACAAATAAATTACCTTTTTTAAAATAATGATTTAAGTTCTTATGTTTTGCTTTTAAAACAATTTTGTAACATAATTGTTTCTTTTTATAATAATAATTAGGTATCATCACGTCATCTGCACTTGCTAGACTATTACTAGAAGTTACAATGAGATCGTATTAATGTAAGTATTACAAATTAGCCATCAGACATCCTCGTCTTCATCGTCACTTACCATCAGGTAAGATGGGAGACAAATGCCTAATTCAATAATGAATAAAAAAAATATTGATGCTGCTTATGTTGCAGTTAACATAGTGACTGATGCACTATATGATACATATTTTATAAAATCAGCTTTTTAATAAGTTTATTGATTGATCGGGATATTTAGTAGAGTGCAATCAGGTGCAAATCCGCAGGCTTTTCCTTATGATTGGGATGTCACGTGCAAATCGGGAACCCTGGCAGCACTACCATCAGGTTGGCATAGTCTTTCACCAACACAAAGGTTACTTTTAAACAACACAGATGGTAAGTTTCTGGGTGTGTTCTAAATGGGGGTCTGCCTAGTTACTTAGCTATATAATAGCAATAACTCAAAAAACTGTTGCTAATATATATATGCAATAACTCAAATAATGTTGGTATGTTTTTAATTTAAAACACATACAATGATAACAGGAAGTTTTTAGCTAGATTTTTCTTGCAAATACTTTCCAAACTTCATCAATAATGACAGCATTTGGTCATTTGGTATAGAACTAATGTACTTAATGTAGCTGTTTGTAATGTACCTACACTGTATGAAATATTTAACATTGAGCTACTTTGTATAATTATCCTTTGCTTTAAAAATATAGTACTCAGTAAATAGCTAACATATTAGATTCAAAACTACGTCACACGTGTTTTCTATCCATGAGGAAAACCTGAGCGGTATGAATCAAGTACAAGACAACACTGATAAGGATTCCTTACCTTTAGCAGCCATCCCTGGTAAAAGGTCAGCCCAATCGACAGAGAGAAGTACAGGAGTATCAGTCCTAAGGACAGAAGGCTCTTCTGGACACAAATTTCAGACCATTTCCCTTTCGTTGTGGTTGTAAACACGTCCTCCTCAGCATCGGCACGGAGCGGCAGCTGTTCATACTTTGCACCTGGCATGGTGAGCGCAGGGCGATCTTGCTCTTTTTATGAGCTCACTCTGTTGCATAGCAGCTGCCACTAATCTCGTAGGTATGTAAACGGCTCATGTAAGTTTGTTTTGTGATTTTATTCGCGACGTCTGAAACACGACCGAAATGTATCAGACTGCCAGGCAGACAGTAAAACTTGGATAGATGTCACTCACTAATGTCACTTTGACATAAATATTCAGTTTTTTTTTCTTTTTATTTATCTTTCACGCGTAGCATATTTAGCCAGTATCAAGTATTTAACTCAAAGATTCCCGCGCTTTTTCGAGGTTTTATGTTTATCAACGAAATTATGGTTTTATTTTTTAATTCTACGCAGTTGGCCTCAGAACAATAACCAGTTGGCGACAGCCATCACGAATCCTCTAGTTCAATCATAGACGATGCAGCAAGGCGGACAACCACCAGCCATCTTTTGTAAATCTCAGTAAGTACAGCCAGTTATTGCTCTGAGGTACAGCCGCACCATGACAGTTTATTTTAGTTATCAGTTATCTCCATCGAGATATAAGTACTACGTACTAGAGGAGCTACGTAAAATATAAACATTGCTCCATTCCTTGAAATTCAAAATTTTAGCGCTGCAGCGCTAAAACATTAACGAAGCGTCTCAGAATAGCGTCCAATCATACATACTAATGGCGGGAGGTAATTATATTGATTTTATTTTTTGTAAAAAATTAAATTAGATCAATTAATTGCTGATGAAAAATCATCCGTTTGCACTGTGCAGTGTTCGATTAGTTAATTGTGGGAAGTACCACAAGCGAAAGAGCTAATAACCGACTGAGTGATATGCGACGCGATCGCCGCAGTTGAACGGGTCAACGTAAGGATTTGCGGTGTCTTCTCTAGTACGTACCTAGTACTTATATTTCGATGATTATCCCACACATTGTTGATGGACATGGCCATCTATACTACATACCTATAAAAAAACCTTTTTTTTTAATCTATGCGTATAAACATACATATTATCTCGTGTTTCTCCCTGCGGGGTAGACAGAGCCGAAGTACCTACGTTTTTCTAGTATATATAAGCGTTAAGGTGAAAAGCGGAATCATAACAGTGATGGGTTGCCAGCTGCATCGCCCATAGACATGATTCCTGATGCCCATTCCCTCGATCGGCTTTTACGATCTGCGCGGAAAGAGAAGCAGCTAGTACATTCTACGTATTTTCTTTTCTCCCAGACCAGCATGGCATTCATATTATAAAAAGTCCATTAGAAACAATTTGCACAACAACCAAAAACAAACACCGCGCAGTCCACCAAAATTCCTGCCAAGAACTCATTCACACGCACTGGCGGCGCTCCCTTCCTCGATATTCAGTGGTTCGCGTGGAAGTCAAAGGAGTCAGGAGGAGGGGAGGAGGGGAGGAGGCGTTAAATATTAAAGGAACTATTTTCACTAATGCCATTCTTTCTTAGAGAAAATGCAGTAGTACCTAAATATAGCTGCTTTTATAAATAAACTAGCATTTGCCCGCGGCTTTGCTTGCATTCGGTGTCATAAGTACTAGAAAGCTGTAATTTGGTATGGGTATGTAGGTTTTGGAAACAATAAAACTAGAGATCCCCAAGGCAAGACTGAGACGAGGGCCGAGAGAGAGTGTTCACGGTTCCTACTGCAAGGACAAATTTAATGAAACAAGCCCCACTGAATGGCGGTAGCTATAATATAAACAAAGGCTATAATAAACGAAGTATCATGAGACATCAACATATTTAGCTGCACATGAGAGGAGTTCAAAAGGGCACCACTTAAATTTCTATGTGGTACCTAGTAATATTTAAATAATTATGTTCATTTGTATATTTTGTATATTGGGGAGGCCTATGTCCAGCAGTGGACGAGTATAGGCTGATGATGATGATGATGATGTATATTTTGTGACAGATTTTATGTATTGTTATGTAATGACCGTAAAAAAGCATGATGATATTCAATAAATACATAAATAATTATTGTGTACCTAGTGATGATAAAAAAATAACCTGTAGTGTATATTGTTGAGCTCCCCTAACTTTTTGAGTTCAAAACTTGACGATCACCAAATGATAATTTTATAAAAGAACATGCCATTTTCTTGCCCCCCACCCACACCATACTCATCGTCGGTGGGCTGCATTAACATTTAATGAAAGTTTGTATAATTTGTGATGTTTTTATTAAGAAATACTATAGGTAAGTATAAAGTAATGATTGCTCACAGAGGAAACTCAACACTGTTTCCCATTGTGGCGTGAAATTACAATGATACAGGAACTGCATTTACTGTAAACATGCGTAAAGTAAATATAGACAACAATCGGTATCTCTGTGATAGTTTTGAGCAAAGTAAAGGTTCACACCGCCAGCGAGCGAGCGAGGCCGGCGAACTTCGTTTTATCTCTTTTCATACTTTGGTTTACACAGCGAGCGAACTATACAAAATTATCCGAGACGTCACTCGCCTCGTGTCGCCTCGCTAGCTATCTCTCAATCTCGCGATGTGGAACTACATCGCATAGCTCATAGTTTCGTTTGCCTTGCTCGCTCGCTGGCGGTGTGAACTGCCCTTAAGACTATTGCTAGATTTCGCTTGAAAAACAAATAACATACAGGTAAGTACCTATTAATGTCATTTAAAACAATATCATAAAAAGGATTTAACTGAATGTTTGTTTCTAATGGATAAACTTAAAAACTATTTAACTGATTTGAATAAAAGTTTTCGCCTTATAGGTAGATAGACATTATGACATTGGCCTACACTACTATCCGTAGCGTCGGCGGCCATCACGTACAGTAAGTCGCACGCAGGTAATAGATAATAGCTTTTAATAAGTATCGTTGTAAAAAGAAACATTCATCTTTGCCTTGTTTTTCAATTAGTACAATAAAGATACTGATTATTTTCAAATTATGTTTAAAGTGTATTAGTAAATATTAATATTTTTAGTGTTCCGTACCCAAAGGGTGCCAAGTTAATAAGTGTACCCTGTCTGGCCGTCTACCGCCTGTCAAGAGCTGTTATCATAATAGGAGACACTTGAAATTTTCATTGGCGCCATTTAAACTATTGTACCTAATTAAAGGAAACGTTTCGCAAACTACGAAGAAGGTTTTAACTAGAAACGTGACTTTGAAGAAAACTTCTCAAAAGTTACAAATTTATACCACAGATAATTAATAACAATAGAGACCGAGAGGTCGCATAGAAGAATTTTGATGTGTAAGCAAAGAATATATACACTACGCGTAGTTTAAGTGCATAAACATCAGAGCCCGATACTAGAAATGTGGCCTTTTAATATTTTATGTATGCGATAATCCGACTAGCTGTTGGCCGTTTTTATATACATTTATTAATAGGTACTTCCTTTTATGGTAACAACTAATAAGATAACACTCAGTAATTTTCTCATATTTGAATCATCACCAGTTTTAAACACATAAAACGACAACAACTTTTAACACTAATTTTCTCTAAAATCGAATAATGAATTAGAGACACGTCAAACTCATTTCAATCCCGTTAAACGAGGTCGTTTAAAATGACGACGATTTTCATGATAGGTTTGGTAACGCTTACTATTTAATTATTTACTTATTAGACGAAAAGGCATTTCACAATTTTTATCAATGTTTACTAGCTTTACTAGTATTTTTTAAAACAAAATGTTATTTATTTTATTTGTTTCAATGTAATTTGATGGGTTTGAAATTCACTAAACGTATCCCTAATTTTTTTATTTGTCGTAAGAAAGAATTCCAATTACTTCACACTATTCACAGGTCCATCATTAAAACTGGTAAGGTACTCTAAATGAAAGTGGAAAGTGTACAACAATAACACCTTATGTATTTAAGAAGGTACATATAACATTTATGTAACATGTATACCTACATTTGTATATACATACATCAATTTTGATATGTCAAATTTTTCGTACACTTCGTGTTATCATAACAATTGTATATGCAATATATTGTTTTCAATATTTACAAAACAGACATAGGTAAATGGTTGTTCTACTTATAACACAAAACAACGTTTCCTTTGGAATTTTTTTGCAAAATATTTGAAAATATATTTTAACTAATGACTCGTGCTGAAAATTTTTAAAAAAGCTCCTTTATCTATACGGAAGCCTTTGGAATATTATGTAGATATGAAGGAAGGCACCATGCCTATTTTTTGGTAGAAATAATAGACTAGTTTGCCTTGTGAATTTCCCACATTTGCTCAGGCTTTCTCTCCGTGTTTATCTTCATGGAAAGCAGGTAAAATTCACTACATAAGTCAAACTTAACTACAAACTTAGTGGTTCCGTCGGGCCAGGCAGCAATCGAAAACGTCCAGCTGTTATGGGATGCCTCACCAGACCAAGAGTTCTATCGCATTCTCAGATTAAATAAAATTGAACCATATTCGCGAATATTGCAGCTATTGAAAACAACACATTGAATTTCACAGTCATACAAACAAACCATTTCGGTCAAAAGTCATAGGCTACAGTAATTTTAGTTTTACACATAAAAACTATACCTACCTACATAGTGTGGCGATGCTAGCCACATTTTTTTTAAATATAACCTTTTTTTTAATTGTTACCTTAATATTTTTTTACTGGTTGATGTGAATATGTTAAGAAAAATATAAATTTCAAAATTCAAAATTTGATTTGACATGTAAAGATTTCGGCTATTTTTTCGTGGCATTCGGTTTTGGTTCTTTGAGGTGTTTGCATGTATAGTGCATTGGAGTTTTTTTCTTTATGTGAAGTATAATTAAAGTAAAAGTGTGTCGGTTTTTCCCGTGTTTTATTTTGTGCCGTAACACACAGACTGGTTTTTTTCGGTTACGTGTGCCACCATCGGAAGCAGTTGTCCGGGCCTGTGACCGGGCCGTGGGGGTGTGCTGGATCACGTCGTGGCTGGGGTTAGGAACCCCACTGTCGCCGTGTGTCGTCCCGGCCACAACAGACGTTAGTGTCTGCGCTTCTCGACAGAGAGAGTCCGCCGCTGCCGCGCGTCGTCGTGGTCCCGTCATGGGCGTCGCCACGCTCGTCAGCGGGAGGTTCTGCTGACGTTGTGCGCTATCCCATCAGCTGGACGTCGCCGCGCTCGTCGAAGAGAAGCGCGGCTGCTGACGTTGTGCGCCGCTCCGCCGCCGCACTCCGCGATAATCTTTTTCTTTTATTTGTATTTTAGTGTGTTTTGTTATTTTTCTTTTGTACTCTTTTCCGTTTGTATTAAAATTTTCCGTTTTTGTATTTTGATTTCCAGCCGTCTCCGTGACAAATAATTTTGTCATAGAGACGGCCATCTTTGGTTATAGTTTATTTTCAAAATTCAAAAAAGCCTTAGTCGCCCACCTATTTTTGGTCTTGTTTGGTTTGCCTGTAGTCACAGTCCGGGGTTCGACTCCCCGCTGGAGAGCCATTAGTCACTCATTTTTGGTAGGTATTATTTGGTTTGCCTGTTCTCACAGTCCGGGGTTCGATTCCCCGCCTGAGAGCCATTAGTCGCCTACTTATTTTTGGCGTTATTTTATTTGCCTGTAGTTCCCAATTTTCCCCTTTTTGTAATTTGTTGGCGTTGCGACTTCGGGTCCAATCGGCACCGCGGGTCGTAACGCCACAATTTTTGGCGCCCGAACAAAATTAACCCTGCTTTTCTTCTTTTTTTTTTTTTTTTTTTTTTTTTTTTTCTTTCCAAAACGCGGTGGGTTCCGTAGTCCGGAATAATGTCCCGTTCTGTCCCAAATTTGACTCGGCTAGGGTCAAGTGGGTCCCGTAGCAATGATGATTTCGTCACACTGTCTGTGGCATCATCCTCATCTAGGTTGCAACCTCCTTGCTCTCTTTCTCCCCATCACACGCTCCCTCCAATACAAGTTTTTACTCAATGTAGTAAAGACTTTAACCTCTCATCATGGAATATCCGCTATGATGGCAAAACTTGCGTTAGAGATTTTTTCCTCCGCTTAGAGGAGTATATGGTGGCAAGAAATAAATCTCAGGACCTAGTCTTATCTCGACTGCACGAGATCCTTTCTGGAACTCCTTTAGACCTTTTCCGTTCCTTAAGAAATAAGATCTCTTCTTGGGACGGCCTTAAAGAATATTTTTTCAATCATTTTGACACCCCTAACTTCGAGTTTGAGACCGAGCGTCTGCTTCGAAACAAGAAGCAGACCGCTAATCAGTCTGTGTCCGAATTTATTATTTCTATTGATGCTTTGAATTCTAAGTTAGCTCGTCCGATACCCGAAGACTCTCTGGTCCATATCATAAAGCACAATATGCATCCAGACTACATCCCATGTTTAGCTGCTACACCAATTTTTGATTTGCAAACTCTGATTAGCGTTGCAAAGAATTTTGAATCATTTTCTCGGACATCTAGATCACCATCAAAAAATATTTCTGCAATAGAATCTCAACCCCCGTTATGTTTAAAGTGTCATGCTTCGGGGCACTCTTATAAAAATTGCCCTAAGGTACCCGGGAGGATATGTTTTCGTTGTCAAACCCCTGACACGTTAACGGCCTTTTGCCCGAATTGTAATAAAAAAACCCCGAAGGATCTTAGTCCCAATCAGTCTTCCTGGCCGCAACTTTCTACGGTCATACCTTCGAAATCAACAGATGCTAGACCTTTCATTACTGTGTCCATAGGTGGACGCCAAATGACTTGTTTACTGGATTCAGGTGCACAAGTGTCTTTACTTGGAGGTAGTACTTACGGCTCTTTTTTGGACCATTATTCTCTGTCTCCTCCTACATCCTCTTCTTGTGTCACCACTATCGATGGCACGCCTATTTCTGTTTTGGGGAACATTTTATTACCTGTTTATTTTAAAGGTCTTCAGCATTATTTAAACTTTATTGTTGTACCTTCTTTTTCTTCTCAAGTCGTTTTAGGTATAGATTTTTGGAGTAAATTTGGTCTTCTGAGTCCTTTTTTGGAGTTTTTGCATACGGACATTCCTTCGCCAATTCGAGACCCTTCCCCATCTATTTCGCATTCGTCTGACGCAATTGCTCAGGTGAATTATATTCGGCCTCGTAACACTTTAACCCCCGAGCAAGAGTCCCAACTTCAAAAGGTTATCAACCGGTTTGAAGAGATTTCTTCGGACAAGGTTGGGTTAGGAAAAACTAACCTTCTTAAGCATCAGATAGTCACCACAGGTCCTCCAATCAAGCAACGGTATTATCCTTTGTCACCAGCTAAAATGGAGGTTCTGAATAAGGAAGTTGATAGTATGCTTGAGAAAGGAGTTATCAGACCCTCGCATTCTCCGTGGTCTAGCCCAGTGGTTATGGTAACCAAGAAGGATGGCTCCTGTCGCTTCTGTGTAGATTCTAGGAAGCTGAATAGTGTTACTGTTCGAGATAGTTATCCGCTACCTCGCATACAAACCATTTTAGACAACCTCAAAGGTGCTAAATATCTGACAACGTTAGATTTTAGTAGTGCTTTTTGGCAGATTGAGTTAGCTGATGACAGCAGTTGTCAAAAAACTGCGTTTGTTGTGCCTGGTAGAGGGCTTTTCGAATTCCGGCGCATGCCTTTTGGGATAACTAACGCGGCATCTGAGATGCAGCGCCTTACGGATTTACTAATAAATCATCAATTTGATGATCACGTGTTTGGGTACATTGATGACCTTGTGATCGTTTCCCCTAATTTTGAACATCATATTGATTTACTAAATAAAGTATTTGAAAGGCTAAAAGATGCTGGTCTGACACTTAATATAAAGAAGTGTCAATTTTGTAAAGACAGCTTAAGATACTTGGGCTATATCGTTGATTCGCAAGGACTCCATGCTGACCCTGAAAAGGTTGAAAGCATTAGGAACTTTCCGGTTCCTGACACTGCCAAAAAGCTACGAGGCTTTATTGGTTTGGCATCTTATTACCGGAGATTTGTTAAGGATTTTTCCTCTATAATAGCACCACTGACAGCTTTAATTGGTAAAAAGAAAGGCTCTGATCCCATTGAATGGTCGTGTGATGCCGGTAAGGCATTCAATTCCCTTAAACAGGCATTAACTTCAACGCCTATTATGTCTTGCCCTGATTTTTCAAAACCCTTTGTCCTTCAATGTGATGCTTCGTCAGTCGGGATAGGTTCTGTGTTGACCCAAATTATAGATGATGTCGAACACCCAATTGCATACTATTCCCGCCTTCTATCTCGCGTTGAGAGAAACTATAGTACTACTGAGCGCGAATTGTTAGCAGTATTAGATTCAATCAAACATTTTAGAGGCTATATTGATGGTATGAAGTTTTCTATCATTACTGATCATATAAGCCTGAAATGGCTTTTAACTTTGGATAATCCCTCTGGAAGATTGGCCAGATGGGCAACTTTAATATCGCAATACACTTTTGATATTATTCATCGCAAGGGACAGCTTAATGTTGTACCCGATGCCTTATCTCGTATGGAAATTGGTTTAATATCTTACAATGCTGGTTTGCAACAAACTAATGACTCCTGGTATAGACGTGTTTTTAGTGGTGTCTTAGATAATCCTCGCTTATTCCCTGGTTATATTCTTAGGGAAAATGTCCTAATGAGACACATTCCATCTCGTGATTTATTATCGGAGACTTCTTCTTGGAAAATAGTTTTACCTTTGGAAAAACGCACTTCAGCTATTTCTGAAGCACATGATTCATTTGGTTCAATTCACCCTGGCGTCGCTAAAACTTATGCAAAGTTGAGGGTTCATTATTTTTGGCCCAATATGTATAGGGATATCGTATCACAATTAGAAAATTGTGAGACTTGTAAAGCCTATAAATGGTCTAATCTTCAACCCGCGGGTACTATTTCTACCCCAAAACCTGTGAATGCTCCCATGCAGATGCTTTCTTTAGATTTAATAGGCCCATTTCCAAGAGCTTCATACGGATATAAGCATATACTTAGTGTTGTAGACGTTTTTACCAAATATTGCTGGTTGTTTCCTTTAGGTAATCCCCGTGCTCAAACAATTACTAGGTTTTTAGAAAAAGATATTTTTTTGAAATTTGGTATACCTTTAGTTATACTATGCGACAATGCTACTATTTTTCGCAGTAACCATTTTCGTGACTTTTTGAGATCTTACGCTGTCCCAAAGACACATTTCACACCTTTTTACACCCCACAAGTTAACACTGTAGAACGCTATAATCAGACAGTAGTCACGTGCCTATCAATTTTGGTACGCGACGAACAGACTGCTTGGCCTACAGTGTTACCTCAGATTCAGTTATACCTAAATTCTTCTTGCAATTTGGCAACAGGGTATTCTCCTAATTTCCTTATGTTCGGTCGTGAGCTGGTGATTGACCCAAGCGAACACAGACTCTCAAACATTTCCCCCGGAGGCGTTGCACCTAGAGAGGATCTGGCACACAATTTGTTTTCGCTAGTTGATGTCTTCACCAAAGTGTCTGACAGTCTTGCCTTGGCATTTGAAAGAAATGCAAGGTACCACAACGTTAATAGACGGGACATTACATTACAGGTCGGTGACATGGTTTGGCGGAGGAACTTCGCCAGGTCTGTGGCTGACAATTTATTCAGCTCGAAATTAGCCCCTAGGTTTGTTAAGTCAAAGGTAGTCCAGCCTCTAGGTAGCAATGTTTTTGTCCTGGAAGATGTGACTACCGGAAAACGTGGTAATTTTCATGTCAAGGACATTGTCAAATTTTAATTTTGTTTTGTTTGTTGTTTCTTAGAGCACATGCACATCCTTTTGTTCCTTTGTTTAATGTATACATCTCACTCATCCTCATCTTCTAGGGATTTGCGCTCAAGGGCTTTTGGATTAGCGGCAGTTTTTTTAAATTTACTTGGGTTCATTTCTTGTAGAGTAGTTCGTTCAGTTCCATTATCTTTTACTTTTTGTTCCTCTACTTTAATTTTTTTTCAAGAAAGGGGATATTGTGGCGATGCTAGCCACATTTTTTTTAAATATAACCTTTTTTTTAATTGTTACCTTAATATTTTTTTACTGGTTGATGTGAATATGTTAAGAAAAATATAAATTTCAAAATTCAAAATTTGATTTGACATGTAAAGATTTCGGCTATTTTTTCGTGGCATTCGGTTTTGGTTCTTTGAGGTGTTTGCATGTATAGTGCATTGGAGTTTTTTTCTTTATGTGAAGTATAATTAAAGTAAAAGTGTGTCGGTTTTTCCCGTGTTTTATTTTGTGCCGTAACACACAGACTGGTTTTTTTCGGTTACGTGTGCCACCATCGGAAGCAGTTGTCCGGGCCTGTGACCGGGCCGTGGGGGTGTGCTGGATCACGTCGTGGCTGGGGTTAGGAACCCCACTGTCGCCGTGTGTCGTCCCGGCCACAACAGACGTTAGTGTCTGCGCTTCTCGACAGAGAGAGTCCGCCGCTGCCGCGCGTCGTCGTGGTCCCGTCATGGGCGTCGCCACGCTCGTCAGCGGGAGGTTCTGCTGACGTTGTGCGCTATCCCATCAGCTGGACGTCGCCGCGCTCGTCGAAGAGAAGCGCGGCTGCTGACGTTGTGCGCCGCTCCGCCGCCGCACTCCGCGATAATCTTTTTCTTTTATTTGTATTTTAGTGTGTTTTGTTATTTTTCTTTTGTACTCTTTTCCGTTTGTATTAAAATTTTCCGTTTTTGTATTTTGATTTCCAGCCGTCTCCGTGACAAATAATTTTGTCATAGAGACGGCCATCTTTGGTTATAGTTTATTTTCAAAATTCAAAAAAGCCTTAGTCGCCCACCTATTTTTGGTCTTGTTTGGTTTGCCTGTAGTCACAGTCCGGGGTTCGACTCCCCGCTGGAGAGCCATTAGTCACTCATTTTTGGTAGGTATTATTTGGTTTGCCTGTTCTCACAGTCCGGGGTTCGATTCCCCGCCTGAGAGCCATTAGTCGCCTACTTATTTTTGGCGTTATTTTATTTGCCTGTAGTTCCCAATTTTCCCCTTTTTGTAATTTGTTGGCGTTGCGACTTCGGGTCCAATCGGCACCGCGGGTCGTAACGCCACAATAGGTATATTACATTAGTCTCACAATATATAGACAGCATATCACTATTATAGTAAGTATTCATCTTTGCGTACGGCGCTACAATAGATTCAGAAAACTTAGCAAAGGTACTGCTACAAAGCATAAATACCTGTTACATAGGATAAAGACCCGAATCTGTGAGTTACAAACGAACCTACAGTGAGAATACTATGTTGTTTTATATACGTTCTCGGCAATTACATCAGCGCTACAGAAGGCTACTAATGCGCGTTAGTATCACAAATAGTGCTTTTTATTAAGTACATGCTCTGGGATACTAGCTAATATTACATTTTTTACAAGAAACGCCCGTTCATAAATGGCACCCCAACAAACGCGCCGTGGCAATTACATATCATTACGAGATTATGATTAGACAACACTATGTATAAATGTACTTTTATAACCACAGAGTACACTAGAACGCCGTGCGCAAAAAGAACTTTATAATAAAAGTAGTTTTCAGATAAGTTTTAATTATTTTTTCAATGTTGGGACATATATCGATTATATTACTGTATCAAACTAATTGATTTAATCACTAATGTAGAATGGGTTTTTGCTATACGATGATACTTAACTGTCTATACAGGTGTCTCATCGAGATGGGTCAATAAGAAAAGTTTATCTATAGGAAAGTAGGTGAAGGAATGGTCAAAGGAACCATGACACACTAACGTGTTTACAGTTCTATAACTTTTGTAAGTTACACCGATGTACCTGCACAGAAATCAAATATTTTGCATGGCGCGAAAATACCTGTCCGCTATTGGCTGATGCGTACGCGCCATGCGGCGTCTCGGCCCATCTCGGCAGGCGTACAAGTGTTGTGAGCGTGATAGCACGAGTTCTACTGCTGTTGGATTTAAAATCTTATGTTGAGCAATAAGTTCGTTATTTCACTGATGTTTTCATTCGGCGGTCGGTTGCGCTATTCTGCGCCATCGAACAAAGGTAAACCGAGGTAACTTATAAACGTAGTACTACTGTACCATAAGAGCACACGGAAACAATTGCCCGTGCCAGAGTTCCCATCCCCGCGGAGCCCTGAACGGTTTTGAATAACTGTGAGACAAGTTATTATTTCTAGGAACTTTGTGCCTACCTACCTAAGATTTATTGAAACTGCGGTACTTACTAATAATAATTACCTATTTAAATATGTGCCGTATTGGTAAAGGCTGATAAGCCTATTTTTAACCTGTTACATTGTATTATGGAGGTACTACGTACGCTCATATAAGAAACTTGATTAACTGGCTACTACATCTTTGAAGATCCAGCATTATTATTAAGGGTGTTCGTAATCGAGAATTATTCCCCTGATGGCGGCATAAAAATGATGATTAAACATGATTGATAGATTTTGACAGCTGCTGTCAAAAATATCTCTCGATACAGTGCCGCCAGCTGGGGGAATTCTCGATTCCAAAAACACTCATAGATCATATTCTTCAAATTTCCCGTACATGATGTACAAATAGTTAATACTACCTTATTGCATTTAGTTATTTTTTCAAAATTGACATTGTGTGGTTCTTGGTTGGCTGTGACCACGTTGTGACGCTTTATGAAAATCTATAAATGCAGTTTTATTTCCTCAAAAATAGAAGTCTTGGTTTTCTTCTACCAAAACAAGGATCTCTAATTTCGCGATGTCCGTCTGTCTGTCTGTCCGCGGACTAGCTCAGACACTATTAGTTCTGAATGCTGTAAAGCGTCATGGGCTTAGATATTATAATTTTACAGATGTCTCATCCGGAGGCATGCGCTCTGGCAAACGCTCTGGCACGAGAAGCCACCGCTAGATGGCAGTAGGTCCATTTCTAGTCAACTAGACTAATTAGAATGTTTTAAGCGTAAAGAGGATAGTACGCATTCACTTGGAAGATAAAAATGTAATTCTGATTTAATGCAATAATTGAAAATGCTTAGTTGTTAGTATTATTAATAAATATCTATTAAATATAGCACGTAGCGCCATCTATGTATAGTCACAGTACAACTCCCGTTTGTATAGAAATTCGTGGACACGTCAAAGATAATACCAGCATGGTATGGGTCAGCCAGCATGGTCAAAGATAATACCATACGTTGATCACGAATAAAATAAAATTTAAAAATAGTTACCTATTATCTATTATTTTTATTAATCTCCCCAAAGAACCGTCTCGTTGTGACACCACCTTGTATAGTTGTATAATTCAGTTTTGATTTACGCTTATACAGATGTGTTAAAAAAGAAGGAAAAAGAAGATTACTAAGAAAACAAAGAAATGTAACTACTTTGATACATAATCGTACCTTTTAAAAGTTCTTTCATAATAGCACTGCTTGAAAATATAGGTATTAATGTCAAAGGCAAATTTATGAACATAAATAAAAAGCCTTACGGCCTGGGTGCCCTACTGCTATCTCCACCAGTGGAGTCACGAGGACTTTGACACATCTGCCTCATTGAATAAACTAAATTCATAAAAGAAAAATAGCCACAATACTCATTACAGCACCAATATTTTTTTTTACCTGACACAACATTTTGATATACTTCTTCGATAAGAAGACTTAACTATGAAAAAAGAATCCGTTCGTATCAGATAACTACATCAATGTGGTTTACATTACACCGGATGATAATTTAAACAGTAGCCTATTTTTTGCCAGCAGGTTTAGTACCTGATACTTAAAAAAAAATGTTTTTCCGTACAAATTGACAGACCAGCTCATCGGACTTAGTATGAAAGGCGATATTTTTGTCATATTTTACAAAATGTTTTTGAAGCAATAAGTTCAGTATCAGGTACGGAACCAGCTGTGAAAATTTGGCTCCCGTTTTACAACATCAACACTTACTGACGTCGCATTAGATACACGTGTTTAACTGATCGTTGTGAAATACCGATAATTACAAAAATAATTAATTATGACTCGTGTTGTAGGTACAGTGGACCACATAGAAAAGTATACAGTATACCTACCACCAATAATACTCGTATAATACAGGTTGGCCAAATAACAGGTACTACTTTAGTTTTTCAATTTTATTCTATAAAATTTGAAGTATTCCTTGTTAAATATAGTATTTAGGGACAAATATCCACCTCTAGCAGCATTGCAGATGTGTACCCTTTTCATCACATTTTCACTACACAGATTTTCTGCGTTATCGCAGAGTCTGTGTCTCGAATATTTTATTAAATTACTGGAGGTTCATTGTTACTTACATGTCGCTTTAAATAGTCCCACAGAAAAAGTCAGGAGCTGTTAAATCAGGCGATTTGGGGGCCAATCGATGTCACCGTTTCTCGAAATTAATGGACTTCGAAACGATAATGTTTCTATTGTGGCTCGTGCCATGTGACACTAATTAAAACACGTTGTTCCGTCGTAAAACGCTATATAACAAATTTGCCATATCATAACAAATCATTTTCACGCAACAAATTTACCGCCAAAACAAAGTGGCGGCAAAAAAAGTTGTATACCTCCAACTTGGCCACCCTGTAGTACCAATATGTAATATGCCCACTGTACACAGATACAACTACATATTAGCTAAAGGCATTTTATTCGTCTTTACAACAAAATTTTATGCCCCGAAAAATAACACGTCGATCGATCACGATCTACGCTCTAGATATGTACTTGCTTTAATAAAAATTTAATTTTTACTATTTTACAATAGAAAATATACACGCAAGTGTCAGAAAATGGCACAAATTCAGACATCATGAAAGGTCCAAGGTTAATATGTACAAATAGTTCGTTGCAACTTTGAATCACCGATCTACGGTTCATTTAAAACTACATTATACACAAATATACATTTATAATAATCTCAAGTTCTTTATTTCCAATAAATCTTTATTTTTTATATTAATTACACATTTTAGCAAAATTTTGAAAACCTTAGCGTATTTTTTTAAGCTCTTCGCTTAGTTGCTCACCGACATTTTGAAAAAAAAAAAGGTTTGCGCGTCTATTGTTTTTATTTTAATTTTAATAGTCAAGCGTGAAGCGGTTGCGCAATTAAACTGTACGTTACAGGTAGTCACAACCATACAACAATTATTGTGAGCAATCTTGCCGAACCAAAATGTTATTTTCTAATCAAATCTGAATTAGTTCAGAAACCCCCCATATATTAGATCAATTCTATATATATTCGATAATTGGGCTTGTGTTTGAACTTCAAAATTACCAGATAAGTGTAGGTAGTACATAAAAAAAAATTACCGCACTGAACTACCAAGAAGAAGGGTAAGTTTTTGCGTGTATATGCATGATCCATTGTTGCCTCCTGTAGCCCAAACGGCTTGAACAATTTTGAAGTGGTAAGGCAGCTATAGATTCGTAATATCCCCCGGAGTGTCATAGGCTAAGTGAAGTCAGCAAAAAATCAATACGGCTGATGTAAACTGTCAAAAAGACATTGCGTTTTGTTTACTTCTTTAAATAATTCTACTTGTGTATTCTGCCGTAATTTGACAAGATTAGTTTCACCGCTACTCGCTCTCACATAAAAACTTAAGTGCACAAGTCATCAAACCATGAAATTAATTTCAGGTAGCTTACACTTCACAGTATTGGCGCGGACATTCTATGTATATATAAACTTGAAAAACTAAGTTAATTTTTTCAAACCCTGCCTGCGATAAAGATATTTAGGAGTTTTATATTCTTTGTATATTCTTACTTTACATATATCTTTATTGAAAATATTTTTATTTTATAACTTTAAGAAATTCTCTTAACATTAAACATTAACTACAATCTACAAAATATTGTTATGAAATAACAGCAAACAGGTATATGTTTTCCTCGCAATCACATTTTCAATTCATCACTCCGAAAATTAACTAGAAGATTTCCGTAATTTAGAAAGAGATATAGGGTTTTGGACCCTGACTTCCAAAATGGTATCAACAATACTGATTTCAAACATAATAAATACCTATATCTTGTGAATGTAAATATAATTATCTCTTATTTACAAAAGTCCGAAGTACTTGCGCTCACAAAGTCACAACATATCACAAGGGAACATTCTTTAATAGTTCCAAAACTATCTATTATATCAAAGAGATCCTACGTTCGTAAGGAAACACTTATTGCACTAGGGCGTCAAAATGACGACGTCATTATAAGATTGGCAAAATAGACGTATATATAAATATTTACAACGCTTTTCAATGCAACCAACGCGTTCTGATAGATAAAGTACTCGCGATTAGGTGATACTAATCAACCATTCTTCAGAATCGTTTTACTTTGGGTTACTTTGATTTGGAGTGGTAGAAGTAAGATTTTCGACTCTAATATGCAGAGAAGGGTACGATTCATCTGGCATTAGCGGTGTCCGTCTCTGGCCCATCGTGGTACTCGTGGAAACAAGGGACGATGCATAGATTGGTTCGGCATTCAGGACAATGGTATTGCGTCTTCCTGCGTAGAATCCTCCCGCACTCATCCACTGTGTTCCAGCAGAAGTTGCAGCTGAGCGGCGGCCCGGACCTGACGGCTGGCGTATGCCGGACCCGCTGCGTCTGCCCGGCCGCATCCGGAGCGTCGGAACCGGATGTTGATCCTTGCCGGTCAATCACGGTTACTGTACGAATGAGGAGGGAGCGGACTTCTTGATCGTCTGTTCGTGTCCGTCTCTGAAATTTTTGAATTTTTACTGATTACCCCTCAATATAATAATCAAATACTAATAATTTAAGATATTTTTAACAAAAAACAAAAACCGACTTCAACCCTATAAATTTTTTTTTTAATTGGTGTCGAGACGAGTGACGAAGAAGGCGTGGGCCGCGGGGGCTGCGGTGCGCCGGGTCACCGGCGATCGCCTCACTTGCGAATCGAGCAGCTAGGCACCGGGCGTGTCCCATAGTTAATGTTTTTTACTCACCAGTATTATACCTATGGAAATATTCCATTTGTTTTATTCCCAGTTTCCTACGTTTTAGAAGCTAGGACAGTTAGGGAGATATTAGCTCTGCTGCTGCAGCTTCAATTGGCATAAGAAAAAAATGGAAATAAGTGTAATCCGAACGGCATACCTGTAAACATTTTCTTTTTGTTTTTGTGTATTTTTACAAAAAGCGCTCGACATATTTCGATAAAAATTTAATGGGACCATCTGTAAAGTATTACCTATCGAACAAAAAAGAATTTCTCAAATCAGTCCAGGCGTCTTCGAGAAATCGGGGAACACACATAAAACAAAAAACATTACGACGAATTGTAAACCCCCTCCTTTTTTTGAAGTCGGTTAAAAACGGATTAAAATGAATATTAAAGGGCCTCCCATACAACAAACATATTTTCTTTGCCGGTTTTACCCGATAGTCTAATGTTATACAGATACTGGAATGGAACCTTTCGTGCGGGACTTAGACTCGCACTTGGCCGATTTTTTTATTATGTTTTTATAGCGGCAAAAGATGTACAATTTCTTTTAAAAAATCATGTTTCTTTCATACGGTTCAATAGTTAGAGCCCTGTGACAAGGACGGACATCGGGGGCTTGGTAATAAGTGCCTTTTACCCTTTGGGTGTGGATGTCCGAAAGTGAAGTAGTTAGACAGAAAACTTGGTAAGACAAGATAATGGCAGGTGATTCGTTAGGCAAAAGATCGAAATGGATGGCATTATTGAAGGAGAACAAAGACGATGCACATGAAATCTTTTACGAGAGCTGTCAAATAAATATCTTGTTATACGTCCATCTTGTACATAATTAAAATCCTAGGCTCAGATAAAAGAAAACCTTACTTCATCGTGTTTGGGCGCGTACTGCGGGTAGGAGTCGTGTTTCTGCAGCGGTGGCGCCGCGGACGACGGCACGGGCTCCGACACCTGCTTGCGGAGCTCACGCTCCTCGGGCTGCACGCGACTCTGCCGCTTGAAGTACTTCGACCGGCGCAGCCGCAGCCCGGCCTGCTCGTGGAATACGTCTGAGGAGGATGCGACGAATCGGTTATTTTCCATCAATGGACCTATAGTTCTCTCTAATGAAATGAAATACTTTATTAATTTCTGTTGCGTCTTATACAATTAGATTTTATTTAACCAGAATATTTTTTTAATTAAAACTAACGTGAGATGTTAACATTATTAATATGTAAAATACGGGTCACTCACGTATGAAGTCTGCCACAGTCCGACATGTTTCAACCTCATCCGGAGGTCTTCAAATAAAATACTAGGTACTTTGTTCATTACCATAGGATACGTATCAAGGGAATTCTAAGATGCTAACGCTCAAGAAGCGCAGAAATGCTTTCTATATTATTAAGCCTTTCCACAACGAGCTATAATTATAAGGGAACGTAAGTACCTACGATAAGTAAAAGCCGTGATCCCTTTTTGCAAACTCTACCCATCCCTGCCTCCGTCCGTGACCACCAGTAGTAATACCTTGGTATTGTATGGTGTATATATATGGGTCTTGACCCATCGTCTCGTTTTTAAGCAGTAATGTTTTTTTATTCATTTTTGAAGACAATTGCTATTTTTCTTTTCTAATGTCTAATGATAAATAAGCCGTGATTTTACGTTCTTCCATTCGAATATAGCTCGAAATAGTTCAAAATTTCAGAATATGGACTATACTATACGTGACTAAGAACGGCACCCCTCACCCCTGTGACAAATCGTGAAATATATTTTGAAGAACCTTTCCCTCCCCTAAACATTTAGGGTAGTATGGGCATGTTCCCTAATATCTATTTAATTCAAGACGACAGCTACAAGACTACCAGTTGATGAAAGTATATTCTTTCAAATTTCAGCCTACACCGTAAATGTAGCATTGGGAATCGCAATGCGGCTACTAACAGTGATGATGATGATGAACAGTGAGGCTAGTCCCAACACATAAAAAGAAAGATATTCCTCTTACCTCCGGATATATAAAACATAAAATGAATAAAGGATTTTGGGACAGGGAAGGGTAAAGTAAAAACAAATTAGTACAAAATAACCAAGTTTATTATCTATTTTGGTATAGAGTAGAACATCGTATTATTTAGTGCTACGCACAAATTCGCAATTTTTACATGGATGCGCCTCACATGTCCCAACACTTCGGGGGTTTTTAAAGGATATCTAAAATCACCATAAAATGGTAGCTGACACAGATCTGTACATTTTTTGAAGCCGAGGAGAGAAATTTATTTTTTTCCTCTTTTACTATCTTTACTTAGCCCTTACATACAAACCAATCCGTTTTTACATTGCAAGCGATTAGGGCTAACGCCACGTTAAGCGGTCGCACGCGCGGTTGTATATAAACCGGACCTGACATATTGTATTGGTTCATCCCGGAAAAATATTTTTTTTTTCCAATTTGCATCGTATCAAGGTTGGATTGCCGTCTACGGTCGCGTCGCGACACTTACTTTGCAGAGGTTCAAATTTTTTCACAAGCTTTCAAAGGTGAATTATGTAGCCAATGCCAACAGAACATGTAAATGTAATAAATAAATATCTTTTATTTTTAATATAAATAATAAATATAAATCCCAACTAATATTATAAATGCGAAAGTGAGTTTGTTTGTTTGTTACGCTTTCACGCCGTATCTACTGAACCGATCATCATGAAATTTTGCATACAGATAGGTTAGGGTACAGATAAGGACATAGACTATATATTACGCGGGCGCAGCCGCGGGTAATAGCTAGTTGAATATATACGGATAAATCACACAGATAGAGCTAGCCCCAAAGTAAGTTCTTAAATAAGACTTGTGTTATGGGATACTAACTCAACGATACTATATTTTATAACAGATAGATAAACTTCCAAGACCCAGGTCAACCTGAAAAAGATCATTTTCCATCTTGACAACCTATTTTAAATGTCCATACTTAATATTTTATGTTTATAAATAAATTCAAAGTCGGCGTCCGTCTCTGCACGGTTACCATAGAACAAATTTAGAATGATATGCAGATAGTTAAGGCGCGGGGAAGGGTATTGACCAGGGGGATCTACGTTCAATCGAGCAAAATCTAGTGAAGTCTGTCCGGGCAAATGGTATGCACACTTTGATAAACCGACGCCGGCAGCCGATAAAAGAAGTGTCGGCGCCCGCCAAAGGCGTTTTCGGCAGCTTCAAAGACTCCGCACGCGCCGTACAGACGCAATTACTTGTTGATGCGTCGCGGGACTTGCGGGGAACGGCTGTTTAATTTTGTTACGCTGCGAGTTAAGTGCATGTGAATAATTTTGTCCATAGGTTTATATGTATTGTACTAATATAAAAAAGTGTGGTTAGGTTTTTGTATTAAAACCTTTATTTTTATTAACTTTCCAAAATCGCTTGTGGGTGAACTGCAACCCATTTCCCCGGACAGACTATAGTCAATAAACATTTAATCATTATATAACTGAATGGGCTTTATTTTACTTGTGGTTGCGATGGAATATCGCGCGATCCAATGCGCTGATCATCCCCATTGAGGCAATTTTGTATGGACGCGCGTCCCGACCGCTTGACGTATTGATCTTGATATCCAATTTTACGAAGTAGTGAGTACAAACTCAGACATATTACATATTTGCTCAGGTAGCGGATGTATTATAGGTAATGTAGAGAAAACATTAAAAAATTGCCAGATTATTTACATTATTTATATTTTATATTAAAAATCTGACATATAATTACAGCTGATTCCCTGAACCCGAAATGAGGCCAGTAAGCGCAATGTACAATTATTTCCATTGTTCATCATAAAGTATAATTTTATATACAAAATCAGATATACTTAGCTCATTTCACAATTATAATTATTTTCATAATAAACCATGTCTTTACATAATTGTAGAACACTTGATGCCTAGAGTCGGTAATATTTAAATATATTTTGTGACATATACATAATTTAAGTAGATCTTCTTACATCGCTTTAAAAATAATACTACTAACACATGAAGACGTGGTTACCATCAATGACGTGTTATTAACTGCATTAATATTAGAGTGTTTTCGCACTGTATCTGATCAGAACCAGAGACAATTCAATCCGAAATATATCCAAAGCAGACCGAGTTACAAGTTGGAAATTTGAGTAATCTTCAACTACAACTGCTAAATTCAAGCTGCGAATCATATGGGGTTTTTATTTATTTTTAATCACCCAGTGTCACCGTTGCAGTTAAGACAAATCTACCTACAAACATTTTATTTATTGACAGCTGTCAAGTAAAATCCCTTAATTTTGGAATAGTACAGAATTCGAGACCTTATTAAAGAAGGCTTTTTTATTATATAGGTGGAATCGTAATTTAATGTTACTCATTATTTACTTTGTTAATAAAGTTTGTTTTTATACTGAAATGTTGATAAAATTTTGGACACATAACAGACAGTAATATCAAAATTCCATTCATAATTATCTCTCGCGCTAACGTTAGTTTACTTCCCCTCGCACATTGCTGGCGCTGCACGGATATTACACCTGCAGGCCGATTTGCTAACTCGGTGTACAACGATTTGATTGTCACTTTAGCATCCATTACGGTTTTCATATCTTAAATAATAATAGTCATTCATACCGAAGCCGTAATGAATATTGAAGTTACCATGAAAATGATGTACACCGTAACTGTCAAAAGTTAGCAAATAGGCCTACTGATCGGATAATTGATATCAACTTCAAAGGAAAATGTTAAGTTAGAAAAAATTACAAGACAAACTTACGATCAATAGCACTGAATTTTGAAATTCCTAATTTACCCTCCGGCGAGTATCTTGCTCAAAGAACGCCAATACATCATCGTACATGTTTTGTTAACATCCCTGGCTAGGCCTCTCGGGCAATGGCTCCGGGTCAGTGCGTGAAATGAATCGCGGTAAAGTAATGATTAGTAAACATTAACAACGGTTCGTACATTTTCACACGTCGCATACCTCCCGGGAAGAAAACCGCACACAACTTCGTTTGTAAATCAAAGGAAAGCGCGCGCACTTCCAATGATAAAATTGCACTATTTTTTTTTTGCTAGTTAGCGGGTATTCTTTGTGAAAAATGGGAAAAGGTAGTGCGGGGAAGCGGGCACGGTGAGCAGGGCGGGCGATGCGCCTGATTGGTTCTCCTTAGCTCAGCTTTGACGCTAGTTATCAATGAATGCCCAATGCATAAAACAAAAACATGTGACGATAATTAATTGTACGTCCACATTTACTATTATCAAGCGCTAACCAGTTATCTCACTTTTTTCGGGACAATTTTGGGTTTTCGATTTTTTGTCTTTTGCGCTTACGAATATGATCATTAACGGGTAAACAATGCCCCATTTTAGTTATTGTACTATTCCAAAAATAGTCGTGTATAATGGAGAATATGCATATATTTTATTCGTTTTGCTATGGAAAAAGCTCCTAAAATAGGCACACAGTGAAAAATTACCTTAATAGTGCAAAATCTCTGACATATAAACGTTGTAAAGTCACATGTTTTGGCAAGTCCATTAATACCTTGGGCTTGGCTTTTCTAATATACACTCAGTACAGTGATATCTTACAGTAATATATTTTTTAATTTATTCATTCTTTTGACGTGGACTTGCCCAACGAACTTTTTGACAAATTTATCGTACAAAAATTTAATCACTATTAAATTAAAAAATTAAATCAGCGCGCACTTGGTTCTATCCGACCTCTATCATCCTAATTTATGAAGTAAGGTAAGGAGCGAACAAAAGGTCCCTGTGTGCTGTTCTTACTATAGTCCTCACGTCATGAACTGAGGCGTAGGGCCATAAACGTCAAAGAGGGTAGGAATGTGCAATGTGCCCGACCGGGTTATCGATAATCAGCTACCTGCGCTGCGCACGTGCACTCGATGAATCATCGTGCCCCTCATTAGCGAAATACAGATGAAGTGATACAGTGTACTATAACTGCGGCTTCTTAGGATGTGCTTCGGACAGAATTTAGTCTGATTCCAATGAGTGGACACGCTCTAGGTTATGAGAAAATGGAGAAGTAAAGAGCGGAGCTACAAATGCACCAAAAATAAACTTGTAGCAGTCCTCACAAGACCCACCTACTCGTACGATGGTTCGGACTGTTTTTGACTTGACCACAGAATGATCAAACTAAACCACAAAATAAAATGATTGCGCTCCATTTTTTCTTCCCGCAATCCCAAAAATGTATCATGACTGCTGTTCTACTCAACGGAGCAGAGATGTGTTTCTTTAAAGCTCCTCTAGTCTGTAGCGTTCTACTCGTACTCGCAGTACATTCGTAAAAATTATCGTTCCTTTTCACACAAAGGTATATATTATCCCGAACACATACCATCCTGACTTTTCTATTCTGATTGGAAACCGATAACATACAGTGAATAAATTCCTTGCGAAGCTTTTGGCATTTTATTCCAAATACCCAACCGCTACTATCTCATTCACAGAGTAGGGAGTTTTGCTACCAGATCAGAACACATCTTCAATCCAGTAGAAAAGCAGTCTTACGGCAAACATACAACAGACATGGTCAGGTTATCGGTGTATCGCAGAATGCGTATGTCACAGGTCTCGTCTCGATGTGAACCGACCCCTTTGATTTGTTCTCTTGATTTAAGTACACTTTATAAATCTTAGTCTTATTACATATCAGAGATCTCTAAGAAATACTATTACGTATTAAAAAAAATATAATATTTCAATTCAATTAATTAAAAAAAATAATACGTTAAGTATACATTCCTACCCTCACGGTAATCTTATACATAAACACTCAACGAATCTGCAAGATATTGTATTGCCATCTTTTTCTATTCACAACACAAACGCGGCCTCCATGCGACCTATAAAATCTTAACAGGCAACCATAGTTCGCAATAAAGCATGTTACTAATAAATGCAACCCTTTTACTCGGAGATAAGAGGTCGGGGTCGACAAAGTTTATATCGCGTTAGATACTCCATCGAATCAGTGGCACCATCTTTCTTGATTGCGTAAGCTTTGTGGCCATTGTGATGAACAAGTACATGACAGACCGACAGAATTACCTATTCTGTAGTTGTTTATCCATCCATCCATCGATCAGGTCTTTTTTAGTCTCCACTGCAGGAGCACGACCCTCTCTGTACTACCACAGCAATATATTAGCCAGAGTAGTCAGAGAATTATAGTTAAGAATAATATATTTCTTTTTTATATTATTTTATTAAGATGGTATCATTTAACTGAATAGGCCTGAACAAGTTCAACAATAGTAGAAATTCACAATCCAAAAGGCATTATTTAGAAATAGCATGCTTTACGATTTTTCTGGTTCAAACTTTCCAACGACCGGTACTAATATGTTATTGCTATTTTTTTCCACTAGAACAAATAGGCTAGCTCTCAATATTCCATCGGCAGATACAGAAGCCTATATCGACTTTCGCGTAGACAATTTTTTGTTCGTATTATTAACACATCGTTGTAACATATTTATCGATATTGTAGCCTAATATAATTTATAAGGCTTCTTTCCATTCTATTGATATTTTCTATACCACCTACAATTAATAGTTCGGCAGAATCACTTTATGATATAGCTTACTGCAATATTACACAAGTTATTGCTAACGGTAACTGATTAATTCGGTCACTCAATCAAGCTGTCTGAGGCCGGTAGCGCACTGGAGCGGCGAAAGGTGAACTGTGAAAAAGTTTTACGAATTGAGAGTGAAATCATACAATGAAAAGCATCGATGGCATATCTCACAAAACACAGCGTAATAAAAAGACCGTATTTTTAATTCTGAGCTCGATTTCTGATGACATTCGAAAGAATGTGCTGTCTTATAACTGGTTGTATTCATTGATCAGAGTAATACTTAATACTCTGATTAAACGTGTGGTACGCGCTGACTACTCGTCATTATTAGCTAAATGGTCACAATTACTTCGATAATAGTTTACACGTTTATTCCACAAAACAGGCTACCGGCCACAGATCAATATTATGAAAAAGAGATTAAATGCTCCTCAATACCGCTCCGTACGCACCACTACCGAGCCAATAGAACCACAACCATATTGTAACTGTTTTATGACGCAATGCACGTAGCTACGCGACAATATTGCTAACGCAAATCTTTTTTTGGGAACATGGTAAACTTTCAAATAAATGCTCGAAGGCCTTAAGGCTATATGAATTTTCCGGGGATCAGTGCTGCTTCCTTTTGTAATAAATTATTTGAATATAATTTGAACAGTTTTATAGGGCCTAGAAATACAACATTTTAAAGGACATCTCTCTTTCTTTCAAATAAATTATTTCGAGGCCGGGCAGCACTGGACACAGAAAAATTCATGTTTTTCCCTCCTTAAATCGCTTTGTTGTTCTATAATACTTATAGCGGCCAAAATATATCATATTAATTCGTACATTAATTTAAATAAGGATAGACCACAGCCATACAGAGATGGAGAGGCAGACTTGGTAAAATTGCTAGGTTTCTAAGAACTACTATATTTTTGCCGGTAGGTACATCTTCACATATGTTTACCACTATTTTTGTTAATCGATAGACGAAAAATCGTATTTAAATCAATACAGTTTTGCAAAATATGATTACAACAAAAAAAATATATTCAGAAATAAATTACTTCTTGCTAGGTCTATCCTCTTTAGAACTATGTACAACCCTTACAAAACATACAGAAATTATATCAATAAACATACATCTGCGGTGTTACAATGGCACTTATTATTATTAAATTAGAATTGATAAGAAAGTCACGATTTCTACCAGTCTTCCTTAAAACAAATCGATTGATACATTACAACTAACTTATATACAATTATTATTATATATATATTTACAATCATTACTTGATTAAAACTAACGTGAGATACAGATATTAATATACTATATACGGGTTACTCACGTATGAAGTCCGTAACTATGTGTGTAGTAGACACAAGCTCGTGTCACTCGCATGCATTAGGGACATATCGAGACTAGATCAAGTCTCGATTCTTTTTCGCCTTTGGATAGAATCGAAACGCATCGACTAATGACACCATAAGTGACTTACCCGTATATCGCATATAATAATAAAAATTACTGCTTCTGTCACCGAAAGTTTCACAGTAGGAAAAATCAGTCCAAAATTAAAGAGATCGCACATATTAATAAAAGCGTCGTTGTTCTTAACGAAAGTAGCTAATACTTCTTACTAAGTATGAAAGTAACAAAATACTGTTATCTAAGAACACCCAAAAGCTTACGCTGTATTAAAAATAATACAATATTACAAAATTACCTCGAAACTATTTCAAGTGTAAATGATGCCGAGCAAGTTTTTGTATTTAACGTTTTTAGGGTATTTTTCATATATCATTGTAAGTTCCAGTTTCACTTTTGTTTAACCTCATATACCATAGAAAAGTCTTATATTGGAAAGGCCAGATCAGCTAAGGCCAGTTTGGAAGTAACATTTGATAAACCAATCATTGAATACACAGTAAGCAATTGGTAGTCGGCGACCTACTAATCCCACAAGTTTTCTGCACCGGAGACATAACTTGAATTATTTGAGAAGAGTTTGCACAGTATAGCAATCATTCTGACTACATGGCGTTACGACAACAGCACGCTCTCTTTTGCTGTCAGGCACCCCATTTATTGTTCTAATGTGATGATTTGCTGGGCATCACGCGGTGACCACCTTTTCAATCCGATTACATGAGGCTTATTTAATACTAAGTCTGAATAGAATAATTTTCAATTGATTTAGTCTGTCATCGATACAGAATACTTGATGGCTATAAAGCTTATTTATTATGGTTCAGTTCAGATGCCTACGTAACTATAAATGCATGGTTTTACATCAATTGCCCCTATAAACTTAACTTAGGCTACAGTGCAAAAGAAAGATATAAAATATTCTAATACAGTTAATTGTGTCCGAAGATTTTCAATTCAGTATAGAGATTAAACTCGATAAGATTTATTTCCAATAATAGATTGTAAGACTGCGAGCTGGCAAAGAATCAGAGTAAGTTCTTCAGGTGTGAAAACTTCTGTAGTTATATACGTACTGGTAATAAAGTATGTATACTACATACATAAAACACATTTAAACGCGAAAAAACATTACCCTCCGGCTGACTGGTAAAAGTAAGAGATATACATTCAAACGTTACATACCTCCTATAGCTTGAAGACAGTCCATTTCAAGTCAGGTAATAAGTAATGTCATTCATCCCTTCATTCATATTAATCACGTTTTTATCCCTTGCATGGTAGACGGAGTATTATATAGGTAACAGGGTAGTACATAATAATTGTATTGTTGACTCGTACTCGTACTATACAATATTTAGAATCGTCAGGTACGTAGAAATAACCCCTGAGTTTATCTGGCTATTTGCAATTGTTCGTTTTAAGTTCGGCTACCATTTATACTGGTTTGATCGGGATCTTTTAGTTTTATAACTTTGAATGTTAGATTTCAAGCCGGACATAAAAAATTGAAATTGCCATTTCTTGTTCAAAAATTACCCTATAATCTTTGTGCTCCCAAAAATAACCGTTACTTTTAGCCAGAATAAGACTATATATTTTAACTGCTCACCAAGAATAACTACCAAGTGTCATATTGCCTGTAAAAATTTGCTCGGATTTTTCGCTAGCTCTCCGGCATTGTCACGTAAAACGACAATAATTTCGTAACATGTCGACATTTCACACTATCATAGTCAATCTCTACACCAATTAGTCGTTTTTTATTTACTTGAGGCACTGCCCACGTGGTAGTTTAGATAAAAATAAAAGCTTAAAATAAATATAAATGTAATGATAACAACGTGATGCCAAAAAGCAAATCACATTTGGGTCAACACAACTACTTTTCTCTGTATAGCCGTACATTTTTAGTGAAAAATAGATGTACAAGAAGTGATATAGATTTTCAAGGATTACTTCGTCCCTACATTTGAAAGACGCATTATAAATGAATGGTTGTTGGTCCCCGAACATCACTAAAGATGAACACGAGTGACATACATAATTTTTCAAGCACCTGTGACAAACATAATAGAAAAAACAAATAATTTACCGACATGAGCATTTGCATTTTGTGCCCTGTTTTGTAATTGTTTCTGCTATAACTTTTTTATTAAAGTATTTTACTTAATAATACAGAGAAATATAGACGTGTGACCTAGCTGATCTGAGATATGTGTCAATGGAGAACATGCATAATGTTTTTTATGCTATATAAAAACCTCCCAGAAATAGGCACATCAGTGAAAAAAAAAATGTCTACTCTAACAACACTGTGATATAAACGTTGCAAAGTGACATTTTTTGGGCAAGTCTATTAACGCATCCATCCACCTTGATTAAACCAGACACATGTCACGTCGGCACGCATTCTGCGTCTAAACGTACAGGTGATATGATAAGCTTATTCGGCAGCTATGTTAAGTATTGCATTGGGAATGGCCTTATAACAAAGTTGCCATAAGTTAAAGAGATAAGTTGATACCACTAATGGACTTGCCCAACTTTAAACAAACACATGCATCTTCCCAATTGGAACAGAGTGCGGGTAGAGATCAAACGATTGGTTCTGGCCCGTCTACGACGGCATACACACACACCTCTGGCTGTCACCACACTTGCGAATTGATAGAATAGTTTTCAAAACTTGCTTGTGGAATTCGAATATTCCATTCTGATATTTTGCGATCTTTTGACTCCGCCCCTCCTCGTAAGATAAGTAAAGATATAGTACTGTATCTGCATTTTGTTGTACACGTTAATCTCAACTATGAACGCTAGATGCGAATACCGAAACTTCAGGTACAATCAACTTCCTTCGGATATTATTTTGACATTTGTAACAAGTATCCATTGTCACGAATTTCACCATTAGGGGTCTCAGATGGGCAACATCCATTTCATCATATTTTAGGGCGTAAGGCACAGGTATAACGCCGAAAATTTTTCATACAAAATGTAAGCAATCGAGAAGTTTTGAATTATACTCGAGTGAAGCAGCGCAGGACCGTCCCACGCGACGCTACACAGAAAACTACCATGTTTAAATTGAACCCCTGCATTTTTATGTTCTATTCAGACGGTATAAAATGCGACTATATTGTAGCCTAAATATAAACAAAGTTTTCTATAATATCTATCAATATTCGCAAATGTGCACACAGTGATACATTAAACATATTAGATGCCTTGCACTAGTACTAAACGAATATACTCGTTCTATTCATAAACAAATAAGTATTAAAAAAAAATATGTACAGGGTAAAACAATCACATTTTTGATCGACTGGGATTATTGTAAATCTTATAAAAGGGCTCTATCACTATAATATTTGACTCACTCAATTGAGTCATGTCCACTTAAACACAATCTAAAGTACCTACTTGAATGTAAGCAGTTCACTAGGTGGTCATATAAAAAAAACCTTCCCTAAAACCCAGCACGTGACAAAGAGCGTCTTTCAGTCATACATAACACACATCTTTGTGGTCTGTTACTTATCATGATTTAAATGTACCTCAGAACAACCAAGCAATTAAAACAAACACACCAAAAGACGCGCGTTGCCATGATTACAGGATATTGTAAACATATCAAAACGCTTACTTGATGCTGATTTCAAAAATATATCTAAAGCGTAATTTTTGGTGGCTGCTAAATAAGGTATAAAAATGTAAAAAATACGAAAGAATACTATGAGAGAGGTAGTTTTGAATAACTGAATGTTACCTGCCATTCAAACGCAATGGTTAGAAGCAGGATGTTCGACTCGCAAAATGTCATGTGAAAAAATAAATTCCAATTCGCAAAATTAACTGTTTTTGTGAAATACTAAATATGTATGTAATGACCACTTTTGATTTATATTTCATTTACAAATTTATTACGTATGGTAGGTCACTCTCGCTGAGGGAAAAAAGCCCTCAACGCGACTAGTAAATGAACTACAACGAAAAATTATATGTTTAGCTGCCTTGTTGTCTTTGTGACGTGACCAATAAGCACAAGAGATGATACGATAACTTTTTATGCCAGTTGATATGAATTTCGTCCCATAAAATTTTGGAAATCGGACATTCTACTTCTAACTCACATACTGTCGCTTACAACTATCGCGAAGCTCGGTGACGCGCGGGCGTCGCACTATAATACAATACAAATTCGCTATCACATTTCATTTCACGTATAGTACCCTATTTGTGCACGTCCGTTCAGTACCGATTAGTTCACAACTTACGGCGCTACTGAGATCTGTCAGTCTTAGAGAATCGATAACGGAAGTTGGTGAGCGGATAGTTCCGCCGAGGTACATATTCAACTTTAATAAAAAGCTTTATGGCGTTACTCTCGCTTTTTGTAAAGCAACACTGCCTCAATGAGGGCTTTTTGAAATAATAAAGAGGGCAGCACTGAGGCGTCGGATCGGGTAAGCTGTTGTTTGTTGTATGAGAGCGGCTTATTGGACCCTCCGTTACAGTGCTGCCATCTCGTGGCAATCATTCCAGAAAACCCTCATTTATTCGATTTGGTTCAACTGAACGAAATTACATAACAAGCGATAAATATAGATAAAATCAATGATCGTTATTGACGCTGTCGCTTGGTGTAATTAGTAAATATATCCGTAGTTTTTCTTTTCGTGCATACAAAAGCGTAAACACTTTGGACCACGTACATTTTTACTTAATCCCCCGCGAAAACTAGCAGAAAATAGATAAAGTTAAAATTGATTTAATGTCTGCCATATCGTATGTATAAAACAGACCAAGCATACATTCTAAATAATTTTTATCATTTTTTATGGTAGAAGCTCCTTATGTATAAAAATGCATTTGGCATCACCCGTTACGAATTCTCTAAGCTAGGAATATGGCGAGGGGGTTCACAGCGGCATATGCATGTAGAGGTCGTATCGAGGCGTGACGGCTGCGGCGGGGGGAGGGGCGGCGGGCGCGGGGGGAAGCTCGCCGCCTCCCCACTCTGGTCACAACGAGTAGGATTCGTCGTGCGCCGCGCCGCACGCCGCGTTCTATTGAATCGAGTTAAAGTTCACTCCTAAGATATTCAAGGGCGAATTGTGTGGCACGCCCTGCAGCGGGAAGTCGAGGGGACGGCTGTCGATGAAGCCCACGGGGACGGGGTGCGGGGGGCAGAGCAATGCCATCTGCTGTTCATGTTGTTGAGGCTCTTCTTTGTGCTCGAGCGGAGGCGTTGCGTGTTCGCGCTTGATTCGACTGCGGATGCTCGGCCGATTATTCGGGTAGCCTTTCTTTTTATATTCTAGCCATAGCGTCCGGTTGTTTACGCCGAAGAGCCGCGCAGCTTTGCAGAAACCGATGCCTCCAAACCGAACCGCATCTAGCGCGCGTTGGAACTTCTCTTCTGACTGTGGATTGGAAGTCCGCCGGCGCTTCTGAATGATCTGCTGCTGTCCCTGAGGCGTCTGCTGCTGCTCGGGCACGCAGCTGGGGCCGGGCGAGGGGCCGGGCACGCCCAGCGTCTGCCCGTACGCGTTCATGTCCCCGGTGACATGTCCGCCCATCACGTTATTCATGTACATCCCGGAGTCCTGCTGAAGGCCGGCCCCCACGCACGCGTTATACCGCGGGTATGTGTGCTCCATCATACTCCACTGACCTCCTGGGAAGAGAGATAAATGATTTTGTATTACATCTCTAGATATAAACATACGCATTTTGACTAATTTGATATATTACTACTGTTTTTCATTGATCTCCCTTCCCTGAAAAACAAAGTGCGGCCCGGTACTAGTAGTCTATATAACATAACACTATTTCTAATTATTTCTACAGGTAATGAATTTAATATGTGATGTTTTGATGCTACAAATCAAGTGCTACAATGACTCGATCCAATATAAAACGACTTAATACCTTGAACTAGGCAAAGTAAATAATGACAGGCAGGCATAACTTCGGATGGGATCGATTCGGATTTTGAGTAAATGTTTTATTACAACCACAACATCAAGCCTTATTAATTATATATTGCAAAAAAAATCACTTCTATTTTCGCATTTTACCCTAAAGCTAAAACATTTTAATTTGTAAATATTTATTTCAAACATATATTTTTACTTTGGTGATGGTATTGGCCAAGTATACCGCTATGAGTACCAAAGCCGTACGTAAATATAATTTCATCGAAATTGGAACAGACATGTAACTAACTAAATGCGTGAAAAAAAAACGTGTGCGTGTGATCTGTTATCCATTAACTTTTATAATATCAAAACTTTAAATGAAAAAAGCAAGTTCCTGCATGCTTCCATAGGCATGGAGTTTGCTAGTTGTTATCGATGGATAGCAATGTCAATATAGAAATAAATGCTTAATGTTTGTAAATTAAATTTTCCATCAACTTGCAACAAAGCATGGAAAGAAAGGTCTTAGAACAAATACCCATGTCCAATGTTGACATGTATAAGTTGATTTCAATTCATTACTGTTGCACTGTTTGCATATTGCTAAAGTGCATTTTAACACCGTACTTACTTGATCAGTGATAACTCACCTTGAGCCATTGTGGCTGGGTTGTTGTCCATGGGTAGCGGCTCTACGTTTAGATTGTGAGGTTCCGTCGTCTGCAACAACAGTATACTTCTTTAAATGACAGAAATGCAGTAACAATAGCTTTTCAGTTTTTTTTTGTAGAAACCATGTGTCCCATGTGCCTGCTGACATTCCGTCAACTTGGCACTATGTGATTTTATTTTCATACGAGTTAATTATTCACTAGATTGTAAAATTGAGAGAGCACTTAGTAAATCCATTTCATCATTACGCACAATTGTTATTTTAATGCAAGCCGGCACACATTTATATTAATACCTATTATTTTTTCACTTAAAATGCACCCGTCGACTTCTTCTCTTGTCAGCCTTGAAATGAGACTACATATTTGCAATAGCCAACTATAGTAAAAGTGGGCCAAAAGAATAAATTTTAAATTGTAACTAAATAACTATAAGGTATAAAATCAAATAATTCCCGGCAAATCATGCAGCAAAGGCGAAGAAAAAACTGTCCTTACCTGATAAGGACAGTTTTTTCTTCGCCTTTCACTCAACCATGGGACCTCCCTAAGGTCCATCAAACGGTCCTTTTCAGGACGCATCTAACGGTCTTTTTCAAGACTCCTGCCCCTGTTCTACTGAAGACCTGAACACATCGGCCCAACATACATGCACAGGCCAGATCACACCTCGAAGTCCAAGTAGTGACTACCTATGCATTGGAGAGGTGCTGAATATAATTCAAATTATTGTCTAAGGCCTATCATAGGCAGACCTCGAAATTTGTCAAGTCTTGACAAATTTCGAGGCACAAGGCTGACATTCTACTGCTTCAAGAGACTCACGTAGATGAGAAAACGAACGAGCGCCTTAGCATACCTGGCTATGACATAGTGTCATTCAAACTGCACAACAAGTATGGCCAACATGCGTCAATTCACAGCTTTCGCACGACATCACATTACACCCGGATGTGAGTTTTTGAATGGATTGACAGCCTTACTTTCACTCTATGAGTCTTGCTGCATTGAAAACCATTCGCAAATACAATACGAAAAAATAATTTCACTAACAAATTTTGACCGAACGTAGCCCTTAAATATCATCAACTATTGACTCAAATTTTTGAAGAGCGATAGGTGTCTTTGGGAATTCAAATTCTAAGCCGGTCAGTATTGAGTTCGAAAGAAAGAAAAAAGCGACGGATTTTTGGTATACCTGTTGCGCATTATCCAGTGTCCTCTCATCCTGGAAATCTCGCCTCTGCCGTTGCTGAGGCAGACTGCTCAGAGTGATGGTGTCGCCGCGGACCAAGTCAAGCTGTGCAGAGTCGTCTGGCCGTCCCTCTTCCTGAAGCAGTTCTAGCGGCGTCGACCCTGTTGAGCTTTTCCTTCGCCTGGTAAGAATAAAAATTCATGGTAATTGTTTTGATTCATGTTGTTTTAGTATTTTAAAATATGCAGCAGTCGCGCCACCCCTTCTGTTTGTTATAACAAACTAACTGGTAGAGAGCCGCCTATTCCATCATAGCTTTCAATTTCAACACCAAGTTATATCCCTAAGTAACTTGCCAAACAATTTGGCAAAAGGCGCAAACCCAAGAAAAGATGAATTGATTTTGTCTACCTGTCATTCAATCAGGGATGAAACTGTGCGAAGAAAATCTAAAGATAGAGCATGCTGCTGATTTTCAAGCATCACAGCACTGCACAACTTCATGTGACAAGATATTATAATTATTTTAATTTAAAAAAAACCGACTTCAAACAGCACAGGAGCTAAAACGCAAAAAATTATAAAACATGTACGTACAACAAAGTCAATTAAGTATATAAAAAAATGATTTCCCTCAATTTTTCGAGGATCCCTCTATACCTACTTGGTGCAACGTTCCAGGTAAACAAGAATTTCTTAAATCGGTCCAGGCGTCTTCGAGAAATAGGGGAACATTCATAAAAAAAAGATTTCGACGTTTGAGAACCTCATCCTTTTTTGAAGACGGTTAAAAAGGGCGATTTTAACAGTTTAAGACACATTATGAAGATTTCCAGCTCTCTCATCCTAGCGTGTTCCCATTGCTTCCCCTCCCACAGAATTAATAATAGTACTACCCCTGCTAAACTACTTCGGAACCCTGAGTCACCTTTATCGATCATAATGAAGCGGTTGCTAGATAGCAGTGCTAATAACATTACCTTTTCCGCTTGTTGTTGGGAGAGGCAGCCGGCGAGGCGGAGTGTCTCTGCGAGTCAATGGAGTCTCCAGGCTGGAACTCGGCCGAGGAGCCCTGTGCTCGTGTCAACGATGTCGAGTCCGGCATCTCTGTGAGCCCTTTGATTTTGAGCAGCTTTGCCGTTTCCAGCACCTGTAATATATTTCACAAACAATAAAATACCACCTGATTTAGAAACTTCTTACCTAACTAATTTAGCAACAGTTCTATTTCCTCCAATAGTAGCTTAAATTAGAACAATTTAGTATCAAACCCATAGCATATTTGATATCCACTAACAAACAAGCAATCTTTACGAATTTTAATGAAAAAGCGCAAAACTTGCAATTTGTTTGTTCAGTATCGAGAGTAAAATTGATTTCACTAATAAAAATAGGGATAAAAATTGAACCAAAACGTATTTTACTATGCCGTGTTTGATCAATATATGTATCATGCGGAGGCACGCGAAGCGGCAGCGTCTCTCTAGATGGCGCGATAATTTTTTAATTTGCAACAAACACATCAAAACAAAAAAAAAACCGTAATTAAATAATCCGCTAAAAATTAAATAGGTATATCAAAAAAAATTAAAAAAAAAATACTTCTTTATAATTTATAATAAAAATAAGTTGGAGTCTGAGGTTCTGCGCTTTTTCATTAACACGTTGTATAAAAAATGCAATCTGTCTGATACCTGAGGCAGCTGTTCCTCTGTGACATTGACTTCGCCATAATACATGAAGTCGACCATCGTCCGCAAGTCCGAGAATGTGACATCCTTCAGGATCACTATGGGGTGCCGCGACGGATTATCAACGAATAGTGCCTGCAAAATAAATAACTTTCTTCATAAATTAATTTCTTCCTTTCGTGCAAAAGGGATTTTCCTATAACTATCAGAGTTTGAAAGGTAGATCAGTGATATTACTGAATTTATGACCTACAATGAATAAATGAGTACACACCACATCGCGAGCACCAAGAGCTCCTGTATAAAAAAGCTTTTAGATAAACCTTGCTATTAAGTATTAGAGTTTTATTCCCTTGCATCACAAAATATGCTGCAAAACTTTTTTTCACAGTTTCAAGGTGCTACAGAACTTAGTACTTGACATTAATATCATATCTTATACCTAAGCGTCACGAGACCGAAACGAAAACGAAGTCTTAAGGGTACGCTAGTCAGGTGTTTCACTATACAAATTCTGTAGGGTGATGACTCTCTGTTCGGTATTTTCGTTTCGATTACGTTTTCCACAAGCTAAGCAAAGCATATAGCTATATATATGCTTATAAAATTATCAAAGAGACCTCTTCAACCCGTCTGGTCAGCGTGGAGAGTGTACGTAAAATCCTCTGACTGCTCTGGCTAATATTGGCTCTGGTGGTACAGCGAGGGTCGTGCTCCAGCAGTGAAGACGAAAAAAAGACCTGGCGAAGAAACACTGACCTGGAAGTATGTGCTGCAGGCTGAAAGTACTATCTTGTGCGCCTGGAGCTGCTTGCCCTCTGCCGCCAGCGTCACGTCGACCAGCGTCCTCGTGGTGAGCAGCGTGGTGAACGTGGATATGAAGTTGGGCTGGTGGTTGTTCCAGCGCAGGCTGTACTGCTGCGACATGGCGGTGGCTGTGCTGGAACTAATCAAAAGATATGATTATTATAAATTAGCTTAGAGTCTAACATTTGCTTAACATTCAAGATAAAATCATTATCTGATCGTTTTCCTAGTTCCAAACCTAGCCAATGTGGCTGTTTTTTCAAAAACTATAAGAAAAAAGTTTATATTCTCACTTAACATTGTGAACAGTAGTGCAAAAATATCTTCATGGGTGGCTAGAGTTTTAATCAGTTTATTTTAAAAATTAAACAAAGTAACATTATTATTGATCATCTACAGAAGCAAACGATTTAAAACACTTTTGAGTGCGCAACTTTCGTCGCTTAAAGTCTGAAATAATCCAAAATTTGACTTGCAGCCGGTGGCCCAGAAAACCGCAGTTACATTACAATACATTTGAATTAATACGCCTCATACATACATGCAGTGATTCACTGCAAAACATCATTTCATACATGAACCTCATCTTTAGAGAAAGGCTGCTGGATCTATTTTGATGTGGCGACTTCACTAAACAAGCGAGTTTTCCGTATTGAAATCACACGTGTTGCTAAGTCGTTCATTCAAAAGTAGCACTAGAAGCCACCATTAGTATACTTCTAACACAGATCGACTAGTCAGATCAGGAGTGCTATTTTTGAAATGCCGTCTCACCAAAACGCAACAAGTCAGACTCGTCTCCGAAGTCACGAAATGCCAATTTGGCTTATTTTTGAAACCATCGCTTGAACTGTAGCGCTGCCAACCATAAGCGAAAAATATTTAATTTCTTATATTACGTAGAAATTTTATAAACTTAAGGTTATTAAGGATTTCTAAAATGTTATGAAAAGTAGCGTCAAATGGAAAAAAATCATGACAGAGAAACTTCAAATAACAGGCAGTAACTTTGACGTAAAGGCGTTCGTCGCCTGCGAAAAGGAGCGGTCTAAACCGCTCGCTGCAATCACTCGTCAACTACTGCTTAAAAATGAGGCTTTTTGGAAACACTCGCCTAAATCACTTGTTTAATGAGTCACGCATTCAAAAATAGCACTCCAGACTACTTTCATATATTTGAATTAATAACCCACATACGTACATACATTCACTGCAATACTTATTCAATAAAAAACTCCAGACTTGTATTCCTTGTTATCACTACTTACAGTAAGGGGTAGTTTACAAAGAAGCACGTGTGGAGTGGCAAGCAGAAGTGCTCGCAGCGGGGCACGCTCTATCTCAAACTTATTTTCTCACATTCGTTTATGATGCGGCGTGCCAGTTAGATACACTTTGGGCAACCTTAGGTGCACTAAATACTAGCTTCTTGTACTGTTTCTTAAATTGGACTATACCAAGTATCACTAAACTAAACATATAAAAAAACCGGCCAAGTGCGTGTCGGGCCACGCGCAGTGTAGGGTTCCGTAGTTGCGAATGACACCTTTGAGTTCACACTCGCACCTCACAGTTTAACGATCAAAAACATCTACCAATGAAAATTGTATGAAATATTACATTTTCGAGTACATTTTATAAGTTGGTTGCCTATAACTTTTTAGTTTGTAATTAGTACTCATACCTCTGATAGTTTTCCTTTTAACTTTAGTATATATACCACTGCTGTAATTTTTTTCACGTATCCATATATAACCGTTTAGCAGATAGAGGGGCGGACACTTACCTCTAACAAAAATTTGCACTTTAAAACCAAATATTTCGGAAACTGATCCCTAAATCGAAAAACCGGCCAAGTGCGTGTCGGGCCACGCGCAATATAGGGTTCCGTAGTTGCGAATGACAACTTTGAGTTCACACTGTTTACACTCGCACCTCACAGTTTAACGACCAAAAACATCTAACAATAAAGATTGTATGAAATTTTACATTTTCCAGTACATTTTATAAGTTGGTTGCCTATAACTTTTTAGTTTGCACTTAGTACCCAGCTTTGATAGTTTTCCTTTCAACTTCAGTATATATACTACTGCTGTAATTTTTTTCACGTATCCATATATAACCGTTTAGCAGATAGAGGGGGGGGACACGTACCTCTAACAAAATTTGCACTTTAAAACCAAATATTTCGGAAACGGATCCCTAAATCAAAAAATGGTTTTCTCAACCTCACAATATTTTTCAAAGACCTTTTTAACGATACCCCACACGATGGGTAAATAGAGAAAAAAAAATTACACCCCCACTTAACTTGTATGGGAGCTACCCAAAAAAAATTTTTTTTCTTGATTTTTTTCTACGACTTTTTTGCCATGATTAATATATACATACTCATACCAAATTACAGCTTTCTAGTACTTATAGTCTCTGAGTAAAACCGCGGACGGACAGACAGACAGACAGACATGGCGAAACTATAAGGGTTCCTAGTTTACTACGGAACCCTAAAAATGGTGTTCTCAACCTCACAATATTTTTAAAGACCTATTTAACAATACCCCACACGATGGGTTGATAGAGAAAAAAAAAATACTCCCTCTTTACTTGTATGGGGACTACCCTAAAAAAATTTTTTTCAACCTTTTTTTCTACCACTTTTTTGGCATGATCAATAGGATATTAGGTCGGGGAAAAAGTAATTTCGTATTTTATTGAGTAAAGTTGTAATCAAATATCTTTGGTAGTGCTGTATGTATCTGGCTGAATTAGATACCATCTGAAAGGTACAATTTTCAAAAATAGGTATATAGGTATATAGAAATGACCAAAATATTTTCCCTGCATTTTTAATCATTTTATTGTTTATTAAAAATGAATCAGACAGAAGAAAAATAAATTAACATTTTAAAAAGTTTATTTAAAAATAAGGAAATTATGCAAAATACGCCGAAAGTGAATTTTGATATTTATAGACATATCGCAGTCCCAGTAAGAACATCACAAAGTTGGTTTAAGCGTTTTTTGTCTGAGAATACACCTCTTTTGTATGGACGGATAAAATCTTCATACAAAATTACTTTCTCCTTGACCTAATACATACCCATACCAAATTACAGCTTTCTAGTACTTATAGTCTCTGAGTAAAATCGCGGACGGACAGACAGACAGACATGGCGAAACTATAAGGGTTCCTAGTTTACTACGGAACCCTAAAATGTATCGTAACATATACTTTTGTTATGTTAGTATACTGTGTAATTCTGACAATATTACATACACACGGTTCGAATTAATTCTCCTTTTTAGGGTTCCGTAGTAAACTAGGAACCCTTATAGTTTCGTAATGTCTGTCTGTCTGACTGTCCGTCCGCGGTTTTACTCAGAGACTATAAGTACTAGAAAGCTGTAATTTGGTATGAGTATGTATATTAATCATGGCAAAAAAGTCGTAGAAAAAGATATTGAAAAAAATATATTTTTGTGTAGCTCCCATACAAGTAAAGTGGGGGAGTAATTTTTTTTTCTCTACTTTCCCATCGTGTGGGGTATCGTTAAAAAGGTCTTTAAAAAAACCCTAAGGTTGAGAACACCATTTTCCGATTTAGGGATCCGTTTCCGAAATGTTTGGTTTTAAAGTGCAAATTTTGTTAGAGGTACGTGTCCCCCCCCTCTATCTGCTAAACGGTTATATATGGATACGTGAAAAAAATTACAGCAGTAGTATATATACTGAAGTTCCTTATAAAATGTACTGGAAAATGTAAAATTTCATACAATCTTTATTGTTAGATGTTTTTGGTCGTTAAACTGTGAGGTGCGAGTGTAAACAGTGTGAACTCAAAGTTGTCATTCGCAACTACGGAACCCTATATTGCGCGTGGCCCGACACGCACTTGGCCGGTTTTTCGATTTAGGGATCAGTTTCCGAAATATTTGGTTTTAAAGTGCAAATTTTTGTTAGAGGTAAGTGTCCCCCCCTCTATCTGCTAAACGGTTATATATGGATACGTGAAAAAAATTACAGCAGTGGTATATATACTAAAGTTAAAAGGAAAACTATCAGAGGTTATTTTTGTTAGAGGTACGTGTCCCCCCC
Organism: Rhodophaea formosa; assembly: GCA_963082605.1. Classification (NCBI taxonomy): domain Eukaryota; kingdom Metazoa; phylum Arthropoda; class Insecta; order Lepidoptera; family Pyralidae; genus Rhodophaea; species Rhodophaea formosa. Next base: position 14,774,800 of record OY720203.1, on the reverse strand, counting down.
CCTCTATCTGCTAAACGGTTATATAAGGATACGTGAAAAAAAATACAGCAGTAGTATATATACTGAAGTTGAAAGGAAAAAGGAAAACTATCAGAGCTGGGTACTAAGTGCAAACTAAAAAGTTATAGGCAACCAACTTATAAAATGTACTGGAAAATGTAAAATTTCATACAATCTTTATCGTTAGATGTTTTTCGTCGTTAAACTGTGAGGTGCGAGTGTAAACAGTGTGAACTCAAAGTTGTCAATCGAAACTACGGAACCCTATACTGCGCGTGGCCCGACACGCACTTGGCCGGTTTTATTAACTCTGTTGAAAACAGACTTATCATTTAAAATTTTATTCTGCGAGGCGAATAAAATTGATCTCTCCACACTGGACTCCGAAACATTAATGTATGGTCTTCATTTAAATAAGTGGTCCTGAACACGATCCATTTGTGAATTATGCATAGGTTGTCTTAGGCCTCGGACACGAAGACAGCGGCGGCGCGGGAGCGGCGCGTTCCAAGGCATTGATTTAAATGGACCAGTTCTCAAAGACAGCGGCGCGGTAGTGGAGTACGAGCGATGCGCGCCGGTCCAGCGGTGCCCGCGCGTCTACACTGACGTAGTGTTAGGTAGTGTTATGAATTTTATTTTTATCAAAATGATGTCCAACGACGTGGTGGAGCAAATCAACACAATGATTTTTGATTTCGTGTAAAGAGACACTAATTACTCATAAACACAAAATTTCGCCGCTCGAGCGCCGCGAGATCTACCCACTGACTTCGAGAACGGGTCTGCGTCGCCGCGGCGGTACCCGCACCGCTGCCGCTCCCGCCCCGTAATCGCTGACTTCCTTACCGAGAAGTGCATTCACGCTCTGATATAAGTATTACGCATTAAATTGATCTTCAGCATTGGTTTTACACAAAGTCTATCCAAACTCCCAACCTGCTGGACTTGTTGGCCAACTTGTTTATTTATAATGACACGAAAGTATACGATCGGAGGTACATATCGACATATAATTCACGCGAATAACGCCACACTTGACTGTTAGTCGACTTATCCGACTTCGAAACACAGGGACATACAGAAAAGATCCTCAATACAATCGTCTCGTGCATTCAGCAAAACTTTAGGTACGAGTACAATAAGTATTATTCTATCTCATATCTCAGTCCGTTGACTGTTGACATCTGTGGAAGACGAAAAAATTTTTTTTAATCTATGATCTGTGGCATACCTACTGCCGCCATTTTGATTTTTTTTCAAAATCGCGGCCAACTATTAATCGTTTATAAAGTTTTAGGATCCTCTATATCATTTTAAAGACTTATCTATGAATGGATATCCCGCACGTTTAGACTTGATGAAAAAGAAAGGCAGACATAACGAAACTATTAACTGTTTCTGTTTTTTGAAATACGACAACGGTACCCTAAAAAGAATTGGCGACTGACAGTTCAATACATTGATTTACACAAATGACTACATACCTTTCTGCTTGCACGGCTATGGTATCTTCCTTTGTCCCTCAGGCACACAGCTTACTGTAACATACATTGTAATGTTAATTTAATATTATAGATGGCTGCTATATAAAGATTTTAAGGGTTACTATATTAACCTTTTTTTAAAAATATGTATTCATGATCCTTATACTACATTTCTTAACTGTGAATCAAGATTGAGTTTCAGAATAAATTAATTTTTGTCAATCACTATTATTTGTGACATATATGTTATTTGTGACAAAAGACGCATTTTTGATTTCTATTTTTGTTTTGAAAACACTAATTATAATTTTATTATTTCTTTTAACATACCTATTGACTTTTGAAATGAGACTTAAAAAATCATTGGCACATTATTTTTAAGTACAATTTCATTCATACTAATACCATGAGAAACTAACTCAATCTATCTGTTATCAAATCATACTCATCCATAGAAATTTTATTTCCCCGTGACACATCCCAAGTATTTCATGATGATACCCCTGCCCAGCGGCAGGCCCTCGACGGCGTAATATAAAACGAGATCCATACAAATCAGTCAGTAGCTGACTTTGTATGAGAACCCGCATCTCATAGGTATGTTTAATTTTTTCATGATGAAACACGAACTAATTTATATTTGTACAATATAATACACTTTCAATACAATATAAATTACTTTGCTACAGTCGCGAAAACGCTGCACAATATATAAATAGCCTATCTCATTTACAAAACTAAACAAAATCAAACACCCTTACTGTGTTTGACTGACATTGTCAACAATTATTAAGTTTCTCTCATCAAAAGTTGAATGAGTCATAATCTGATTTGAATTCTGATACTTTGTAAATGTAATATTAAAAAAAAACTTTTTTATAATAATAATCCAAGAGTAATTTCATCAATATAGTTTTGACTACATTGATAAAATCACTATGTGTATATAGGTCTTAAGTTGAATTGGTTATGTACTAGTAGGATAACGGAACTGAGTACATAATCCCAATTTGGTTTATTACTACAAATTCAAACAAAATAGCATTTAAGGCAATGTTTCTTAGTAGAGGTAGGAAATACAAATTATACTTTTGCATAGCAGTAACATTACTCTAAACTTATATTATTCAATCAACAATATTTTTTATACATTTGCTGCCTTTGCAATCATACATTCGCTGTGATGAAGAATTAGCATTTTTATTTTCATTGACGAATAAAAGTGTTGAGGTCCAGCTACAAACTATTTTAATGATAATGTCATATGTTTAATAACTTTGTTATTTGAGGTCATTTGTGTCAGGTCTGTCATCCATGTTGTGTGTCCATTTTATTAAATGAATTTGAATATAATAGGTTTTCAACATTCTCATTGGATTGTATTGTCCAGTAAAGGGAATAAACATGAGGAAAACTGCACACCAGATGTCACTAGTGGGTGAAAATTTGTTTCATGCTTGACTACTTTAATTAATGATCTAACTGTAAGTTCTCTCTAATAAATTTATACCATTAAATAAAAAAGACAGAATTAGGTAATACATTCCAGAGCAAATCTTGACACCAACAATAAATGTAACTGCACTACCATCGCAGAAGCCGCAATGCTATTTGTGAACATACAAATTTAATAACCTAAACATTTAAGTTATTGGTCTGCTAAAGATGGCAGACAGAATATTAAAGAAATGATTTGTTAAATTTGACTTCTGTATCCTTTTCACCTTTAAGCATCCAATTAAAAAACAGGCCGTAAAAACCGACTTTTAATTTTTCAAATATACTGTTGTGAAAATTCCACACTGATAGATTCTTCTGATATTCAGAGTAGATCATGCTTTTATATTGTCAATGAATACATTTTTATTACATTAACAAAGGTGTTTTGTATTTAGTATTAATTAAATCAAAGAAATATTGTAAAATATGGTCATATGTTAAAAATTACCCTCTTCTAACACTAACCATAAATATATTAAGTAGTTAGAGAATATTGTCTACATTAGTAAAAAAAATAATATTAGGTACTAAAGCTAACATTAGATGTTTACAAACATGACACCTGAAAGTGCTTATACTAAACTTATACAGTGAACTATATTTTACTAGACTAGTAGATTCAGAGTGAAAATATTATTTAAGTGATTTAATGAGTACTATAAAATGTACAAGACTGCACATAGAAAAATAAATTACAACACTATTAGGGGGCCTATGATCAAGTGAAGTAATGACATAACAAAAACACCCTTGAAACAAAGAGAAAAGCAATACTTTCGCAAAGTACCTCGAGTAACGCCAGCTTTCAGCAAGTGTGTAATGACATAGCAGCGTCCAACTGTGCACCCTGCGTGCACTCTGTACTGCTCCCGAGTGGCAGGACCACCACATAGCCCGTGCCCGCACTATTGTCTACCTACGCATATTATCAACTGTGGCGCCTCGCGCGTCATGCTAACACATTGCACAACCTGAACACCACAACTAATCGCCTAAACACCCAACAACAGCACTCAATATCACTTCTACACCTCCACATATACAACAAAAATATTCTATTACAACAACTATGTATGAGACCATCCCGATGAAATGACATCAATCAATAAAAATGCAAAGTTCGCGTCGCGCTATTATGTAATATATAAACTTGTAACTCACCCATACTGCGTTATCTTAGCGTAATTGTGTTTTCAGTGCACTTTTAATGTATAAATGTAAGTAAATAATTAACAATCAACCCACGCTAACACATATCCACCAAAACCCACGCCGACCTGTGTTGCCAAAAAATACGACAGGCAGGAGTAACTAAAATAAATAAATAGTTTTTTACTCGTTTTTTGACGGTACAGACGAAAAAGACGCTTAGCTTTGTATTCTTGGGCTACTATTTTTGAATCTGTGACTTTGACTTAACAAGGCTTGTGATTTTTGCATAATAACTAAAATCATTCGTCAGCAAGCAATTAATATTTATAAAGAAGTAATAAAAATAAAACTGACTTAGTTTTTTCCTAATGTCTGTAACACACTTAATCTCCGCTAGGAGTAATATTGTTCTGTGCACTTAATTCTCTGTCTCAAAACTACTGCACCATTTCGATGAAACTAGCACTGTTTTTTTCTTAATTGGACTATACCAATTTCATCTAAAAAAGAATTACTGTCATCCAACTTATAGGGTTTTGAGAAATAAGCGGACAAACATACAATTAATACATAAAAAACACTTATGAAATTGGTACAGGAGTTTGGAAGATGTATACAAATGGGGGTGGCAGCACTGGCAGCCAGTGCAAAACTAATTGTAGATGTCGCTGCATACGTTCTTTCTTATGGCTGCACACTAGGCACAGTAGCGATGCCAATCATTTTATTCCTAATACTTTACAAATAGAAAGAAATTCAAGAATGTGAACCTTAAAAGCCTTTGTAAATAACCTGAAGTATTTTTGGAATCATGTTTAATATTATTCCAAAAATAATATTTAACATGATTCCAATAACCTCGCAAAACGCGGGAAATTTAAAAATTCACGAGCGGGCAATACTGTCTATAGTAGGACAAAATAGTTTTAATACTTATTACACGACTGCCCAAAGCAAGTAATGTAAAGATTTTTGAATTATGATAATGTAAACGTATTTAAGTGAATTTATTTCATACTAACTTATATAGGGCTTAATTCAATAAAATTATTATACTTTTAATATCTGGTGATGCCACTGCGGCCGTCGCCCATGCTAATTGCCTACCTTCGCTGTATCGCGAAGTCAGCAGGGTTTGTTCGTTTAAAAGTACAAGTACTACGAATTATTTATGATTGAAGACATTCTCAAATGTTACATCGATCAAAAATGTGATTTCAAGGGGCACTCTACTCAACAATACGTAAAATTTTTCTACAGAAAGATCAAACATTTATAAAATAATATGCTTTTAAGTCCATAATAAAAAGACAATGCCCAGTGTATGTAAATTCATTTATTTTAGATTCCTTTTTTTTTCTTTTTAATTATTCTTTGTTCAAAGCCTTTTTTAAAAGGGTAACAAAAACACATGGGTGAAATAAAATCAGGAATTGATAACTGTAATGTCAAAGTCATCTGTATCAGTGTTGCAACTTGAAAAATTACGGGGTCCAGCTTTCGTTGGCCAGACTATATTGTCACGAGAATGGGTTGGGGATAGGAAAGAAAAGGACCGATCTTTTGAAAAGTGCCTTTATTTATAAGCCAAGCGTGCACGGCACTCACTCACGCAAGGAATTGACAACATATACTTAACCGGAAGTGGTACTGTTTATATATGCAATCGAAAGTTCCTTGTATGCTTATACTTTCATATTTTTGTAAAATTTAAGTTTTTTACGAATTTATGAAAAAAGGTCGCAAACGTAGGATTTATAAACAAACATCTGTGCCTTATTCTCTGTCATTGTCAATCTGACGTAAAATAATGACATTGACAGGACTTTTATAGTCTGAGTTACCAGATTTGGGAAATTGTACCCGGGAGTCTGGAAAATTTCTAAAGGCCTTGCCTCTTTCAATGTGAATGATAGATATCGTATCCGTTTTCACTGTTTTTTTTATGTAAATGCCGGTCAGTATATTTTTCATTTTTTTTATGTCATAGGACGGCAAACGAGCAAGCGAGTCACCTGATGGTAAGTGATCTCCGCTGCCTATGGACTAATGTAACACCAGAGGTATGACAAGAGCGTTGCCAGCCTTTTATTTTTCCGGCGCTCTCATTCACCGAACGAAGCATAGAAGCTGTAAAGCTACTACTCAAACGTCGATTTTCTGTGAGAGTGTGGTACTTCCCCGGATGGGCCGGCCCATTCACACTACCAGCAAAAGTGATTTTCGCCGGTAGCGTGGCTCTACCACAACTATATATATTTTTCGATGTAATAATTATTTGGATTTGGTAACTTCTTTCTGTCTCAGCTGTCAACTATGTTCTTGATATTTTTACTTGTTTTGTTGAAGTTCAGAAAATACGACAGTCGAAAACATGTATCTAATTCTTTACAGACTACCTAGACAGAACCTGAGATCGTATGTTCAAAGCAATAAATAATGGTTTGGCATCAGTATTGGGCTTCACCATGGCAAATATTTTAGGCATCTTTTGGGAATGACATCAGTTTTGTAATCATTAAGCAATCAGCACACCCAAAAACGTCCCTTGCCTTGTACATTATGATTTGATGGTATACATGGATGGACTTACTTTGCCCCACATACATGACAAGAAACAAAAGGCTGCTATGGTAATCAATGTTAAAAAAAGTTCTTTGTTTTTTTGTTGTTCGATGTTTGTACATATCGTTGGATATTTTTCGTTCTCGATCGCAACCTGATAACATTGGCTTGACTTCTGGACACCGATATCTCTTCGCGTGCTGACTTGGCTTCTCAAGAGATAGTGGACTCCGAGTTCTTCATCTTTTGGCAGACCATGGATTTTCACACAGGCAGGACATTGATTTTTACCAAGACAACCAACTATGGCATTGTGCAGCCGTGAATGAAAAGTGTTTCAATAAACAGGTAAAATATTAAGAATATAGTCAACAGGTAAAAGAAATAAGCAAAACCAATTCATTTATACATCGAAAAAATTCTGGCCTGCATTTATATTTAAAAAAAAAACAGTGATAACAGATACGATATTTATCGAGGAGAGGCCTTTAGAAAATTTCCAGACTCCCGGGTAAAATTTTCCCAATCTGGCAACTCATACGGTCAAAGTCCTGTCAATGTTTTCTTCTCCTTCTCTCTTTCCTATCATTATTTTACGACAGATTGTCAATGATAAGGCACAGATATTTGTTTATAAGTCCTGCGTGTGTGCCCTATTTTCAAAAAGTCATAAAAAAAAGTAATTCTGGTTAAAAAAAATATTAAAAATATGGTAGTATATATGTCGCAGTCATCTGGTTGAATCTGCTATTCGATTAAATGACTAGCGCGTTCATTGAATGACTACGTTTAATTGAATGGGCTTAGATTAGATTAGATAGACAGGTTTGTATCACAAAAATATGGGTATCCAAGCTCCTGTCACTATACTTATAATTTTATGATTATCAATTGTCAGAACGTGACGTGTGAATTTTATAGTGCGACGCAATACGTGCGTGCGACAACGAAAACGAAAACAACCAACCAACACCTTTACGTCAAAGGAACGCCAAATCAGCCGAAAACATCGCCGCTGTACGTGAGAGTGTTCAGGGGACTCCGAGGCAGTTGATTTCTCGTCGTGCACAAGAACTCGCCCTTTCGCAGACTTCAACTTGGAGAATTTTGCGTCGGGATTTGGGCCTTCATCCGTACAAGATCCAACTGACCCAAGAGTCAAAGTTAATGACTGTAGTGTACTGGGTGCGTAAGTGTGAGACATCACCTGTCAGCGGCCATAGTATGCAGTAGTAGGAAATATACGGGTGGGGGACATTCATCTGTCAGCGGCCATAGCTAGCGGACGTGGTGTGTAATACTGAGTGGCGTAGTGGTGTAGTAAGTAACTATAGTGAGTGTTCACTAGCATTTTACAAGTGGCGAACGAGGAAAACGTAAGAATATTATTTTTTTAAAGAAAAAAAGGGTGTGTAGTGGCTTAATATACGCGAGTTAAATGATTTTTTTTTTACGGGATAGTGTTAATTAAGTAAAGGGTAATACGATGTTCTGCTTTCGTAATAAATTAACGAAAGATAAATTGAAAATAGTGTTAATTATTCGTAATATAGCGTACGCGCAACGCGCGTGACGCGAAGCGGTTGATGGGTGTATTGTACTATGATTACTTATTGATATTGTTGTTGAGACACACAGCGCGGCAGTGTTGTTGTTGAAACGGAAATGATTTCTGATAAAATTGGATAGGCGCGTGGCCACCGAACGTTTTGCTTATTGTAATTTGTTTTTCATATTGAGAATAAGCTATTGAAATCATGATGTTACTTTTAGTAGCGTACTAAATTCCGATCATTTAGTGCAGTTTGAAACAAATAATCTGAAATTAATTCTACGAAATTATAATGATAAAATAACGGATATGACGTTGTGTGTGAAAAAAAGGTAATTTTGCTGAAATACGGAAACTGTACATGAAAGGCTAAAATGATAGTTCGTCAAAAAGCCAAAATTTTACGGATTTGAAATGACGATGTGAGGTGATAGAGATAGTCAACTTTAAGTAGGTAGGCAATATGACAGCCTATACTGCATGATATCATAATAATTAAGAGGGCGATGTAAGGATGAACTGCTGGGCAATATCCTCCATGTAAGTTGGCAATGGGACATCCTGTGTAGTGGGAGTGTTGGACAATATGATAGTCCGTGTAACTGGGCAATAAGACAGCCTGTGTGAGTTGGACAATATGATAGTTCATGTAACTGGCAATTAGATAGCCTGTATGAGTTGGACAATATGACAGTCCGTGGAACTGTGCAATAAGACAGCCTGTGTGAGTTTGACAATATGAGAGTCCATGTAACTGGCAATAAGATAGCCTGTGTGAGTTGGACAATATGAGAATCCATGTAACTGGCAACAAGATAGCCTGTGTGAGTTGGACAATGTGATAGTCCATGTAACTGGGCAATAAGACAGCCTGTGTGAGTTGGACAATATGATAGTCCATGTAACTGGGCAAAAAGCCTGTGTAAGTTGGACAATATGATAGTCCTCGTAACCAGGCAATAAGACAGCCTTTTTGAGTGGGACAATATGACATTCTTTATAACTGGACAATAAGACAACCTATATGAATTGGATTATAATGATAGTCCATGCGAGTAGGCAATAGGAAAGGAGTTGGACAGGTATGATAGTCCATGTGATTGGGTACTACAATAGCCTGTATAAATGGAAAATATGTTAGTTCGTGTAACGGGGACTTGATTTATGGTCCTATATCCCTAATTAGGGACAGAGCGCGTCGACAATGACTCTCTGTCTCGTTTTGCCCTGAGCATAGCATTTCACTTCACGCCATGTCGACGTAGACGTACGTGGTACGACAGCAAGTTTGTTTGGATCGGCCAGTCTTACACTTTTCTTGGGGTATGCAATCCATAGATTATTTGATATATGATCAGAACCCCATTATAGAGTGTGGTCAATCCTTTCATCATCATCAGCCTATACTTGTCCACTGCTGGCCAATCCTTTGGCGGTGATCAATGTACTGATCGTGATTTTATGGCATCGTCCACGTAGCCAGTCATTTAAGAAGGTATTGGACTAACAAATTTGTTTAACATTTATTAGGCAGCTATTAAAAAAAAAACAAACAAAAAAGCTTTAGTCTGGGTACGTTTGAATGGTTAAAAGTACAGTATAATGGCTGTGGCGGCCTTTCCGACATTTGCGACGCATAATGCAAAAGCATTATGCGTTAGCTTAAAAAAGGACAAAAAAAAAATAGGAGATAGCCCTGCCGGACTCTACCGTGAAAGTTGATGTCATTCGACATAAGGCCATCAGTTGTCAGTATACAAGAAAAATCTTGTTAGTAGCCTTATCTTATCTTCGTTGGGGCCGATTATAAATTGGAAGCACGTCTAACCTTTGAGTTATTTTGTACTCACCACCACCCACACGGTGATTCCTGCAGAAGAACTGCACTTCTACTTAAGTAGTATATTCTTGCGGGACACCAATAAGGGCCATAAACTGGACTACCTTAACGTGTCAAAGGCTTTCTGAAGTCAACAAAATGTAAGATAAATATTTCTTTGCAAATCTGAAGCCTGTTTAAGTAGTATTCGCAAAGTATTGAATCGGTCGATCAGGCAACCAAAATCTAGCTTGTCCATTCTGGAAGAGTCGGTCTACGGCGTTTGATAATCTGTCCAGTATGATTTTGAAAAAGACTTTGGCCGGAGTCGAAATAATGCCTCTTCAGTTGTTACATTCACTTAAGGCACCTTTTGAGTAATCCATTAAAAGGCCTTTTCTCCATTTGTCAAATAATTTTTTAGCTTCCCCACCATGGCAGTAAAAGATATAAGGGTTGGAAAAAGTGTAAATCTGCTTTTACCATTTACAAAGGTTATTAGGTCAAGTCATGGAGCTTTGCCAATTTTAGGAAAAGAATGGTATTAGCCACTTCTTTTTCTTATGGTGGATGATCTCAACTTCATGGAGCTGGGGTGACTTTCAGCTCTACAGTCCATATTTTAAAGCACATGAATAAACCTGCAAAGCCCCTTTAAATTGATCTCTCCAATGGGAAAAGAGTAACAGAAAGCCAGGGCTTTTGTGACTTTGTAAAGCCCCGTCAGAAAAAACCATATTACCAGTATGTTGGGCTTGATCTGCAATACTGTCAGTCCACTATCTTCTATCCTGCGTGTGCTGCGATAGATTCACTGTATATGGCGTAATTGTACCAATGTACAATGCTCTTTGGATCTCAGCACAAGTTCCAAGAAATTTGAGAGGGGGTCGTTTTATAATATAAATTAGGTGCCAAGTTTCCCGTGAAATCCATTCATCACGTTGTGAGGGACGTTCCCCAGAACGACGGAGCTGACTTCAGTGTAAGTCATTTTACTACCATTCCATTGGTCATTTATGGTCTTGAGCTCTGCCAGTAAGGAAAACAGTAACGTAGCTCGAATCGTTACTTTTTACAGAAGTTCTTTCATGGGTCTCGCAATTTGTGCATTAATATGCACTAGTGTGAAATGAGAAGTACCAATTAGCAGGAATTAATTCATGTATATTTTTGGTGGTCCCGGTGAATTGATAGTTTCTGCCAGTAATGAGATCTTAATTTTGGCAAAACTCTATATACCTTTACCTATTGCAATAGCATTCACCAAGTCTATGGGTGTTTATGTGTTGTTTGCAATTCTGATTATCACAATGAATTTTAGCGTTTAGGCTACTCATGAAATGACGATAAAAATATCATGTCTTTTAATTTTCCTGACAGTTGCATTAAGGGAACTGTTCGTTCTTTGTTTTTGCAGAGGCTACGTTGGTAGAAGATTTAACACTTAACACTTCTTGCGGACTCTTGAGTTAAAAAGGTCATATATGATTTGGTTTGAGATCGGTTTTCAGTTGATATGGCTAATTTTAGCTGTATCTGTAAAAAGAAGTCCAATGCCATGCTTATCCTTCTAATTTTCCTTGCCGGAATACAGAAGTACAATCAACGCTGGTTAAGGTCTCGGCTCACAGAAACCGTGACTGCGCATTTCACTGGCCTAGTATTTGCAGCTGGTATCTCAGCATTTTTGCTTGGGATAGTTGGCTGTTGTCGGTTAGCGTTCTTACATTCAAAACAAAAAAAAACTTATCTGTTGTTTAAACCAAAAGTCATCATTAAAAAATTGGTCCGGTTCGCTTCTGTTCTGGTTTCCGGAATCTTATTTTTAAGCATGTGAGTGATTAGCTCAATATGCTTTACTTAGTTAGTGAGGCCACTACTTCAAAGGCGGACGGACTTGGTTTATTATTGGATATCCTCTCAAGTGATAGTATTCTGTTTTGAGGCACAGAATAGTTGTAAAGTATCTCTTGCTCTACCTACTCAGCTCAGCTAGGACTTAAAGTAACAGTACCTAACACACAGTTGTGTGGATGCAGCAAGTCCCAGGGTAGAGGACATGTCCTCTTGACATATCATTGGAATGTCTGTTCATGTACTATTACAAACCCCCTGCTATTATGAATTGTAACGAATGACCTTGAAGAACTGTTTTTCAGAGAATTCAGGGATACCAACTCTAGCGGAATTAGGATATAAATTGATACACTCAGCGGTAAGAGACAAAAATAAGGCAAAGAATGAGAAAGGGAAAGAATATGTAGACAAGAAACGAATAACAGATAATACTAACATAGAAATTGCCAAAAACTTATGACGAGGTTTATGTATTAAACATGATTGAGGAAAATAAATTAACTTCTACATAACCCAGAAAATATATTAGTCAGAATATGGTCAGAAAAGATTCGATGGAAAAAAATATAAATATATATTACAGCAATCTTGTCAATCTTAAAAGGGCAGGAAATGGAGTATAATCGAGCTAAATGCTGGAAACGAAGGTGTCAGCATAGCCAAAACAGAAAATAAGTTTACCATGAAAAGTAGTAAGTTACAGAGAAGTTATTACATCAGAACTAATCAAAGTTATAAAACAGGAACAAATAATATTTGTAAAAAGTTGTTTATCGTATAAAATGAAGAAGGGATGTAGTGTACTGGGTGCGTAAGTGTGAGACATCACCTGTCAGCGGCCATAGTATGCAGTAGTAGGAAATATACGGGTGGGGGACATTCATCTGTGGTGTACGTACAACGTACATCTACGTAGTATGTCAAGTGATGACGACACATGACGATACTCGACCTCGATAAATAAAGAACACTATTTTATTATCTTATATCTCTACGTACATCTACTAGTGTAACGTCACACGACCTCGTTAAATAAAGAATTGTTTTAATTATTATCTTATAAGCTCAATGTCATGTGACGAATGTGTACGCCGTGAAAAGCCTGTATATAAACTGTGGAAAAACCTACAATAAAGGAGTTCAGTTCAGAGTACGGTTGGGAAACCAGCACACACCAAATAGTGTTTTACTATATAACACCCCGCGTCCCGTCTTTTCACCACATGGCGACCTTTGCCAGTGCCGTGCCTCGTAGGTACTGGTGGCACGGATGTTCGTTCGCGTTGCCGCGCAAAATGATAAAATTTGGACAGCAAGAAAACAACAGCGCGAAATATTAAAACGAGAAAAAAAAATTCGGCGCTCAATTACGAAAAATGAAAACTAGAAAAGAATGTACGTGCAAAAAGAAGAAACTATACGGAAAATTCAAGAAAATATAAAATATTTACGAAAAAAATTTAAAGAAGAAAGAAAAATGAAGATTACTAGAAATAATGGCCAATATTAAAAAAAATATTTATGTTAAAATGAAAAATAATATATTTTTAAAGAATAAGAAAAATAAGCTGAAACTAAGAATAAATGAATAACTAATAAAGAAAAAATAAAATTATACGTTGAAGAGAGAAGAAAGAAGCGAACGGGACAAGGATGGTGTCCAGGGTATAGCCCGGCCCAGTTGGAGCGTTTTCAAAAATATCCCAGCCCGGCCCACCCAGCTTACTGCATGTAGCAGCAGCCAAGCGAGCACCTGCATTGTGATCGTCCCCAGGCGCCAGGAGACGACTACTTGCTGTGAAGTATTTCAATACCAGGAATTGACGTCTTACGGAATATTCTTTTCAAATAAGGTATTATATTTTACGAGTATTTATTGACTAGGTATTCACTCAGTAAACGTACTATATTCGTATTTTTTTCTGATATATGGCAATATAAGTTTTATTATTGATGTTGTTTTACGTTGTTGAAAGTAACTACAACTATACGTGTAAAGTAAAACATATTAAAAAGTTGCGTGAAAGGATTCTCACTAAAGAGAAGATAAAGATAAAAATAAGGATTTTTGTGCATCGTATCATAATTATAATTACTCGTCAGAAAAACGAAATAATGTGACACAGATAGGTAATTAGGTATATCTACAAATATAATAAGGTGTAATAAGTTTTGTAAAACATGATCAGTAGGTTGCACGAGTTGCACTGCTGAAATAGATCATGAAAATGTCAAGGTCATAAGGATACAAGATCAGGCCAGAATCAATTCTATCTAATCCGATCATGTCTAGGTCGAGCTACCATTCGTGAGGTTGATATTTAAAGATTTACCTGTAAAAATGCCAAACGAGCAAAAATGCCGTTTTCGGCTTGGCCCAGTAAAGGAGCTTTTTAGAGACACAAATGTCCTAAGAAATGAATAATTAATAAAATGCCAAACGAGCGAAAATGCCGTTTTTGGCTAGGCCCAGATAAGGAGCCTTTTAGAGACACAAATGTCCTAATAATGAAATAAATGAATAGTGTGTATTCATAATAATTACCTTGTATCCTGTGTGTGATATGTACCTTGTAAATGTTATAATATGATAATCTATATTATTTACACTATACCTATAAACTTTCACAAGTCACTACCTGACGTATGATCAATTATTATTAAGCTGCATTAAACCAAGTTGCGGTTATTATTTGATTTTTCCACTAAGTGTAATAAAATGACGTAGATAACACAGTGATGCACACACACGTTATAGTAATACTAATACAAGAAATCTTCATATTACTACTTACAACAAATTGATATAGGAAGACCTATGACGTATAAATTTTTGTCATACGTACTCAGCATTCATCTGATTGATATTTGTAATATGATATCACAGAGGTAAAATGAAAAGATAATGTTTAATTTTTTTTCTCTATAATTATTATTAGTTGTAATAAAAACATTATAATCCATTTTACTATAATTATTAGATACTAGCTACTTATACTTTTAAGACATGTAATCATTACTTATTGAAATAAAAATTATATTACGATAGAAATAAGACATAACTTATATATGTTATGCTTGTGCTTACGCTTATTTATGTACCCTAGAAAAAAAAGTTGAGCAGGTTCTATTCAAAATATGTATTACTTGTATAACTTAGACTCGTTTTTGCATCTTCTTAATGTTGTATAACTTTTTTTTAAACCAGAAAGTGTAACCATAATATATATAAATGTTTTTTCAAAAAAAAAGGGGAAGAGAGGTGTAACTGTAATATTTGATTGCTTGTATACATTTAATAAGCCAAAAATTATTGTTAATTTTTGTCTCATAAAAAAAGAGGGAAGGTGTGGTGTACGTACAACGTACATCTACGTAGTATGTCAAGTGATGACGACACATGACGATACTCGACCTCGATAAATAAAGAACACTATTTTATTATCTTATATCTCTACGTACATCTACTAGTGTAACGTCACACGACCTCGTTAAATAAAGAATTGTTTTAATTATTATCTTATAAGCTCAATGTCATGTGACGAATGTGTACGCCGTGAAAAGCCTGTATATAAACTGTGGAAAAACCTACAATAAAGGAGTTCAGTTCAGAGTACGGTTGGGAAACCAGCACACACCAAATAGTGTTTTACTATATAACACCCCGCGTCCCGTCGTTTCACCACACATCTGTCAGCGGCCATAGCTAGCGGACGTGGTGTGTAATACTGAGTGGCGTAGTGGTGTAGTAAGTAACTATAGTGAGTGTTCACTAGCATTTTACAATGACCATAGACAACGCCGTGTGTTCGCGGAATGGGCTTCGGAACGCTTGGAAGTGGACCCCGATTTTGGCCGAAAAATAGTTTTTAGCAACGAGGCACATTTTTGGATGAATGGTTTTGTTTATAAGCAAAATTGCCGGATATGGGATGACCACAATACATGATAGGTTCACCAGGTGACAATGCATCCACAAAAAGTTACTGTTTGGTGTGGATTTTGGTCTGGCGGCGTCATTAGTCCGTACTTCTTGGAAAATGACGTTGGCGAGGCCATCACCGTCAACGGCGAGCGCTACGCTACAGATCAATGATAAACAATTTCTTTTGGCTTGAATTAAACAATATGGACGTAAACGACATATGGTTCCAGACACAATAGACATTCTGCATGAACGGTTTGAGGGTAGGGATATCTCTCGCAGAGGTGACGTAAAGTGGCCACCAAGATCGTGTGATTTGACTCAGCTAGACTTTTTCTTGTGGGGTTTTCTGAAGTCGCAAGTCTATACCAATAAGCCACAATCGACCGTTGCCCTGAAAGCCAACATAACGCAGGCCATGCAGCAGAGTCATTAAAAATTGGACCTCTCGGATTCGTGCCACCATACGAAGTCGCGGCGGACATTTGAACAATTTTATATTCCATACATAATGGCATAAATGGGCCTTTCTAATAAAAAAAATTCGTTAATATCTCACACACATCTTGTTTTATTCAATTTTAATATCGACCCGTCCTTGTTGAACGTACACCACGTACGTTTTGTTTCTTCGAAGGTCCTTATATGAAGATATTTATTTTTTGGAACAACCTCTTAAACTGTCAACATAACAGTTGATTACAGTTGCCATCCCCATTTGTACGTACACACGAACACGATGCCCAACAAATATATTATTAGGCTTATAATAATTATATAGTTAGTTTTATTTTTTGAATACCTTAAGAAAGAAGCACATTATAATTTATTATATGATAGGTAGCAAAAAATGTTTTTTTTTGTGTCTGTGGTAATAAGTGTTTTCACAACGAAAAAACAAGGTAATGGAATGGAACGGTTTCGGTCGGTTTCTGACAATTTAGGCAGTGACATTGACATTGACGGAAAACGAAATTTTGATATTGTCCTTGTAAATAAAAACGTACCTAATTTTTCAATAATTGAGTTCGATTTGGCAGTGAAGTCGCTCCATCTGTGTAATTTTATTTCAAGAAGGTATTTAACACAATATTTTACGCAACACGTCCGTATCGTTTTGTATAATAGTGTTACATTTTCTTGTATGCATTCAAACAACTAATTTTACATAATCTGTCGGTTTATCGATGTACTAGTATTCTAAAAATATTTAAAGTATTTTTAGGTTTTTGTGTAATTGTTCGCATTCACATGTGGTCGTATTTTTTGTTATGTATTTATACGCTTTGACCTTCCCTACCGGGAAGGTCATGCGGCTGCTGTTTATATAATTTGGCGTTGCATGCAGCCCTGTGGTGTCGCGAAGTCACTCGGCGGCGGTGTGATCGCGGTCGCCGCCCGCTCTTGTTGACGATTCGTGCAAAATATTCAAAATACGGCTACATATGTATGCGTTATCATGAGTGACTTATTCCCTATATTTAGACACACTGAGACTCCAAGCATACTTTAGAAACGCTGTGTCTACCGTGTTGACGTGCCATAATCGTTTGCGAAGTGATTTTTGTGTTTCAACCTACAATCAACATTACATTTTTCTTAAATACAACTACTCTGCAGGAAGGTATTTATTTTTCATTGTTTTAATACAACAACTATTTTTATATATGACTAGGTGTTACCCGCGGCTCCGCCCGCGTGATATATAGCCTATGTCCTTCTCAGTACTCTTACCTATGTGTATGCAAAATTTCATGATGATTGGTTCAGTAGATATGGTGGAAAAGCGTAACAAACAAACAAACTCACTGTCGCATTTATAATATATTAGTTAGGATTTAACAAAAACAACTACTGTTCTATTTTGTAAAGTATCTATATTTTGACAGTCCATTTCTCTCAAAAATATCTTGAACTCCTTTAAAAACAATGTATAAAAAAGTCCCATCGTCTAATTTCATATAATAAATTCCCAGACTACCTATCTGTAATTTTTTATCAGAATACGCATAATTTGTGAATACTTTTACTTATTTTAACAAAATCATGCTCTATTACTTTTCTGAATGCTGAGCGATGTTTTAATTATGTTCAAAAAATAACAAAAGGCTTTATATTTCTTATGTTCTGCTTATTACAATAGTGTACATGTTAGTGTTATTTATAAGGAATTAAGAATTATTCGGAGTTCTCAAACTAAGCAATGCTTGTAACTTTGGAAGGCAGTTTAAAAAAATATTTTTTTTAACATCATCAACATGGTAATTTTCATGGGACAAATTATGAAATATGTATGAAATCTTTACTGTGTCATTATCAATTGAAAAGGCACATTATGAGGATCTGAAATATATATTTGTTACCTATTATTATAAAAAGATATATTTGAATAGTTTTAATTTTATTCATGAAATGAGATGAAAATTGACCATCATTGAACTCTTTAAAATTTTGAAAAAGTGCAAAATTTAGCTCAGTGCTTGTGAATTACAGGAAAACTTAGAAAATTAAGAGGCAAACTCAATATAATACATTCACTTTTCATTCAGAGAAGAGTACCTTTGATAAAACATACCACATTTGAAAAAAAAAACATTTGTTTTGACATATGGAATCCTCTTCACGCGAGTTCGACTAGCATTTGGCCGGTTATTTTTATAACAAGAATTATTTTAAATAATTTTTTCTGACGTTTTGTAAAACAAAGACATCATGCATGATGTAAATGTAAAGGAAATTAACCTAGAATGTGACGCCGGCCTATATCTCCGGTACGCGGCGTTATTAGCTGCCTGGTATATCTAGTTAGTGATACGATACGACCGATAATGAGGTCAAGGTCACAGGCATAAAATATGATATATATTTTTTGAGCGGTTCCTCTTCCTTTTCTACACTTTTTCTTTCCGCGCATTTTAATGAAATGACACGATGATGATGAAGTGACAGCTACAGAGCAAGGGCTTGTGCCCCCGAGCTTCATTGAAGTTCTGTGGTGACACCGGTCGCCGCGCCGACCTGTCATCCATCACTCTATCATTTTTACTTAATATAAAACAAATTCCTCCACCGCGTCCGTCTGTTCGGGATAAAATCTAAAACTACTGCGCGGATTGTCATGTGCTATTCACCAATAAATAGAGAGATGTATAAGAAAGGTTTATATGTATAATTCATGGGTTACCAGTATGGCGAGTGCGTAAATTAAACCATTGAGATCGATACCAGGATAAGTGATGATTTATTAGAAATGCTACTCGTAACTTATATACTAAGGAAATATACATAGGTATCGCATTGGTAGGGGAGATCGCTGATTTAGGAATACGTGTATATTCTTACGTGATGTACGTGTCTTGCTAAGTTAACAATATTTAAACACTTCCTGCAGGTACATCACGTTCGTATTCCTAAGGTCGCAATAGTACTCCCCCTTTTGTAAAAAATAAAAACAATTTACAATAAAATTAACGAAAAATTCATAAACTGTAACAACAATAAAATAACAAAAATGTAAAAACTGTAGCGAACGCAAATATACTAAATATATCCATCAATTGCATAGTGCACGTGCTGAAAAACGCTGTGTAGGCAAATATTTCTGCGCGGCAAATTATGCGTTTATGCATTGACATTGACCCTGTGAATCGTTTTTTTTCCTTATACATAGTTGGTAGATATTGCAAACTTCTTATATCTCTTAATATACATCTTGTCAATATGGTCTTGATGTGCAGTCTGAGCTTCTCGTATAGATACGTTTTCACTTGCCAGTTGTTTCAATCCCAGTGAGTCGGGAGATAATTTCTGCTTGCTCGTAGTCTTTTGTGAGACTGTAGAGAGCGATGTCGACTAGCGCCGGTGGAAGTCCTGCCGAAGTGCTCCGCTGAAGAGTGGCCACTCTTTAAAAATTTCTAAGCGTGAGCTCGGCGGCTGTGCCGGACGTTATAATTGTCGAAAATAAACATTGTGGGTGCTCTGCTCAGGACCAGGAGCTCGGTGCGTCGGCTGCTGTGGCCCTGGAGTATGACCCGTTTGCTGGCTTGCTCTTGAGACTGCTTGCTGTGAACCATTTGCTGCATCTTGAGAGAAGTAATTTTCAGTTAAAGTAGTGCTTCTGTGATCGCCATTTTACTTTAATGTTTTCCTGTCAATATGTTGATCGCTGTTCCATCTTAAAGTTGTTCGCTCTTTTGCTTGCAGGCTTCAAAGTTATCAATTTATTGTCCTTGTTTGCCATGAAATCTATACCACTGTGTAAGTCGGTAGCAATTAGGCATTAGAACTTAATGATATCACGAAATGCGGTGCAAGATTCTTTGTTGCCAAATAAATTCTTCTTCAAATAATAGGCAAATATTTATATTCTTTCTCATTACGCCTTTTTTAACAACATACGGCCATCGGCGGCCTTGCGATCTTGACCTCGTTCAATTATTTGTTGTAGTTGCACTTTCGTTCGTTGTTGATTCCATGTGAAGTGATGCGATTTGTGACGTCAAATGCGTCATCATATAGATATCAGCTGTTCACGTTGCGTAATTGTTTCTATTGTATTTAATAATTTCGTTGATCCTCTGTGACATCATTTTCTTTATAATTCTGCCGCTCGCGATGAATTTTTCTTCTGTGCATGCGCTTTCTTATTTTTCTTGAAGTTGACGGCTACAGCTTGCGGTTGCGCTGATATTTCCCGGATTTTTCTTTGCCTCGTGGTTGCCTGGTAGTTCCTGTGCCTCCTGTTTTATGAGTTTATGACCGTTCAGCTATGGTGCAGGATTCGATCAATGAATCGTGTGAGCCGGTGTTGATTCCTTTTTTCAGCGTGGTTGGAGCCATTTTTGATGGTACTTGTTGTCCTTGTGGTTCTGGTTACTGCCGGAGTGCCTCTTGCATTTTCAAACCGGTGAGACCCGCTTGTGGGAAGCCGGTGAAAATGAGCACGTTGATTTATTCGTTCTTCAGGCTTGCGTCGTCAGGGTCTTTCATGTTGAGGCGCGTATCCATCACGTCGGACTACATCACGACGGCTTGATCACGTCGGCGTCACCAATTATGGCGAGTGCGTAAATTAAACCATTGAGATCGATACCAGGATAAGTGATGATTTATTAGAAATGCTACTCGTAACTTATATACTAAGGAAATATACATAGGTATCGCATTGGTAGGGGAGATCGCTGATTTAGGAATACGTGTATATTCTTACGTGATGTACGTGTCTTGCTAAGTTAACAATATTTAAACACTTCCTGCAGGTACATCACGTTCGTATTCCTAAGGTCGCAATAACCAGTTTCATATAAAATGCGTGACGTTACCGCTGTCGTCGAATTTCAGAGCCTTTTTCCACCCATCCTCATCTTCAACGTCCCTTTTACTGCCGGCTGCTTGCGTATATATGAAAAGAAGGTTCTTTAGGAAGATCCATAGTATAGTTTACATCTACAAAGAAAAGGTACTTTTTACCCTACTCTGTCAGAAGAAGGGCAATGCTTTCCAACTTACTACTCGTAATGATTGTTTTTGGCAAACTCTGTAAAGTGCCTAGTGTAAGTAATTATTGCCTTTCCTTAGTCAATACAGAACTTGTACGAATCTGAAGTGTGCCCAGAAAATCAAGGCGGTACATTGAAACTAGTAACTTTCCGGTATAATATGTGGTGTGACTAGTCGCCCCATTGTGATGGACACACACATGTGCCGCTTTTGGCGCTCCTTTTATATTTTAGGCACCTTGTCCCAAATCTGTCAGATAAACAAACGTTATAAAGACACAGTTTAAGACGTTTTGTCGTCACTAAAATTCCTATGGATAAGTGACGTCACTGTTGTCAGTGGAGCTACTACCTAATGTCTCTCTTTTGTTTACGTAACTAGAACTCGAAATGAAGTGACGTATATTTTGACTTAATAACTGCTAGTCGCGTTATTCACTTTCTCTTTCCTGGGGTAACTATAGAGATTTTGGAAATGTATCACTTCAGATTTTTCTATACCAAAATCGATCGTTTTCATACAGTCACCCGTTCAAAAATAGTACCTTTGTGCAGTTGTCCTGGTCAGCGGCTGACAAAAAGAACCTTGGAGAGCTGCACACCACTTACGATTTCTCATACATCATGCATGCGTGCGATGACGAACGAACTGCAGTTTTGCTTCTTTTGTCCACCTCATAACTAATGTATGACATTTTCTTTGTTTGTGCCACCAGCATTATTTTCTCCTATTGATATCGTAAGAGGCTTCTAAAGAAAATAAATAATAATACCTTATATAATTAGGTATATAAAAAAATCCCCCACGCCACGCCACGCTAAACAGAGATTGTAAGTACTAGAGTATAAGTCCGCGATTTACCGCGGACAGACAAAAAGCCGGACATGTTGCGAAACTAAGGATTCCTTGTTTACTACGGAACCCTAAAAAGGATTAAACTGACTGTGAAGGCAGACAATAATAGAAGGATATGCGCATACATATCTAATTTCTTATCTTTCCGTATGGAGAAATTCTTATACATCAGAAAATCGCGTTGCAACGTCGGTCGGTCCCTAAAAAACCCAAACTAAAAAGAATGAAGAACAAAATGAGCAAAACTGCAGTTTTGTTGATGTGCACCGCGTGCACGCCGGGTATGCATGATACAATGTTGTATTGTATGACGCATAGTAAACAACTGCAGACCAAGGTCCTTTTTGTCTCGTCGCTGACCAGGTTAAGGATAAACAGGGAATATTTATCAAAAATGTTGAAGACTCTTTTTAGGTACATAATGCTTTTTTAGTAACTTCCCAAAACTAGTGTTGTATTTAGGATACCTATCTATGTATTCGAGTTTCTTTATTCGACCATTTGAATGATAGGTATCGTTACGATACAATCCTTGCATTATTCCGAGTGACAACGGCGTTACTTTTTAAGTATTTTTTAAAATTATTCTTATAACCTCAGGCACGCCTGACGTTCACCGCAAGGGCTGGCCACATGTGGTCGCAATTTTTTTTATTTCTCGAGCTCCTCCGTGCTTTGAAAGCACTCTAAGCCGTTGGTCCGGTCCCGCCTGTCATCATTAGATGGCAGTCCTTAAGCTATGTCATATGCCTTTAGATAGCCGTGAGTTATATATGATCACATGTCACATATTTTACTATCTCATAACTAAAATCACACATATCTATAGCAATAATCAGTAAGACACACATATATTAGTATCTTTGATAATATACACGCATATCTACGGCAATTATCAGTCAAACCGATATTTTAAATGCGCTTTGCTTGGTTAAAATTGGATAAGCCGCAATCAAAGTCAATGGTTAAACTTGACAGTTTCTGTTAAAACATATTTTTGAAGTCTTTAGCTTAGTCTTTTTGAGGTTTTATTGGGTACAAGATATATCTCGCACTCGACAACCCAGTCAATATATTATCGATTTACTTATCTACCACCCGATAATTTATTATTAAGTGCCTTGTCTATTGTAGAAAAAATCATTACCTTTTGATTAATTGCCTCTTATCGCGGAGAAAATTAGTTCAACTATCGTGGATCACATTAACCTACTTAGCGGACGTAAAATAGAGTAAGTACCACTTTGATAAAGTACTTTGGTTTATCGCTAGAAACACAGAACACAAAAGACATGCTGTGTTCTTTGGCTAGAAATTGTTCACTTTCGAGTTGTTAGCTACTTTTCTTAACACAATCTGTACTTAGTCAAAGTTTAGGAATCTAGTAAGACGTAATTCTTTAAGTTTTCTTTGGGACCTGTCGAATTTAATGTTCATTTTATTAAAGATAAAGAAAAGTAAGATACACTTGGCTCAAAACCCGTTTTCGGATACAATATAACAACATACTAGATTAATTTTCAAATACACTTGGCTAAAAACCTGTTTTCATATCAAACAACAACATAATAGATTAATTTTTAAAAACAAAGACAACGCGAAGTAAAGCGTTTGCATGTACTGCAGTTAGAATACCAGGTGTAATCGAATTCATTGGCATCCGCAAAAAATGATTACTTGTATAAGCATTTCAAGCATCAAAAGCTCAACACTATTGCTGATTGTGTATCAGCCAAAAACACATGTTCACAACTCACATTCACAACAGTATCAAGTCAATCGGTCAGTGAAATTTTGCGTAATTTCACTGACCGACAGATTTGATACTGTTTAAAAGATTTTATTTTTCCGTGTTTGTGGTAATGCAGACATGTCTTTGTGTTGGTTTTTATTTAAAGTAATGGTCTCTATCCAGGAGTTTGAGGCAGTTTAAGAGCATTTATAAAATTAAAAAAAAAAATATTTTAATTTATATAAAAGTACTTTTAAACAACTTTGAATTATGGGTAAAGTCTATATTTACAAAGATGTCAAGGACTTCAAAAACACACTTATACAATAAGACAGTCTAGACGTCTATCATCGTAGACGAATGTTAAAGCTGCATGCGTTTGCAAAAAAACTAAATAGGTTCTAAAAAGATTGTAGGTAGCTGTTTGTTATCCTATGTCAATCTACATATGCCAAGGAAGGTTTAATGTAAAAATCGGTCAAGTGCAAGTCGGACTCGCGCATTAAGGGTTCCGTGTCATTTTCTAGGTTGAAATTTAGAATCGTGCGCCCGGAATTTTGAGTTAAAAGGGGGAGGAGGGGGGAGGGGGAGGAGGGGCTCTCCCCTGGTACCACTCCCGTTCAAAGGTTTTGCGCCATTCCCGAGAAATTAATTTTTGAAATTTGGCATATTTGATAAAGTCATCCATGTAAAAATCACTATAGCTTATTAAAAAAAAGCTCGTCACCTTCGGGCCCAAGGGGATGTGGGTACTAGGGCGGGGAAATCGCGGGAATCAGCAGTTTTGGGCACACCTAACTTGTTTTCTGCCCTCAGTCGTTCCGGATGGTCATAAAAGAAAACTAACTTGAACCTAACTTCTTTTCTGCCCTCAGTCGTTCCGGGTGGTCATAAAAAAAACTAACTTGAACCTAACTTCTTTTCTGCCCGGGTAAGTAATATAACATATAAATAAACACAAAATATTTAAGATTTATACCAACGAAATATATAATTTTGGTCCGTATAATTATCAATCAATAAATAAAAATCAAAAGAAATAATTTTGAAAAAAATAAAATCTTATCTTATCGTTATGAAATTCAACAAATCGATTTGTTGTTACGTATAATAAACGTAATATATACTTATTATTAAGCATAATAATCATAGATTATACAAATAAAGTGATAGAAGATCCTTATCTACGTTCTGTGACTAAGTCGCTTTCGCACCCCGTCGTCGCTCGCTCGCTTCGCTCGCTCGCTCATATGGTGGTCTATGTGTAACCATAACCTAACCTACCTTCTGTTACCAAGTCGCGTATCCAAACCAGTTGCTTCCGCACCATGTCGTCGCTCGCTCACTTCGCTTATATGTTGGTTTATGTGTAACCTTAACCGAACCTACCTTCTGTTACCAGTCGCTTTCGCACCCAGTCGTCGCTCGCTCGCTTCGCTCGCTCGCTCATATGGTGGTCTATGTGTAACCATAACCTAACCTACCTTCTGTTACCAAGTCGCGTATCCAAACCAGTCGCTTTCGCACCCAGTCGTCGCTCGCTCGCTCGCTCATATGGTGGTCTATGTGTAACCATAACCTAACCTACCTTCTGTTACCAAGTCGCGTATCCAAACCAGTCGCTTTCGCACCCAGTCGTCGCTCGCTTGCTTCGCTCGCTCGCTCATGTGGTGGTCTATGTGTAACCATAACCTAACCTACATTCTGTAACCAGTCACTTTCGCACCCAGTCGTTGCTCGCAAGCATAATAATCATTGGTTATACAAATAAAGTGATAGAAGATTCTAATCTACGTTCTGTGACTAAGTCGCTTTCGCACCCAGTCGTCGCTCGCTCGCTTCGCTCGCTCGCTCATATGGTGGTCTATGTGTAACCATAACCTAATCTACCTTCTGCTACTAAGTCGTGTATCCAAACCAGTCGCTTTCGCACTCAGTCGTCGCTCGCTCACTTCGCTCGCTCGCTCATATGTTGGTCTATGTGTAACCATTACTGAACCTACCTTCTGTTACCAATCGCTTTCGTACGCAGTCGTCGCTCGCTCGCTTCGCTCGCTCGCTCATATGGTGGTCTATGTGTAACCATAACCTAACCTACCTTCTGCTACCAAGTCGCATATCCAAACCAGTTGCTTTCGCACTGAGTCGTCGCTCGCTCGCTCATATGTTGGTCTATGTGTAACGTGTAACCATAACCGAACCAACCTTCTGTTACCAGTCGCTTTCGCACCCAGTCGTCGCTCGCTCGCTTTGCTCGTTCGCTCATGGGTGGTCATAAAAAAAAACTAACTAGAACCTAACTTCTTTTCTGCCCTCAGTTGTTCTGGGTGGTCATAAAAAAAAACTAACTTGAACCTAACTTTTTTAGTGTTTAATTAGTCTTTTAATGTAGCTTATAAGTATAAAAGAAACAAAGGCTTAATTTCTTTAAAAGAAACAAAGGAATAGCGTAGGTCGTCGAAAAAAAGCACGATAACAGAGGAGCACATTCACACGATTCGAAGCGAAACAGCGGAATAGTAGGTAGGTAGGTATTCAAATAACCACAACTAAAAGCGCCAATAATCCTTTTTTTTTTTTTGGCATCTAGTATTTTTGCCCGTTTTGTCATAGGAATTTTTAAGTACTGCCAACCGTATATTCTGCATCCTTGTCACATTTGAACAAAATTATTGAAGCTGACTCGCTCCAGCAATGTCATTAAATGTAAACAAGTCAGAAAAATTCACTTATAGGTTATGAAATATTTTTTATTATTAGTCGAAAAAAAAGAAAAACCTTGTAATGAGAGTGTTATAACAGTGATCAAGGAACGCATATTTACCTATTACAATAGTGTTTTATCAAAAAATCAGGGCGCACGATTCTAAATCCAAGCCATTTTCTATATATACAACATTAGAAGTGAGTTTGTTTATTTGTTTGTTTGTTACGCTTTCACGACGTATCTACTGAACCGATCATTATGAAATTTTGCATACACATAGGTTAGGGTACTGAGAAGGACATAGGCTATATATCACGCGGGCGAGGTCGCGGGTAACAGCTAGTTTTCTATATATACAACATTAGACTATCCCAACTAATATTATAAATGCGAAAGTGACTTTGTTTGTTTGTTTGTTAGGCTTTCACGCCGTATCTACTGAACCGATCATCATGAAATTTTGCATACACATTGGTAAGGGTATCGAGAAGGACATAGGCTTATATATTACGCGGGTG
The DNA here is from genome assembly GCA_963082605.1 of Rhodophaea formosa. Lineage (NCBI taxonomy): Eukaryota > Metazoa > Arthropoda > Insecta > Lepidoptera > Pyralidae > Rhodophaea > Rhodophaea formosa. The sequence goes on along the minus strand of OY720203.1, from coordinate 14,747,629 downwards.
AAGCCGCGGGTAACAGCTAGTCGTCTATAAAAAGCAAATAATCAGGTTTGTTGTATGGGCAATATCTATTCATATTCTGTTTTTAGTATTTGTTGTTATAGCGGCAACAGAAATACATAATATGTAAAAATTACATCAGTCTAGCTATCACGGTTTATGAGATACAGCCTGGTGACAGACAGACAGACGGACTTCGAAGTTTCGTGATTAGGGTCCCGTTTTTACGCTTTGGGTACGGAACCCTAAAAAAGAAATCAAAATCAAAGATCGTCAGTTTTCCAAGTCGTAGGTATAGCATTTTCTCAAGGTTGTCGTCGCGTTGGTCATAAAACGATAGCAGAAGTAACACGAGAGCAGCGCATGTAAGGGCTATATTTAGACCACAACACTGCTATCTCCGCTCTAACAAATAATTACAATAACATCGGACATATTTAATAGATAGTGACTCTTAGCGCGTGTTTACAATAACATGTTTTACTGAAAAAAATCTTGAACTAGAAGTAGCCATAAATGGATAACTACCAAATTATGTGCAATATGAATTTTGTAAACAGCAAGCACAATTTACACAGAGAGTGAATATGTGGAGTTAAAAGGAACTAACACTGTGAAAATAAAATAACATAGCGACCCTATAGACATTTGTTGGAGTATAATATCTTTTAACTTGAATGTTTTGTAGTATCGTGTTGTTTTCTTGAGATTTTGTTCAGTATAAAGTCGTAAGGGAAAAAAACCTTATGCATTTCTACGAGATTTACAGCAGCGACCCCAAATCAAATTCATTCTTTCAGAGTGAAAGAGACGAAGACTGAGCAGAGTCTTATCTATTTACGATCGTCGAACTGGCATTTTCGTTTTTAGTTAAACCTTTTGTTTATAATTTCTTACTCTAAACTCATTGAATACACTTCAATATAAACTCGACTTTACTGCATGTTCGTACGCAAAAGGAAGCCGGAGTATTGTTTACTTTATAGGACGTGCGTATAATGTAATTTATGTCGAGCTCCGTGGCGCAGCGGTCAACACGCCAGCCTGCGACACGGGGGTCCCGGGTTCGATCCCCAGTCAGGTCATGATGGAAAACGATCTTTTTCAGTATGACCTGGGTCTTGGATGTTTATCTATATAAGTATAATTTATTATAAAATATAGCATCGTTGAGTTAGTATCCTGCGACACAAGTTCACAACTTACTGTGGGGCTGGCTCAATTTGTGTGATATGTCCCTATATATATTTATATTTATTTATATTTATGTACACACATACCATAAACGTCTATAATGCTTCCAGAAACTGGCCATAATGACCAACATTACAACAATGAGATTTATAATAGAACTATATTTTCTCCGGCTGTAATGTCGTGTGTATTTTCATTTCGATATCGATATTGATAAATTAATGACTTATAAATTTCGAATATCTTCGTTTGGCCGATAATCTTGATTTTAAAAAAACTATAATTGCGTGATTATTAAAATATGTAACAACGGGTTACTCACGTAAATAGTCAGCTACTGGCCGACATGTTTCGACCTCATCCGGAGGTCTTCCTCAGGGCGAATGTGAATTGAGACGCGCGCCCGATGTCGTCCCAATCCACACTGATGTTAGCGCGGGACTCTGGTGTACATTCCACACATCCTTGACATGAGTTGCCGCCATTGCGAAGACAATTTATTTTTCATTAAATAAATGAAAGGGGATCGAAGAGTGACGGAAAAGTCAAGTCTTTGATCCGCTCTAAAAGAACTTCATGGTGTGAGACAGACCTTTATACTCCGGTAATTGCTAAGCTCTTGCACCGTTCCTTTTCTCTTAAAGACTGGAGTAATAATACTCAGCCTCAACTGATCAGGGATTTGACTGCGCGGTTGAAAAGAGGACGGCTATGGGTCCTCCATCGGTTCTGACTAGCATTTTGATTTTTCATACGACGAAGTACATTCTACGTTTTGCTTTCCTCCCTGACTAGCATGGAAGAAGGAGAAGGACTGAATTACGCTGGGGTTTAAAATTGCTATCTAGTCCAACACACGTATTTTGCGCAAGTAATTCACAATATCATGAAAAATGTCTGTTTCATTGTGAACTTGCCTTACTGCACGTACGCAAAAGAAAGATAACCTATGAATATTTATTTTATTGCGGGTCTGGGTAAATATTTATAAGTAAATATTTTCTTTATTTATTGTTTGTTTATCCCGAAAGGCAGAATATCCGCCATTTTATGTCTGTTAAGAATATTAATTGGCCATATTTTTTAAGTTAAGTATTTTGTTTTGAACCTCCGTGGCACAGTGATTAACACGCCAGTCTGCGACACCAGTGCTTATGGTTCGATCTCCGGCCAAATAATGATGGAAAACAGTATTTTTTTGATGAGGCTGGGTCATGGGTGTGTATGTTTAAAAATATCCATTATTGTAAAATAAAGTTTCGTCGAGTAAGTATCCTACGAACTACGAAACAACTTCTCAACTTAGGTACTCAATTTATAACTATACAACTCTTACGTCATAGAAATGTTTTTCATACACATCATGCATATTCACAATAATAGCTCTGCGAATGTTTCAACTTGATACGATATCAGCAGGCTTCGCTAGGCGGCAACAGCGAAATTGTTTTGTTGTTTATTTGTACATTGAACGCTGCAAACAGCAAGTTTCGCAGATCCTCACTTACCTCTGTCTCACATAGAAAACTATCTTAGTGCTCTGTAACTTTGTGTAACGTTATAACAATATTCTTATCACAATTTTTGTTCGCAGTTAATCAAAATGTCCAAGCTGTGCAGACAAGTGTCCATAGAGTCCCCTGGGTCGACTCTCAAAGAATGCGTGTTCAGTTTCGACGTCCCGGTCCCTGATGTCCCCATGTACGGCGCCCGGATCCGGGTGGTCTACGCCGGGGCTTGCTACAGGGCGAATAAAACTAGATCGGCATCAGTCTGCAGCACATCATCAGTGTCTTCCATAGGGAGCTTGTCAGGAGAGATGGAAGGCTTCGGGATACATACTTCCACACCAGCACATATCGGCCTCCGCGATGGAGCATTATTCCCAGGATATGAAGTAGCTGGTGTTGTAGACGCTATCGGCAAAGCAGCTGAGCGAACTAATGGAATAAAAGAAGGGTCAAGAATAGTCATATATCCATACGAGGGAGTACCGCACGGTTATGCCGATTATATTGTGGTGCCGGACTTCAAATGTTTAGTGCCAGTTCCTGACGAATTACCGCTGAGTGTTGCTGCGATGTTGCCGACAGGGGCGCTACTGGCTATGAACACAGTCTATACAGCAGGCGAATGCCTAAAGAACATTCTGGAAGGACCGAACCATAAAGACAAAGCGACGGTGTTGATCGTGGGCACGGGCGGGCTGGCTTTGTGGGCGCTGCGCATCGCGACCAACTACTTCAAGCACGGCGCGTACACTGACCGCATCAGGGTCTCCGTGGCCACGCTTAACGACGAGGGCTTCGTGCTGGCCCAGGAGAGTGACCAGTAAGCTTCTTTCATGTAATTACCATCCTAGATATTAGATGTCCGAAAATATCGTTCTATATGTACTTGTTCCGCTCTCCCTCCTTAAGTTAGCTAAAAAGTAGCAAGCGAGCGCTTTAAGATCCTAAAAGTATTTTTCAAGAAAGTAAGCATCGGTGGTAGGTGTCACAATTGCTTATTCATACATAAGCATCAACAGCTGGCCAGCACCGTGCTTGTAAATGCGATAAATAAAATTTGTCGGTCGCCCAGGACGGGATTGAATAATTGACAAGAAATGGCAGTATACGTGAATACTATTTTCTTAAAATTTGCAATGGCCACTATACTGTGGGACGCCTCGCCGCTTTAAACAAAGTTTCTACCCGCCGTTTACCTATAGGTACGCTTAGATTTTTAACACGCTTTTTTTAGCTTCACTTGTATGTAAGAAAATCTTGGAATCTTAATTTGACCCACTTCCCGGTCTTCGATTAGGATGAAATTTTGCACACGCTCTGAGTTCTGATGACAATACATGACTAGCGTGCAAAAAACCGTGTTTTTTAGTTTTTTTTTTACTAATCATTAATTATTAATCTATGCAACTGATTTAATGCGGCTTGCACTATGGTATTAAACATTTCTTCGGGAATGTTTTCTTGTATAAAATAATCGCGTGCAAATCTGTCCGCACAGCTAGTCTAGATCTAGAATAATATTACTGAAGAGAAAAGAATTGTTTGTCACTACATAAAACAAAGTTTCTTTTCGCTGTCTGTCTGTCCCTATGTATGCTAAGATTTTGATGCTGTTTCTTTAGAGTGATTCAAGAGGAAGTTTAATATGTATAATACATGCCCGGGCGTAGCCCGGGAGCCCTGCCGCCTGCGGCTGCCCAACCAAAAATAGAAAAACTCAAAAAAATTATCGATTTAAAAAATAACGATTTTCATTAATAAGTACACTTAATCGATACTTTCACCGTTAGAAAGCAATATAATAGGGAGTAACTTAGAAAATACATTATTTAAAAAAATGTATAATGGGATCCGCACGAATATTGTATTATTTAAGCCAAGGTATCAGGAGTTTACCCACTATTGATGTCTCTATGATCGGGTGTTCCTTTCTGGTTACCTCGGTTGCTTCGGGACCCACGGAGGGCTCGGGTAGTCTGTGATAAAACAGTCAGTGCCAATTAACAAATTAAAATAAACGTATGTCACGTACTCGTAATCTCGGTATTCTCGTCGTCGCTCAAAACAGATATCCTCTATCTCAAATCCTTGAGTTTGTTGATCGGCGCGAAGAAGACAACAACGCATTTGTTATTGAAATCGTAAACACCGTAAAAAGGTGTGAAACTGGTTGCTGGTCCGTAGTCCATGCAGGTAAACAACTCTGACATATTAATTTAAAACCGACTTTAAGATGGTAGTAATAGAGTTGATATTAATTGTTGTTAGTTTAGATGAAAACGAAAAGTGGATTTTTTAGTATTGGGATCTACATTTATCGATAGTAAAAAAATATTAACAACTAAGTACCTGTTTTCGCGTGACGTCGACTATGTATTTGGGTATTTTTTAATCCTTCTAACTAATATTGTAAATGACGAAACGAAAGTGAGTTTGTTCGTTTGTTTATTACGCTTTCAAGCCGTATCTACTGAACCGATCATCATTAAAATTTTTCATTCACATAGGTTAGGGTACTGAGAAGGACATAGGCTATATATGACGCGGGTGAAGCTGCGGGTAACAGCTAGTAGCCTATGTTACCTGCTGATAAATTACACACACATACTTTTTAAAGACAATATAATACTAACACATGCAAAAAATATTGGTTCAGCTTAAGGCCTGCTGTAAGTTGGCGACTTTTTAGTTCTGCTTACTGCCACGGCTGCCACTATGGGCATTAGCGACAGCACTGCAGTGCACTTTCCACACGTCACTAGTTAGCCTAAAACTGTAAACTAAACTGTTGCCGTACTAATATTATAAATGCGAAAGTAACTCTGTCTTTCTGTTTCGCTTTCACGCCAAAACTACAGAACCGATTTAAATGAAATCTGGTACACAGACAGTCTAGAGCCTAAGGGCATAGGTTACTCTTTTCTACGCGGACGATTTGGCGGGCTCAGCTAGTATGATATATTTTATAGATCGGTACTTATTAACACGCTTTTATTAGCTTCACTTGTATGTAAGAAAATCTTGGAATTAGACCCACTTCCCGGTGAAGACTCAAAGCGTGTGCAAAATTTCATCCTAATCGAAGGATTAGGATGAAATTTTGCACACGCTTTGAGTTCTGATGACAATACATGACTAGCGTGCAAAAAGCGTGTTATTTTTTTAGTTTTTTAAACTAATTATAAATTATTTTAATTTCGCATAATAAGGTGGAGGCAAAGTTGTGACAAATCAACAAGTACTTTGGCGCCATTACATTGTAAGAATAAATCATATAAAACAGGATTTCGGACAACATGCTAATAGATGAAAGAATTTTATAAGAAAGAAGTTTGTTTGAGTAGTTTTTGAGTTTACCAGGTTTAATAGGTCAGGATTACCATCATGCAGAAAGAGTTATGAAATAAAATTAATTTTAGTAAGTAAGATTCCTGCCATACACGTAAAGTGGGAATAATAGTACATTACTGCAGCGGCCGGCAATAGAGGCATTGATGGACGAACGTGCACATACGTAAGTCCATCAATGCCTGATTGGGGACAAGGCTTGTATAGTACTTTTCTCAAATATTGCGCGGAAATTAAAAAAAAATAGTATATAGACAAACAGACATACCTACATATTAACACGTGTTTACCCTTACAAGTGAGACGGACCCCAGAAACCACGTATTAGTGGGCTTTTATGTAGAAAATGCAATTAAAATAGTGATGGGTTGCTAGCCGCATCACCTATTGACATATTCTTCTTAAGTTTTCGCCTCCTCCGGCCTGCTTTTACGGATACGGGCTGTACGGGAAGAGAAGCAGCTGTGATATTAAATGTTTTTTATTTTATCCTAGACCAGCATGAAATATTGAAGTAAAATATGTCAATAAATATTCATAAAATGTTCATAAACAACAATATGTAGATATTATGGCGCTAAACAATGATATACTTTAATATAATATATCATTGGCGCCAACATTTTAAATTTTTTAATTTCTTTTTTTCTTTCTAGCCAGGTCTTTGAAATTCGAATTTGTAACCTCCGTAGTTAAATTGCTGCTCCTGCAGTGGAGTCTAGAAAGACCTGATGATGATGATGATAATGTAGTTGAATTATTTCGTAGCAAACTCGTCGTTCCATTTTTAAATAACACGACAGATGAGTTTTCAGTCACTTTGCCGGCCGCTAAAACACGACAGATATGGATTTTCTGGCGTGTATTGGCCAATACAGCAATATCGATTTATCCCAAACAAGATTGTCAAAATAATGTGAGAATTTCCAAGCATGTTTGAGAAAATATATTTTTTTCTCGTCGTACCCTTGTTGTTAGGTGTCTTTGGTCTTTCAAAATTATCATAAGAACACAAACATTTTAACTATATATGTCATCATACAAACTATCAACTACTTTTTCCCTTGCGGGGTAGACAGAGCCCAGGTCTGTAAAACCTTAAGGCCACGCTTAGCATGTGCATATATTGGTGGGCTTGTAGGTGAGAACGGAATCAAAATAGTGATGGGTTGCTAGCCGCATCACCTACTGATGACATGAATCCTGACGCCCATTCCCTCAATCGGCTTTTACGATCTGCGCGGGGAGAGAAGCAGCTGGTACATTCTACGTTTTTTCTTTTCTCCCAGACCAGCGTGGAAGAGCATCTTTATACACCCTTATTTTAAATTCAATACCTACACTAAGAGGTGAGTCAGCCCATCAACATGAACAACTTTTGAAAAGGCACCAAGGCTGGGAACTCAAAAAAAAATTTACATACCCATACATAAGTGTCCAGCTGATTGGACCAAATGTATGGAAAAGGTAAAAATAATATTGAATTTTCAGCATTGGGCCCATAACAAAAGTTGTTCATGTCGATGGGCTGAGTCACCTCTTGAAGTTTGTGTATTGAATTTAAAATAAGGGTGTATATATCGTATATTTTTTTGGCTGCAGAATAAAAGTGGTGCAATGGAGCGAAGACCTGTACGAGAAGCAGCTGATCGAGCGTACGGCGGACGCGTGCGGCGGGCCCGTCGACATCGTCATGAACTTCGGCACTAACTCTAGGTCCTTGCATCGCTCGCTGCAGTGCTTGGCGACGGTTAGTCCTATTCAATTCAAACTGTGCCGTGTGGTCCCCTGCATAGTAAAATAGGACCACTCCAAGTCTTCCCGTGGACGTTGTAAAAAGCGATTTAGGAAACACAAGCTAAACAAAGCTTATGAACATCAAAGAGACCTCTCCAACTCGTCTGGCCAGAGTGGATAGTGTAGGCCAAATCAACTGACTGCTCTGGCTAATATATGGCTCTGTGAAGTGAAGACTAAAAAGACCTTATGATGAATTCAATAACTATACTCTCCATCGCCTTTATGACGCACTTGGAGAGCCATTTTACTATGTGGGAAATTTGCTCTTTTTTTGCCTATGTTTTGAGGCGAGTGCTCGTGCAGTACGAATTCTATTATTCATCATCTCAGCCATAAGAAAACCACGGCTGGACTAAAGGCCTTGCTAATGTGGAGGATTTTGCCATATTCACCACGCTTGGTGGACGGGTTTATTTGACTTATCTCGATGCCGACGCTGCTGCCTATCGAAACCGATTTTAAGAGAGGGAAGGGTTGGAGCTTTTTGGACTAAGAGAACGGGATGAAGGTATTTGGGACGCTAATTGCCCGGAAAGATTGGGAGATAAGCACATACCAGTACGGTAGCCTGCAACCACCGTAATGGCAACTGCCATTCCATCATGGTATGGCATCAGAGGATGACACCCCTGACCATAACTACCTAATGTAACTAGAATTCTATCATTGCCACGCGTTATTTGTACTTTAGCCTATCGATTTTATGTCTCACTGTTGAGCAAAGGTCTAACCCTTTGTTACCCAATGATAGCTCTTTCCGCTTTGACTGGAAGAGATCGCATAGCGATAAGTCCGCCGCCTTTGTACCAAATTTAAGTTTTTGTTTTCCGTTTGATAACATATTTTGTTTGGTGCAATAAATAAATTTTCAGTCATTTCCGGTTGTATCATCAGATTTGTTGCGACAAAGCCGTGAGTCTACTATTAATAATTGTAACATGACACGGAAGTGTATTGGCAAAGGTGTCCACTGTTCTTTATCCTTCGCTATCTGTGGCTAGCCGTCGAAGGATAGAGATGTGTCCAGATAGTCCTGCCATCTCCTCCCAGTTCTGCTTCTATTACGGCGGCGGCCGGACGGTACCACCAGTATGCGACTAGTTAAGTGTTTTTAGTATTATTTTGATTTCCTTCTATTAGTCTACCATTTTGTTTCTGATGCACTTACCTTCTACTGCCTTCTCCACATCACTTGTTAGTCTACTTTCTTCAGCGAGAAAGGGTTATACTTGTAAATTATTTATACTTGTGTTTGATGCAGAATGTAATTCACAGGGAGGAGTGGTATTGGTCACAGAGGATGTCGGCGAGAAACTGCTGCCGAAGTTCGCGAAAAAGGCTGAGGACATGGGTGTGCACATCGTCGTGGTGCCAAACGGCTCCATCGAGCAGCTCCGAGACCTGGTCGCACTCGTAGCTCGTGGAGAGGTCAGTTGGCAAATATATTGACGGAATACCTAGGTATAGGAGAGTTCCGTGGCGCAGCGGTTAACACGCCGTTCTGTGATACGGATGAATCCAGGTTCGATCCCCGGTCAGGTCAAGATGAAAAATAATCTTTTTCAGAATGACCTGGATCTTGGATCTTTATCTATATATGTATTTGTTATAAAATATAGTATCGTTGAGTTAGTATCCCATAACACAAGTCTTACTATTAAGAACTTACTTTGGGGCTAGCTCAATCTGTGTGATTAGTCCGTATATTTATTTATATCCACATTTATTGAGAAGAAACCGTCGACGACTTTCGGTTTGCCAAACGTTGGAAGATCGAATAGACGCCATCATCAGGTCTAAAGGAACTACACTTTGGTGGAGCGCCGTAAGTCATAAAATTTGTAAAATCTCGGAATTCAAATCATGAATCTTAATAAAAACTCTTGAGACTGCATTGTTAAGAGTTCAAATGATAAAGTTAAAAGAAAAAATGTCTGATCGTAATTACAACGAATTTTAAAAATTTCTACTAGGTTCCAAAATGTTCTCGTCATATTAACACTGACCCGTCTTAACGATTTAGGGTATGATTGGTAAAGTCTGAAAATTATTTTGATTCGTCATGCGAATTTTTGTCACACATTTTTGTATAAGTTCTGATTCGTCAAGTCTACAAAATCTATTGAAAATAATTTCTTTTTTTCTTTAAGAATCATAACTTCATTTTCAATAGATTTTGTAGACTTGACGAATCAGAACTTATACAAAAATGTGACAAATCGAAACTACCAATAGACGTGACAACTACCAATTGAAGTGAACTTTTCGTAGACTTGACTAATCAGAAACTCTACATGGTTTGGCGAAACGAAACCTTAATAGCATTTGACGAACTTATACAAAAATGTGTGATAAAAATTCGCTTGATAAATCAAAACAATTTTCAGATTTGACCAATCATACCCTAAGTCCCATGTACTTTTACGAAAATCTCAGAAACAGCCTAAGACCTGCCTCTAGTCATAGTTGAGTATATAAACACTATTGTAGTCTAATACTGAGAAACGATCGTTTGACCCTTGTTGACTCAATCTAAGTGTTTGTCAACTTATAAATACACGCACCGCTGAAGGTCACGCGGAAGGACAATTGGTCCAGTTATAGAATCGCAATCATTCAACAAACATCTTAGCTTTTGGACTTGGGGTGAAATGATCACGAGCTTCTCGAATGAGAAACATAATAGGGTTTTGTTAAACTGCACCAGAAAGATGTTATTCTGTTTGAATGTGTATAGGTATATTCCATTGGTACCTACACTCGACATCTACATCTATATTTGATGGGTTTTGATGACGTAGGACTTAACAAAAATCTTGGGCAAAATGATTTTAAAAGTCTTATATTTGTTTAAATTATAATTGACATAATATATCTATTTTCGAAGTCGGGGTCAAGGTGTTCTAAATAAATAATCTATCCATCTCTGTTGTCTGCTTTCAAAGCGTATCCCGCGCAAGCGGTATACTAATACGAAGAGTCGTGATCCTTTATTAGCTGAAAGATATTTGTCTAGTCATTGTGAGAATTCCCACCGATATATGTGAATGTTTACTGTGGGTACAAGTGGGGCAGTTGGCACGCTGCCGCGCCGGCGTGGTCGCCGGCGCGGCCTACAAAACTGTCGAACGAGCTATATAGATTTGACGATTTTTCGTTTTTGGAATGAACTTGAACACGTAGGACAACATAAAGAAAGTTTCATCATTTTTGTTTACCTTCGACATGACTGTTCTTTTCTAGAAACTTGTGTTTGTTATTATGTGCGGGCAACGATTTATTTAAACTCCATTCTCGATAATGCTAAACACTAGTTGTTTCCTCGTACCATGCTAATTACACGCCTTTTTTTGAAATACTTTAGGTAAGTATATATATATATAGGTATGAGGTAGGTTACGAGTCCGGCAATCCCTTTCCTGCCGAGAAAAGTAAGAGCTTTTCTCAATAAATGTGAGGAAATTAACTTAAAGTTACATGTCTACAAATATTTCCCCTAACTATTTGCCGGCAGTAAATTTTCCACTTTCAAATTAGGCGAAGTAGGTACTTACAATCCATTGCAGTATTGCTTTCATCACTGAAACTCATTTTCAACGGTTTCATTTCGAATAAATAACCAACTTTGCGAAAACAATCAATGTTTACTGCAAAGCGTATCTATCTAATCACTACGGGGTTTACTGAAAACAAAAGCATTCCCGCGTTATTTTATTTTTTATTATTCAATTGTCAATTATAGCAAAGGAAACAAAGCCCATAGACCCCAGTCATATTTTACGCAAAAAATTTAATAGATTATTGCTTTTTTCTCTGGCAACGAAAATTAAGTAGATTTTCGTATAATATAATATAAAATTTAATAAAATTTTAGTCATATTCATATATTATATGCATTTTTTTTAATGCGGTGGCACCAATTGGCTGTATGAAAAGTGACATAGGTAATTCAAGTTACATAGATATATTAAAAAGTTTTGAGCAGCGGCCAGGAATGAATTTTCATACTTACTTCCTGGCCTAGGCCGGCAATGTAATGAATGAGCCAAGAATTACAAACTTCCGTGTCTTCTTTTTACTACAATGATGCCTACATATCCGAGCATGTTTGAGAAAAATAACTTGGTGATTATAGATCGAGCCGCCGCCCCACTCCGTGTTCCCCGCAGAAGACGCGCAGGAGGTCGTCAGGAAGCTCTGCAACTCCGAGATCCAGGGCCGGGCGATACTGAAGTTCCACAACGTGGACTAAGCGCGCCACGCGCCCGAGGGACCTGACTAAGTTGCCAGCTGATATGGTAGCGTATTGGTACATATTTAAGTAGGCGCTTCATTTATCTTCCCGTTAGTTGGTAGTGATGGTGTCTAACGGAATATTGTTGTTAGATATGAGTTTGTTTCGCCAAAATGTCGAAGCTAACTATTTGGAATTGGAGATTTATGTTGCAGCTCAGGTTTATCATTTCAGCACATTGAGTTATTTCGAAGAGACGGATTCGTTTAAAAATATTTTGAAAACTAGTGTATCAATTGGCCCATACATATCCATAAACTTATATCGGTATCATCTTCCAATCAAACAATCTTTCTGTAAACTGTATATCGCGTTTGAAATCATCATCATCATTTCGTGTAGGTGACACGGTCAGTCGACCATGCACACCCTGGTGTCAGAGTTCTGCGGAACCGCCTCTCGGCCTCTGACGTGGTTCCTTTAACGACTACCAGATGGCAGCCGGGACCACCGGCTTAACGTGCCTTCCGAAGCACGGAATCATTTTTCTTATCAGACAATCAGGTGATTCTTGTCTGCAATGTCCTACCCAAACTGGAAACAACCACTGGACCACGGAGGCAGCAGTTGAAATGATATGTCCAGTTGTCAAGTAGAAATCATTGACGGCGTTTTTTAATAAACCAACAATATTTTGATGTCTAGCAACGAAAACCAAAATACACGGTCTAAAATAAGTCAAAGTAAATTGTCAGTGGAGATGAATGGAACGCACTTTAGTGTTGCCAGAAATAAAGATTTAAAGTGAGAATGACGCTGCGATGGGTTTATTAAGCAAAATGATCAAGTTGGTTTTGAATAGCGTATAACTGGCAACATTAAAATCAGATTAGCAATAGGATTAAGCACAAGATAATTAAAAACTAAAACAATTTTTAGGGTATGTTCAATATGTGACCATTAACGTTAATCTCATACACATTGAACTTTTTTTTAAAGTCATTAGTTCCCCTATTAATGAACAAATATAGGTAGAGACTTGAAATTTTCATACAATGTGTATATCTATTGCTGTTATAACAACAAATAATAAAAACAAAATAAATTTATAATTAAGGGTAGGGTACAAGTTAAATATTGCAAGTTGGTACGGAACATTTGACGATTGATTTAATTATAAAACGTATTCTGTTCGCTGAGTATATTTTCGTTAGATGTTAAACATTTTATTCCCCATTTGATGTCTCTGTCATTTTGCTAAGTCTCACTTGTAGCTTCCAAATGTATTTTTAAAAACCTATTGATAATTGTTACAGATTGAGGGAGCTATTAGCAATTTGTCAATTCGATGTGGTGATATTAGTGATTTGGAATTGTTTATGATGAATACATTTTGTTTTGTACTGTCAGATGGTAAATAACCCACACAAGCTTTTTGTATTACAATTCATACATTGATGTTTTATCATTTAAATATGTGATACACATATCAATATTTATTTGTCTTAAATTTATATAATCTAAAATTATTTAGATTATATCTAAAAAGGATTTGTAGTTATAATTTATATTCTATTTAAAACAATTATGTCACTGTTATAAAACTTATAAATGTAGGATTAAAACAGGTAATAAATACAAAAGAACTGAGCATAGAACCGTGTTATGCTACCTTAAAAGCCTATATATGTATGAGCCTGACAGTAACCCAAAAATACTGGCTTGAAATGTTTAAGTTGCATTGATTTTTAATTTAATTATTACGACTTAAATAAAAATCTATCTATCTTATATGCATGCTAATGCTGAAGTGTCTACGATCGCTAAAACTCTAAAAAAATAAATATATCATTAAATATATTTGAAATCATAAAATAAAAAATATACAATGTATATTATGAGCTATTAATCATTCTAAGATGTTTTATTATTACAATCAAAGAATAACATAGTAATCTAAAACAAAAGAAGGTTATCTAAGATTATCAAATGTATGTAAATGTAGATATTATAAATACTTAAAAATGTATACTTGATATTATTACATACATTTAACGAGGTTACTTTTAATTTCCTTGAATTTCTCGCAAAGGAAATTCTTTTTATAATGAATGATACGAAAGATTTTAAGAAAAGGGAGTTCAAATTTTGTTTCGTTTTTTGGAGTGTATATCCTTTGGGTATTTCAGTTAGGTAATCAAAAGTATCTGTATTGATGTGGCTATTTTATGTCATGTTTGTCACTATATGAAACACTAGGTTGTATCAAAACTAAATGTATATTTTAGTATTTTAAACTTTTGGATATATGCCACTTAATATTAGTTTTAAGAGTTAATCTATCGTGCTTTATTTTAGTGGGTGTAGATGAATGGAAATAATTGAGGACGTTGTATAAATTACTTTTTATAAATATGGCTAATAATCTGCTTTGCCTCTTTTTAATATGCATAAAAAATCTAGTTAATTTCCGCCGTTTTCCGAAATCGTCACGGCGCTTTCTTGTTGGTATTCTGCGGCATTTGCAAATGATAAGCGACTAAAGAAACCCATTTCACTTGTAATGTAAAGAAATAAAACGTCATTTTTAAGTAACCTACATCATTCTGGGCTGTCTGTCGCAGAGAAATAGTCGTTTATAAGCAGTTATTAAATAACGCCCGTCTCGTGCGTGATTTAACGGATGAGTTGTTTGGCAAGTTTCACTACAACATGAGCGCAATACCGTGCGCTTATGTTGTAGTGAAACTTAAAACGTTCAGAACAATATACTTATTGTTCTGAACGTTTTAACCCGACAGTTTGTAGTGTACTGCCACATCTGCCGAAAATACGCCGTAAAATTTCAAATTCTAAATGACATTGTAAATTTTGCACATCAAACCAAATGATCAGAATTGGCTACATTCACACAAAAAGTAGCTCTAGCCGAAATTCGGTCGTATCTTCGGCAGTTACCTGTATCGCCAATAGTATGGGCGTTCGCCCATTGTGTAATTTCCGGTCTTTTGAAAGTAGCGTAACAGTAAGGCCAAATATTCGTTACAGCGGAGTGGCACTTATATCGTGGTTATAGTGGCGCAAGCAGCTTTGTTACTGTTATCTATCTCTATCTATCTATCTATCTGTTATCTAAGACATTTAATTGGCCAGTTATATATATCGGAAAATGCTTTAAGCGATATGTTTAAAAAATAATCAATTTTACTTTAACAAAAATCGATGAACACTAAATTAAGTAAAATAAGGAATATTACATAATTATAAAAGTCAGTTAGCTGAACTTTTTGAACAATTTTCGACCTAGTTAAGACCGAAATAAGTTTTTTTGGTATCCGATAGCAAAGCTGAGTAAATATACCTTGACATTAAAGCTGTGAAATGAAATACAGGATAGAAATCGGTTAATTAAAAATATCGTATGTATATTTGGGCATTTAACCAGGTTTTCTCCTTTATTTACTCGGACGGGTATCGGAAAATACCTTTATTTTCTGTTGTATGGAAATGTTATTTTTGTTCTTCCCAGCATTGGTCTCATAGGTAAACTGCTCATGTTCGAGGTAATTTTACACCTGATGTAAATCCATATTTTTCGCGGCCTCAAATCATGTTGTCCTAAAGAGACAGCACTCCCACAAAATACACCCGCTGTTCTGCATGTGCGGCCTAGCCATATCTCTAGTCAAGTGTGCCTATCTTGCTGTCGTGGTACCTAAAATAATGTATTATTCGTACCGTAGTTGAGAAGTCATACATAATATATTTATTAGTTTAAGTCTTTACACTAATGTAATTGTTATATGTATTATTTTATTGAATAAAGTGAGGGACGTTTGTTAAATACAAGCTTGTTTCCTTTTTGTCAATATTTTTTTCCAGTTGATATAATATTTACAGCTCAAAAGCAAAAAGAACAATACTTATTACTACAACAACTGATTTTCAGATTTTAGTTTTCAGTTACTGGTGATTGTTTTGTGAAATTGGCTGTTAGCTTCGAGCAACACGGCCTCCGTACGGAAGCTGTTAGACATTAGTCAAGCTAAAGAAAATATCATAATGCTTTTTGGAGTGAAGTTTGAAAAAGTATATTAATACTTCCTCAAATTTCTGAGCAGGTACATACAAGTGCCTGCAGGAGCGAGGTGGGTCGACGTTATTTGAAAAAAAATCGATAGTCGAAACTGGTTTCGTAAGGCACAAGCAAGACCGAAATAGATGACATGCATTGAGAGAGGCCTATACCTCAGATTAATACCTATACCCAACAGTTGAAAATGGATGGCAGTCAATGATTGTTTATGAATATAAATTGAAAAGAGTACTACTTTATTTTTTGAATTGTAAATTTCATTGTTTCAGCAAGGGGTCCTCTTGGGCCCAAAAATTTTTATGAAAAATTCTTTGTAAAACGAATGATATGTGATTTGAGCATAGGAATTTACTAACCGACTTCAAAAAAGGAGGAAGTTCTAATTCTTCAGAATCTTTTTTTTTATGTATGTTCCCCGATTTCTCGAACGCCTTGACCGTTGACGATGAGAAACCGCCAAAAAGCTGTTTTTGGCGGGAATCTGATTCTCATAATTCTCCCTGATTCTGAAAATATTAAACATGATTCCAAAAATAATTCAGGTTATTTACTAAGGCTTATATGATTTACATTCTTGAATTTCTTTCTATTTGTAAAGTATTAGGAATAAATTGATTGGCGTCGCTACTGTGCTTAGTGTGCAGCCTTAAATTATATCTGATAAAAACACATTGACGTACCATATAATTGTTAATCAAAGTAAAAACATCGTAAACTTGTAGTGTGGTGTGTGTAGTAGGGTGTATGCGATTTGCATTGGAACTTAACAGTTAGAATTCGATCATAATACCTAAAAACCTACCGCAGAACTGAATTTTTGAAAAACTTATTTACTGCACTGAACACTTAAGAGTCCCACGTAAAGCCGACATCCCATTCAAACGTAGTTTGGTTTTAGTTTTACAGTTAAGCCAATCTCAACCAAATTTCGTACATACGACCAGATAAGGCATATTGATGTTTATAATCAGATTTCAATTTTAAAAACAATACCTGTACAAAATTACAGCGAGTAGAAGTTTCAAAAACCAAACTACGTTTGTATAGGATGTCGGCTTTACGTGGGACTCTGAAGGCGAAGTGAGTTCACACACTAGCGCCACCCAGCAATTAATTCTGTAAGTCCTAAATCTTATCAAATTTAAAAAATCTAATAGCTGATTCCCCTAGTAAATTACTTGTAGTATTCTTTTTGTTACTTTTCGTAGATATTACAATCTAAGTTTAAGAGTACGAATTATTACCGCCAAAAGTGGCCACTTTAGGCGGTAATAATTCGTTCTCTTAATTCATTAAATTAAAAATAGCGAACATAACAGAACAAAAATAGTGAAATAGTGAACAAAAAAGTACCAATAATACTACAAGTAATTTACTAGGGCATTCAGCTGTTAGATTTTTTAATTTGATATGATTTAGGACTTATAGAATTAAATGCTGGGTGGCGCTAGTGTGTGAACTCACTTCGCCTTAAAAAACATCTCTAAACACAGTAGTTCCATGTTCCTCAGGTTGGCTATAAATTAAACTGGTGTAATTGTATGGGCTATACTCAAATAAAACACAGGAAATTTATTCATCGGCGGGTTTTAATTTTTCAGTCTTACACATTTTGTTCCACGAATACGCACGCATGTATAAGTACGACTAGTTGACACATTTCATCAGAAAAATAAGAGGATAAGTACATGAATTTCTCGCAAGCCAATGCTGGCCACATTTGAAATTAAAACTTAATTTGAAAGAAAACAGATTTCATCTGAAATTTTGCTCTGCGAGGCTCTACGTAACCTTTCAAATATACCTATTTATGAACATTCATAATTTAAATTTTTAGCAAGGGTTTACCATTTTCGCTTAGTCAGATTTTTTTAAAAACCCTAGGAAAAGCTTCACTTTCTATAAATTGTAAACAGTAGGTAGTTCATAAAAAGAGGGTTAATAATTTCAAATGGGGGCAGCACTGGACCCCAATAGATCCTTGTATGGCCCATTCTGCAGGTACAACAGAGGTAACTTTACAATACTCGTAAATCGCCTGGAGTTGGTTAGAATATAGATAACATCAATGCAAATGAAATATGAAAAGGATCCAACAACTACCAAACTCAAGCTCTACACTTCAAAGACTTGATGATTGCAGGCAAGTGGCTCCTTCCAAATATTTTTAAATCAAAATGTTACGTCGGCAGTCCGCGATGTCAATTTTTTTTTAAACTGCCGTTCTAACGCGATTTACTACAACTTATAGTATTTGGAAACTATTATAAATCCAAGGATGCGCAATACATAAGTGAAACTAAGTATTCAATTTCTTACATCCGGACAGGAAGCGTATAGAAGTTTAAGCAGATAGAAAATTCAAAATTTGGTAAAAATTATCTACACACACACACCATAAAGTGTCTAAAACGATTTCAGAAACTGGCCATATTAACCACGTTACGTCAATTAGATTTATAATAACAATTATATTGGCTCTGGCAGTAGGTCATATTTTGAGTAGACGTTTTTCGATTATAATGAATTTCAAATTTCTTACCTTCATCAAGGAATCTTGGTCAAATATTTTAAACAGAAGAGGTGTACTGTACATTACACGCATGTTTGACACTATTGCGAATAAGGTAGATCGATATATTTAAGTGAAAGATAGCGAATTGAAAAGTTTTGACGAAGTAAAAACAATCCTCTACGGGGCGAGTATAATCAACAATTTGTTGCCAGATAATTCGAGAATCAGGAAGATAAGAAAAGTTTTTAGTAAGTACTAAAAATATTATAGGCGCTTTATTGCGTGTGTGTAGATAAAGTATTGTACGCAACTGTAACACAATTAATCGAAATCTTTACAAGCACAAGCGGCAGTTCTGAGTAATTAAGACCAATTTTTATTTCGGTTTCAGGAAGCACTTGTCATAGCTTCCTGACTTCAGATCTTATGAAAACTTCGTGAGATATGATAAAGATAGGATTTAAAATGTTAAGCTGCGTTAAATGCCTCTAGGCAGCTTGTTAAATCTGACAACAGTGTTGGCCACTAACACAAGAAAAAGAAACAAAACAAAAGACTCATCCATCACTCTGTCATCGCTTACATTCATTTTTGACATGGCAGTCAGCCGTGACCAATTTTTGGCCAATGCTTCCTGAAACCACGACAGAAATGGATCTAAAGTACACAAAACATTACTATCCGTGTATAATAGTCTCCAATCGCGATGGGAAGGAGGAGATCTTTATAAATCGTCTTAGACCTCTGATTTCCGATAATTTTACATTTTACTGATATAAAGTAAATATATTGAGATCTCACTGATTTTTAAACATAATTTACTACGCATGGCTCTGACTATTTTTCTTGTTACTTAAAAACAAAATTGGATGGGGTTCGGTATTTCTTCTGCGGAGGATTTTTTTCTGATGAATTGACCACTACCAATTATAAAAAGAGTGATGTAATTTGTTTCGGATGATATTTCACCTAACTCCAGTTGCTAACACTATCTTTATCAGTAAGTATCCTAGCAGCAAAAAGGTAAATTTTAGAATAATAAATTGATTTACAAAGTAATTCTTAGGAGCTAATAATTCGGATTTAAATATAATCAACATTGAGCCCAAGGCCATAAAACCCAAAGGCCATGTTAAGTCTGCCAGTGGACGTGAAGGTGGTAGGCGGAGTGATGCGTTGCTATTCGCATCGCATAAAGACGTAATTCCTTACATCTTTGCCCAATCCTCGAGGGATTGGGCAAAGATGTAAGGGATTACGTCTTTAAGCGATCTTCCGTCTTTTACAATCTGCGCGGCAAGAAAAGCAACTGGTATATTTTATGTTGTTTTTTTCCTCACAAACCAGCATGGAAATAAACATAAATTCAAAAAGAAGAAATGTTTTCCCAACAAGGCTAACTTCTCCAATGCTGTTTGCATTGGAGAAGTTAGCCTTTTTGTTTTTAAGGTTTGAAGTTTTAAATGCATTTTATAACAGAAAAAACCGGCCAAGTGCGTGTCGGGCCACGCGCAGTATAGGGTTCCGTAGTTGCGAATGACAACTTTGAGTTCACACTGTTTACACTCGCACCTCACAGTTTAACGACCAAAAACGTCTAACAATAAAGATTGTATGAAATTTCACATTTTCCAGTACATTTTATAAGTTGGTTGCCTATAACTTTTTAGTTTGTACTTAGTACCCAGCTTTGATAGTTTTCCTTTCAACTTCAGTATATATGCTACTGCCGTAATTTTTTTCACGTATCTATATATAACCGTTTAGCAGATAGAGGGGGGGGACACGTACCTCTAACAAAAATTTGCACTTTAAAACCAAATATTTCGGAAACGGATCCCTAAATCGAAAATTGGTGTTCTCAACCTCACAATATTTTTCAAAGACCTTTTTAACGATACCCCACACGATGGGTAAGTAGAGAAATAAAAATTACTCCCCCACTGTACTTGTATGGGAGCTACCCAAAAAAAAATTTTTTTTCAAGATTTTTTCTACGACTTTTTTGCCATGATTAATATACATACTCATACCAAATTACAGCTTTCTAGTACTTATAGTCTCTGAGTAAAACCGCGGACGGACAGACAGACAGACAGACAGACATGGCGAAACTATAAGTTTAACCTAGTTTACTACGGAACCCTAAAAAGGGCTTTAAGGATTCATAGCACAAGCAAGACCGATATTTTTTATAGCGTACACGCAGTATTAGAGCTTATGGATTTTCTTATTTCGAGATAATAAAAGAAGTACGTAACTAAAAACTCTCTAGAAAATAATAAACGGGTTAAGTATTAGTGGAACTTACGTATCGAGGGTGCTGTACAAAAATGTTTCCGTATGGAAGTATATTTCGGTTTCATTATTTGCTTAGCACCAATAAGAAAGAAGTAATTTGTGAAATATTCCCCTCTTAAGATTCAGTCCAGCGACAAACGGACGGACAGACACTAGTGTCTAGGGTCCCTTTGGCACCCATTGGGAAGGGAACCTTTAAAAACATCACAGTAGCTATAAGTTTAAATAAAATATAATAAACCCGTTGCGGCTGAGAACGCTACCGCAGTACAGTAAGTAGGTGAATGCATTTTTTTAATTGTATAGGTACTCAGTATTAATACTGTGTTGTTCCTAATACAATATTTTTCTTTCTTTTTTTCTAGATATATAAAAAATAAGGAACCTGATTAAACTGTGAATAATAAAAAAAAATCCACTGATGATTCCATGTACTTATTGGCTGTCAAAACACGTTTATCCAGCCTCAGTGGAGATGCATCATCAGGGTGCCTATGAATGTTTACAAAAATAACATTATCATTTTTATATAAGCACCATAATTAAGGGGGCACAGTAGCGACGCCAATCATATTATTCCTAATACTTTACAAATAGAAAGAAATTCAAGAATGTTAATCATGTAAGCACTAGTAAATAACCTGCAGTATTTTTGGAATCATGTTTTAATATTATGAGAATCAGTCATTAAGAGAAAACGTGATTACCGCCAAAAACGGCCGTTTTTGGCGGTAATCTGATCCTCATAATTCTCACTGATTCTGATAATATTAAACATGATTCCAAAAATACTTCAGGTTATTTACTAGTGCTTATATGATTTACATTCTTGAATTTCTTTATAATTGTAAAGTATTAGGAATAAAATGATTGGCGTCGCTACTGTGCCTAGTGTGCGGCCTTAAATATTTCGAAGCCAACCACATTGGAAATACATACTACCAAACTCTTCTTGTTATCGATTCGATTATTTTCGCCCAATACTTCTTTTCGTGTCGGTGGCAAGGTGTGACATGGTCTAGTGAGATGTACCAATGTCGCAGATATTGCAGCTGGATTCTGTATAGCCCCACCTGACCAGGTTGTCTTTGCTGAGTCCTTAAATGATTTAAGCACTTCCATTCTGGCCTAAGCAGGCCATGACCGGGTGGTAGCTTTTTCGCTGGTTCAAAAGGAGATGAAGTGAAGCATCTTACCAAAGTATATGCCTTCGAAATATTTTACAAAGTATGCTAGCGAATGTTACGGTCATCATTATCATCCGAGCGCTTTCCCCGTTACCGGCTAGCGCTTCAGGGTCCGAGATCCGCTACCTATACCTAGCTTATTTGACGTGTACTGGCCTGTGTAGGTACAGTATTAGAAAACATTATAAATGATCAAATAAGAGACTTAATGCAGCATTACTCAGATCTACTTTAGAAATCACATTCACAAACTTATTTTTCAACACACCGTGACATACAGAGACTGCTGAAACACCGATTTTTCACTCATAAACAAGCGATTTATAACCAAAATGAGTAATGTAATGTACAAAGCAATTGTGCGGTAAAGTATTTTTTTAATTTCTATTCCGTAAAGAGAAAGATATCTAGAAACATACTTTGAAATTAAGAATACTTTGCTTTGCAAACGTATAAGACACATAAATCGCATGTTGTACAATTTTTAGTAATTTCATATCGGATAACTCACTTAAATGTGGTAAAATTCAATTTATACTTATTGCTGTCTATGAGGTTAACGGTGCCGCTCGGATATATATTTTAAAAAGTTGTAAGTACGGGAAATTAACGTGCAGTTCGTATATTGTCGCCGAGTTTTCAATTTAAATATTTTTCTTATGTTGATGTTTTGTGTTGTGTTCTATTTATTTTTTAACTAAATTACTTTTCATAAAATATATAACAAAGATGAGACAGAGACGCAGATACATTTGCAAATGTGTCGCCATTAAGATGTATGGAATTATGAAACAAGTTACATGTATGATGCTTTAAATTATTTTTACTGCCAGCTATTTTGAAAAACGTTTTATGATACTCCTGAACTATAATGTTTATTGTATTACTCATAGTTTTATTAACTTCGCTCGCTTGGCTCGCTCGGTGCTCAAACAGCTCGTTTTGTAATGATCAACTTAGCTCAGTTGAATCATAATGTTTTATGATGACGGCTTTAAGATACATTTATTTTAAACTAATAAGAATTTTGAAGTTAATAATCAATGCAATCTTTCTCTGTTGTCATTTTTTTGAGTTTTCAATACTATGCACACAGTTTAACACAAAATCTAAATTAATTTTAGTAGTTATAACAGATCATTTCCGATTCTTATCCTATTGTACATAACGACTAAATAGAAATATAACTAAAGACTGAATAAACACGAAGAGTTACTAAACCCTTGACTTGACACAAATAGTTAAACTAAACACTGAGTTGACACTAACAGTTTCACAAACACTGACTTGACACAAATATTTGAGCATTATACAAGGTGTTTATTGTAATATGCAAAAAAACTGAAATGGAGATGGAGGGCAGAAAGTATTCATTAACTACCAACCATTAGGATATAAAAGTGTCAGTATCCAAATATTAATTTGTTTTCATAGAGAGACAGGCCAGTAATGGCATTATTTTTTAATTTCTTAACCACACTACACACCTTGTACAATGTATAGTGTAAATAGACACATTTATGCACGTCGTTCGTGAGGGTTATGCTACAACTGACAGCACGGAATCGCACTTTCCTATGCTTCTATCCCTTTCTATTACTTACAACTACTACTTCTACTGGGGTACAGTTCGCGAGGCCTAAGCTGAGCTTTGCATTTGTGTGAGTGCACATAGATAGTGTAGGTGTGACATCGGCTTACAGCGCGGCGCATCTCCGCCGCGCACCTGTCACACTTCACCCTTGTACTGGTAGCAGTGTGACGTATTTAATTCTTAATATTTTGTTCTTGTGTCCGATTTATTAGTGAAATGGCTGCAAACAAAAGTAAACGAAGAATACGAAACCCTTTAAATAGCCATGTAATAGAAATATTTTGTAATTTAAATAGTTATTTTAAAAACATGAACGATAAAGACGTGTCAAGTATCAAATTTATTTTTAAGAGTTTTTGGTCTGACTCTACTATTGGTGATTACTCACACAAATGCAGAGCTCAGCTTACGCCTTCCGGACTGTACTATTTCTGAATGTGTGACTTTCGTCTTTGAACGATTTTTGTATGGGAAAACTGCTCATTTGCTAACGGCGAAATTTCAAAAATCGTACTCCAGGTACCGTTCCTCTTTCTCGTTCTTGCAAATTACAGTTCTGAGAGATAGAAAAGCGTAAGAAATAGCGATTCATTGCTGCCAGAGGTAGTGCAACCCGTAGGCAAAGACAATATAATATAGGTAAGACTTTCCTTCGCCATACATCATAGCGTAATCCAAAATGGGCTAAAATTTAGTTCCTAAAAGTGATGATAGATGTCTCTAGTAGTATCAAATCGACTATTTTGACCATTTTCCAGAATAGTTCGTGTTTTCTCTTAAAGTATTGATTCGTGGTTACGTAATAAATCGGTCGATGATCGTCAGATGGCGCTCTGGCACAATAGTCAACTTCATAATATGATAAATACATTTTTATATTGTTCCTAGAATGTCTAAAATTAAAAACAGAATTATTATTTTACTTACATCGAATTAATTTCTTTCATTTACTACCAGACAATCGAACCTCAAACATATATATTCTTTGCCTCTTTTTGTCTCTCTTCTTACCTTTTACACCTTTAGGCTTGGGGTTTGACATTTTTATTTATGTCTAAATGTATTATCTATCAGTGCCCTCAACTTCATCCGCGTGGCTTTCGGTTTTATAATTAAACTTTGCAAGCCCTCATACATAAAGCACCGCTTTTTAGGTACTTAGTAAGTTTTGAAGAATGTTTATTTGAAAAGAACACACAGTTACATATAGAAAAAAAAAACATTAAATAAAAGTGAATATGGGGTTCCACTCGACAAAAATGGAACTCCACCACTATTAATTATAATTCGATCACAAACGTGACGTCATTTTTGGAAACCGAGATGGCGGATGCGACGATTGCATGAAAAATCGATGTGGGTGGTACAACCGGTTATATTCGGGTACAAACGTCATCGTGATCGTCATCGTGATCGTCATCGTCATCGTTATCATTATCATTACCACTGGGCGCCACCGGAAACAACCGGGTATGACCAGGCACCACCAGGTACCAATAGGCACGATCAGATACCATCAAGTACTTACAATCGGCTACCATCGACTACAATCGTGTGACATCAGTTCCCATTGAATTCCATTAGGCTACCATTGGCTGCCATCAAGTTCCATGTTTCTACAACCAAAAATTACTCCTAACGTCGAGACAAAAGTAGTAAACTAAACAAATGGTAACAAACATACAGTCGAATTGAAGACCTCTTCCTTTTTAAAGTCGGTTACAAAATAACCAAAATATAAAAAGTACTTATCAAGAAATTAAATTTCAATTACAAAAATAATATACTTACCTAGTACAAACAAAGAATCTTACAGTTCAATTTAGAACCTCATTTTTTTAAGACTGTTGAAAATAACTAATAGTCCCAACTAATATTATAAATACGAAAGTGAGTTTATTTGTTTGTTACGCTTTCATGCCGATTCTACTGAACCGATCATCATGTAATTTTGCATACACATAGGTTAGGGTACCGAGAAGGAAATAGGCTATATATTACGCGAGCGAAGCCGTGGGTAACAGCTAGTGTATAATAAAATGAGTACATTAGAAAGCATTTAAATTTTTTTATAATTCAAAATTATTCTCCCAATAACCTAACCTAATCACTCCCGCACTCGTTCTAACACAAGGTCGGGTACATCGTGCCATCTCTTTCTACTTTAGCACAAGGCTGCCGCGCTGTGTTTGCGCGCATCCGTGCCGCTCAAGTTTTTTGTTCGTGAACACCTCTAAGATTTGTATGACTTTTGTCAAAAACGCAGGCGCCTGCCTCTGCCGCGTGCGCCTGACTTGCGTACCTACTCGTGAACAAGCCGCTAGACTTGACCAATTTTGGCGAAACGAAACCTTATTAACATTTGACGAACTTATACAAAAATTGGTGATCAAAAATTCGCTTGACGAATCAAAACAATATTCAAGCTTGACCAGTCATACCCTAAATGCCTAAATCATTAAAACGGCCAAAACGCGACCCATACCAACGCGCGTTGGAACTAGGTACAATTCGCCGCAATGACGAACAAACGTGTAATGAATGATGTTGTAGTGTAGGCAGATCGTGTGGTTTTTGAAGGTACACAACCGGGTTATAATACAAGTACAGTGGTAAGTAGTAGTTGCTCGTAGAATAATATGGTAAAATACAGACTAGGGTAAAACCTCCTTGTATCGGCCACGTCCTGGTATTGGCCTTTCCTACGAAATCGATCTGATATTTGAAATATTCGATCTCCTTGCACAAATCTTGCTCTAAAATGAACCTTATTTTGTTATTGTTTATTTTAATTAATGAAACAGGGCGGCGATCATAGTTTATTTGAAAGTTCAGTAGCGATAAATCTTTTGACCAGCGCAAATCTGTCGAAATTCGCGCCATTTTGTAGTCAAAATACCTACTCATAATTGACGAGCTCGAGGTTACGGGTAAAAGTGTTTTTAACTTATCTTATAATATGTAGGTGGTTCAAACCGTTGATTCCTGTTTGTTTTTGTTAAAGAGATTATATTATAATGCAGCATATTGGGTGTATATTTTTATGTTTTATTTAATATTTTAATAAAATGTCAGATGGCCGGCTTGACGGATGATTATTTCATGAAAAACTTGATATCGGCCGTTATAAATGCTCTGTGCTGATACAAGGCGAGTCTAAATCTTAAAATCGGCCGCCAAATATTAATATCTACCGCCTAACCTAAGTAAGTGGTTTCTAATATAACACTAAAGTTATTCTTTAATTGCCCCAGGGACGGACGAAAAAGAAAACGTTGACTACAGCCGATGTATGAGACATTGGCCCGTATAAAAAATAAAATTATCGTGTATTATGTGTATATATATAGTGTGTGTATATTCTAACCGCCTTACAGTCATTGTTGTACAACATATTAGTAATATATTTTTATGTTTTATTTAATATTTAAATGAAAAATCGGGTGGTCGACATTAGGGTCGATTATTTCATGAAAAGCCTGATATCGGCCGTTATAAATCCTGATGAATACAAAGCGAGTCAAAATCTTGAAATCGGCCACCATATATTAATCTTAATGTTTGCCGTCTATAAGTAGTCGCTGATATAAGGCTAAAATTATTCTTTACATTGGTCGAGGGGCGGACGAAAACAATTCTGACTACGGCCGATGCACGAGACATCGGCCCATAAAAATAAAAAAATTTTTCGTGTACTTATATGCTTACCGCCTTCCAAGCTATGTAAATAAATATATATATATATATATAAATGTGTATATACATCTTGAAGGACATGTTGCGTCCTACATGGCGTTATTTACCGATGATGCTGCGTCCCACTGACTTTGTGCGTCCGGAATACGAACGCGAGATTGACCGACCCTCATTTTTAGCCCAAGGGTCCCTTATGATCATTAGAATGCAAGGGCGAAAAATTGGCATGGACGTAATTCCATCACTACAATGTATAATATAGTTCCGCCATCGTCCGACTGAAATTTGGAGGGCGCTAGTATTCAGCGTATAATTTACCACGTATACTTTCAGTTCACTTCACCGATCTTATCATGTCCATTGAATATCGTACTTTATTTGTAAAGTTTTTATCATGTTTTCGTGACAACAATCTTGCGTCTCTTAAATGTCCTTAAACGGGCACTAGATACGGTGTCTGAGGGGCCTATTTGGGGTTCACGAGGGACGCATGGCACGGGGCGCGGGGCGGCGGGCTTCAGCGCGCTCGCGTGCCGTAGTTTGGTGCAAGGATTCTTAAATTGGCAAACCGTAAGTACTTACTTTTTACTTCTTAAATTAAAATTATAACACGATTTATCTTATTATAATACCTAAAACATCTAGCTAGTTAGTACCTTCTTACATTTAAGCATGTTGTCTGTTTATATTATTTTTTCTTGTTTTTGTTTGCTTTTAAGTCGAGGGTATTTAAAATGATGATGATGATGATCTGTTTTGTTTTCAGAGAGACAGGAAGAAAAAGAAAACCAACCAGAAACCTTACATGAGGTACCTACGTATGTTTTAACTTAGATAAAACACGACTTACGTACACACATTTTTTATACATACTTACCTGTCCAACTCCGGAGTTACCTGTTTACCGGCCTTACCAGCCTGTGCCTCTGAGCTTACCTGTTTATACATACTTACCAATCCGTCTCTGATTTACCTATGTAGACGTACTTACCTATCCAATTTTGAATTTACCTGTTCACATCAGCCTGTGTTGGTTCGAGTTCTTCCCAGCTGAATACCTAATAGCTACTGCTGGCTATTCATTAACTTTACATTAGTCGCTCTTAAAAAAAGAAAAAAGTTCCTATGATGTCTCGTTCATCTTCAATTTCTTCTTTTAGTGTTGTTAATCATGAATTTTATTGTATGTAACTCTGTTTACAGGAATTATCTGATTCAAAATCTGGTTCAATATCTGACTTTTCTGCGACATGTTCTAATTACACTCCAACGAGACCGGGGAGAGAGTCCGGGGATAGGTAATTTTGATGTTCAGCAAGGGATAGACAACACTTATATCACTAATCAAGTTGTTACCTTCATATTAACGAAGCAACAATAGTAAAGTGCAACAAAATATAATAAGCTTTTTTTTTGTTGCAGACCAGTTCTGATGATTCTTTTCTTTGAATTTGGAACTTCGAATAATTTTACGTCATTAGAATGTGTTTCGAACTTCGATTCATCGGTCAAGGAGCCTATTTTTTATTTAATATCATCATGTCACCTTACAGACTAGCCAATACATAACATGAGAAAAGTTTAGTATCATATTAATTACATTTGCTTTACATAGCCTCTTATTTGTTACAAAGATATATCATTACTGCTCTATCAAATTTGGCCAATGTA
The DNA here is from genome assembly GCA_963082605.1 of Rhodophaea formosa. NCBI lineage: Eukaryota > Metazoa > Arthropoda > Insecta > Lepidoptera > Pyralidae > Rhodophaea > Rhodophaea formosa. Next base: position 14,718,485 of record OY720203.1, on the reverse strand, counting down.
AATTAAAATAGATCTATATCTCGGGACACTTCATTCATTATTTTTATAGCCCGCGTCATTTGAGCGTATTCTAATAATTGTGTTCTAGCAGTGGGGACCCTGAACAATCTCGTTCGTATTTCCTATCGCAGCCTTTGGTTTGGCACTACTAAACTAAGTGATTTCAGTATCGCCATGTTAGTCAACTTTCCTCGAAATACCCTGAACACGTATCTTACCAACGCCATATTTCGTCGCACCTCCAACCTGTCGTATCCGACCATTCCTAGTACGAATAGGGATGGATACATGAGCGGCTAGAAAGGATACACGCCATACTGCCTGAATTACCTTTTTAGAAATTTCTATTATGAGGTCTCGAAATGTAAGGTCTTGCGGTATTATTACTCCAAGATCCCGTAAACTGTCGACTCGAAGTATTTCTTCTCCCTCTATACTGTATCTATATGCTGTAGGTTGATTGGATTTCGTGCATGTCATTACTTTACATTTTGCCGTGTTGAATTCAATTTTATTTACTCGAACCCATTCCACCACTCGGTTGATGTCTTCTTGTAATTGATGGCAATCTTTCAGTTCCTTCACAGCCATGAACAGTTTCAAATCATCTGCAAAAAGTAGACAACGCGCATGCTTCACCACCGCTGGGAGGTTGTTTAACATTAGAATGAATAACAACGGACCTAAGTTACTGCCTTGGCTGACTCCTGTCAATGTGGCATACGGCTCTGAGGTGTAGCCTGCATATTCTACGTATTGTCTCCTATTGCGTAAATAACTTGCAAAGAATTTCAGCAGTTTTGGAGTAACTGTGACATTAGAACATCATTGTCCACACAATCAAAAGCTTTTAAAATCAAAGCTTGACACGTCTACTTGTGCACCCGGCTTTGCATCCAATGCTGGTGTAGTGTAATTCATGAATGCCATGAGATTTGAGTGCGTGCTACGTCCTGGGCGGAAACCATGTTGAGCCTCGCTTAAGTGTGGTTCTACTTGGGGGGCAATACTAGTACTTAATGCTGTCTCAAACACCTTTGAAAATGTAGACAATACTGTTGCTGGTCGGTGCCCACTAACCTCTGTTCCTAGTCCGCCTTTTAGCACCGGTGCTACTCGTGACATCTTCCATCCCTCTGGGTACGTACTCGTCTTCAAACAAAGGTTAAAAATGAAGTATAATGGGCGTGCCAATACTGCTATGCAATCTTTAACCACGTACGGAGGTATTCCATCTGGGCCTACGGATTGTTTGTTTTTCAGGCGTTCGATTGCTTCGGTAACTTCCTTTAACGATATTTGGTCTACGTGTACTCTTCTTCCTAATTCTGATGATTCCAAGACTGCTATTTCAGGATCCAATTTAGGCACTACTTTCCCATATACTGACATAAAATAGTTTGCGAATTCTTTGGCACACTCCTTTTTTGTCAATGTTTCACCATTTAAGGTAATATGAGTTTGTTCCTACTGGCCCGCTTCTCTTTTACTAACTTCCAGAAGGATTTTGGCTCTTTCCTCAGTTGCTCCTCTTTCTGATTCTGGTATTTTGCAAACTGTTTTTTTAATTTGGTTTTTCACAGTTGATCGGTATTATGCAAATTTTTGGTATTCTTCCTGGGATTTGCTTTTTTTGTATGCTTTATGCCATTTTGCTTTTTCTTTTAAGTTCTCTTTTATTTCCGGTGTGTACCATTCTGGATAAACATATTTGCTGTTGGACTGTTTTTCCTTTGACCTGGGTACACAGTTGTCTAAAATCTCGTATATTTTGCAGTATAGAAAGTCATAAGCCTCCTGTACATTTTTCTTTTCGTATAGTGGAGTCCAGTCCGCTGTAGCCAAGGTCACATACAATAAGTGAAAGTCTGCTTTTTTGAAATTCCACCTTAGTTGTGTTTCCTGTGCTTGCCTTCCTCTTTTATGTGACTAATTTCGCTATATGTAATTAATCTTAATTATTTATAGCGAAATTAGTCACATAAGCGGTTCGCCATGTAGTGTTTTGTTTCAAATATTTTTACTTTGTTAATACTACCAATGTTTAAGATACTTATAATTATGTTTGAATTGATGATTAATACCCGGTTTCTGAGGTCCGTATCAGCTGTTTATTTATTCCATAACTTTATCTGATGTTTAGCTGTCATTAAACTTTGTGTAAAAACGATTTTACTGACATAACTGCAATTACATAAGCAAATGCCTTTAAAAGCATTTTAAACAAAGGACTTAATAAAGAATTAAAAAGGTTGTATGTTTATCGAATAAATAATTAATGAAGAGATATCTAACAGCATCAGAAACCGGGCATGAGACATTTAGTTGTAGCCACTGATTTATTTTAATTATGATATAAAAATACATGTTCCGTTGTAATGAAGACTGATTGATGTTCATAATTATGTTTATTTTGTTATAAGGCAAAGGCAGAGCCCATTTATGTTTCATTCTTTAATATAACTAAAATTGTTAAAACGTCAGTTAAAATGTTTTGATTTTTATGTTTAGGTACCAATTTTTTTTTACAAAATTTTTAATTGAAAGAGAAGTTGCAGATGGAGTTTAGGTTGTAAATGTAGTTTACATTTCTTTTAAGTAGATATCTAAAACAAGAATGACAATATTGAGTTGATAAAAACCCTACTGATTTCTTTTAATTATAATATTAAAAAAAAACACATGTTCCATTGTAATGAAGACTGATTGATGTTCATCATTCAGTTTATTTTGTTACTAGGCAAGGCAGAGCAAAATGTTTATTATTATGTCAATGTTAAATTGCATTGATTTGTTGATTGAAAAGTTATTATGTTCAGATACACATTTTTTGTAAAATTTAAAATAAAACATTAAATGTTTTATATTACGATATGCCTTTTAATCCGTATATTTACTTGCATAAATATGACTAGGTACTATTATATTATTCGTATCATGAAACTTCCTCTTTCTACCTTTGAACCCACATGTTCACACCAGCCTCTGCCTCTAAGCTTACCTGTTTATACATACTTACCTGTCCAACTCCGAACTTACCTGTTCACACCAGCCTGTGCCTCTGAGCTTACCTGTTTATACATACTTACCTGTCCAACTCCGAACTTACCTGTTCACACCAGCCTGTGCCTCTGAGCTTACCTGTTTATACATATTTACCTGTCCAACTCCGGACTTACCTGTCCACAACAGCCTGTGCCTCTGAGCTTACCTGTTTATACATACAAACTTACCTGTCACTCGTCAAAAATGATTATATTGCTTTTTAAGATTTTGTAGACCATCAAAGTGAAAATACCTACGCTATACAAGTATACATAGGTATTGTCACTTTTGTATGCTAACTATTAATTATTTATTTATTATCTGTGCCTGGAGTCATTATAAGCCCTTATATAGGTGGAAGCCTCTTGGCTGATAAGCTGGATACAATAATTCAAAAACAGTATTCGGAACCAATCTGAATTCAATAGTAGATGGATGTCATTTAGTTATTATAATCATTATGATATATGCAGAGCATTATACGGAATTGATTTAAACATACAGTTGGATGGAGGCGGGAATGTGCATGCAGTGTTTTAAACGTATACGGAGATATTCAGTGTGCAAGAAAGATTTAAGAGTGAACGGACGCACTAATTTAGTTATTCGGAACCAATCTGAATTCAATAGTAGATGGATGTAATTTAGCTATTATAATCATTATGATATATGCAGAGCATTATACGGAATTGATTTAAACATACATTCGGATGGAGGCGGGAATGTGCATGCAGTGTTTAGTAGGTATTCGCAGGCATTCAGTGTGCAAGAAAGATTTAAGAGTGAACGGACGCACCAATTCAGCTAGAAATATTTAATTTGAATATCACCATTTAACGTTTAAATGAAATTTGACGTCGACTACTGATATGATACTGATTAAAACATCTTACATACGCATTGAAAACATTAAATATGTCACTACATTCAGTGGACGCCGCAGGGTGGTAGTTTGTAAAGACGCAAGAAGTCCTTCGCGATTTATATATATATATATATACGGACAAATCACACAGATTGAGCTAGCCCCAAAGTAAGTTCTTAAGTAAGACTTGCGATACGATAACGATATTTTATAACAAATACATATATAGATAAACATCCAAGACCCAGGTCAATCTGAAAAATACCATTTTCCATCTTGACCTGATTGGGGATCAAACCCGGGACCATCCGTGTCACAGGCCGGCGTGTTGACAGCTGCGCCACGGAGCTCGTCAGTGTCATGTGTCCGTGTTTTACACCCCAATGCCTCTGTTATGTGATCATTGAAAACAATTTCAAAGTGATTACTTTGTCGTTGGCCAGTAAGAATCGAACCCACCTTCTTCGACTGTAATATCAAGTTCATAATATTTTGCGAATTGATAAATTTTGCTTTAAGAAATCTTCAAGTTCTCGAAATACAAAAGGAAACTACTTTTTTTTAAAATTTATTTCAAAGTCTATTTGGTACTATTTTATCTTTTTAGTATTGATTTGTCGTTTATTCGTAGTAAAATTAGCCTAAGCCGATACTAGGCAAATAAGTGGACGAATTTTGGGCGCAAGTGGCCGATCTTACGGAGATTGGGTATGTACAAAAGAAAATAACAGCAAAAAATTTTGGAGGCGCCTCGTCTTACATAACTTTTTAACTTCTATTATCGGTAGTCCAGATTTTGTTTTCATACAATTTAACATCCTAATGATCACTCTTCATATTTTTCGTTAATACTAATGACTGTAAGTCATAATCATCGGAATTCATAATATCACAATTCATACATTTTGTTTCTACTAATATTTGTTTTAATATATTTTCTTATACTGATGATCGAAAATCATAATCATCGGAATTCTTAAAATCGTAATCTTAAGTGTATGAACAGACACTTAATTATTACTTTTGTTTTCATATATTTCCTTAATCTCAGTGTTATTTATCTATCAGGGTTTAAATTAATAAAACAAGGTGGTGATCAAAGTTCATTTGTAGTTGAGTAGCGATGAAACTTGTAACCCGCGCAATCTGTAGGAAAAGTGTTTTTAATTTATCTAGGAGGTATAAACCGTTGATTCCTGCTTGTTTTGGTAAAAGAGATTCTAATGTAGCATATTGAGTGTATATTTTTGTTTTATTTAATATTTTATTGAAAAATGGGGTGGCCAGCTTTAGGGTTGATAAGTCTGATATCGGCCGGTGTAAATGCTGATGGCCGATACAAGGTAAGTCAAAATCTTGAAATAGGCCATCAAATATTAATATTAATAAATGCCATCTAATCTAGGTAAGTGGTGGCTGATATTAGCCTGAATTATTTTTTAACATTGGTCGAGGGGCGGATGAAAAGGACAATTCTGACTACGACCGATGTATAAAAAATAAAATTATCGTGTGCCTATATAATAACCGCTCTACAGGCCATATGTCCGTGGTTTGAACCCCAATGTCAATGCCTCTGATGCCACCAATGATGTGAATGATAACTGAGAACAATTTCAAAGTAATTACTTTGTCATTGGATGGTTGAAATCGAACCCACCCTCTTAGACTGTAATATTTCATAATAACTTGTTGATGCTATTTTATTAAAGGAAATATTCAAGTTTCTAAAAGAAAACTAAAATCTTGATTTTCTCAAATTTACTTCAACGTCTATTTGATAATATTATATATTTATAGAATTAATTCGTCTTTTATTTGTAATACATAATATTAGCCTAGGCCGATACTAGGCAAATAAGTGGACGCATTTTGAGCGCAAGTGGCCGATCTTAGGGAAATTGGGTGTGTACAAATGAAAACGTAAACATAAAAAAAATGTTATTGAAATTTCAAATACTTTATGAAATTATAAGAAAGTCAAATAATAAAAGTTTATTAAAAATACCCCTTAGAAAGTCAGGCTAATAAATGAGAGAAAAAGAAGCAAATGAATGTAAAATTTTGTTGACATGGCCGTTATAAGGTGGTTTTACCCTACGCAATTTCAAATTAATCGGTAGAGAAGCTGAGTTTTAAAGATTGTATCCAAACAAACAAGATACCTACCTACCTACCTACTTACCATACATTGCAAGATAAAAGCTTGTAACTTGTTGCAATATAAGTAATAATATTCTAACCACAAAACGAGAAATAAACTCAAGAAGGTAGGTACCTAGATTAAATCAAAATATTGTAGGCATAGCCCTAGATGTCTACATAATGCGTGGTTTATACTGCGGCTGTAGGTATTCATTTCAAGGACAGGACAGAGTCAAACTACTACTAGATAGGTATATAGGTGTTTTGGTTATAGCTAGTTATAGTGGTCCTGGTAGGTACCTAACTAACAAAGCTTTATAGCCAGAGGAGTCAGTGGATTTGGCCGCCCACACTCTCCACGCTGGCTAGACGGGTTGGCGAGGCTAGTATAGCTGCCTGTTATAGTTTTTATTTTTAACTTACATAGGTAGGTACTTATTCAATTTTAAGTTAGTGGAATAAATATATTTTTCTAGCTGTTACCCGCGGCTTCGCCCGCGTGATAGATAGCCTATGTCCTTCTCCGTACCCTAACATATGTGTATGCAAAATTTCATGATGATCGGTACAGTAGGGCGTGAAAGCGTAACAAATAAACAAACAAACAAACTCACTTTCACATTTATAATACCTACCTACTATTAGTTGGGAAGTTGGGATTCACTCAAACAACAAAAAATGTACCGAATACTTTTTCTTGCAAAAAGGTAGGTAGGTAGGTACCTACTTTATCTATTCAAAAAAATATGAAAGACCAATTCTCAAAAAAAAATTGGCTACCCTAATTGCTTTTGAGGTACCTACCTACTTGTTTTGTTAGACAACATACCTACCTACATGTAGGTATGTGCCCGTAATAATTAATAAATAACCGATGTGATAATAACTGCCTACGCTACAGTTGACTACGGATTTCGGATTAGGCGTAGGTAGGTACCTACAAGTGTTTCCCGCTCCCGCTCGTGCCGAGTTCCCGACTCGTCTCGAACTCGACTGCCAGTGCAAAGTCAACTCAAAGGTCAAGGACACTGCACTGGCGGGCGCCGCCGGCTGGGGCCGCCCGGGGTTGTCAGCCAAGCGAGTCGAGTTTTGAGTATCAATTTGACCCATATTTAGGAATGTAATGTAATATTGTCAGAATTACATCCTAATTCTAAATAATATTATAAATTCGAAAGAGTTTGTTTGTTTGTTTGTTACGCTTTCACGCCGTAGGTATCTTCTGAACCAATCATCATAAATTTTGCATATACATAGATTAAGGTGCTGAGAAGGACATAGGCTATATACCTATGACGCCGGCGAAGCCGCGGGTAACAGCTAGTATATTATATAAACCTATACCTAGTTAGAATTAGGACTATAAGTCAGATTGTTAAAATTCTTTTTTTTGTTGGACAATGTAACCTATAATCCAACTTAGGGAATATTGCAAACTTCCTCAAAACTACTGAACTGATTTTAAATCAGTTCAGTAGTTTTGAAAAAGTGAGTTAAGTGTGTATCTGTCATTATGGATGGATGTAGGCACATGATGGATTAAAATTATACTGATAAACAAACGTTCCTAATCACTCATTTTTGGCATAGGCGCAGACGTTGAATTATAGCTAATTGATGAAATACGATTTCAAAACTCTTCTCCTTTATTAAAAGGAAGAGTTTTGAAATCGCATATTAAGTATATAGATTTATGCCAATATTATATTGTCTTTGGCCAAGGTTTAAAAATGCGAACCGGAATGCCCCTATTTAAAATTTTGCATAGCGCCATCTTTCCATTCTTGCCTCCAACAGCTTGCCAACAGCCGGGCACGAAACCGCGGTCAATGGCAGCGCCTCTAGCGGTGACAACTTGACAACCTATAATATCCTCGATGAGAAGCGCCATCTACGAATATTTTACCATTCAGGGGCAAAACTGGGCTACGCTTCGACATATGAAAAAGGAAAGTCTTGATATATTATATTGTCTTTGCCGTAGGCGAACGTTTGTGCGTCACGACATATACCTAAGATTACGGGAAAATGGATACACAGCACGTAAACAAACCTTCACCGATGAATTGAGTTTTACAACACAACATTAAAAGAGGTGATGTGTCACTAAAGTATTAATGAAGAATTTATTAGTATTATTGAAATGAATTTGGGAGAAAAACACCAAATTATTCGGGAAATATTTTTCACAACGGAATCTCAACACTGACACCTGACTGGTCTTCCAACACATTTTATGTGAATGAAGTTGCCCGCGGTCAACTGATTGTCGAATGCCCCGCCCTCTTTCTTATGGTTTAATGGGTTTTAGAAAGTTCCATATACCTACTTCCGTTCCCATCTGCTAGAACATTGCAGTATATTCGAAACTGTGTATGTGCGGCATAGAATACATGCTTACGAGTACGTGTGAGCAGAATAGAGGATGTGTGAGCGCGACGGACAATGTATGTAAAAGGTGCATACGCGTGAGAGACCAGTTCAAGTCATCAGTGGGTGTAAAAATATATTATAATATCAGACAAATCTCTAAAAAGTATACATAGTGATAACATTAGTAATATGACCGCGGAAGCTTTAAATCGTATATTCCGTTATGGGAGCTTCGCGATAGTATTTTGTGCACATTTTGCCAGTTACCATCTGTAAACTTTAAATAGTCCAGTCAATGCACGGCTTCCTATATAATGCTGTCTAAAATTACGTTTTTAATTAAAAATGGGTTTAGGTTCTTCTTACCACCTCTACTTCAAAGTTGACCCAGTGGTGGAACCTTTATTTGAAAATACTTTCAGAATTTGTGGTCTTTCAATAGGATATTAAATGATCATTAATAGACTTTAACTTTATTAGATATTTTCACCCGTAACAGCTAATCCCTGTGATAGTTTTGATATAAATATTGTATGTAAATAGTAAATAGTTAGCTACTTATATTAAATTCACTTGTATTTGTCGATTTCTTTTAGTAAAACGGAGTAGACCCCTCAGAAAAAAAAAACAAAATTATAATCTTAATATTATATACTTAACATATAATTAAAGCATGTTGGGCCCAAACATAATACAATCTTTTCATTCTTTACAATGGTATGTATTATTTTTATCAACCCAAAACAACCCCTATTCCCAAGTAATATTATAACTGAGAAAGTAAGTTTGTTTGTTTATTTGTTCTTTGTTACGCTTTATCAACCCAAATACAAAATTTTGTGCAAATCTGTGCTGATTGACAAAATTAAGGTCTTTCTACTCACATCCGGGCCCGGGAAGAGAAGTGCCCGAGAAGTGATAACGTGTATGGTTTGTAATTTTTTTACCTGCAATAACTGGACTACTAAGTTCTGTAAGAGACTCTTAGATATGGCGTGTGAACAAACATACAACAACAAAAAAATACGTAATTTTAAAGGGAATATATCCGTATGCTAATCAGAATCCAAGTTGCAAGCCATATCGTCCCTATCGTCTAGAGTGTCCAAACGCAACTAAATTCAAAACGATTGGTTCTCTCGTTGTGACATAGGTATTTGAGCAAAAAAATTTGATTTTTTTTAGAACTTTTGTAACTTTATAACAGGGACCGGCATTCCCCTTTATTTGATTAACTCCATCGATTGGCTTACTACATCATAATCCTACCCTTTGTTATGGTAAGCGAACTGGTCAAGCTTTAGGCAGCTTGTAAATTCCGATAACAGCGTTGGCCACTAACACTTACGAAAAACAAACTACTAACCATGAACTTACCAATTATGTTAGGGTTTCAGATATACCTGTTAGCCTTAGGTTTGTGTTACCCTATCCCTCTCTCTATCAAGTACTTTCATTGAGCCTTAACTAATCTTAAGCCTTAATTGAGACTTAAGTCAATCATGCGTTTATTTAGTAAGTGCGAATCAACTGTATTTTATTAGCTACCCAATCGTTGGGGTAAGTAAATGGTTTGCAAAAATCAGTCAATCAAATATCCCAATGAAAACCCTCTAAAAGGTACTTGGTTCCGGTCCCTGCTTTATGCTGGCTTCGTCCTTAGCGTATAGGGACGAACCCGTTCTGCAGCTTCGACATGACCTCGTCCAGCTGTTCTTCTGTGAGGTACACCACAAGTGTAAGTTGGGTGACGTCACGCTTCGGTTCTTTCTTCGACTTCAACAGAAGGAGAGCGTGGTTCAAGCACACGGCCGAGTCCCTCTCTGGGAGGCCGGTCACCTATAGCAAACGAAACAAAACATTTTTTTATAAAATCAATAACAATTTCTGTCTTTTGAACTGACTGTCCTTTTGAAAGCCATTTGGTAGAGACTTGTATTAAGTGCGACAGTTCGCCAGTCTCTATAATAGGCTGTCAAATCATCAGTCTACCTTATTTTAGAGCAGGCTCGCTTTCTTTGCCTGATGGAAAGTTATTTTGGACAACAACACATAATATAATGTCGTGACGCAGCGTTTGAGGCGCGAAATTTAAAATGAAATCTAAAATATAGGAATTTATTTATTTTAGATTGTATATTTGATTTTGACATTGCTGTAGAGGACTCAAGTGTCAGCGATCATTATACCCAGCCACACGAAGTCCACTGATGGACTAACAACGTATTCAAGGTACTTTACCTATTTTGAAAATGTAACACCGTATTTAGTGGTTTCAATACCTTGGACAGGTAGAGCGTGGAGCGGCAGACTTCGCACTCGTCCTGCTCGCGCACATTCCACGCGCCGTTGGGCTTCTTCTTGTGCGGCGGGCGCGTGGCCGTGGTCGCTACCACGCCCAGCCGCGTCAGGTCCAGCCGGTGCTGCTTCTCGTCCGCCACGATGCTGAGTCGAATCAGTTAACAGGATTGTAAAAAAATAAATAAATGTGAACAGCTTCTGTCAGCTGGTATTCTGAATGATAAGTCATCATCATCATTACAGCCGTATATGAAGTCTATGCTGGACACAGGTCTCCTTCACGGATTTCCATAATTTGGGGTACTGCTTAAAGACTTCTACATAAACTGAGGTACACAGGCGGTGCGTTCCAAATTCTGAAGCGTTCAAAGGTAGGTGATTAACACCATTGCACTTAGCTCTCACCGAAACTGTGTACCACGTCACGTGACACGATTGCTTTTAAATGTCTGTTCCTTGGAGTAGGGCACGTCTACCTGAGTTTATATAGAAGTGTTTGGTTCTGCTATACTCACCACGCGTGCCAAACGTGTTAGTGAGTTTGTTTGGCTTATATCGGTTCCAACACTGCTGGCCATCGAAACAGTTTTCAAGCAAGGGAAGGGTAGGACTTTGTTGGAATAGGGGAATAGGATAAACGTGTTTGGGATGCTACTTGCTCGGTTGTATCGGGGATGAGAAAGCGCGCGCGCGCGCCCGGCCTCCCGTGCTGCTCGGGAGGCCGGGCGCGCGTACCCGATGCCATACCCGCAACTAGCGAAAAGGCAGTTGAGGATGATACCTCTGACCTTTAAAAGTGCAACATTGTTTTGTGGATATGCTATCTAACAATGAAAAAATACTTCGTCGTTAAATCCTGTCTGAATTCTTCTTGTCATGTTCATTCTTTTTTATATACCTAGTCACGGAGTTCTTGGCGGGAATTTTAGCGGACTACACGGTGTCTTTATAATGTGAAATTGGTGTTATTTTGTGTTACAAATGCCCATATTTAAGAATAATGTGTAGAATAACTTAAATAGACTGTCATTGTGCGGCCGTAGTGAGATTTACATAGCGGGCTGTTGGTTGGCTGCCTTGCTGCGTCGTCAATGATGAAACCAGTGGATTCGCGAAAAGTTGTCGCCAGGGGCTCCGTGAAAACAACGAAATGAATTACACAATCATTTCGTTGACAACAATCAAGAATAACTCGCCAACTGGCGAAATAAATGAAGAAAGGCTCAAAAGGACTTGTATCCAGGGCCGTAAAATAATATTTAAAAAAATTATATAGTCACGTTAGTCCGTGTCGAAAATACTGTCATTCTCACGTTAGGCTATAAGAAGCGTACGTGAATGTGCATTTCGAACTACAATATAAAACTAGTGTGTACAAATACCTGGCGAGCGTGGTGTGCACCATTTGCAGCAAGCTGGGGGGAGCGCGGGGGTCGCTGGCCACAGCGATCAACAACTGCTCTAAAGCGAACATCGTGGGCTCGCAACTGTCACGTAGCTCCTGATACACAAATTGTAGGAAAGTTAAACACAAGGCAAACTAAACAACTGTAATAAGAAACATGCTATCGCGAGGGTAAGAGTTGCTTAGTAATGCTAGCAAAATATTGTTCTCAATTGTATGAGCTATCATCTCATACATTTTAGCTAACAGTTTATACCTACATACGCAGTAAGAATCTTTTAACCTACATTTACACTATCGGAATAAGCAGCATTACTATTAAGCAATATGTATTTACGTCAATCGAATAATGATCTTAGCGTTAGGTGAAATCAATAAATTCAGTGTACAGAAATCACTCGACGGGTTTGGTTATGTCCTCTCCGGAGTTCCTCCCGCCTAGCTAGCATCCCTTCCAGCTCAACTCAGCTAACTTAACTAGCTCTGTGTGTGTGGATATCCCATACATAGTGCTAGTTAAGTTAGCTGAGTTGAGCTGGAAGGGATGCTAGCTAGGGGGGAGGAACTCTGAATGATAAGAAAACATGAATAATCTAATATTTCCTTCTTAGGACAAGCTAACCAATAAGTATCATAAATTTAATGGCAGCGTATAGTTTTTATCATTAGCTGAGCTCGTTTGAAATATGCATGTGTAAGAAATTCTACTCTATTAGGCATAAAACTAACAAATAAGGCGCGCCGCGCAGATGATGCACTGACGTGGGACACTATCATAGGATTTTAAGCCTTATAAGCATACACAAAAAGACCACCATTGCGCGAAAAAACGCTACCGCAAGATGCTACGTGCGGGCAGAGGAGGCATCATTTATTTTTTTGCGATATTAGCAGTTTATTTTGAATATGATATAAGGGTAACTCATTCTATTATAGTGTTCACTACGCCTGCACCGTATCTACGTCGTGCCTTCGCCTTTTCTGTGTGTTTTAGCCATAGAAATCGGAAAGTCAGTCAAATTTGACTTGCAAAATTTGATAACAAATACACAGCACTGGAAAAGTTGAAACTAAAAAACGTTTTAAATTTGAATCTGAGCTAACCTGGAAGACTTGGTCGACGGTCTTGAGCCAGGACTTAGTGGCGAAGTAAACGCTTTCCGAGATGGTGTGGCCCGTTGAGATCGAGCTGGAGTACGCCTTGGGGAAGACAATGATGTACTCGTTTGGCTTCTGTTCGACGCGGGTGAGCGATACCTGCGACATAAAGTACACATTATTAGAGGTAGAAGTACTTATATATATTATATATCAGTTATATACAGTATTAGTAATAAGCTCAAACCTTTTGTAACTAGTAACATACATTTTCGTTAAAGAAAAAAAGGCCTCAATTCTTTCTTTATAGTCTGTCCGGGCAAATGGTTTGCAGTACAAACACAAGAGATTTTGGAAAGGAAAGAAAATAATAAAAATATTTAATTTGGAAAACTATTTCTTATTGGTGCAAAACATAACCACCTTTTTGTTTTATTAGTACAATAAATATAAAACCAAGGACAAAAAACATTATAATTCGTGTCCTTAGTTCGCTGCGTAACAAAATAAAAAAGCCGTTCCACGTGCCGCTCAACTTGTACTGCGCCTGTACAGCACTTGCCGAGTCTTTGAAGCTGCCGATAGCGCTTTTGGCGGGTGCCGATACTTCTATTGTCGGCTGCCGGCTGGCGTCACCTTGTCAAAGTGCGCAAACCATTTGAACGGACAGACTCAGAAAGAGTTTAGGGATGGTCTTTTTTTTCTTGACACAATACTTAAATTTGGCCAATTTCTCGTAGCATAGCACCCGCGCATTTATATTTTAAGAAAAACTATCGTCGTCTTATGCTTTGATATTATTTAACCAAGATGGCGATAGTCGAGAAATTTTTCAGCCACGAGGTTTCAAATCATCGAGATATAAGTACTACGTACCAGAGGAGCTACGTTAAATATTAGCATTGTTCCATTCTTCGAAATTATTTTTTTACCACTGCAGCGCGAAAACAATAATGAAGCGTTCAATCATACATATCTAATACCTCAGCGCTGTATTTGCTACTCTCACGCGTTTCCATTTCAACATGTCAACAAATGCAAAATGGCGGGGTGTAATATTATTGATTAAATTTGTAAAAAATGAAATTAGTTTAAGTGCACTGTGCAGTGCTCGATAGGTTATTACTGCAATAACTCAATACACACCAAGGTATTTTTTATGATTTTCACCATGTTTTTGTTAATAAATCGTGGGAAGTACCACAAGCGAAAGAGCTAACAACCGACTGAGTGAGTTGCCGCGCGATCGCCGCAGTTGAACGGGACAAAGTAAGGATTTGCGATGTTCTTTTTCTTTATTATATATTCTCTAGTAGTTATATCTTGATGTTTCAAATCCATTTGTTAGACAAGACTCACGTTGCTGGACAGCAGGAAGTTGGGCGGGATCATGGTGATGTCGGACGGCAGCCAGATGCTCTTGTTCTGGCACGCGGTGGGGCAGAGCGTGGCCACGGCCTTGCGGAACGCGGAGCTCTGGTCATCCGGGATCCCGTACCTTTGTACATTAAAGAGAAATATTTATTATTTTCCCCTTGTTTTGATCTATTACAGCGTAACTAATAAATCTAGATATTATATTGACGAACTCCGTGGCGCAGCGGTCAACATGCCGGCCTGCGACACGGCGGTCCCGGGTTCAATCCCCGGTCAGTTCAAGATTAAAAATGATCTTTTTCAGATTGAATAAAATATAGTATCGTTGAGTTAGAATCCCATAACACAAGTCTCGAACTTACTTTGGGACTAGCTCAATCTGTGTGATTTGTCCGTATATATATATTTATATATGCTATACAACCAATGTGTAGAATATCTTGTCAATTTATACAATGTGATACTGATAATTGACACAAATTTAATTAGTTTATCTAGTTACATTTATATTTTGTAAGATTTCACTTTATAAATAACACGTATATTAGATTTTAAAATTCAGCTTTACTTAGTATTTTAGCTAACAGTGACAGTTGTTGTCTAAAAACGATTAGAAAAGCTTCACCAACTCACTTTAAATTGTAAACAGTAGTTATAAAATAGTTTGAAGGGCTCAGTATATTTCTGTGTTACAAAATAAAATATAATTAAAATTTTTCTCAGAAAATAAAAAAGCTGGAATCGATTTTTTTATCAGGTATTTTGCTATTGTTTGAAATTAATAGGTACTTAAAATACATAAAAAAATAATATTCCATTTCACTTTTCCGTCAGGTCTTTTTTAGTCTCCTCTGAAGGAGTACGACTTTCACACTAAACTAAAAACTTTCAAATCTTTATTGCACTTATTACTTAAATAAGAATAAAAAAAACCGGCCAAGTGCGTGTCGGGCCACGCGCAGTGTAGGGTTCCGTAGTTGCGAATGATAACTTTGAGTTCACACTGTTTACACTCGCACCTCACAGTTTAACGACCAAAAACATCTAACAATGAAGCTTGTATGAAATTTTACATTTTCCAGTACATTTTATAAGTTGGTTGCCTATAACTTTTTAGTTTGCACTTAGTACCTAGCTCTGATAGTTTTCCTTTCAACTTCAGTATATATACTACTGCTGTAATTTTTTTCACGTATCCATATAT
Source organism: Rhodophaea formosa (assembly GCA_963082605.1). Lineage (NCBI taxonomy): Eukaryota > Metazoa > Arthropoda > Insecta > Lepidoptera > Pyralidae > Rhodophaea > Rhodophaea formosa. The sequence goes on along the minus strand of OY720203.1, from coordinate 14,702,672 downwards.
AACCGTTTAGCAGATAGAGGGGGGGGACACGTACCTCTAACAAAATTTTGCACTTTAAAACCAAATATTTCGGAAACGGATCCCTAAATCGAAAAATGGTGTTCTCAACCTCACAATATTTTTCAAAGACCTTTTTAACGATACCCCACACGATGGGTAAATAGAGAAAAAAAAAATACTCCTCCACTTTACTTGTATGGGAGCTACCCAAAAAAAATTTTTTTTCAAGATTTTATTCTACGACTTTTTTGCCATGATTAATATACACACTCATACCAAATTACAGCTTTCTAGTACTTATAGTCTCTGAGTAAAACCGCGGACGGACAGACAGACAGACAGACAGACAGACAGACAGACAGACAGACAGACAGACAGACATGGCGAAACTATAAGGGTTCCTAGTTTACTACGGAACCCTAAAAAGGTTTACTATGAAAATGTAATCACGCTTCAAGACAACTGTTAAACATAAGATTGAAGACCGGCATAGCTTCGTAAAAGAAGTGCCCCTACTGTCTGGCGAAGTCTCTGAATCTAGGCTTAACATCTAGAAGGAGAGATAACCAACAGCGTCCATCATCCGGCTACCAGAGCGTCTCCCTCCTGGCCATAATCCACCTTGGCCGACATGGAAGTCCTTAAACAGACTCCGGGCCCAAGTCGGCCGAAGTAAAGAGAATATGAAAAGGTGGGGTACAGCTCGGAAATCTGCTGTCCTTGTGGTGCTACTTCTCATACCATGGCACACCTTCTGTCTTGTTCCACCTACACACGTCGAGCTTTACAATGCTACTGATAACGCTGTGTCAGTGGCAAAGTTCTGGTCAACACAAATATAATTCGTCCGAGACGACACACTTAGAAGAAGAAAACATACATTTTTTTAATGTATGCTGCAGCGAAAACAAAGAATGTTGGTGACGTTCCTAGGTCTCGTATGTTTTGTTAGGTTATCGAGTTATGTAGTGGAGCGAGACTTGGGAGCGTCTTTCATCAGATTCTAGAGTGCCTTTGAGTATTCGGGTGTTAACTGGTGCCGATTTTAATCATTAAGTTGTTAATGTAAGTCCCTAGGCAATAATATACACCTACGTTTGCATATCAACTTACATATAAAGAAAGGGAACTTCAATTTCTATTTTGATTATTATTGTCACCGTAATATGAGTATTTATTATTTTGCTTTGCTTGCTTTCGAAATTTTATACTTCTGGTAATTTCTTGATTAATTCTGTAATTGGCCTTACCTATTTAATCTCATCCATAGCTATAAGTTAGAATGTTAACGCTGTTGAATTCATGATGTTAAAAAATATATACTGTCTCGCCATGGGGTCCCGACGATTATAAGCACACTTACCATATCTTGGCCGGGCCGCTGTGCATATATTCTATCCATGGCAGGCCGTGGGGATCGCGGTGCCAGCAACTGGTCGAGAAGACCATGCCGAGGTGGAGAGTGGGCACCGTCACGCCCAACACTCGCCCCAGCATGTGCAACACGTTGCCGGGGTTTTGGCTGATCATCTGAACACATAAATTTATTGCCATACTTTACATTACAAGGTAGGTACGGTCACCTGCAAAAGTCTATACATAGCCTAAAGACATAAATATTTAGCAATATCATGAACCTTATGTATTATATATTTATGCATGCCGTGTGGTTTCTGGCAGAGTAGAGTAGAATAGGACCACTCCAAGTCTTCCCTTGGATGTCGTAGAAGGCGACTAAGAAAACAAGCTATACAAAGCTTATAAACATCAAAGAGTCCTCTCCAACCCGTCTGGCAAGCGTGGAGAGTATAGGCCAAATCCTCTGATTGCTCTGGCTAATATATGGCACTGGTAGTACAGAGAGGGTCGTGCTCCTGCAGTGGAGACTAATAAAGACCTGATGAAGAAGAACCTTATGCATAATACACAAGGTTTAAATTGCTACTATTTTTTACATAATGTCCGAAGCTACAAGCGATTTTTTAAGAAAATTCTATATGGACTTTTGTAGGTGACCGTACATTGCCAATTATTAAAAAAAATATATGTAGGCAAAGGAATGCCTCAGCCTGTGCTGCCTCAGACAGGCATAGACAAATTCTTTGTACTTTGCATTTGCTTATTAGCAAGTAAGTTTTTGTGATGTAATATGAATATCCGAATATACTTTGAAGGCTGATAGCTAATTTAAATGTACCTTAGTTTGGATATTGGAATCCAGTAATGCATCATCCTAAAAGACGAAGGACTTTTACAAGTAAATTAACTCAAAAAAATAAATAACCTGACTTTCTTATGTTTATGTATCATATTGATTTTTTACTGACGCAACATAGCCTAATATGACACGCCGTAGAAGAATACGAATTTAATGACACCTCACACTAAATCGGTCAAATTGTTTAGGCTAAAGGAGGGAAAAATGGAACATACATACTCGCGAAAAACTTTACCTTCCTTCTGGGTGGGTTAGGCAATACATTGTCCAGCCGTTTAGGTGTGCATCTACAATTAATAAAAGTAGGTCCTTCTGTATTTATTTTTGTATACAGCATTTAAATAACTGAACAGTATATTTATATGATGCCCAAACCCATCATTTCCCGTGTCAATTCAGGCGGTTTTCGCGCAGATTTGAAGAGCAACTTGTGTTTGAGACCCTACGGTGGTATGTCATAAACTGTAGTGACATGTTATATAGCGTGTGTGTGTTGCATAGTGTTTTTTTTTCTACTTTCTTACCTTAAGGTTCCATGGATGACGGGCGAACGGGTCATTACGATTTGCCGAGATGCCGAACCCATCATCTCCCGTATCAATGGAGGCTGTGTTTACGCAGATATGCTCATTTGCGAGTAATACGATGCGCCAGTACTCGTCTTCCACTTCTTGCGGCGTCGGCTGCGGCGTGTTTGGGAAGTATGTTTCTTGCAATGCTTTAGCAACCTGTACAACAATAAATTACAAATATTACCTGGTTGATTCGTGCCCAGGCTGGCACTATTAGTTGCCAGTCGATAAGCTAGTTCAGTTTATATAGTTTAGCGTTTTACATATTACAAAGCTAACTAAGCTAACAGAATAGAAATATGTTCGTAATTCATCGCAAACAGTCGAATATTGTAAGATAATTGGTATGGAATTGCATTATTTTTCAAGTCATCTCTATAACAGTCAGTATTTGTAATCTTAATAAAAGCAAGAAAATTGTTTGTAAAGGCATCACTTAAAGGCTTTAGTTGGAGCAGTACCATAAAGGTCGAAGTAAACTATAAGAAATATAAAATTAACGCCTTAGCAAAAGATGGACAGCCTGATGAGCATTTTTGTTGAGATATAAAAATCCAAGATTTGTAACACCTAATGCAGAACCAAGTTAAATTTGTGTTCACAAATATATCTTACTAGCTGCTACCCGCGGCTCCACCCGCGTGATATATAGCCTATGTCCTTCTCAGTACCTTAACCTATGTGTATGCAAAATTTCGCGGGTTTTAGTGGGAAAACTACTTACATACTATCCAAAGGGCCTCTACATGTGGGATCTGTGTTCCCACGCAAGCCTCTCAAATTTAACTATTGTCCTAATTAAGCTACTGGTCAAGGCAAATATAAAACTAGCCATCTACGACTCGAAAGAAGACTCGAAGTGCAGGACACATAGAAAAGACGTGGACGGGACGCGAACAGGGCGCAGACGGGGCGCCGTCGCGACTTTGAAAACATATAGAAAAGACGAGGCACAAACGTGACGCTCGGTAGGTATGGGTGATGTGACAGCGACGCGCGAGTTCCGGCGCCCGCGCTTCACCCCGCCTGCAACCCCGTTTCGCCAGTCCTCCGCCCGCAGTCGAGTGTCGTGTCTGTGCCCTGTCTTTTCTGTTCGTTTTGGGTCGCGACGCTTCTATACATTTTGTATGAAAAGACGCGGAGGAGACATATGTCTGCGCCCCGTCCTTGTCGTACGTCTTTTCTATGTGCCCAGCGCTTTACCCTGGCGTAATCGTTGAGCATCATCCGGCGGCCGATCACGATGCAGTCCTCGGCCTCGGTGAGCGCGTAGGTGATCTCCTCAGGCTCCTCGTCAGTGTCTGAGGACGACTGGCACTCTCCGAGGAGCTGCTTCTTTCGGTGGAGAGGATCCGCTGCCCGCTCTACGATCTTTTTGTTCTTCTTATGCCAGGCGTTGTTTACTGCCGCTTTGATGCTCTCCCGCTCCTCTGTTTGAATATGCATTACAAAAGAGAATCATCATCATCATCAGGTCTTTCTAGTCTCCACTGCAGGAGCACGACCCTCTCTGTACTACCAGAGCCATATAATAGCCTGAGTAGTCAGAGGATTTGGCCTACACTCTCCACGCTGGCCAGACGGGTTGGAGAGGTCTCTTTGATGTTAATAAGGTTTGTTTAGCTTGTGTTTCCTTAGTCGCCTTTTACGACATCCACGGGATGACTTGGACAATAGAGAATATGCACGTAATTTTTCATTTGCTTAGTATAATCCCACAGTATACACAATAACCACAGTAAAAAAATGAAAGAACTTTTAAAATATCTAATAAGTACTTTAAAGTTTAAATAAGAAAGAGAAGTCCGATATGGACTAGTGACGTCAAAGTCTATATCATGTATACATTTGCCATCTAAAATAGTGTTTTCGCGAGTGAGATAGACATATTTTCGTCAAATCATTTTATCTCATTAGTTTTTAAACCAAATTTTAGTCTGTTTTCACTTTCAATCAAAAGATGTTTTTTTGTTTATTAAAACTAACGTGTGATGAAGCCCAAAGACCAAAGCAGAGAAGAATGGAAAGCAGAGAAGGAGGCCTTTGCCCAGCAGTGGGATTTAACAGGCTAGCAAATAAATAAATTAAAACTAACGTGAGTCATAGACATTATCAAAATATGTAACAACGGGTTACTCACGTAAATAGTCAGCTACTGGCCGACATGTTTCGACCTCATCCGGAGGTCTTCCTCAGGGCGAATGTGAATTGAGACGCGCGCCCGATGTGCGGATTGGGACGACATCGGGCGCGCGTCTCAATTCACATAGTAGCTGACTATTTACGTGAGTAACCCGTTGTTATGTTACATATTTTGACAAAAGATGTTTATTAATGTATTATATTTTGAATTTTGATCTTTCAAACTAATTTATGAACATCTATCTGCATACAATTCATTTTTTTCATCTGTATTCAATTCTTGAATACCAGGTTACAATTACAAAGACTAAACAACGACCATAACGAATAATCATTGCCTAAGATCCTTGTGTCTCTGAGAGACAGATTTTTAATTTAAGTGGTAGTTCAATCACTTAAATTTAAAATCTGTCAATTAGTGATTATCGCTAAATGAAATAATTTACTTACGTAAACCATAATCAGCAGACTGCATCGTAATTCTTAAAAATAATTTAACGGCGAATCAAACAACTGGATTTAATTATGCGTGGATTTCTGACAAACTTGCTAGTTGGTTTTGCTTTTATTACATATCAATAACAATAATAATAAAAAAATCCTCATAATGTCACTGGTATTACGGGTAAAGTTAAATCTTCTTACAGAGTAGAAGCCCAAGCCCATCATTTAAAGTAAAAACAGCTGATATCGGTAGGTATGTAAAATCTTGACATAAATTAATGCTTGAATTAACAATAAACAATTAAATTCTATCGACTTAAAATTAAATTTCAAAAGACAAAAAAACCTTCATGTAATTTCCAAAGTAGAAACAATTTACCGAGATGCAATGCATTATCTCTTCTGCAAATATTATTCATCTTCATGCACGTAATTTTCTGTCTCGCTCTCATTATTTGATATTTTAGGCTTGGTTTCGTATTAAATTTTTTAAATTCCGTTTTTTGCTATCAGATAATGTTCGTGGTCGCAGGTAGTCGCAGTAGTCTACCTGCGACCACGAACACTGTAAAGTGCTCGAAACGTTAGGTGTATAAATAATGTAATAAACGCGATAAAAACCGTATTAAAATAATTTTATTTAAATGTGTAACAATCGCGAAAACATAAGAAAACATTATCAGATAAATAAGTTTTCTTTAACTGTTAGTGGAACGATGAACTAAATGTTAACTTAGCTTTGTAAAACATTATTCGTACATGAATTGAATTAATTAAGATCCTTGAAGTGGCAGTGGGCGAGGTACTAACGCGCAAGACTGACAGCCATTGGGGTAATAAAGTTCTCTTATAACGACCACGTACCGCCAAGCGCAATGTTGGAATCCCACTGACCAGAAAAAGCAGTCATCACGAATTATTATTTTTAGTATTTTGCTCTTCACATAAAAACATTTTTTTTAATAGGATTTGTTTTGCACTAAAGAGAATACCGATTCATAAATTACAACAGATACCTCAGATACAAAAAATTGCGTAAAGAAGTTGTAAGATTTTTCACATCTTCAAAAGATTTTTGATATCGCAGCTGCTGTCCATAAACTTCGGTAAACACGACGGCCAGTTAGACTGGAAGTCTTTTGTCTAATTAAATAAATTACTTAATCCACGTCAAATGCACTTGTGGCGGTTTAGAAACTCTCGACACCAGGGTATGTGGGGTCGTAAGACCTTACCTAACTTACCTGCACGAGATGAAGAAAAAATACTTTAAAAAAGGTTTTTCCTTATTGCATTGCGGAACCAATTAAATACTAGGCATACAGGATAGATGAAAGAGGTCACTTTGACAACACTATCGTGGAAGTATCGCCATCAACCTCTTTGCCATCGGCACGTCGTTCCGCGCATGCGCGAGGCACCTAGAGTTTTGACTCTATGAAAACGTCATTGTGTTGATTGTAATTTTTTTGTGAACGTGCGCGCGGAGCGAAATTTAGAATTTTGTTGCTATTAGTTTTCATAAAACGTTTAGAATAAATAGTGTAAAGTGACGTGCGGACTTTTATTTTAACAAATATCGACTTTTTCGAACATGAACTACTCAAATTCGGAATATTATGATATGGTTATTTGTGTTATGTCAAATTTGTAAAACAATGTTGTTGCTAAGTTCCGCAAAGCGATTTGCCGCCAAGGGAAGGCGGCTTCTTTGAAAGAGCGGCGCGGCGGCCGGTGCGTTGTCAACAAAGAGGTAGGTGTCTGGATTGTACTAGGCTGGCAGAACATAGCAAGAGTTCGAAATGCTCCCAGCTGTGTTTGTGTTTAGAAATAAATTGCTATTATTAGGATGTGTCTACAAAAGTACTAGGAACATATGACATACAAGGGCTTTGCTGCATATAACGAAATTTATCAATGAGTCTTTCTTTTCTTTCTAATATTATGCATAATTAGGGGTGTGACCAAAATAAAAAAAATATGTTTTTCTACTTTTGTATGGAAAATATCTTTACAAGATATTCGTTTCTTTCCACCGCCATATGATTTTCATAACCCTCGGGGTATGGCCTTGTCACGGCTTTATATACCATTTACAAGTCGCCTTGTATATATATATATATCATATATAGAAGATTTGTATGAAACTTCGTGGACAAATCAAAGACCAGCATGGTCTTAGTTAAAATATGGGAAGGACATTTGTGAACAGTACTATTGCAAATCAGTAAACTATCGATACTCGAGTGTGGATCAGCTACTGCTACATCTGACCTAATCCAGAGTAGTCTCTAAATCACACCATACCGATACCGCGGCCGAACGCAGAAAGTAGTGAAACTGCGATGCAGCATAGGTAGAAACGCTAAAACGCGCGATTTTGATACTGCGACGGAACGCAGTCGCTCGAACATACTGCCGAATAATACAACACGTCAATTGAGTTTGATTTTGTGGCCCCCAATAGAAATTCAATCATAATTATACAACAATTTTTCATCTTTACCCTCACTCCATTAATTGTCCATGATCTTTATTGCCTAGAGAACACATAAGACAGTGGGTCGTCTGATATTAGTCATAGTATCTTCTTCGTAGTTTGTGCTCGAACGCGAGGCCCCATCGCTGTAGAGCAGACGCAAAAATGTCAAACCCGGTTGCTAAAAGTAACATGTGTGCGGACACATGTTACTTTTAGCAACCGCTACGCTGCCTAGCAGTGTGGCAATAGTTGCACTTTTTCTTTAAGCATGTAGTGTTTGTCTGTAAGTGACTGTACAGTAAGATCTATGTCAGGATTTATCATGTACCAACAATTATTGTAACAGTTGTTGACAAACCTAATAAATAAATAAATAAATAAATAAAAAAAAAAAAAAAAACAATACACATGTTACTTTTAGCAACGAGGCTCGCCAAAACAAAAAAATAAACTCTTTTAACAGAGCCCTCGTTCCTTAAGGTCGAATCGCATTTAGTTTTTCGGAACTCACCGCTGGAAAGAGTGTCGTAGGGCAAGAGAAATTTGACGTAGACCTCGTCGATCTTTTTGTCGAGCTTGGGGGTCTTGAGGAAGCGCATCTCTTCTGCGACGCGGCCCCAGCGTTTCTTCTCGATAACTTTCTTCAAGCCCCCGAGGCGTTGCACGGTGCGGTAAAGCCTCGGTAGATCCACCTCCAGGTTGTCCATCTGAACAACAGTACAAAAAAGATGTTTTCATCTCACCTACCCTTAAACAGTGTCATTAAATGCAAGCAAAGTGGGCTGGATGGTCGCTATTACGACCGCGGGCTATAAGATTTCATACAAATTCCATAAAGCCCGAGAGCGCATAAAGTATTTTTTTTTAAATTTAATTGGGCACTATACCATGCTCAAGAGCCAAATCTTCTACATCCAAAAAGATTTCTAGTTGAATATTCAAATTTGGAATTGCCAGTGAACCCGATGAAAAAAACATTTGAACTATTCTGCGAGATTTTTGTCCTTAATTCAAATTTGGAATTGTAAATGGCCGTGCGTGGCTGGCTGTTTGTATTCATCGATCTTTGACTTCCACTTTTTGGATAAAATATTTTCGTTATCTGTGTAATTCCCGGATGCATTTTCTGTTCACTGTTTGCCGCTCAGGTTTGCCGCTATTTATTTTTAGGCATAATATTTATATGTAATCGTAATTTTCATTAATTTGCATGAAATACATTCCCTATGATAAATGAATACATGGTCAATAATGTTGATATAGATAATATAATCAGCCAGCTTGCAGACGCATAAATATTTATTTTCAAGGTAAACTATACATAATATTCATACTATACAATTTCAACCAATATAATATGAAAAATATTTTTTTTTACTCTACTATTTACTCGGTGAGATGAAAAACATTGTGTGTACCACGGCCGGTATTAGACATTACAAACTCGGACTACTAAAAGCACTCGGCTTCGCCTCGTGCTTGTTAGTAGTCGCTCGTTTGACGTAATGTCTTCTATCCCGCCCTTGCTACACAATGTACTAATAACTGTGAACTACAAAGATTTGTAATATTCAGCGCTGACCAAGAGCAGAGCAGCGGAGAGAGAGAGGAGATTTGTTTTAATGTTTATTTTCGAGTATCTTAAGAAAATAAGATACTCGAAAATAAACATTAAAACAAATTTAATAAAGTTCACTCGTGCTGAAACTGACAAAAATGCTCGCGCGATTGCGATTTCAAACATTTATGCACTTTTTTCTACTCTCGTACTTTTATCTGTCATTTATATGGTTAAGAACACAAACATAAGGATATCCATAATAAGTCTTGCGAAAGTTGTAGAATATTCTACCCTATCTTAATAGTACATTTACACTCTCGCCTCGAGCTTCATTTCGGGTGTCGGCCCTTGCCTGGCGGGATCTACGGTTAACGCCTGTAGCACACAGCCGCGAATGCGGAACGGAACCGTTCCGGAACGGAACATTGGCGAAATCGCGAAACGCTGTCTAGTATGATTTTGTTTGGTGCATCTCATACCGCAAGCGGAACGAAACCGAAACGGAATCATACAACAGCATTTCGCTGTTCCGCCAGTGTCGTTCCGCAACGCTTCCGTTTCGCATTCGCGGCTGTGTGCTACAGGCGTAATGGTCTGCCTGCTTACATTCTCGTGGTGAGTTCAGTAGTCTTTGAGCTAGCAACAATGGAGGGCGTCAGACAAGTGTTAGCGGCAACAAGATTCTTACTGAGCTTCTACTACTACGCAACTAAATTTAATAAAAGAGAAAGTTTGCCATGAGAGAGGTTTTTTCTTATTTTTAGTTCCGTTGGAGGTCTACGCATTGCTTCAGATAATATTGCCCCTGTATCATTCCCTTTTTGGTTATTTTTATGGAATTTATGTTTGAGATCCCAAATTTTTGATTAATGTTGAAAAAGAAACTAGAAACCGAAACGTTTCTTCTTTCGACCAATCCATTTTGGCAGTGCGGCATTAAGTTGAATGAGGAGCCGAATGAGGCCAGAGCGCGAATGGAAATACCATGCTCGCGTTCGTCGTGTGGTCCTTTGACTCGTGTCCAAAACGAGTCCAAACTGCTCGCAGTGTCGTCTAGTCGCGCGGCTCATAAGCGAGTGTAATTGAGTATGTAGAATTCATTCACAAAATAGTAGTTATAGGTAATTAGTAATAGTACATACAACCGGCGCCCTAGTGAAGGCGACCCTCTGCGAGGCGAGGTGTGCTTTGATCGCACACGTCTCTTTCGATGTCGGCCCCCACCGGGTGTACATGCGAGCGATGTACTGGTTCGCAACGTGGAATCTTATCTTGTCGTATATCCAGAATTTGGGCTTGAACATTGAAGGAGCCACCACTTTGCAGATGCCAAACTTGCTCGCGATAGGCATTATATTTTCGAAATAGACGATCGGGTCCTAAAAACAAACAATTATATTAGTTTTTTATTTATTTTATAAGCGGGTACAGTAATTTTTATCAGTTCAGTCCAAATCAAACTTTATGGAGGCTCGGATGTTAGCTGCGAGCTGCGCAGTACGCGCCCCGCCTCCCCGCGCGCGCCCTGCTGAACCTGATTATTGTATACTGCGCATCGACCCGCGCGATGTTCCGAGCGGCCTAAAATTTTGATTTGGACTGTCAATAGTCAACAATTTTTTATACGATTTTAAGCTTTCGCGGTCACAATTGCTATTGTGTTCACTACGGGACTTACCGCGATTATTTTTGAGTTCTGTCTGATATTTCGACAACATTGCAGCTGCCATTTTCACAGATTAACTAAACTAAATTGCAGCTGTAATATTGTCGAAATATCAGACAGAACTCGAAAATAATCGCGGTAAGTCCCGTAGTGAACATAATAGTCAAAATTTTTATTCATCTTAAGATATTTTCAATATCATTTGGTGAACGTCAATTTACATTTACAATTGGTTTACAATGTTATGTTATTGTTGACGTCAATAATTTACTTAAAGCTAAGTTAACACCGTAAAGAAGCGGCAACAAACTGCACAGCGCATTTTCTCCAAATGACGTCAACTTACAATCTACGACATACGAGTACCTACTTAGATTAGAACCTAATATGTGGACGTGAGCTTACATTGTCATGTAATAATTTAAAATTCAATAAGTGATGTCAAATAATAATTTTCGAATAAAGCAATGATTAATTAAATGTAAATTTAATGTCAAATCAAAATATGATAAGTACAAAATGTACCATTTCGGGAAATTTAATATATACCATTATGAGGGTCCGGCGCCAAGCTCCAGCCAGATATTTTTGTCGTTTAGAAAATCATCAGTCCTGTAATAAGCCTTTTTACAAAGTACCTGTTTAACATATGCTTTGAATTTTCTATTAGGCATATTAAGGACTGATTCTGGCAATTATATATATATTTTAATAGCGTATACAGATCCCCAAAAACTAATCTCTAACCCTGCTAAGCCGATACCGCGGAAAAAAACAATTTGTTTTTATTACGTAATGTATGAAATCACTTATTTTTTTGAAAAGTGATATAATTTTCCTTAGTTTTAATTAGCGCGTTGATCACAGCGTTAGAAGATCATATCGATCACATTACACACATTAGCTACTATTGGCTGCGCTGAAGTGTTGCAATTCAATGAAATAGCTATGAAAATCATTTATAAGCTTGCTTGTTACTATCCGAAGAAAGCTTTGCTGTAGGCGACTGCGGTCGAGGCAGCAACTCGCGCACTGGTCCAAGATTGGTTTCTTTGATAACATGTGAGCTCTATCCACGTATTTTTTTTTTGTCATTGATCTGTCTTTGGAATTCTTGTCATTTTTAGGGTTCCGTAGTAAACAAGGAACCCTTATAGTTTCGCCATGTCTGTCTGTCTGTCTGTCTGTCTGTCTGTCTGTCTGTCTGTCCGTCCGCGGTTTTACGCAGAGACTATCAGTACTAGAAAGCTGTAATTTGGTATGGGTATGTATATTAATCCTGGCAAAAAAGTGGTAGAATAAAATCTTGAAAAAAAATTTTTTTTAGGTTAGCTCCCATACAAGTAAAGTGGGGGAGTAATTTTTTTTTTCCCTACTCACCCATCGTGTGGGGTATCGTTAAATAGGTCTTTAAAAAATATTGTGAGGTTGAGAACACCACTTTTCGATTTAGGGATCCGTTTCCGAAATATTTGGTTTTAAAGTGCAAATTTTTGTTAGACGTACGTGTCCCCCCCCTCTATCTGCTAAACGGTTATATATAGACACGTGAAAAAAATTACAGCAGTAGTATATATACTGAAATTGAAAGGAAAACTATCAGAGCTGAGTACTAAGTATAAACTAAAAAGTTATAGGCAACAAACTTATAAAATGTACTCAAAAATGTAAAATTTCATACGAGATGTTTTTGGTCGTTAAACTGTGGGGTGCGAGTGTGAACAGTGTGAACTCAAAGTTGTCATTTGCAACTACGGAACCCTACACTGCGCGTGGCCCGACACGCACTTGGCCGGTTTTTTGTATCTATATCACTTTCTGCAAATTTCCTATCACTTTCTTTGTTTAGTAAAACGACTGTTTCAGAATAGGAATTTCTTATGTTTTATGCAGGGACAAATATAAAATGAAGTGCACTTACAAGTAGCAAAATTGAAAAGCTTGTTTGTTTGAGGATTCCAAAAAGCACTTTGCTTTCGTAGTCGTCATTTTTTTTATTTCGTATCAATTATTTATAATATATAAACAGGTATGTCTAAATAATATGATTTCAGCAACTGGGTAACTTGTAGATAAACGATGGAAATCGAAGCTTTGGGCCAAATCGTGTCAAGTTATCTAGAAATGGTAGAAAAAAACATTTTTGTTGGAAGGAAATTTGCCATTCTTCTGTAGTTTTAATTTATTTTTATCAAAATGATTTTGATAAGTCTCTTAAATCTGGTAAATAGCGATCGCCAAATTTTTAACATGATCCCAACACAAGTAACTCCTTTTTTCTTGAATCCATTATTGTATGTTGCCTACTTAGTTGTATAAAAATTAAAAATGTAACAATCACTTATTTTATTACAAAGAAGTGCATAGTGACATCATATAGCAAATAAAACCATAATAGAAGTGAGACAAACTGCCTTACCGTAGAAGTAGAAAATGTAACAAAAATATGTCGAAACATGAATTTTGCAAGTTCGATCAAATCCAATTACTGACTGAAAACATTCTATTATTGCCTGCAAATGATAACTTAGGGTGCTGCTATCAATAAAATAAAGAAATAAAGTGGGAATAATGTAAAAAAATTTAGACAAGACGACATGAAGTGGAAGGCCAAATAAGTGATTTTTGTAAAAATAAAATTGCTGGTAGAGCCCTCAAGATATATTTTTATATTTTGTTTTATTATTTTTACGGTAATCTACAACAAATAACGCAACTTTTGAATGGTCTTGAGTAGCGAAAATAAAAATAAAAAATTTTTTCGCGACACCCTACTATGTATACCAAAGCATAGTCTCACGGCAAAAGAGCAGCGGTTACATTAATAAGTTAGTCTTATTAATGGTTATAAAAAAGAGAAAGGGAATTTAAAAAAAAAATGTAGGTGCAACCTTAAATCAAGTAAGGTCTGCTTATTATGAGTCGGAGAAATGAAATACAGTGTAAAATCTGTGACATTTATTATTGTACTTTAATTTTTTTATTTTCGTAGTTGTTAAAATTAATAGGAACTGCAGTTGTGTTTGTGTCTGTTCTTTTGTTCGTCATTTTATTGTTTAATTGTCTAGCTCATATAACTAACTGTCGGCAACGTATGTACCGGTTTTAAGAAATCCGTTCTTTTCTCGTTGCGAACACTTTGTACGTGTTTACTGTAGCTGCTATTTATTATTATGAATTTATCTATAGGTCATTCATTACATTCTTGGTAGCTCAAAAACTTTTTAATTATGAACATGGCAAAATAACTTGTTTTCTATTATTGACACAATAAAGATGGGACAAAAGTGAGAGGGTTCATTTAATTTTCTCTTCCGCGTCATTTTATTATAAAGAGAATCCGAATACCGTCTTTTCCCTAGTAATTCTTGTGTTACCTTTGATCTGGTCTGGTATAAGATGACCTGTTTCCGATACCCTCGAAACTGTATATTTTACGAGTAAAGAAATTCCTGATGCATGTGATGGTTCACCCCCATGCATCAGGAATTTCTTTCATTTGCTTCAACTTTTGGTGTGGTCTTCAATATAAATAACTAATTCATAAACTTATGTTATAATATTTTAGCATACCTATGTTCTAATCATCTAAAACAAAAAATGAATGACGTACCTACTTACATAAATTTAGTGTTCATAGTTCGCATGACATTGGTCCATGTGTGTAACAATCAACATCTTAATTAACTTTTGATCTTATTATTTTTCAAAATATATATAAACTTTTTTTGTCACGATTGTATTTGTACTCCGCCACATAATATAAGAGTACATATTTAAGAAGTGATGCGTTAGGTACTGCGCGGCCACTTTTAAATATACGTTTGAATTTGGTCGGGTAATCGCGTGAGAATGGTTAAGTATAGATTTCAATTATTATTAATTTAATTCGTAGGTATTTCTATCTACATTTTTGAGGGTATATTCTTAAATGAAAGCTCTAAATCCTAACTTAATATTATAAATGCGAAAGTGAGTTTGTTTGTTACACTTTCACGCCGTATCTACTGAACCGATCATCATGAAATTTTTCATACACATAGGTTAGGGTACCGAGAAGGACAAAGGCTATAAATTACGCGGGCGAATCCGCGGGTAACAGCTAGTAATGTATAAATATGAAATCAGTCGGCTCACAGGAAAATAGTGAATTCTTTATTCAAAATCACAGGACCGGATTTGACTTTCCGAAACAAGTAATATCGTCTTAACTCAACGAATTTGTGGGATAGGCTGATGATATCTTCTAATTATGTGTAGAGGTATAAGAACTACGTGTTGGCACCAGTTTGAATTGTTAAGGTTTCTTTGTTTAAGAGCTAGAGCCTATTTTCCATTTTTAGAGAAAAATCATAACTCGTTAACCATAATAGTGATACTTATGGCACAAATCGGCACAAATAGCGTTACGAGTATATATCTATGCAAAAAACGACGGTTGATTGGCCTGCCGTTTCAGAGATACAGCAACTGAGAAAATTTAATACCTCTGAAATCGTATGGAGCACAAATTTGAAAATATAAGGCACTCTTGGGCACAAATTGAAACTATCCGTGTGTGTACTTCATTTAGAGCTAGGTCCAGACAACCTAGCTCAAAAAAATTCGGCTGGAGTAACGTTACGGCAGCTTAAATTGTTTTTCTTCCAACTACGCTGCAATTCTATTATAACTGCACTACATATCCAGCACAAAGCGGAACTTTGCTGCACTAGAAGTAAAAAAAAACTAAACGGTGCAGTAAAGGATTTCCATACATTTTTGCTGCTCTAGTGCAGCAAAAATGTATGGAAATCCTTTACTGCACCGTTTAGTTTTTTAAATCGTGGACAATAGTTGTCACCTGTCATAAAGAAGGTTGGCCAACCTAACGGCCGTATGGAGTTAACAAAGGGACGTGTGTATTGCCTTGCCTAAAAAAAATACTGGCCATAAAGAAAAAAAGCGGGACTGTGAACAACAAATTTTTAACTATTGTAATTTGTCTTCAGTTTTATTTTTCAACTACTTTTATTGCAGTAGTTGAAAGAAAAGCAGATTATGCACCTCGCATTAAGTAAGTTAAATTGCACTCGTGCTTTTTAGAGCCCTCGCTAGCGCTCGGGCTCCAAATAAACACTCGTGCAGCAATAACTTACTTTCTGCTCAGTGCAACAATCTACTATTTTCGAATATCTCTTAAACGGCTGGCGGCACAAATTCAAGACTTTCAGGCACTTTTCTACTACGTTAGGCTCTAATTATTTTCCATTGTCAATTTTCGAAAAGAGATACTTTTCGGCTGGAGTAACGCATACGTCAAATCTATAAATCTAGTGGTCAATTCTACAGAATTACCGTTACAAGTTTCCGGTAGCTCGGTAGACATCTTAAATCTATTATTTTGTTAACAATGTAAACTCGTCCATGAATTAATATTATAGGCTACCAATGTAGCTATTCTATGTCTGTTATACTTTGAAAGAAAGACACTTTCTTCTTCTTTCTTCTTTTTAATTATGGCTTCCACCGAGATTTCAGTGATTCTGCCAATGTCCAGTATAATGAGATACTAAGTATCGGTGTTGTACGGTATGGCGTCAAAGATGGCGTATGTTCTTTGGCAGCCTCGTGGGAGATTTTGGCGACAAATCTATACGAGTCCATTTAACAGTCTACTTTAACTATTTCACAAATTGTTCTCGAGCACGAGCATTTATAACACCAAACTACACCAATTTCATATTATAAAGTCCACTTAATCAATTTGCAAAATTGTATAAGGCAAACAACAACTGAACCCCTTGACTTCCCACCAAAAACGCCAAGAAAGAAACTCGGCCACTCTTCTGTTAAAAAACAATCACTAATAAAATTATTAGTGTCAAAAAATATAAATTTGTCACTATGACGACATGTCAAGGTATGTAAAAATTATTTAAATAGTGAATGTTTTTATCATAAGATGGGGACTGGCAACTTATATATGGAAATGCACATAAAATCATTTTAAATACTTTGATTTATTCCAATAAAATACCTCTGGTACACGAACATGAACGAATACCTCTGGTATTACTTTGAATTTTTAATTATTTTCTATTCTGAACGGATACCACTGTTAAACCAATACCAAAACAAGTTCAAAGGTACAGTCAGTAAAATAATTTGTATGTAATGAAACAAAAAGTTATTTCCATTTAAATCTGTTAGACCAAAATAATCAAATTTGGTAAGCACAAGTGTCGTTCAATTAAGTAAATAATATGAGGTAGTGTTTGGACACAGAATTAAAATAGTACTAACGGTCTGGATGAGGAAATCAGAAGATAGCACAATTTGGCGTGCCCTTAGGGAGGCTTACATCCAGCAGTGGACTGCAATAGGCTGATGATGATGAATATGAACTAACTATGGTAAATTTTTCTTTTACTGGCTGAATTTAGATTCAGCATTACCTAATTACCAACTATTTCAAGATCTCAAATTTTTGTTTAATAAAATCAGTCATTAATCACCTACATAGTAATTAATTATTATTTTTTGAATAAAATTGAATTTTTGTAACAATTATATTATAACTAATTCTTACACTTACTTAAACTGACTAAGATTTTGCTAACGAGGAGTTGGTCAGTTACATATGTTATCTACCAATTATTAGTGACGTTTAGGTAAAATAAAATAAACTTACATTGAATTCAGCCTCTGTTGGATAGTAGACAGGAGCTTCCCGCACTACAGCCGTAGGCTTTTTAGGGTCCGGTAAGAGCATGTCCAAGTGATCGCCAGGCCCGGCCGCGGCGTCATCGAGCGCGTCCGGGGCGCGCGACGAGCCGGCCACGGGTGTCGACGCAGCCAGCGGCTGAGATCCACTCGCGGATTTATTTGTGTTGCGCGTTGATCTGGTGGCGGGGATTTTGGAGTTCGGTGTGTGACGTGGCCGAGTTTCTTTTGTTATACTCTTTGCTAACCGCATAGGAGTTTTCGCAACTTTTGATGACCGTATTGCTCGCTCAGAAATCGAACCTTTTGGCGTTTTTGAACTAGCGGCAGTACGGCTGGGCAACGATTTAATCCGCTTGCTAGAATTGTGATTCAATTTCGTTTTACTGGGTCCGGCTTGGCTCTTATCTTTGCCACGTTCTTCCTCGTCGGAAAGAGCTACATCATCCGCGATGGCGGTCTGATAGTTCACTTCAGTGATCTCACTGGGCGGCGGCGACGGTGGCTTGTTATACTCCTTCCTCTTCGGTAACGACGGGATAAGTCCGTCCATAATCTTAATTAGCTGATCAAAAAGATTCTCGTTTTCAATGAGGTTGTACTCGGTAATATTCTTTGCTTTTGTCTTTTCTATTAGTTTCGCCTGCATTATATTCTTGTTTTTAGCACTTGCTCGGGTGATGAAGATAAGGTAGGGACTATTGCTCGGTCCGATGTCAAGGTAGTAACTTTCAAACTTGTTTAATTGCCCAGGTCGTCTGTGCCGGGATCGGAATTCACGGAGAAGCTTGGAGCAGCTGTCATCTTCGCCATCTCTTTCAGCATCGAATTCATATACATCTTCCGTGTTGGTGCTCGTCTCAACGACTTTGGAAAGTTTCTCAACCTTGTCAACGCGGGAACAAAATTTGCATTTTCTACAACGCAGTTCACGTTCTTTTGAAGGCGCACCGACGACGTCGCGTATCGTAACGTAGCGTTCTGACGGACACACCGACGGTGGCCTTTCGACCTCAGCTACCGGTTGCTCTTCTTCGTCCAAGTTTGCACTCTGACTGCCTTTTCCACTAATTTTTGGTGCTAACTCTAACTGATCATCTTTATGCTTGGTATTTGTGTCAAAGTGGGGCATAAGAGCGCCGGAGACCGATATGGCGTCGTCTTCGGCAGGAGTGGGAGCATCGCTTCTTTTGCTTTTGCGGTCTTTGGGCGGCAATGGCACTTTAAACTGGCTGCTGCATATACTGATGGAGGGGATGGGGCTCGGACCAATGGGACCGGGGCTTGTGCAAATGTTATCGTTGTTTGAAAGCCATCGCACGATGTTGTCGGCGCAATAGTAGCCTTCCTGTTTGTCGGTTTTCTTTTCACTAGACTTAGCGAGTGACTGTGGCTGCTCGGTATCTGCAGTAACAACAACAAAAAAAAAACATATTGAATATTACAAATCTGCATCGATTTTAATTCTTGCTCATAATATACGTATTTCATAGTTTACTAGAATTCACCCCCTAAGGGTGCAAAATAAGGGTTGAAAGTTGGTATGGAAAATATTTAAAATATTCGATTATAGCTCCTATAATTACCAAATATTTGTATTCCAGTAATGTAAAATTCATCCCCAAAATATTGTAAAATAGATGATATGATGATTTCCGGTATCTAGCAGGTCACTTGTTCAAAGCAACGATTGCGATTGTTTACATCACGATCAATATCGATTGATCGTTATGTTAACAATCTCATTAGCGCAGGTTGGGCTAAATGCACCTATGCAATGTCATGCCCAATCGGTTACACCTGCCTTTATGCATCACAGTGTTTGACCAAAATAAGGAAGGAAGCAAGAAAGTTGCACGAAAGTATGAGTAAGTACATAGACGAAGCATGAAAGTTTGAAATTATAACATTTGGTCAGGGTCACCAATCACTTTAATTATTATACTTTTTAAGGGGTCCGTAGTAAACTAGGAACCCTTATAGTTTCGCCATGTCCGTATGTCCGTCTGTATGCGGTTTTACTCAGAGACTTTAACCCTCGATGATAAAATAGAGGTGCTAAAAGTTTGACTGGTCTGTACTGTCCCTCTGACGTTTGAAATAAAAGAGAAAAATATCCAAAATATTAAGCTGTAGATTTCAATTGGTTTGAAAGGAGGGACAGCAGTTTTTTGAGATACGGCACATTTTCATAAACCGCAAAGATAACTGTGTCATTGCACAAACAGTAAGAAAATAAACTACTTTATGCTGGCAAAAACGAGTAGTGGGTTTTTAGGCTAATTCATTCTTGCTACTACGGAACCCCTCATTGGTGAGTCCGACTCGTACTTGGCTACTTTTTAAATGAAATTGTTTACTCAAGACATAGCCATCATCATTTAAAGTTTTTATTCACATTCTTTGAACATGTTAAGTCTCTATCTATCACAATTCAAACAATTGTGCTGTTAATACTAAATTTCTTGTAGTTTGAAAAATACCTGGTTTCTTTTTGGATTTAGCCAAAAGTGTCAAGGGTGTGTCGTCCTCAGTGTCGGTGTCGTCTTTGGCGCAACGGGCCGCTTCGCGTTGCCCTCGAAGCCGCCGGGAAGCTCGGAGACTTTTTCCTAACTTCTTCAGCTTTTTTTTGGCCGCCACTCTCGACTTGCCGATACCATTAGTGAGTACCCTTAAAGTGAATAAAGTATTTGTACATTGTACGCGTCCTCAATATATAAATATTATATACAGTATGTTATTAGTTAAAAATAAGGAAGTTCATTTGGTTATGATATTGAAATTAAATTTTCCAACCAGCATTAAAGTAATAAAGCGTAGCTAACGTATAGATCAAAAATTATCAAATTTTATATTTTTTAAAAAATTTTAACACAGGACTATTTTATGAGACATAGTTCAAAACGGTTTATAAACCACATAAAGTTTAAAACGTTTTTATAAAACCGTGGCGCCTGAACTCTTTCTAAGTCCCTTTCATAAGAAGCTATAAATTATGTAAACAAATGTTCAGGGGTTCGCAACATTTAGGGGGTACGAAGTTCGCCGGGTCAGCTAGTAGCTAATAAAAAAACAACTAATAGCAAAAACTGCTACAGAAACAATATGATATCTCAGAAATGCGCCAAATGTTTACATTCACGGAGTCGGACTCGTTCGACTTCGACCAAAAACATTGAGCGACAGCGTTTTGTATCGTTAAAATATAACCCGACTAATTAAAATTGGTCTCTAGTTTCGTATTACCCGTATAGTAATTTAAGGCAATTGTATTTGGTTTACTCATAATATTGTCGCTAGGTAACTCCAAGTCAGTAGAAGTTTATTGATGTACTTAATTTATAGCTTTTCGTGGCGTGGAGTTTACTTCCACGCAATGGCTTTTACATATTGAATGGAGGTAAATACCTGTCTTTGGGCCGGGTGCGTCTTATGAAGTGTGTTGGCGTAGATGGAATTGGGAAATCCGGGCTATAAGCCTTAACCCGTGGCTGCGGCTGCGGCAGAGCTGTGTTCTCCAGGCCGTTCAGTGGTTTCGTCAAGGGGGTAGGCACTCTGTGGGTGATAGACAAATATCAATCGACAATATACCAACACCTTTCTAGACGGCCAACTAAGGAAAACCAGAGCTGAGAGTCGTGCGAGCCCTCTCAGTTTTCCACCCCGACCGATGTACAGACAAGTCGAGGGTGAGGGCTCTTCCAGGCGTGCCTTCTCGAGCACCTTTCGGCTGTTCACAAAGGAATGTAGTACCATATTCACTTTACGATATCCCATACTCATTCTACTTGACTTTCGTCATCTATACACTCAAATACTCGTATCTTAACTAATACTTTTTTGTACTTCAACAAGAATAAGAAGTACGAAAATATTAGTAAAAAATTTTAGGGTATTGTGGGAACTCGAATTGAAATATCGATTAATTTTAAAGACATAAGTTGACGCATTTGCTAACGCAAAGCTGTCACCCAGAACCCGGGTACCAATACACCGAGCGGACAAACTTACAGATAATACACACACAATATAAGCTCGCCCGGGCTCATGGGATAAACATGGACCTAGGAATACTATAGACTGGGCGCGGAGTACGTCACAGCACTAGTGACGCTTACTTTTTACTTTACATGTAGTCGGCATCAGTAGGTACTAAATAAACATACGGAAGAGTGTTTGCATGGATTTTTGATTGCGTCACTGTTACATTTCTCTGGGGGCCTATCCTGATAATCTTAGATCCATGGGGATAAAAAGATATACTGAATGAAGTTCTACTCACCGCGCCAAACTGACCATGGGTAATCCAGGGTTATACCTGAACAAGAACGAAATTTTATTTATTTGTCTGCCGCATAGTAGGGCGATAGCGCAATTGTTTTCTATTCGTCGCTAGATTGCGTTGATTCGCGTTAGCCTAAACTTGTCAAAAACTGAGACATTGTAGTAAATATAGGCTATCTGGATTTATTCGTTTTGTAGAAAAACAAAATTTATTAATTTTAAATTTAACCTTTTTTTACAACCATTTTACAGCATTGTACTTTTGATGAGCTATTTTGGAAGTCAAAAAAGAAATATGCTTCTAGAAACTTATGAAATTTAAAAGCCATATTTTAAAGATTTTTAACAAAAAAATAAAGGATATGATTTTAAAAAACAAAGCGCCTTCGTAACTATTTTCTAGCTACACTTTTGTAGTATGGCACATACTAGTGAACCATGAATGACTAATATTCATATTTTTTATTCACATAAAATGTATATTACATTAAACCTTTCGGTATTTGCGAATAATTATTAAATAATTTCACTTCCTCTTTAACAACATAAACAAAAAATAAAATATAACAAATCAATTTAACAAACATAAAACTTAATCTAAAAACTTATCCTCTAGAAATTCCTTCATGTTATAATAGGCCCTGCTTAAAAGGAGACATTTTAAACTATTTTCAAATTTATTGCCTTGGAGGGTTTTTAATGAACTTGGCAGGTGATTGTACACCTTAACTGCCATGTATTGAGGCCCATTACTGTATAGCTGAAGGTGTGGAGCTGGTAAGAAGAAGTCGTTTTGTCGGCGAGAGCTATGGCGGGTGAGTCGCTTTTGCGCTGGAAATAATGACTGCATTTTGTTACAAGATAATTTTAGAGATGGAATAAAAATACATATACTTTTGAAATTTGGCTCACGTTTTCATGACAAACATACAAAATTTGTGCACTTCTGACAAAATTACATAATATACGTGTCGAATTGAACTAATTTTTTGAAACGGTTAAAAATATTCTACAAAAGTATAACATATATTAAGGGCCCACAATAGGCACACTAGCGACGCCAATAATTTTATTTCTAATACTTTATAAATAGAAAAAAAATCAAGAATGTAAGTCATATAAGCCTTAGTAAATAACCTGAAGTATTTTTGGGATCATTTTTAATATTATACGAATCAGTGAGAATTATGAAAATCAGATTACCGCCAAAAACTGCCATTTTTGGCGGTAATCACTATTCCTCTTAATGACTGATTCTCATAATATTAAAACATGATTCCAAAAATACTTCAGGTTATTTACTAAGGCTTATATGATTTACATTCTTGAATTTCTATCTATTTGTAAAGTATTAGGAATAAAACTATTGGCGTCGCTTGTGTGCCTAGTGTAGGCCCTTAATTGTCCATTCAATTAATTTTCTCCGATTGTTTCCACCAAAAAATGTTTTACTATTATATATATACTTGGGACGAAAACTGAGTATTTTTAAATAGTATTACTAAGTACAATTTAAAAATTCGTTGTGCATCAAATACGGTTCAGCAGTTCATGAAATATTTAAATAAACATCGCGGGGTTTAAGTTCGTAGGCGTTCCGTAAAACTTCTTTGAATAACGCATCATTATTACGCTTAGTTACGCTCCCACTCATAGCGACACTTAGTTTGCTTCTGGCAGATTTGGCCCATGGGAATGGGACTGGTCCGTCTGCTTACAGAAAGCATTGAAGTTTGAAATAGGTACTTGCCTGAATATTATGTAAAACATCAAGCTTGAAACAATTAGATAAAGTTGCATCATATTAGGAAGCTTTAAAGCCAATTTTCGCCGACGGGACGTGGCTTGGAGTGTTGATATTTAATTTCTAATATTCTGTAAGTATTAATAAAAATTAACCACTTTAGAATTTAAAACGAAAGTACAAAATATTTGTAAATTGGTCGTCGGTCGGCCCATACTAGCAGGTTGTAACTAGGTATACTATTTATATACTAAGTACACTCAAAGTATATACTGACACCACTTTATCCCGCATAATTTACGCATGAGTAAATAACGCTTTGAAAGCCTTAGATCTTGAGCTATCATGACATTTCACTAAACACCACATAATTTTTGGAATCTTAACGAGTTAGAATATATTATGAGGTGACGAAGTCACCGTTTACTTTATAATATCGATATTGCTTAGCGCAACTTCAGTCGCATAATAAGTGAGGTGCTTTTAGGTATCACGATACTTCGCTTGCGCCACTTTCTCCGTGGTGTATATCACAAGGTTCCGTTGTAACCATCTAGTGGTATACAACTTGTGAATGTCGATTTCGATACACAATAATATATCGCAGATTTTTGCAACGTGCAACATCAAACTTGTTAACAATAACTTTCGTTCGACTGCTTATCCAGTTAATTTGCAGTAGTTTTTTTTTGGCATACAGTTTTTTCTTCGGAATTGTCACTCAGCCGGAGTTGGCGATGTTTGTTGTTTGGTTGGTATATCGGCCTTAGAAGTCACCAGAGTCGTTCGAGAATGTGAGTTAAGAGCGCCAGATGAGTCTTCTTACATTTAATGAGATAATAACTGCTTTTGCCAGGGCAGTCAGAGGATTCCCCTGGCAAAAAATAACCCTACATGGCTTTGGTAATACAGAGAGGGTCGTGCTCCTGCAGTGGACACTAACAAAGACATGATGAAGTGCTTTTGTCGTGTTATGATATATGGCCAAGGAGTGTCATTAGTAATAACTAGCATGCGCCTTCATACCGTGCCCCAGGTTTCAAATAACTAAAACTATCAATTAAACTTGATGGATGCGGAAGTGTCCATTGGACGAGCTACCGGCTGTTGTCTCAACCTAGACGGTGTAATGGCAGATGAACATAAGGAGTACTATTTTAGGTGTACGTATGGCGGCTGAACATAGGGAGTAATATTAGGTGTACGAATGGCAGATGAACATAAGGAGTACTATTTTATTTTTCATCTCACCTACCCTTAAACAGTGTCATTAAATGCAAGCAAAGTGGGCTGGATGGTCGCTATTACGACCGCGGGCTATAAGATTTCATACAAATTACATAAAGCCCGAGAGCGCATAAAGTATATTTTTAAATTTAATAGGGCACTATACCATGCACAAGCGTCAAATCTTAAACATCCAAAAGGCAAAAAGTTTTCTAGTCGAATATTCAAATTTGGAATTGCCAGTGAACCCGATGAAAAAAACATTTGAACTATTCTGCGAGATTTTTGTCCTTAATTCAAATTTGGAATTGTTAATGGCCGTGCGTAGCTGGCTGTTTGTATTCATCGATCTTTGACTTTCACTTTTTGGATAAAACATTTTCGTTATCTGTGTAATCCTCGGATGCATTTTCTGTTCACTGTTTGCCGCTTGTTACATATTAGCATACCCCTGATAACGCTGATAGTGCGGCATCCCCAGAACAATGCCCATTGTCCCCCGGTACCAACTCTGCAGGTTCCAGGCTCCGGACTTCTTCAGAAATTGTTCAATGCCTTATTGTTAATTGTTATAACTGATCGGTCCAAATTTTATTTCATAGAGAATCACTTCTGTTACTCACATCGTACAGTTGACACGTTTTACATATATTATAAATTGTAATGTAATCTTTAATTTTTAAATAAAATAAGTTCAACAAGTTTTGGTTTTTTTTAAAGTCTGCGACTGTAGCTTACGTAATTGGCGCAGTTGGATAGGATAGTTAGAGTCAGTGAATCGCGTAAACTACTCGCTATCAAGAACCTACGAGTGCTGCAGTTGCCGACGTATCCAGACATTGATACATCCAGAGACCAGAACATGTATATGTAAGTACCTCTAGAATTATTTTTCTTGAGTTGCTTCCTCTTAATCTTAGTCCCAAATTTTTTCCATTCCTTTGTCGTACATTTTATCCAAGATTTTCCATCCACGGGAATCTAGGAGCCCTAGGTTAGATACTAGGCTTTCTCGATTTGACGAGAACAGACAGTTTAGTGATAGTGTAGATCTAGATTCTGAGATGACGAGCCAACAGGGGCAATCGGCTACTCAACCGATGACAACCGACTCCATAGATAGAATTTATAAGGCTCTCCGCTTGGTTCCCGAATTTGACGGAAACCCAAATGTTCTTACCCGTTTTATAAAACTGTGTGATCAGTTAGTAGAATCATTTTTATCAGTGCACAATGAACTTAATACGGTGATTTTAATTAACGGTATTCTAAATAAGGTAACCGGACAAGCTGCTCGATTAATTAATTCTAATGGTATTCCGGAGAATTGGGCTGGCATCCGAAAGGCTCTCGTAAATAATTTCGCAGACCAAAGAGATGAGACCTCTTTATACAACGACTTAGCTCTTCTTACTCAGGGCTCATCGACCCCTACTGAATTTTATGAAAAATGTCAAAATCTTTTCAGCACCATAATGACATATATCACGCTTCATGAATCGGTAGACAGTACCATTGAATCAAAACGAACCCTGTATCAAAAATTAACACTACAAGCATTTGTACGTGGTCTTAAAGATCCTCTTGGGTCCCGCATTCGATGCATGCGTCCGGAGACTATTGAAAAGGCGCTGGAATTCGTTCATGAAGAAATGAACACATTATACTTACAGCAACGGAATTATCATATGCCTGATAAGAAACATATTCAAATGCCTTCCAATCCGTTTAAATCATTAGCCGGTCCTATTCAGCATGGGTATAATTCACCTTCACAGCCAAAGCCCGACGCTTTTAATATGCCTAGTCGGTCACATGATAATTTCTTAATGAGTTCTTTTAGGCCTCCAGTTATCTTTAGACCCCAGCCTAACCAAGTACCTCAATTTAGAGGACCAACGAGGACACAGCAGATGTTTGCTGCGCCTCCTCCTAACTATAATCACCGTAGCAACGTATTTAGATTACCGCCTAGGATTCCTAATACTAACTTTAACACTAATTCTAATTTTAACAACGCTCCGAAGCCTATGAGTGGAGTAAGCCACTTTGTACCAAAGCCACTGCCACCTAGTGGCCACGATTGGACAAAATTTGGTAATCCTCCACCTACTAATTATTTTAAAAGCAGGGAATTAAATATGAATGACTGCTACGATTACCACGTTCCAGTTGAAGCTTATTATGACTATAATTATGATGAGTGTGAGTACCCTTATTACTTTGAATCAGAAACAGAAACTCAGCTTCATCCTAGTGATAGCAACTACTACTACCCTGAGCAATGCGAAGATATACATAGCGGTACTGCACCCTCAACTAGTGAGGATTTTCCGAAGGTTCAGGAATTAGACAAACCAAAATAGAAATTAATTTGCAAACCCAACGACAGCTACCGTACTTACAGATAGCAGACCCTCCTATGAAATTCCTCATAGATACCGGTGCAAATATGTCTATAATTAACCCTGAGACAGTAGAAAGATATTTCCCACACTTGCCTCTAAAATATGATCCTTTTGAAATAAGTAACATTCATTCAACTATTCGTAACGACTATTCTATTACTTTACCCTGTTTTCCTGAAATAAACGATAACGATAGTTCATGCACATTTTTCTTACATAAATTCCACAATTATTTTGATGGACTTATCGGGTTAGATATTTTAAACAAATGGGATTCAAACATTGATTTAAAAAATAAAAAGTTAGTAACCCGTAACAGTAGCAATCCCATCATTATGTATGATTCCCGGAATTGTAATTTATACGAAGACATAATTCCTGCTAACTCTTCGAAATTAATACGAGTACCTATTAACAGTCAAGACGGTGAAGTTTTTATAACTGAGCAATCTATTTCTAGTTGTACTATAGGCGAATGTGTGACATTAGTTAAAAATAATAGAGGATTTTTGGAAATAACTAACCCTACTCAAAACGATATAATATTTAGTATGGATAAACCAGTTAGTGCTGAGATATTTAATATTGAAAGTATGCCTACTATACCACCTTCACCTCGTGTTAAAGAAGTACTTTCTCGTTTAAGAACCGACCATTTAAATGACGAGGAGCGAGTAAATTTAGAGGCCCTTTGTGCTGAATATGCGGACGTTTTCTATATAGAAGGCGAGCCCCTCACATTTACAAATAAAATAAAGCATAGGATTCGCACAACAGATGAAGTACCAGTCTATACTAAGAGCTATAGATATCCGTACGTCCATAGACAAGAAGTTCAGGATCAGATTTCAAAAATGTTGCAACAGAACATCATTAGGCCATCAGATTCCGCATGGAGCTCACCTATTTGGGTAGTTCCTAAAAATCAGGACGCTTCTGGAAAAACAAAATGGCGTATCGTGGTTGATTTCCGTAAAGTAAACGAAAAAACCATCGACGACAAATACCCTATCCCCAATATTAATGACGTTTTGGATAAGTTAGGAAACAGCCAGTATTTTACCACCCTAGATTTAGCTAGCGGATTCTATCAGGTAGAGATGCATCCCGATGACATTAGTAAAACTGCCTTTAATGTAGAACATGGGCATTTTGAATTTTTGAGAATGCCGATGGGCCTTAAGAACTCTCCATCCACATTTCAGAGAGTTATGGATAACGTGCTGAAAGACCTGCAAAACACTATTTGTCTAGTTTACCTAGATGACATAGTTGTATTCAGTACCTCTCTTCAAGAGCATATAGTCAACTTAGAGAAGGTTTTTAAAAGGCTTCGGGAGTCCAATTTTAAAATTCAAATGGACAAATCGGAGTTCCTTAAATTAGAGACGGCTTATTTAGGTCATATTATTGGTAAAGACGGGATCAAGCCAAACCCAGATAAAATTTCCGCTATAAAAAAATTCCCTATACCGAAAACTACAACTGAAATTAAGCGTTTCTTGGGACTATTGGGTTATTACCGTAAGTTTATACCAGACTTTGCTCGCATTACCAAGCCTTTAACTCAGTGTCTGAAAAAGGGATCAAAAATAGCAATAGGAAACCCCGAATACGTAAAGTGCTTTGAGAAATGCAAAACGCTTCTAACTAATGACCCAATCTTGCAGTACCCCGATTTCAACAAGGATTTTATACTGACCACTGACGCATCTAATCTAGCCATAGGCGCAGTATTGTCACAGGGTACTATTGGCTCAGACAAACCTATTGCATATGCTTCAAGGACTCTTAATGCTAGTGAAATTAACTACAGCACGATCGAAAAAGAACTTCTAGCGATTGTGTGGGCTACAAAGTATTTTCGCCCATATTTATTCGGAAGAAAATTTAAAATTGTAACCGATCACAAGCCCCTTCAATGGGTAATGAATCTAAAGGAACCGAACTCGCGATTAACCCGTTGGAAATTAAAACTTAGTGAATTCAATTTTACAGTAATTTACAAGAATGGCAAATGCAATACAAATGCTGATGCTCTTTCTCGAATTGAGATTCATAATGAAGAAACTAGTTCCGTACAAGTTAATGTATCTGAACGACCACCGTCAGTTAATGGATCGACTACAATCACAGCTCACACCAGTGCTGAAGATCCCATTTTAGAAATCCCAATATCTGATGAACCTCTGAATAAATTTAGTAAACAAATAGTTTTTACAATAGTTCCTGATATAAAAAAACGGCCTACTGTATCGAAACCTTTTGAGACTCATACCAGAACCTGTATTCAATTGTCAGAAAGCAATTTAGTAGAAGATGTTATAAACGCGGTAAAAGAGTTTGTTAATCCTAAGGTAAAAACCGGTATTATAATTTTTCCCCAATTAGATATGTACAAAATTATTCCTATAATTCAAGATAAATTTAAAAGTTCTGCTATGAATCTTGTTCTCACTAAACATGAGTTAGAAAACGTAAAAGAATACTTACGCCAACAAGAGATCATACAGAAATATCATGATGGTAAAACTAATCATCGCGGTATAACTGAATGTTACCTAGCTCTATCTGGAAGATATTACTGGCCAAAAATGAAAGAACATATAACAAAATTTATTAACTCATGTAGCATATGTGGACAAGCTAAGTATGATAGAAATCCTGTAAAGCAAAGATTTTGTATAGTTCCACCTCCTACTAAGCCTTTCGAGATTGTTCACCTCGACCTTTTTACAGTTGAAAATGAAAAATACATTACCATAATCGATGCATTCTCTAAGTACGCACAAGCATACCTTTTAAAAGATGGGACAGCAATTAGCGTTATTCAGGCAGTTTTGATATTCTGTACTCACCACGGCGTGCCTCTAACCGTCGTTACTGACCAGGGCACTGAATTTAATAACCAGGTATTTTCAGAATTTCTGAAAACCCATAAAGTTCAACATCATAAAGTCCTGGCTCATGCCCCAAATGACAACGGAATGGTGGAAAGATTCCATTCTACCATTCTAGAGCACTTAAGAATTTTAAAGCTTGGACAACGTAATGAGCCTGCAGTAAATTTAATGCCATATGCTGTCTTAGGTTACAATAGTTCAATTCATAGTTTTACAAAGTGTAGACCTATTGATTTAATTACAGGTCATTTTGATCCCCGGGATCCAGTAAATGTAGACCTTTCAGAGCACTTATTACAAAACTATGCATTGGAACATCGAAAGCGTATGATTCAGGTATACGAACTGTTAAATGAAATGTCGTTACATCGCCGTACTGAGCTAACTGAAAATAGAAATAAAGATAGGGAAAAAGAGAAAGAATACGTACCTGAGCAACAAGTGTTCGTACGTAATCCCACGGCAGCTAGGAAAAAGTTAGCTCCGCGTTACACTCAAGATACTGTTTTGGCTGATCTACCAATACATATATACACCAAAAAGAAACGTGGTGCAGTAGCTAAATCGCGGCTAAAAAGGGTCCCTAATGAACCCCATTTGTTGCAGGATACTAGCGGCTCTATTGATCCCACTGGCTCAGGCGCAGGAAGTCACGCTTGATAGCTTAGAAGATGGACCTGGTATACTTCCATTTAAACTAGGACCAACAAAGATCATATCTCATTACCATTCCTTTTTGCAACACGTTAACTTAGAGGATATTCGAAATAAACTTCAATCAGTTCAGACGCAGTCATATAAATTTAAGTCCGACTTTAATAACGAAACATACTCTTTTTATGAACCTCACGTTTCATATCTCAATAGTAAATTAGAGAGAATCTCTGAACAACTTAAAACATTTGAGCCAACTCGTGCTAAAAGAGGACTCGTTGACGGTCTAGGATCCATTATTAAAAGTATTTCGGGAAATCTAGACTATACTGACGCGGTTAAATATAACGATGCCATCAAAATTCTCCAAGAAAATGATAATAAAATAGAATCAGAATTTAACTATCATGTAAGCCTCACCAAAGAATGGATGTCACATCATAGTAGCATTTTAAATAGCATTGTAGACAATCAGAATAAATTAAATAATGCTGTAAATCTTATAATGAAAGGCGATGCTTCCAGAGATTTAAATGCTCACCTGGCTCAGTATCTCCTTATATTAAACGACAATATAGATATCCTCGCAGACGAGCTGTATAAACTAGGTCATACTTTAGGATTTATAAGGGCATCGGGTAGTTATCATTCTAGTATTAGTTTAGTCTCCATCAGAGACATGATACATAAGCTAAGAATTTTATATAGTAAGGAAGAAGTGTTAGATATAGAGACTCGGGAATATTACGATATTATGAAAATGGGTTATTATTATATAGATAGAAAAATAGTAATAGTTTTTAGGATACCTATCGTCCTTCCTATCACATATACCCTTTACAAACTTTCCGTCGTTCCCAATAAAAATCACGAAGTCCTTATACCTACCTTACCTGTTATAGCAATTCATGAATCTAGTTCTATGTACATTGAGACTGAATGTCCGAAGACCACTCACTGGTATCTCTGTGAACAGAAAGTAAATAGTATAGCCGAAACGCATCCGGATTGTATCCATGCTCTTATCACCGAGCAACGGCTTTTGTCGACATGCAATCTCGTTCCAGTTATCCTCACCAAAGAAGCCATGGAGCAGCTAGATGAAAAACATTACACCCTCAGCTTCCCGGAAGAAACGAAAGTACAAATATCTTGTGGAAATGAGCAATATAAAATAGTTAAAGGAAGTTACCTGGCTGAAATACCTCAAAGCTGTTTCTTGAAGGCATCCGAATTTATCATAGCTAATGTCCAAGAGCGAGTCAAAGGACAAGCTTTAAGAATTATACAATTACCTGAAATCAAAAAGGACTCCAGAGATAAGAAAGAAACGCACATTACCTTAAACTCTGTGAATTTGGAACACCTTCACGCCAGCAACACCAAGATATCTCTACAATCTCCAGTGAACCTGAAACATACTTACGACATGAGTCTATATCATACCACGATCCCAACATACGGGATCCTGTCTCTGATACTCATCATTGCTGCAATAATAACTGTTCGGAAGATTTATAGACTACGAAAACGAAATTCAGAAGTACTGCAATCTGTATTAGATCTTGATCACCAGGCTTCTGAGGACAAATCTAGGGTGAGACCCAGCGAGCTACGAATAGATCCAATGACTATTCCGGCAACATTCTCAAGAAAAACTTTCGACTAGTTGCCGATCTATGGGGGGAGGTGTTACATATTAGCATACCCCTGATAACGCTGATAGTGCGGCATCCCCAGAACAATGCCCATTGTCCCCCGGTACCAACTCTGCAGGTTCCAGGCTCCGGACTTCTTCAGAAATTGTTCAATGCCTTATTGTTAATTGTTATAACTGATCGGTCCAAATTTTATTTCATAGAGAATCACTTCTGTTACTCACATCGTACAGTTGACACGTTTTACATATATTATAAATTGTAATGTAATCTTTAATTTTTAAATAAAATAAGTTCAACAAGTTTTGGTTTTTTTTAAAGTCTGCGACTGTAGCTTACGTAATTCGCTATTTATTTTTAGGCATAATATTTACAAGTAATCGTAATTTTCATTAATTTGCATGAAATACATTCCCTATGATAAATGAATACATGGGCAATAATGTTGATATAGATAATATAATCAGCCAGCTTGCAGATGCATAAATAATAATTTTCAAGGTAAACTATATAGAATATTCATACTATACAATTTCAACCAATATAATATGAAAAATATTTTTCTTACTCTACTATTTACTCGTTAAGATGAAAAAAATTGTGTGTATCACGGTACATATAATCCAAAATAAAAAATAAAAAAATAAATCAGGTAATGTCTTCTATCCCGCCCTTGCTACACAATGTACTATTAGGTGTACGTATGGCGGATGAACATAAGGAGTAATATGTTAGATGAACGTATAGTAATACCACTTTAATAAGTTACACCGATGTACCTGCGCAGAAATCAAATTTTTACTTGGCGGGAAAATACCCGTCTCCTATTGACTGATGTGTACGCGCCATGCGGCGTCTCGGCCACTCAGAAGTCGGCACAAGTATTGTGAGCGAGAAAGCACGAGTCCTGTTGTTGTTTTTGGATTTAAAATCTTATGGAATGGCAATAAGTTCGTTTTTCACCGATGTTTTCACTCGGTTTAAGTCGGAGATAGGTTGTACTATTCTGCGCCATCGAAAAATGCCGATGCGACTTATAAATGTGGTACTACTGTATGGCAGATGAACATAAGGAGTACTATTTTAGGTGTACGTATGGCAGATGAACATAAGGAGTAATATTTTCGGTGTACGTATGGCAGATGAACATAAGGAGTACTATTTTAGGTGTGCATATGGCAGATGAACATAAGGAGTACTATTTTAGGTGTATGTATGGTAGATGAACATAAGTAGTACTATTTTAGGTGTACGTATGGCAGATGAACATAAGGAGTACTATTTTAGGTGTATGTATCGTAGATGAACATAAGGAGTACTATTTTAGGTGTACGTATGGCAGATGAACATAAGGAGTAATATTTTCGGTGTACATGTGGCAGATGAACATAAGGAGTACTATTTTAGGTGTACATATGGCAGATGAAAATAATTAGTACTGTTCCTACCTTCGCTTGCCGCCGATTGTAGTTATCCAGGCTAAGGGCATGGATGACGAGGTGGAGGCCGTAGTGTAGGGACTCATTGGACGAGGCGCCGGTTGCTGCCTCAGCCTTAGAGGGCGCTCGCGCATTCGGTTCTTGAACCGTGCCTTACTGGACAAGACTGAGGGCTCCGGAACGCTGAAGACAATAACGGAAATAGAGAAAGGAGAAATGAAACAAAATTTTTAAAAAATTATTTTTGATAAATATAATATTGTTAGTGCTATAAATAACGTAAAATTTGTTGACATAGTTATTTAGTAACAATTTTCATTCAATCGAACATCGGAAAATCGGTCAGTAGCAAAATATGATAGGCCGGCAAAGTTGAGTGCAACTATGCCGCCGGCCTATCATATTTGCAACTGACTTCTCGACTAACACTTGCTTCAAGTTGCTAAAAGGCATGTGAAACAGCTTAACCAATGCCCTTTAATAATCACGAACAAAATACTTCCTAAATGTGCGATTCACTACAATACTTTACGCAGGTGCTCGAGTGTCATACGACACTAAGAAACATAAAAACCGGCCAAGTGCGTGTCGGGCCACGAGCAGTGTTGGGTTCCGTAGTTGCGAATGACAACTTTGAGTTCACACTGTTCACACTCACACCTCATAGTTTACCGACCAAAAACATCAAACAATCAAAATTGTATGAAATTTTACATTTTCGAGTACATTTTATAAGTTGGTTGCCTATAACTTGTGAGTTTGTACTTAGTACTCAGCTCTGATAGTTTTCCTTTCAATTTCAGTGTATATACTACTGCTGTAATTTTTTTTCACGTATCCATATATAACCGTTTAGCAGATAGAGGGGGGGGGGGATACTTACCGCGGACGAACAGACAGACAAACAGACATGGCGAAACTATAAGGGTTCCTAGTTTACTACGGAACCCTAAAAACGATAAAAAAGATATAAACTATTATAGGCCTATAACATTAGTATCTATTTTATTAAAATAAATATAAATAAATAAATATATACGGACAAATCACACAGATTGAGCTAGCCCCAAAGTAAGTTCTTAAGAAAGACTTGTATTATGGGATACTAACGCAACGATACTATATTTTATAACAAATACATATATAGATGAACATCCAAGATCCAGGTAAATCTGAAAAGGATCATTTTCCATCTTGACCTGACCGGGGATCGAACCCGGGACCATCCGTGTCACAGGCCGGCGTGGTGACCGCTGCGCCACGGAGCTCGTCAAAAATATTTGAAAAGTGTAGTTCCCGGCAGAGTAGAATAGGACCACTCCAAATCTTCCCGCTATGTCGTAGAAGGCGACTTAGGGAACATAAGCTAAACAAAGCTTTAAAATATCAAAAACACCTCTCCAACCCGTCTGGCCAGCGTGGAGAGTGTAGGCCAAATCCTCTGACTGCGTTAGCTAATATACTGCTCTGGTAGTCAGAAAGGGTCGTGCTACTGCAGTGGAGACTGAAAAAGACCTGATGATGATGATGATTTGAAAAGGCTTTCAACAAGTAATTTAATTAAAAAATTTAAACAACCCGCCTGACCATTAGCAATACCTATTTACGTCTGGGAGTTTTACGGAGAAACATTTTTAAATACTGGACTGGAGATTTGGCTCTCTGTTTGGGTTCACAAGATGGTAAATTTTGCTGATATAAAAGGGGTTCAAAATTTTCTGTAACAAACCAAGATATTTTGCCAAACTAATATTTGCGTTTTTTCTATGCTGGTCTTTGAGAAAAAAATAAACTTAGGATGTACCAGCTGCTTGCTTCTCTTCCCGCGCAGATCGTAAAAACTGATCGCCGAAATGGGCGTCAGGAATCATGTCAAATTAGCGATGCGCCTAGCAAGTCATCGCTATTTTGATTTCGTTCCCATCTACAAGCCCATCAACGTGCTAAACGTGGTCTTAAGGTTTTACAGATCTGGGCTCTATCTACAGTAAATCATCACTGGTAACACCATATTAGCCGAAGATTTTTGCATCAGTGCCCGAAGTCAAAAGTCCTCGGCGCCAATATGTATTTTGGACGAGAAGACTGTGAAGCTTCCAGAAAGCTGCCCAGAAAAGTCAGATTCACTGAAAAACCTTGTCCTTGGACTGGAGCTTCCTACCTATATCAATTGACTCTGTTAGCAGCAGACTGTAGTTGGAGTAGAAAAACGATACCTCGAGCTTGCTGAATACATGTTTATTTACGTTTAAGTAAATGTACTGCTCTACAGGTTCAAGGGTTTAGTTTCCAACAATCACTGGAGAAGGCGCAACATGAATATTCGACATAATTTTTGTCTTATCCATGATCTTTCTTCTTGGGAAACTCTATTGAGGTCATTGAGCATGGTCCTGAAATGACTCCGCCGGTTTCAGAGATATGATGTCTCCCTTCGATATAGCGATGGTCAATACGGCATCACTGGAGAGACCGAAGTACGAGTACGGTCTATGTTTCAATTGAATCGAAGGCTTTCTCATAGTCCACAGACGCTAAGTATAGTTGGTCTACTGTATAACCTGCCGCTGCGTAGTGATGTGATCTATGGGACTAATAGCATTCTAAACCGATCCATCTCAAATATCTGAAAAATTAAGAATATTTCTTTCTTTCGGAATCAACTTGTTATCCCTTTTGTCACGCTCAGAACATTGTTGTTTATATGTCTTCACTTTGCATGTTTATTGCGCCTTATACTATGATGTATTCTGTGGTTGCAGCGCTGTGGTATGCAACACTAGCGCCACCCAGCAGTTATTCTTTTAATCCTAAGTCATATTAAATTTAAAGAAATCTATCATGTACATTACTAGTGAATTACTGGTAGTATTTTGGTTCATTATATTCATTTGATAAATTGAGAGGAACACCGGCTAACGCCAAAAATTACAACTATTAGAGTTCTTTTTTTTAAAACACGGTGATGCTAGCTCCAAGTGAGCTTTTGCCACTTCACCGGACCTTTGTGGTGAGGACAGAGTGCCCTCAACCTGTAAGGCGAACATCAAAGGGCTCCACGAGGGACGGACCTCGGTTTTGGGCGTTGCATGTGCACGCAAAGCTTAGAGAGAAGCTAACTTTTTTACGCCTGATAGGCCGCGATTTGCATGATCGTAAAATGGGATTCCTCTGGCTATTTAGAGCCGGAGAGCTTTCAGTAACGAAGTAGTTCCGTCATTCGTAAGTACTTGTGGCTACAGGTGGCGCGGTGAATGAAACGATTAAACAAATGGGATATTACGTCGTAGGTCATGTTCGGGCGGATGCAAAGCTTATAGAGAGTCAACTTATTCCTAAGTGACATCCTAGCATTGCCAAATTGAAAGCGGCATGGTTTCAGACTTTGTAGATTTGGGGACTGAAAGTCATGAGACTATCGAGTAATGGACTTGTCATACAGCTAGAGTAATCCTAGTGGGGGTTCAAATTAATCTGGATGCGCTACCTCCTAAACCACAAGCCTAGTGAGTCGAAGGCAGATTGGAGACGTTTCACAATGACTGATTTCATGTGGGTGAGACGTATTAGAGAGCTGTATCTTCAGCGAATAGAGCCAACTCTACGTTAGGGGTCTTAGGGATCATCATCAGGTCTTTCTAGTCTCCACTGCAGGAGCACGACCCTCTCTGTACTACCAGAGCCATATACTAGCCTGAGCAGTCAGAGGATTTGGCCTACACTCTCCACGCTGGCCAGACGGGTTGGAGAGGTATCTTTGATGTTAATAAGCTTTGTTTAGCTTGTGTTTCCTTAGTCGCCTTTTACGACATCCACGGGATGACTTGGCCACTCCAAGTCCACTCCTATTCTACTCTGCTGGGAACTACACGGCTAGTCGTAGCGTCGTAGTGTCGGCTGTCTTAGGGATATCGTATGTGTAAAGCAAACTCAGGCGGGGCGAAAGAACAGCGTCTTAAAGAACGCGGGGTCAAATGGGACGGGGTCTTGGAGACATCCTTCAACTCTGTAGTGGAAGGTCCTATCCGACAAGAAGTCTCGAATGATAAACACGAGACTGTTGGGAAGGCCCAAGTTGCCAGCTTGGAAATTAAGCCAAAATGTCAGAATTTGTCAAAAAAATCGCTATACTGAAGAAGAGGGCTCCCGTGGGACGATTCCTGGTTCGGAATCTGAAGATATGCTCCGTAAGGCGGTGTTTTGATAGATATGCTCCGTAATTGATGGTGACACGCATGTTTGGCTTGGAATCCAAACTGTTCGTCGGAGATGAGACTTTTGGACTTTACATAGTCCTTAAATAAATAATAATAAATATAAATTTATACAAATATACAAATAAATAATAAATAAATATAAATAAATATATACGGACAAATCACACAGATTGAGCTAGCCCCAAAGTAAGTTCGAGACTTGTGTTATGGGATACTAACTCAACGATACTATATTTTATAATAGATACTTATATAGATAAACATCCAAGACCCAGGTCAATCTGAAAAAGATCATTTTCCATCTTGACCTGACCGGGGATCGAACCCGGGACCATCCGTGTCGCAGGCAGGCGAGTTGACCGCTGCGCCACGGAGCTCGTCAAAAAACAACAACTAGCTATTTCTATGTGTGACCTGGAGTATGTGTAGTTTGATTCAAAATGTCTCTAAGTAGTTATGTACTGTGCTGTAATAGCTAGCTGCCTGTACAGAAAATATTAATAGAGGGATAACTGTTACTTACAAACAACCCTAACACCTAACACCCTAACCACCTAACACCCTAGCCCGAACCATAAGTTAAAAATATATACGTATATAGATAAATCAAGGAAGTGTAATACCGTGAGACCTAAGATATTAGACGGATAGGCGGAAGGATCAAGGGTGAGGCGTACGAGGTGCAATGTACGCCAGACAGTAGATTTTCCTACTACCAGTCAAGCAGACTCACAAGACTGATCAGTAAACTGACGGCTAAGGGTGTCTTGGCCGTAGTAGGAGGTTGGTGGTGGATCGGTCGATCCCAGACAATAATATTAGTCGATTGTCCGAACCAAAGAGAATTTATTAAAGTAAACATTATCTATTTATACAAAAAATAGTTACAAGTGTGAGTATTGATCACATTTAAAACAATATTTGTTTGCGTCAAAATTAGTTTGCGTTGCGTTCTTCGTGCTTGCATATTTTTGGGTGAATGTCCTGGAGGTCACATGTTCACGTGAACACACAGATTGAGCTGGCCCCAAAGTAAGTTCAAGACTTGTGTTATGGGATACTAACTCAACAACAGTATATTTAATAGTAGATACTTATATAGATAAACATCCAAGACCCAGGTCAATCAGAAAAAGATAATTTTTCATCTTGACCTCTCCAGAGATCGAACCCAGGACCAGCGACACGGGTGGTCCCGGGTTCGATATCGCTCGATCAGCCAGCGTGTTGACCGCTCTGCCACGGAGCTCTTTCTTGAGTCTTTTGAGATGGATCCGCTCATAGATTTTCCCCAAAGAACTCTTTAAGCTAATACGATGTGGGATTTTTATGTCTTTGCCTGGCTTGGGGATGCCGATCACAAGTGCTTCCTTCCAGCCGCCTGGAAAGGTGCAATTTACAAAACACGCATAGAAAATGCTCAAAAGTAGAAGGGGGAAGGTCTGTGGAAGGCATTTGAGCGTTTCGTTTGAGACTCCCGTCAGAGCCGGGTGTATTTCGGGGTGTGAAATTGCGAAATATAGCAAGTCTTCCCTACGCTTGTAATCAAAAGCAAAAAAAACAACCATAGCGCGTTTTAAAATTGCTCCAGCGCCATCTAGTTCTCGTTACAGGAACTTAGTATTTACTCCTGCAAAATTGTTCATTTAAAGCCGAAAATATATATTTTAACTGACGTTACATGGTTCTCACTTCTCCTGGGAAGACCACGAATCTAAAGAGACCTACTATTTCAAAATTGGTCAAGGCATTATGGCTACAGGAAGGGTCAACTTTTTGCCAGTTTTTGCCAGTTAACGTCCGCTGTATATTTGTTTTTTTGACGTCACATAGCCTATGACACTCCGGGGAAGAATCCGAATCTACTGACACCTCACACCACAAAATCCGTCTAGCCGTTTAAGCTGCAGGATGCAACAATGGAACAGACATATTTACATACATACATACATAGATATATACATACATACATACATAGGCTCGAAAAACATTACCCTCCTTCTGGGTGGGTCAGTCGGGTAAAAATAGACTTATGAATTTCCTGGATAGA
Organism: Rhodophaea formosa; assembly: GCA_963082605.1. Taxonomy (NCBI): domain Eukaryota; kingdom Metazoa; phylum Arthropoda; class Insecta; order Lepidoptera; family Pyralidae; genus Rhodophaea; species Rhodophaea formosa. The sequence goes on along the minus strand of OY720203.1, from coordinate 14,662,298 downwards.
CAATATAATATGCAAAGAACAAAATGGTTTTTAGAAAAACAAATCAACTACACTTGCAGCTTTTTATATGATGAAAAATATAACCGACACCGATTGACAAAAAAATCCGATCACAGTCGTATTTTTTGACATGACCAAAGCATTTGACATGGTAAATCACAAGATATTATTACACAAATGTGATATAAAATGGCATTAGAGGCATTGCACTAGATTGGCTTCAAAGATTTTTAACAGGACGTACACAAAGTGTTGAAATTTCAAAAAAAAACCGGCCAAGTGTGAGTCAATCAACTCGCGCAATGAGGGTTCCGTACAATATGCTTCGTGAACACACACACAATGTGCAAAAAATGTTTTATTCAATTGACTAGCGCCATCTAGTGGTGTTTTAGTGAACTATTTCCCTAGATGAACTTATTATTGTGAGTTTACCACTTAATTTTCAAGTGATAGAATTCTTATTATTTTTCCTGTAATCTTCAAGGAATGAACTATATTTTGTAATTTTTTCAAAATTTTCGGCTCAGTAGTTTCGGAGATCAGGGGGGGGGGGGGGAACGGTCAATTTTTGCCTTCTTTCGTGAATAAAATCAAAAGTATTGATTTTACCCGAACACAAAAAAATATTTTTGAGATCCTCATAATGAGCCCTTTCATTTGATATATGACACAGTAAGGTTTGCAAAACTTTTTTTTTAAATTTTGTTCTTGGGCCCCTCAAAATGACCCTTATTTCAAAAAAATCTTTATTTACTTTGCACATCCGTGTTTGGGTCATAGGATTACACTATCTTACCAAATTTCATCTAATTTGGTTCAGTAGATTCGGAGAAAATCGGCTGTGACAGACGGACGGACGGACAGACAGACGCTCGAGTGATCCTATAAGGGTTCCGTTTTTCAACTTTTGTACGGAACCCTAATAAACAAATTCAATGAAATAGTCACTCACAAATCCCCTCCACTGTCTAATAAGACAGGTGTTTCACAAGGGAGCATATTAGGTCCCATATTATTTATTTTATATATTAATGACTACCACTAATTACTGAATTTAAATGTGCTCTTGTCGCGGATGATTTATCGTTGATTATACCGTTTGACATTACGAAATCAAATGACATTATGATGCAAATAATTATGAAAATTTAATAAATAATACTATCAAAAAAAATATGACTACCTAGAAGCTAATGAATTAAAAGTTAATGTGACAAAAACCAATTATATACAATTTTCTATTAAGCAAAACAAAATGAGTTAAATATTCAATGTAAGAATCAACGATTGCGAGAAACTGACATTATAAAGTTTCTGGGAATAGTAGTTGACAAACACTGTAACTGTAAAAGTCTCATCTAAAAAATGTATGCGCAAAAATAGAAAGATTTACATATGCGTTAAGACTGCTTAAGTACACGGCAGGTATTCAATGTGAACTAACTGCATATCACGGTTACGTCGCTTCTGTGCTCAGATACGGCTTAATACTTTGGGGGAACTCTACTAATACATAATCATGAAACTTTCATAAGTAAAAAAAATGTATAAGGTCTCTACCTAGCGTTGGTCCTCTCGAATCGTGTAGACCTCTATTAAAAAAAATAATCTCCAAACATTCGGCTGGTTTATATATATATATATATATATGTATATATATATACCAATGTTGCTATTTTGTAAGATTATACCTAGAGTTCTTTAATATTAAAACGGTGAACCAGAGACTTAGACCTAGAGACCCTACTTTATTGCTTCTACCAATCTGTAAGTGTGCACTTCTCGATAGAAACCGTTATGTTATGACTATAATTTATAATAATCTACCAGTCAACATAAAAACGCTAGATTTAAAAAAAAATTAAGCCTACATTATATAAGTGGCTGTTAGAAAAATGTTTTTATAATATTAATGAATTTTTGAAATCAAAATATAATTCATCCAATTATATAATTGTTAACTATTGATATTTTTAAAAATAATTAATGTAATATAAAAACAATTTCATTTATTTAAAAATTACATAATTATTTGATTAACAGTAATAATATTGACTAATATGATAAAAAATAAGGTTTCTTTTCATAATATCAATCAACAAAATTGTTACTAAATTAATAAATTTTTGCCTATATGTAGATAGGCGGGAAATCATTGTTATATATATACGGACAAATCACACAGATTGAGCTAGCCCCAAGTATAACCCTAGCAAATAAAGAATACGGTAGTTGCCTTATGTTAAGATTATATAAAATTTGTTTCTAATGAGACTAATTTCTATCTAAAAACACTATTAAGAACACTTTTAATTTGATATCGATTCGTTAAGTGATCTTAAAGCTTCTTTGAAGTTGGGCGAATAGGACCATTTTTAGGGTTCCGTAGTAAACTAGGAACCCTTATAGTTTCGCCATGTCTGTCTGTCTGTCTGTCCGTCCGCGGTTTTACTCAGAGACCATAAGTACTAGAAAGCTGTAATTTGGTATGAGTATGTATATTGATCATGGCAAAAAAGTCGTAGAAAAAAATCTTGAAAAAAAATTTTTTTTTGGGTAGCTCCCATACAAGTAATGTGGGGGTCATTTTTTTTTCTCTACTTACCCATCTTGTGGGGTATCGTTAAAAAGGTCTTTGAAAAATATTGTGAGGTTGAGAACACCATTTTTCGATTTAGGGATCCGTTTCTGAAATATTTGGTTTTAAAGTGCAAATTTTTGTTAGAGGTATGTGTCCCCCCCCTCTATCTCCTAAACGGTTATATATAGATACGTGAAAAAAATTACAGCAGTAGTATATATACTGAAGTTGAAAGGAAAACTATCAGAGCTAAGTACTAAGTACAAACTAAAAAGTTATAGGCAACCAACCAAACAACAGGTAAGCGCAGCGTGGGACGACCCCCGACCAGGTGGACGGACGACCTCATCAAGGTCGCCGGGAATCGGTGGACTCAGCATGCACAAGACCGCAATTTGTGGCGATCTATGGGGGAGGCCTATGTCCAGCAGTGGACGTCCCTGGCTGATAGATAGATAGATAGATAACCAACTTATAAAATGTACTGGAAAATGTAAAATTTCATACAATCTTTATTGTTAGATGTTTTTGGTCGTTAAACTGTGAGGTGCGAGTGTAAACAGTGTGTACTCAAAGTTGTCATTCGCAACTGCGGAACCCTATACTGCGCGTGGCCCGACACGCACTTGGCCGGTTTTTAAAGTATGAAAATCTTTATTTACAATTATACTGTATTTTAGTCTGCAAAATTTAGAACAACTTTTATTATGAAACCATTACCATAAACGAAATATTTCGTATAGCTACCAAACAAAGTTTTCACGCCACCCGTACAAAATACAAGCTTGTGACGTCACAAATATGTAGGCATTTCAGCGGCGCGTTTTCACGTCTAAAAATATGTCTTTAAAATTTTTATAATTGAAAGAGTTTTTTGTTTAGAAATGTATTTCTGTCACTATTGTGTTTACTTTTGGCAGGTCTTTACATAGCAACATGAAAATTTTTTTAGTGAACATGCCCATTTCACTCTATGGAGCACCAATTGAATAAAGAATAGGATTTGTAAAGTTGATTTGTTTATCGTGTGTGTAAGTGGCCAACACAGGTGACAGATTTTTTTTAGCTGCCTAAACGCATTGTAAAGTGTCTGCTACAATAAATTTCACCAACCTGTTTTTAGGGCGAGCTCGTATCATGGACCGGTAGGCCAGTGGCGTCGATATGGAAGACGGTGGGCGAGGAAGCCGCTGCTGCAGACGCAGTTTCTGTGGCGGCGCCATCCTCTGCGGCGACGCCACACGCGTCGTCGCCACTGTTGGTGACGTCGATATTCTTTGTGGCGAAGCCAGTCTTTCAAGCCGAACCACTGGGACCTTCTTTTCGTGAACATGTATACCTAGGAATAAAATTATAGTTTGATGCGTGGTTGGGGTTCGAGCTTTGAAGTAAAACGCTGAATTCTTTGGGTAATTTATTCTATGGACCATGACCACAAAGGAAGTTCTTTCGTGATCATGGCCCATGTAACTGGATCAAAATATCGAACACTCAAAGAAATCACAATAATCACGGTCAATATATGTTCAATTCTAATAATTGTAAAAACTGAATAAAGTATACAACTTTCGGGCAAGATGATGTGCATTTTTGATATGGTCAGTGGCTTTGGTGCAGAAGATGGATGAGGACAATTTTTAGTAAGTAATTGTGGTACAATTTAATCGTAGACTTACTTTTAAACGATAACTCGTCTAGCAAGGACATTGCCGACATGTTGTGGACTATGGTGGGTGGCGCCGCGGGCTTGTCATGTCCTTCGCCGCGACGCTCGATGATATTGTTGTTGGTATGGTGCGGAATATAAGCGCCTTGCGCGAACTTTCGCTGCGCCTGCACTTTCCTGTAAAAACACAATAAATTAAACATTCCAGTCTTATTAATAATAAATTTGATTTTATTTGGCAACAATGAGGCTCATTTGTTAGTTAAATTTAATAAAAACATCAATGTTAGTAATATGATAAATATAATTGAGTTAGTCTAGAGGCGACCATCAGCTATCTATCTACCCCTAAATCACAAGTACATTTATGAAGCATTGGCGAGTCTATTTTATTAATTCTTGTTTTCAAAATGCTGTTGGTGCGACCAGAACGTGCAGTAGCACGTTCTGGTTGGAAGTGAGTTTGTCTTTATAGGGCTAGGACAAAAAACAGAACCCTATTCGTTATGTCCGCCGTAAATATTATTAATAAAGGGAAATAAAGGGAGAATAAATCTGTTCCAGATATCCACAAAGGTATGTAAATATATTTAATATAGGTAGGTTAGTTTGAATATATGTAAGTGATATCCCAAAGTCGGCTGCGGAAGCCTAAGGGATATCGGTGCTAAAGACGTGCCCTATACCTTAGGATATTCGCCTAAAGCAAGCGGTATTGTATAAAATCAATTCACGTAAGAAAAAATAAACGGTTATTGCCACTAGTGCTACTAAGAAACTTTTTTGTCTTGCGATAATTATCGCGCTCCATACATTGGTATCGCAAACTATGGTCGCTTGCGAAATCTTGGTACCGGTAATTGATTAACAGAGGGGTAACTCAAAAAATAAATAAATCAAGTCACAACTTCCCGTATCATAACTATAGAAAACTCAGAAATTAATGATACTTAGTATGTTTTCGAAGTTTGTTAGAACATAAAATGCCATCTTCTATGTAAGTCTATCAGTGAGCACAGTAATATTATGTTTAAAGCAAAATAAAAAAAGTTAACATCAAAGTAGTAAAAAATTGAGTTGCTCCACTTTGTGACAATGTTTCCTGTGACGTCAAGGTTGCTCCGTCTGGACAGAAGTTCGCCACCTTTGGTACTCATAGTATTTTTTGTCGGACGCAGAGTGAAGCATCGCACGAACATCATTCCATTGTGAATGTGGTGCAACGCTTGCGTACTTCTGTTTCTGCTGGTAATTTTTTCGTGATTATTTGTTATAGTTGAATTTTTATTATAGTTGACTTTTCATTGTGATATTTTGTTGTGGGTGTTATTGCCTAGTGGATACTTGTGAACAAAATGGATCCAGTGGCGGGGCCTTCAGGTTTGGGCTCACGTATACAACGCCGCCGGAGCTTGATTGAACCTGGTGAAAATATTTTAGATTCACCTTATACGAAATGTAAAGGAGGTATTATGTCCGAACGAGAAAAGAATATCTTGATAAATGTATTCAAATATGTTAAGGAATCGTGGCAATCAGACGCGTTTTGGTCAAACACAAACCTACCACTAGGTAATACAAAAGGAATAGGTATGAAGTACCAGGTAATTACTTTTCTATTTCGTTAGGCAATGACAAGAAGCTTTTATCTTTATTCTGATTTTGATTATTTCGACAGCCATAAACACAACAATAAGTTCCACCTCGGGACATGATTATTGTTTAAAAACGAGTAAGTAATCACTCGCTACCATCAAAAAAAGTAACTCCGTGCGAAGACGCAACACGGACAGCCCTGGGATATGTCAGTGCCGTGGCGGACTGTTCACACCCCGCGGTCCTCTCGCTGCCCCCGCACACGTCCAGACACCCACACATAGCCGCAAGCGGTTTTACGTGCATGTGCATACATGCTAAGTGTCGTTTCTTTTCGCGTAGTGTATATATTCTTTTTGCTTGAGCGGAACAAGTATCAGCTGGTATCTTCATAATAAAACATGGATGCTTACTCATGGTTAGCTCTGTACTCATGGTACCCATTTAATTAATTTCTTTATCAATTAATTAAGGGTTAATAAAAAAAAATATTCTTACCAAAGGTTGACAACCAAGATAAACATTACCGTCTATGACCTTCCCTGTACCAAATTTCGCATGCGACATTGCTTTTGCGACAGAAAGTACGTAGTTTACGACTATCGTTATCGCCAATTTAGGAATAGTACGGGGTCAAGTTAATGCCCGTTTATTTTTTCTTACGTGAACAGGACTTTTAGGATTCCAAAACAAAGGATAACCTGTTCAGGTTTAATCCCAGAGTCTTAGAGTCCTGTGCTACTGCACAAGGGCAGCATGATTAATGTAGCTGTATGGAACTGTGTGTAGATTATAGGATTGTTGTACTGTTTGAGTACCTATTGTGTAATAGAGGTAACGTGAATGTTTAAAATAATAATAATATAAATAATTGTTACAGGGATAGCTGGAGAGCTTACCTTGATGGTACTGATGATAATGAAGTACCTAATTGAGCAATAATTATTATATAGAAAATACAGGGATATTAAAAAAATATCACAACTCATTAAATCACTTTCAAGAATAAATAAATTTCTTGATGTTATTGTTTTCTTTGTATGTCGACCGACGGAGAAGTGAGCAGCGACTGACGGAGAAGTATGTAGCAACCGATGCAGGAGTAAGCAGCTGCCTCTGTCCACAGCTAACCACCGACGCAGCAGATAGTCCACCGACGCTGAAGATATTCACCGACGTTGGCGATAGAGCACCGACGCCGACGATAGCGTACCGACGCTGGTCACTATCCACCGTCCCGTCGCAGGCTTAGCTTAGTTAGAGTGGAGGAGTGTGTCTGTACCCAGTGTCTCTTGACGTAATCACTCTACAGTACTCACGTATAGTTAGGTAGGTATTCCAGGTGTAGGAAGCAGGCAATTTAACACGTACGGGCGCCAATGTCGGGTCATACTCACCCAGCTAGTTAGAATAGGCCCAACATGAATATGAAGGAAGGTATGATGTGCATTAAATGCTCAGCGCAGAGAGAGGTGAAAGATCACAAACACAACACAGTTTTAGGATATTATAATATGCTTCACATAGGTATATTTTAACACTGTTACTTGGTAAAACTACAATTATTAGAACAATATGGTAGGCGAGGGTCGAGTGATCAAAACCAAACTTAGGAAAGGAATTGAATGGAATGAATGACCGATGAGGAAGGACTGCGAAGAAGATTTGAAAATGGAATTTGGAATTTAAAATTAATTTCGGAATTAAAAGTGGACAGGATAATGATGATTGGGAAATGAGGTGAAAAACAAGACGCAGCATGAAGGTTATCATGCGCATCGTTACAGCCTTAACGCGGGAAATAACTTATTTGGTGATATGAATCAATGCGGTTATTAGTAATAATGTATAGATTACCAAAAGAATATGCGTAAATAAGAAATTACATAAATAATTTCAAAGGCGGAGTCAGAATGACCTCACGATGAACTGATCCCTATATCAAAGGCAGGACGGGTGAGATTCGTGTGACAATGTGCAACAAAGATAATCTTTATTTTATTTGAAAATTAACATCTCCAATCCGACTTATCAAAATTACAAAATCACACTGCAGGCGGTTGAGGTCCAATGTATATGGACTCGTATACATTTGTCAGCAAAATCTCCTATCAGGCTATCAAAGAACATACGCCATCTTTAATGCCACTTGATAATCTACTGAATCACTCTTCTTGAAATTTGGCAAACACATTCAGATAATGCAGCAGAGGACACAGGCTATATATCACGCGGGGAAAGCCGTGGGCAACAGCTAGTTATTTATAAAGTACTGGTAGTTACCTAAAAATTTCCAAATGAAAATGGATCTTTTTATCTTGGAGCTTGAAAATAAGTACTTATATTCATTTCCTAAATGTTTAAAAGAGTGTAATTAGAGTATATGATGGTCTCATTTTCCCCAGAAGGTTGATGCAACTTTATTTAGTACCTAGGTACCTACATAGGCAGGTGTACAGAATCATTTGTTTTTCACGTTGGTTTGATTTGGATTTCATTATCAAAATGGATGGCTGGCAAAATGGCGTAGGGAACCCCCCTAAACAATCAATAGAAGATTGTCCTTTGATGTTTTTATGCTATTCCACAATCCTAACTAATATTATAAATGCGCAAGTGAATTTGTTTGTTTGTTTATTTGTTTGTTACACTTTCACGCCCTATCTACTAAACAGATCATCATGAAATTTTGTATATACATAGTTTAGGGTACTGAGAAGGATATAGGCTATATATCACGCCTGCGAAGCCGCGGGTAACAGCTAGTTAATTCTAAATATAGAAAAGGAAAATTATCTATAGTTTAAAAAAAATATAGAATCTGGGGACTATAGAAACACTAAGTACACAGGGGAATAATCAACAAAATATGTACCTACGGTTACTTACATTACTTAAAAAGACGACTAATTTATCGATGACCAACGAGGCGTCGGGCCGCCCCAACTAAAAGCTTGATGATTGTACATAATTAATCACAATGAAAACAGAAACAACTCACTCACCGTAGCTTAATTTCAGTAGACATTGTTGCTAGGTCCGACTGCGAGGCGCCGGCGAGTACAATTAATTCACAAGACGACAAATTATCGATGACCAAAGAGGCGTCGGGCCGCCCTAGCTAAAAGCTTGATGATTGTACATAAATAATTACAATGAAAACAGAAACAACTCACCGCTTAATTTTAGTAGACATTGTTGCAAGCGTTGCAAGGTCCGACTGCGAGGCGCCGGCGAGTACAATTCACAGAACAATATTACTCCTAGCGGAGGTACAATTATCCAAGAATTACATTGAGTAGGTACCTACATTCTAAAGAATATGGGTACATACACAAACGATAAATAAAGAAAGAAGGGATAGGGATAAAGCCCGTAACACACGTTCCGAATTGGCAGGAGCCGACAAACTACCTACCGTCGGAAACAACCATCCTGCAAGCCTACACACGTTCCGAACAATATCGTCCGACGAGCACCCAATCAGTGTTGCCAATGCTACAAATAGTATTTACAATCTAAGTTACCCCTACTCTGGGGAAATATAACGAAATAACGGAGGTCATAGAAATAAGAAATGAATGGTTTATTTTGTATTAAAACTGAATAACAATGAAAATGTATCCATGCTGAGTGGAACTTACTTACAGTGCCCTGAAAATGGTGTACCAATAAATAATATTCTAAAACTTTCTTTCCGTTAAGGACCCGACGCATCCACCATCAACATGTATTTCACGCAATATAATGTTTGTATATTTAAGCCGCCATCGTTCAATCATGCCGTTTATGTTAATTGTGAAAAATGTTACCCATTTTGTTTGTTTTTAGTATGTGTAAGTGGCTAATACTGGTGTCAAATTATTCAAGCTATCATATATATCATACCCTCACCAATGATGACAGCCAGCCGCGACTAAAGGCTTAACGAGCCTACTTAAGCACGGAGGAATAAATAAATACGGACAAATAACATAGAGTTAGGCCAAATTATGTTCAAGACTTGTGTTATGGGATACTAACTCAACGATACTTTATTAAATAATAGATATTTATATAGATAAACATCCAAGACCCAGGTCAATCTGCAAAAGATCATTTTCCAACTTGACCTGACCGGGGATCGAACCCGGGACTATCCGTGTCGCAGGCAGGCGTGTCGACAGCTGCACCACGAAGGTCACCATTCACGGAGCAGCTCGTGATGTTTTGATGCAACTTGCGAAGATATCCAAGGGGAGACTGCGCGTGAGGTTACTTAACATTTGTAAGCGCTAATAATGCTTATGGCTACAGCGCCGTCGGGCTTTTCATTTACCCATTACACACTTACACACACACAAATCATTTTTATTTATAATGTAAGTCTTTCAACTCAACTAACTACACATCTATTATTCCTAATTACTTATTATTATATTATACATAATTACTTACGCACATACCTACTTGTAATAACAATCGTTCCGTAATAACACCGGCTCCTATGTTCGGTTCCCCCTGCTCCATTTTAATGTCTCCTTCCTCGGACGTTGTGAATGCAACTGTCAAAGAGTCAGTCCTCAATGACGTCGGGGAAGTAGCTAAATCTAAGGGTAAACGTTACTAGTACCAATGATTTAACAGCCAAAGTGACTAAATAAAAAAAAATGGAAATAATATTTTTATTACTTAATCTTACAATGAAGTGTGCCACAGTTGCATGTTATTTTTTATTAAGTAGTTAAAAATGGAAAAGAATAAAGCTACCAAATAAAAAAAAAGTCGTAAAGATGTGGGCAAAAATCAGCTATATTGGCAACACTTTGTCGGACCGACCGTGGGAACATCCTTCCACACGCACCGATTTGGCAGATGGTAGGAAGCCAACCGCGTCGGAGACCCAACCACTCCCGACCAGTATTAATAATAATTATTCCGGTCGGGAGTAGTTGGCTTTCCGACGCGGTCGGCTTTCTACCATCTGCCAAATCGGTGCGTGTGGAAGGATGTTCCGACGGTCGGTCCGACAAAGTGTTGCCACTATAGCCAATTTTTAGCCACATCGTTAACGACATTTTTTTTCATTTGGTAGCTTCATTCTATAACCAACATTTAACCTACTTATTATTACTAAAATAAAATACTTTATCTACTTTATAACCGAACTTTTCAAATCCATTTACAACGTAATCCTTTAAAATGTAGCGAATTATGTAAGAGGCGACATATACAGACATTCAGATGCAGCTTTACCAACTAACTTATCAACTTTGTAGCTAGATCTGACTATTTTCCCGTGTCTGGCAGAAACAATTTAATAGCGTTGTAGCGAAATCCTGTAGCAACCATTGTTATTTTTGTCATAGTAACTTACCACGTAATTATATGCACTTCATGGTTATTCAGTTTTAATACACAATGAACCATTAATATTTGTGTGTATTTACAATACCTCCATTAGTTCTGTGGGTGCTTTCCTTATTTTTATTTAATTCTATTCATACAAACTCATATACATACATCATCATATATACATCATCAATCATCATACATAATCATCACCCAACAATATTTTATTATTCATATATACTAGCATACAAATATACATACAATGCCATACATACATCTATCTTTCATTTATTATTCCCATTCATACATCTTACATACAGACAGATAAAATAATACACAAGCGTCACCGCGGGCAACTCGTTGTATGCGGTGAGGAATGCGGCCGCCACCACATTCGTATAGCTATAGGTAGGCTGCGCGTGCGCCAGCCGCCTGGCCGCTAACGCTCGGTCACACAACCAGTCGGAATCTCGCAGTGCGACGCGAAGCCTGTGTCGCTCGTAGCCTTGCCGTGCGCTTTAACCGCTAAGCTTGTGACGCCGCGTAAATACTTACCTGTTGTTTTTCACCGCTTACTCTGTAATCCTTCTTAGAACTTTCTTCTTTCTATCTTGTGCTATATCTTGGACTGTGCTTTCTTCTATTGTACTTACCTGGACTTTGTGCTTCGCTGTAAATACCTTCTGTCTTTAAATATATCGGCTTTTGTGGACTTATCGCATTATTATTACATCACCATCCCCTCAGTGGTGACCCTAGGATTTATACTTGAAGACTAGTATAACAACACGATGAGCAGTCGAAGTGGAAGTGATAGCGATACCACCGTGAACAAAAAGCCACGCTCTCGTAAAGTGAGGGCGGAAGGTACGTCAACTACGCAACCAGCAACGTTTACCACAGTGAAGATACCTCCATTTTGGCCCGAAAAACCGGCAATTTGGTTCGCACAGGTAGAATGCCAATTCGCAATTGCAAAAATCACTGACGATGCTACTAAGTTCTTTCACATATTGGGTTCGCTGGAAAGAACGTACGCGGCGGAGGTTGAAGATATTTTAGTAGGTACGCCCGACTACATCCGACTCAAAGATGAGCTGATTAAGCGACTTTCCGTATCTCGTGAGAACAAAGTAAAACAGCTACTCATGCATGAAGCGCTCGGAAGCCGCAAGCCTTCACAGTTTCTACGCCACCTGCGGCACCTTGCAGGTCCAGAAGTACCAGAGGACTTTATTAAAACTATCTGGACAAGCCGTCTGCCGACAAGTATGCAACCTATCGTAGCGTCTCAATCAACCCTGTCCCTCGATGCCCTAGCAGATCTCGCCGACCGCATCAATGACATTGCCCAGCCCGCAGCCCAAGTTGCAGCAGCCACAGCAGCATCTTCACCCATCAGCGAGCTGACACGTCAAGTATCGGAACTGACAAAGCAAGTTAGTGCATTGACAGCTCAGGTCAACGGTCGATCTCGGTCCCGTCAGAGACAAGACAGAGGAGGACGCGAACGATCATCATCACGCAGGTCGAATTCAAATTATAGAAAATTCCCTGTGTGTTGGTACCACTTCAAGTTCCAGTCACAAGCCAGGAGGTGCATCCAGCCATGCGACTTCAAGAAATCGGAAAACTCCGCGGGCAGTCAGTGATGGCGACCGACGATTGCCACAGCCAGACCGGTCGCCTGTTCGTCACTGATCGTGCGTCAAATATAAGATATTTAGTGGATACCGGGAGTGATTTGTGTGTGTACCCAGTGTCCGCGTGTAGTGAGCCTCGTAGCAAAACTACTTATCAACTCAGTGCTGCTAATGGTTCTGCCATTGATACGTACGGTTACATACAACTAAAATTAAATTTAGGGTTACGTCGCGATTTTCCATGGCGTTTTGTCGTAGCCGACGTCACAAAGCCAATTATAGGAATTGACTTTCTTGAATATTACCGACTTATGGTCGACGTAGGTAACCGAAGACTCATCGATGGCACAACTAATATTAGCACTGTAGCTTGTACTGTTAAACCTAGCATAGTATCGAGCGTCAAGATCTTGACTGGTTTTTCTCACAGTAACTCTAATAGATATCTTGCAATTTTAGATCAATATCCTGAGATTACACGCCCCGCCGGTACTCCGAGTCTCGTTAAACACCACACTACACACCACATACGTACCACTCCAGGTCCTCCAGTTTCATGTCAGCCGCGAAGACTTGCTCCTGAAAAACTGAAGATAGCCAAACAGGAATTCGAGGTAATGCTAGCTAATGGTACAGCTCGTCCGTCAGACAGTCCCTGGGCATCGCCTCTCCATCTGGTATCGAAGAAGGATAATGGTTGGCGCCCCTGCGGGGATTATCGGTTGCTCAACGCACGCACCATACCTGATATGTATCCTATCAGACACATTCACGATTTTTCCCACCAATTATCTGGTTGTAAGTACTTTTCAACAATAGATTTAGTTAAGGCTTATAATCAGATCCCTGTGGAAGAGCAGGATATTCCCAAGACGGCCATTACCACACCTTTCGGTTTGTACGAATTCCCGTTTATGGGATTTGGTCTTCGAAACGCAGGCCAAACCTTTCAGAGGTTTGTTGATGAAATGACCCGTGGCCTTGATTTTTGTTACCCATTTTTGGATGATTTCCTGGTGTTTTCCAGGACTCAGGAGGAACACGAAAGTCATTTACACCAAATTTTCACCCGCATGAGAGACTACGGCGTTTTAGTCAACACTGCTAAATGTGTTTTCGGTGTGAATGAGGTAACATTTCTTGGCTACACTATTTCCGAAACCGGCACCAAACCTCTGGAAGACAAGGTCCAGGCGATCGTGAATTTTCCCGCTCCAAGAACGGTAAGAGAACTCAGACGATTTTTGGGTATGGTGAATTTTTATAGGCGATTCATACCTCATGCCGCAAAAATCCAAGCACCCTTAAATGCCCTTCTCGTCGGAGTAAAAAAACCCTCACAGCCAGTAGACATCAGCGGAGATTCGCTACAAGCTTTTGAGGACTGCAAGAAAAGCCTTTGTACAGCAGCTCTTCTCTCACACCCTAAGCCTGGTGCTAAATTAGGACTCGTCACTGACGCTTCTGACATAGCGATAGGTGGAGTTCTACAACAGTTACAGGATGGACACTGGCAGCCTCTAGCATTCTTCTCGCGTAAGTTGAGCCCCTCTCAAAGGAAATACTCACCATATGATCGAGAGCTTCTTGCGATCTATGAGAGCATTAAGTATTTTCGTCATATGCTAGAGGCTACCCACTTTACGGTGTATACTGATCACAGGCCGCTTTGTTATGCATTCCATCAACGGAAGAGTAACTGCACGCCTCGTCAGTACAGGCACCTAGACCTGATATCGCAATTTACCAGCGATATACAGCACATCTCAGGCCGAGACAACATGGTGGCAGATACTCTTTCGCGGGTGGAAGAATTACAAGCACCTGTTGATTTGGAAGTATTGGCACACTCCCAATCTACCGATCCTGAACTCGCAGATTGTCTTAAAGGTGAGAGCTCCCTTCGTCTTGTTAAACGAGATATTCCTGGCAGTCGAAATGCATTGTACTGCGACGTCAGTACGCCGACAGCCAGACCTTTTGTCCCTAAGAGCCTACGCAAGCAAATATTCAACTGTTTGCATTCCATGAGTCATCCCGGTGCTAACGCTACTGCTCAACTCATCGCAGATCGTTATGTTTGGCCACATATGCGCAAGGAGTGCCGAGATTGGTCTAAGGCGTGTTTAACCTGCCAGCGCACTAAGGTAACTAGACATGTCGCATCGCCATTGGGCACACACGACTTACCTTTAGCGCGTTTTAAATACGTCCATATAGACCTGATCGGACCCTTACCTCCATCCGGAGACTATCGTTATTGCTTGACAATCGTCGATCGCTTCACGCGATGGCCGGAAGTTGTCCCCCTAACGAATATCTCCGCACATACGGTGGCCCAAGCATTCATATCGTGCTGGGTATCCCGATTCGGCTGTCCTACCGATATCGTCACTGATCAAGGCAGACAGTTCGAGTCGGAGCTGTTCCAGCAGTTGTCAAAAACCATAGGTTTTAAGCATCGCAGGACCACAGCATACCATCCGCAGTCTAACGGTCTGGTTGAGCGTTTCCACCGGCAGCTCAAGTATGCAATTACTTGCCATTCTGATCCTAACTGGACGGAATCACTACCGTTCGTGTTGCTAGGTATCAGGACCGTTTTCAAAAAGGACCTAAAATCATCGTCAGCGGAGCTTGTATACGGAGAACCTCTTGGGCTCCCCGGTGAATTTTTTGACAAAAGTAATACCGTGCAGACCACTGATATTACTGATTTCTCAGCCCGCCTACGGTCTTTGGTCGAAAACATTCGTCCTGTACCTACGCAACACCATGTTTCCCCTAAAATATTCATTTTTAAAAGTCTTGCTACCTGTAGTCACGTTTTTCTTAGAGAAGAAGTACTACGTGGTGCATTAAAACCTGCTTATACCGGCCCCTACGAGGTTATCAAGAGGGACCCTAAATTTTATAAAATACGTGTCAAAGGTAAGGACGTGACAGTATCCGTGGACCGCCTTAAGCCGGCCTTCATGCTGTCCGACGATGATGTTGACCATACCAATCACCAAGCAGATTCACAGGTAACACATCCGCAACTTTCACATCAACACTCACCACCACCTCCAGAGGTCGTGCGTACAACAAGATCGGGACGTCGGGTAAGGTTCCCTGACTATTATCGCCCGTAGACACGGTCTCTGGAGGGGAGTGATGTGGGTGCTTTCCTTATTTTTATTTAATTCTATTCATACAAACTCATATACATACATCATCATATATACATCATCAATCATCATACATAATCATCACCCAACAATATTTTATTATTCATATATACTAGCATACAAATATACATACAATGCCATACATACATCTATCTTTCATTTATTATTCCCATTCATACATCTTACATACAGACAGATAAAATAATACACAAGCGTCACCGCGGGCAACTCGTTGTATGCGGTGAGGAATGCGGCCGCCACCACATTCGTATAGCTATAGGTAGGCTGCGCGTGCGCCAGCCGCCTGGCCGCTAACGCTCGGTCACACAACCAGTCGGAATCTCGCAGTGCGACGCGAAGCCTGTGTCGCTCGTAGCCTTGCCGTGCGCTTTAACCGCTAAGCTTGTGACGCCGCGTAAATACTTACCTGTTGTTTTTCACCGCTTACTCTGTAATCCTTCTTAGAACTTTCTTCTTTCTATCTTGTGCTATATCTTGGACTGTGCTTTCTTCTATTGTACTTACCTGGACTTTGTGCTTCGCTGTAAATACCTTCTGTCTTTAAATATATCGGCTTTTGTGGACTTATCGCATTATTATTACATCACCATCCCCTCAAGTTCATTAGATTTTCCCCAGAGTAGGGGTAACTTAGATTGTAGATACCATTTGTAGCATTGGCAACACTGATCGGGGCTCGTCGGATGATATCGGTCGGAAGGTGTGTAGGCTTGCAGGATGGTTGGTTTCCGACGGTAGGTAGTTTGTCGGCTCCTGCCAGATCGGATCGTGTGTTACGGGTTTTAGTCGCACACAACATAGACAGACAGTCAGATGCAGTGTTGCCAACTAACTTATCAACTTTATAGATCTAGATCTAACTATTTTCGCATGTCAGGTAAAAACAATTTAATAGCGTTGTAGTGAAATCCTTTACCTACTGTTATTATTTTTGTCATAAAAACTAACTACGTTATTATATGCATTTCATCGTTATTCAACTTTAATACACAATGAACCATTAATATTTGCATGTATTTACATGACCTCCATTAGTTCATTAGATTTTCCCCAGAGTAGGGGTTGTAGATACTATTTGTAGCATTGGCAACACTGATCGGGTGCACGTCGGACGATATCGTTCGGAACGTGTGTAGGCTAGCTGGAGTGCTATTTTTGAAATGGCGCTTCACCAAAACGCAAGTCGTGCACGTCTACAAGTCACACTCGTCTTCCAAGCCACGAAATGCTATTTTGCCATATTTTTAAAACCATCGCCTGAACCGTAGTATTGCGAACCTTAAGCTAAAAATATTTGATTGCTTTTTACACGCAGAACTTTTAATAAATTTTTATAGATTTTTCTTCTTCTTCTGTTTTATATTATGGCTTCCACCGAAATTTCAGTTCAATTTCAGATACTAAGTATCGGTGTTGTACGGTAAAGTTTTTCCAAGTAGCATCAAAGATGGCGTATGTTCTTTGACGCCTCGTGGCAGCTTGGGGCGGCAAATCTATACGAGTCCATTTATCAGTTCACTTTAACTATTTCACAAATTGTTCATGAGCACGAGCATTTATAACACCAAACTACACCAATTCCATATTCATCATCATCATTTCAGCCGCAAGAAGTCCACTGCTGGACATAGGCCTCTCCCAATGATTTCCAAAATGACCGGTTGGAAGCGGCCTGCATCCAGCGCCTTCCTGCGACCTTGTTCAGGTCGTCTGACCACCTAGTCGGTGGGCGCCCGACGCTGCGCTTGCCGGTACGTGGTCATCGGTTCTTCGTGCTATGTGCCCCGCCCACTGCCACTTCAAAGAGCTAATCCGCTGAGCTATGTCGGTGACCTTCGTTCTTCTACGGATCTCCTCGTTTCTGATTCGATCTCGCAGAGAAACACCGAGCATAGCCCTCTCCATAGCTCTTTGAGCGACCTTGAGCTTTCTTATGAGGCCCATACGGCTGTCCCATTTCAAAACCTAGTAAGGGACATTTTTTCAAAAATTCATCTTATTACAAAGTCAAGTATGTCTTTATTCTCCTTACAATATACAAAAACACCAGCGTTGATATCACAAAAAGCAGGAGATTTATAACAGTCATTACCTAGTAAGTACACCATTCAAAGGCCCCTGACCACTTCAAAGTCTAGTAAGTAACTATAACCATTTCAAAACCCAGTAACTCTTTGCGACATACTAGGTATTCATGTGGTCGACGCGCCTTACTGTATTTTGAAAATCAAGGACGCATGCGACGTTTTAGAAAGAGACACGGCGACAAGTCACAGCAAGGGACGGCACGCTTTTGTGTCTCAGTTCAGTTGCCGATTGCCGACGATGCGCGGCCAAAGTAACTTGTCTGTGTGTATTGATGAGATTTTTGTTACATAAAATGAGTCAACAATTGCAATTTTACCGTTTTAAAAAGATTTTGGCTCCCTCTAATAACCAAAATAGTTAAGAGATATAGACTGTGATCCAACTTCTGAAAATTATAATACAACGTTCTATTAACTTGAAATGAATGTTTGTTTGAGTATTTTTGGTCACTGTCATCGTATAAGTATGTTTATTTATTTATATATATATGCTAGGTGTATGGTTTTGTAAGGGTCGACAAATGGTTGTGGGATTGCCGGAATAGCTAGCGCGAAATAGCAATAATTAAATCATGTTTTTTTGGGTTTAAACTTATAAAATTGATTGATTTTCGGTTGTAATATTGTGTGCATTCTTTTTTTTTTCTTTTTTGCTTTAGTGTGCTTGAGAATCACTGCTCAATTCACCTTAGTGAACCATCCACTTCAGCTTCTCATATTTTTCTAACTTTGATTGCCTTCTTAATAGTTACTTACACTCTAGTTTTCAGATTTGAGGAACTTCTCCAGGAATTGGACTTGCTAATAAAAAAATTGATTACACTGTCCTTCCCAAAAGCATTACCACCCCAAGGGGAATTCAACAAGCTAATAAAAGAAGAAATTGGTACTAAATTTGACAAATGAAGGACAGATGTGATCTGAATAGCTTCTTTCTTTTTTATTTACTGAAATTTGTAACTCTTTTTTACTCGATAAACTTTCGTTAAAATTAAAGTATGATTTTATTTAAATAACCTTAGTTTCTAGTATAGCCAAAGAGAAGAGATCAGGCCGCAACAAAATTTCGTCAGCTAATATTCAGTCATAATAATCATCATCATCATTTTGTGTAGGTGACACGGTCAGTCGACCATGCACACCCTGGTGTCAGAGTTCTGCGGAATAATAATGAAAAACACCTAGATGAGAGGGAGAGACAACCTTAGTTACTAGAATTTAATCAATGAGATTTAAAAATACATCTTTTCAAAACCTATATCTAAAACCAAGCAAGAGCACATACTATGTTTTGAATCAGGTTTTTACCTGGTCTTATTTGTCGACTGTATATTTTCAAAGTTAGTAAGGGCTTTAAAATATGTAATTTACATATATATTAAAATATGTGTAAAACATCTTGTTAAGCATCTAGTGCTTCATGCAACCAATAGTTTTTTTTTTTACTTGATATGAAAAATTTTCATTGGCTGATAATTTTTTCGTTTATGCGCTCTCCTGTAAAATTTCCTTTAGACCCGTTACTAGGTTTTGAAATGGGACAGCCGCATAGTAAGGGACCACGTTTCGGACCCGTAAGTCATCACTGGTAACACACATTAATTATAGACTTTCGTCTTTAGGCACTGAGGTATTTCGGACGAGAAGACACTACGGAGCTTCCCGAACGCTGCCCAGCCGAGTCGGATTCGACGAAAGACCTCATCCTTGAAGCTGGAACTTCCAACCTGGATCAACTGTCCCAGGTAGACATATTGGTCTACAACTTCAAGGATAGAGTTCCCAATATAAACCGGTATTGGCGCAACATGGATATTCGACATGATCTTCGTTTTATCCATGTTCATTTTAAGGCCCACCTGTTGGGAAACTTCATTGAGGCCGTTGAGCATGGTACTTAAGTCCTCCAGCGATTCCGCCATGACCACGATATCATCGGCAAATCGAAGGTGAGTGATATACTCGCCATTGATGTTAATGCCAAGTCCTTTCCATTCTAGGAGCTTGAAGGCATCTTCTAAAGCGGCGGTAAACAGTTTCGGAGAAATAACGTCTCCCTGTCTAACCCCTCTCTGTAGTGGAATAGCTTTCGTTCTTTGCTCCTGAACTCGGACTGACATAGTGGCGTTGCTGTATAGACACTTCAACACTTCGATATACCGATAGTCAATGCGACACCGCTGGAGAGACTGAAGCACAGCCAATGTTTCGATCGAATCAAAGGCTTTCTCATAGTCCACAAACGCTAAGCATAGTGGCCGGTTATACTCCTTGGTCTTCTGTATAACCTGCCGCAGCGTATGAATGTGGTCTATGGTACTGTAGCCTTTTCGGAAACCGGCTTGTTCGGGAGGCTGGAAGGCATCAAACCTGTTCGCGAGACGATTTGTGATCACCCTCGAAAACAGCTTATAGACGTGGCTCAGGAGCGTGATGGGTCTATAATTCTTCAATAGGGTATTGTCACCTTTTTTGAAGAACAGCACCACCACGCCCCTGTGCCACGCCTCTGGCGTCACACCCTCGAGCAATACGGAATTAAAGAGCCTCTGAAGGACTTTAAGTACCGGCGTTCCGCCCGCTTTCAGAAGCTCTGCTGTGATTCCGTCCTCGCCCGGCGCCTTGTTGTTTATTAGCTGCTTGAGGGCAATCCTAATTTCGTACAGGCTGATGTCCGGGATGTCTTCGGTATAGTGTCGGGTTAGCTTGGCTCTCGGATCTTTAGCCAAGCTGACAGTGGGTTTAGCAACTGTCGTAAACAACTGTCCGTAGAACCTCTCGATCTCTCTCAACACCTCGGCTTTTATCGACGCCACTTTGCCGTCCTCCGTCTTCAGCTTAGATAATCGGCTCTGCCCAATAGACTGCACTCTTGCAAACACTTTGGAGCCCTTATTCTGCTCTATCGTCTCCTTAATACGTTCAGTATTATAGGAGCGAATATCGTGCCGCAAGGACTTTTGGATCTGTCTATTGAGCCGCCGATGAGCGTCAGCGTCTTCGGAGGTCTGCAGCACTATGGATCGTCGTTCAGCCATCATATCTAGGGTCTGAGAAGAGATTTTTTGAGGTTTCTTTTTGAGGCGGGACTTAAAGATCTTAGATCCTACCGCCTGGACAGCTTCTACGAACCCGTTGTTTAGCTCGTCCACAGTAACGCAATCTTTAAGGCAATCGAAACGATTCGAGAGCTCAAGTTGAAAGACGTCATAGTTCTGGATATGGAGAGGAGATGGTCGGAGCGTAGACTTCATCAGACGAGCTCTTTCACGTCTGAGATCGATATTCAAGATGCCTCTTACCATTTGGTGATCGCTTCCAATTTTAATCTGGCTGATCACGGAGACATCATTGAATATCTCTCTCCTTGTCGACATGATGAAGTCTATCTCCTGTTTTACTGAGGCCTGACCGTTTCTGGTCGGACCCATCCAGGTCCACTTTCTTTGCGGTGGCTTTTTGAAGAAAGAGTTCATTGCAAAGAGACCCTCTTTCTCCAAAAAGTCAGCCAGCATATGGCCCCTTTCATTTCGCTTCCCATATCCAAACTGCCTCACCCCGATCTCTCCGTCCGCTCGTTTGCCCAATCTTGCGTTAAAATCCCCCATAACCACCGTATAATAGGTTCCGGAAGCGTGTATGGCCCTACTTATGTCCTCATACACCACTTCCACCTCTTCATCTGAGTATTCCCCGGTCGGCATGTATACCTGTATGACCTTCAGCAAGTATCTTTTGGATACTCTGAGTATAAGGTATATCACCCTGCTGGAAATACTCTCGATGGTTACGACGTTGTTTACGAGGGACCTGTGGACTAGAAACCCGACACCATGCTGGGACTTTTTTAAGTCGCCCTCCCGGTGATAGAGTAGGTTACCAGACTTCAGGGTTGTCGTGCCCTCTCCCTCTCTTCGGACTTCAGACAACCCCACTATGTCCCATCGTAACCTACTCATTTCCTCTTCCACTTCCTCGACCTTCTCGTCTAGCCTCATCGTGCGAATGTTGTGTGTTGCCAGGGTTTAATTTATAACACCAAACTACACCAATTTCATATTATAAAGTCCACTAAAATCAATTTACAAAATTGTCTAAGGCAAACTTCAACTGTACCCCTTGACTTCCCACCACAAACTCGGATTTTTCAAATGTTTATGAAATGAAGCGTTAAACGGAACGTAAAATCATGACAGATGAACATCTAATGACAGGCAGTCACTTTGACGTAAAAGCGTTCGTCACCTGAGGAAACGAGTGGTCTAAAGCGCTCGTTGCAATCACTCGTCAACTAATGATTCAAAACCGGCCAAGTGCGTGTTGGGCCACGCGCAGTGAAGGGTTCCGTAGTTGCGAATGACAACTTTGAGTTCACACTATTCACACTCGCACCTTACAGTTTAACGACCAAAAACATCTAACAATGAAAATAGTATGAAATTTTACAGATTATAAGTTGATTGCCTATAACTTTTTAGTTTGTACTTAGTACTCAGCTCTGATAGTTTTCCTTTAAACTTTAGTATATACACTACTGCTGTAATTTTTTTCACGTATCCTTATATAACCGTTTAGCAGATAGAGGGGGGGGGGGGGACACGTACCTCTAACAAAAATTAGCACTTTAAAACCAAATATTTCGGAAACGGATCCCTAAATCGAAAAATGGTGTTCTCAACCTCACAATATTTTTCAAAGACCTTTTTAACGACACCCCACACGATGGGTAAATAGAGAAAAAAAATTACTCTCCCACTTTACTTGTATAGGAGCTACCCTACCTTTTTTCTGGTTTTTATTCTACCACTTTTTTGCCATGATTAATATACATACCCATACCAAATTACAGCTTTCTAGTACTTATAGTCTCTGCGTAAAACCGCGGACGGACAGACAGACAGACAGACAGACATGGCGAAACTATAAGGGTTCCGTGTTTACTACGGAACCCTAAAAATGAGGCTTTTTGGAAACACTCGCGACAATCACTCGTTTAGTGAGTCACGCGTTCAATAATAGTACTTCAGGATGGTTGGTTTTTGGTTTCCGACGGTAGGTAGTTTGTCGGCTCCTGTCAAATCGGACCGTGGTACGGGAGTTTGTCAGCTCCTGCCAAATTCGGTCCGATCTGACAAAAAATACTAACAGTAGGTAAAGGATTTCGCTACAACGCTATTAAATTGTTTTTACCTGACATGCGAAAATAGTTAGATCTAGATAGTTGATAAGTTAGTTGTTAACACTGCATCTGACTGTCTGTCTATGTTGCCTCTTATCATGGAGATATTATAATATGTACTAGGTACGTACTTATACCAACTTATACTTCCGTGCCTCTTAAGCTATGGGTTCCCCGAGCAAATGCTCGTGCACTGCACGATCGTGCAGTGCCGCCGCTATCCGATGGGTGGACTGTAGACGACGGACGTCAATCATCAGTGTTGCTAGTCTAGCCATTTGTTAAATCGATATCATAGACGATAAATTTACTGGGGTACTATTTTTGCACTTGTGACACTCGTCTTCGAACGATTTTTGTATGAAATTCGTTCGCAGACGAGTGTCACGCGTTCAAAAATAGTACCCCTGTTCAGTATTTTACGATATAGTCTCTCTAGTCTATGGGTCGTATGAGATGAGCACGAGATTAGTCATTGGCAAAGCTTAGCACCTGAATGCATTATTTAAACCTCTGTTCACTAACTAGCACGATAATAACAAATATATAACTTACTTACGTGGATTTAAAAGTATCTTAAGTATCTCTTTGATGTGGATACGTGTTGTTCCTTTGGAACCTGTCCTGTCAGTCTTAGAAAACTTGACTATTTTGTGAAAATTAAGGCAAAGTGGTATATGCGATTTTAGTGCCAGTGCCACCCAGAATTAAATTATTTTACTCCTAAAAGAATTCATGGTGGCGCTAGTTTCGCATAACACCTACGGTGCCTTAAATTTTATGCTGAAAATCATTTAAGTGTTTGGTATGACAATGTGTGTAGGAGATATTGGCGATAATTTTTAGGAATAAGGGTTTTTAAGTGCTCACGCAGTGGGCCGTGTGGTTCCCATAGAGTAGTATGTATGCCCAATAACATGCTTAACGTGGTCTTTGGGTTTTATGACTGTGCTATGTTTACCCGGCAAGTAAATGTAGCAAGGCCACTAACATGAAAAAGAAGTTTTTTTGCTCATGGCGGACAGCAACCGCTTGAAAATGAATAATGTAAACTATTTAAACAAAGTTTAAAAAGGAGATTAATTCGACCTACCCGTACTGTAGCCCACCGAAATGTAATATTGTCAAAATTATCCAGTTCTTTTCTATACGTCGGTCTATTCCAGCAGCGTCTTAACATGTGTACCGAAATCCAAAAGTGTAATTATGTATGAATATTATGTTTGTCTTGTTCGTGCATATCTCAAAAATTTAAAATGGGATTGCAAAAGGTAGGTAAATGAGGTATATAGACTTAGTTATGGAACAGTTTTAAAGAAAGTGTTTTGAAGTTGGATTATTAATTGTTCTTGTTGTATTTATGTTAATTATACCATAAATACATCAGCACCCGTAGCATGCGGCACCCGCGACGCCGTTTATATCGCGTGATAAACTATTTACATCTCCCTCTTTAATATTACGGTAAATAAGATGGCGATAGTCGATAAACGTTATCTCGTGTGCCATTCTACAGGCTTAGAAATAATTTCAAAATAATCTTCTTGCTCATCTTAAAGTCACAACTTAACGAGTACAATAATTTTATTTAATTTAGTCTAATTACTACAGATACATTCTGCAAAATATTTAATTGTTTCAAAAACATTCCGAGTTGAAGAAAATATCACGGAACTTCGTTTAATATAATGATACGTTTCAACATGAAGTAATATTTAATCAGGCAAACTTCCAAATCGAATAGCTATACTTACTTTAAAACTATTACAAACTATTATTAGATCTACCCAAAATTCAAGAAATACATCCAGTTTGTCATGTAGGATATATTTTCATCTTTGTTTTTTAATTCAGATGTCATCTTAATCGACAATCGATAACATAAAAATGTATTTTCGCAATTTTTTCAGATGGGAACACTGTTGCGGTGAACTTTGACCACCGCCGCCGTGCACGACCGTAGACAACGCCGTCCGGGGAAACCACCCAAACGTGTTTCCATAGAAAATGTATGGGTGACGTCATTCAACGTTTTGCTGACGAGCGTGCGATCACGATCGTGCAGTCGGGGAACCCATAGCTTTATCTGGCAGGAGCCGACAAACTACCAACCGTCCGAAACCAACCATCCGGCAAGCCTACACACGTTCCGAACCAATTCCGAACGATATCGTCCGACGATCACCCGATCAGTGTTGTCAATGCTACAAATAAATAGTATCCACAATCCAAGTTACCCCTACTCTGGGGAAAATCTAATGAACTAATGGAGGTCATGCAAATACACGCAACTATTCCGACGGTAGCTATTTTTTACGGCTCCTGCCAAACCGGACCGTGTGTTACGGGTTTATCAGCACTATGAATTTTTTTCAAAATCTATTATCAGTACCTAGAGTCATCCTTCTCATTCGTAGTCGGGTAAATTCAAAAGACACTATGGTTTCAAAGGTTTCCTTTCTTTTGTTTGACGTTTACGTTACACTGTCAGTCATTGGTAGTCTGTGGTGAGGTTAGGTTTTTTTCTGAGGGTTTTTTGTATTTAGCAATGGTCGCAAATGGAGACAATTGACTTTATTTAGTTTCATATTTATATTTTACAGGTCAGTAAATTCACTGTTGTTTTCTTTTATCGCGTCTGTCGATTATATTATTTTTTATTTTACGGTAGGTTTTTGGATATTGGGGTAAAATGTTCAGGATTTATATTTACGAGTACCATTCTAATTATCTAATTCTGCGCCTACTTCCAGAGTAGAATTACCATTGGTTGCTTTATCAAAACGATATTATTCCAGTGCTTACAAATTTATTGCAATTTTGTGTTTTCTACGTGGGTGGCATTATTCGTGTGTGATGTGGTACCAACCAATTAGTGTTTTCGCGAATGTTTTTCTAAATTTACTTCGCGTCCATTCACCTACTGCAGTGTAACACTTTTCTGTAGTGTTTCGAGTGTGCCGAAGCTGAATACGAATATAGGTAGCTAGATAATACACCTGAATGCGGTGGCTGATCTTTTAATTCGGTAAGTAATTGTGCTCTAATATCTTTTGTTCATCTAGCATAAATTAGATTATATTGTTGCTTCTTTTACTTCAGCTACTTTAAAGATAAGGGAATATTATACATAAATACATTTCTTCAGATCAAATATGCTTTTTTACTGGCTTTTAAACAGTAAAAATATAAGCCCACACAGCATGGACCAGCCTTTACATAAAAACATTTCTTTTGTTATGAGACCCAGTATCTGTAATATTATATGAAGGTACTTTTTAAATTTATTGTAGTGAACTAGAATGTATAATGTTTTATTTAGGATATTCTTAAATTCATTGTAAATCATAAGTAAAACAGTCACAATCATAAAGAAACTTGTTAAATACGTGACATTTTTGTTGATAAAAATTTCTTGTCTATCACTGAATGTTATTTTGGAAGAAGCTGAAAACATTATTATTGTTCAATAATTAGGGCGGTTTCATTTAGTGTCAAGGTGCAGTAATATTAGGGTTGCCAACCATACTATAATATATAGTATTGTACTATATTTCAGAACTCCGTATTATATACTGTTGAAGAAGTATATAGTATGTGATTATATTATATTTCAGTACAATAGATCAGTGTTTATATTTGGCGACACAAAAACTAATAAAGTAAAAAAAATAACAGCCTGCAATTTTAGAATGCTCCTTTGTGTGTGTGTGTAACTGAAAATAATTGAATTAAAAAGTATAACTTAGTCTATTTTTTATTCTTTCCTACTAAAATACTACCTATATATTTTTTGAAGTGTACTATATTTTTTTTTAAATACTATAATCTGAAGAAAATATGTTGGCAACCCTAAGTAATATGTACCTCATAACACTTTTAAATTAATAAAATCCAGCAGGCCGATTTGCTAACTCGGTTTACAACGATTTGATTGTCACTTTAGCATCCATTACTGTTTTCATATATTAAATAAAAATAGTCATTCATACCGAAGCCGTAATGAATATTGAAGTTACCATGAAAATGATGTACACCGTAGCTGTCAAAAGTTAGCAAATAGGCCTGCAGGTTATTGTTCAGCATTGACATACAATTGTGTTTCTCTCTAGCTATAAAAATAAATTTAATGTTTTGCCTCCAACCCAAAGTCAAAGAATTCATCATCATGAGTACTTACATGGATATTTTCTATCCATTTGTGGTCATAGTTTGCAATGTCACCATTTCTTGAATAGTTTAAAAGCAATGTAACAGACCTAAGAGCAATGAGTACTTGAATAAGAATAAAATATTAGTAATTGAGAATATGCACATAATTTTTTATTTGCTTTGTATAATCCCTAATAACCACAGTAAAAAAATATGAAAGAACTTATAAAATATCTTAATTAGCAACCAAGATGTGAAACTTTAAAGTTTAAATAAGAAAGAGAAGTCCAATCATCATCATTTCGTTTAGGTGAAACGGTCAGTTGACCATGCACACCGGTGTCAGAATTCTTCGGAACCGGCTCTCGGCCTCTGACGTGGTTTCTTTAACGACTGCCAGATAGCAGCCGGCACCAACTGCTTAACGTGCCTTCCGAAGCACGGAATCATCTTTCTTATCAGACAATCAGGTGATTCATGCCTGCAATGTCCTGACCAAACTGGAAACAATTTAACAAAGTATGCTTCCCGTGGGAATCATATCAAAGTCCGATATGGACTAGTGATGTCAAAGTCTATATATCATGTATATGTCAGTCATCTGGTTGAATTTGCTATTTGATTGAATGACTAGCGCGTTCATTGAATGGCGACGTTCAATTGAATGACTGAAGGACAGTTCGTCGAGTCGTTGAATGTAACGTTCAACGTCTTGACTGAATGAATGTCATTTAGCGAAGTCGTTGAATCTTAGCCGACTTTGTAATATTTGGTGGTAGCATGATTTCATTTTTCTTAGTTTTTAAAGTAGCCGGCGGCGGCGTTATAATAGGTAAATCCATAATGTTATCATATTTTATTACAAATAACGCACTTTTAGGCAAATTTAATCGAAAAAAATATCAACATCGTGCCATCTGTTCGAGTTGTTTGACGACATATTTGTTTTGGTGACTACTAGCGCCGCAGTGGTAAAAAAATGAACTAAATTTGAATCACCTGACTGATTTTATGTCCGCTATGTTCAAAGGGCTATGTTACAACCCGCTAACTAGTTGGACGTTGAGCGACGCTTGTTCAATCAACGTTTGGCCTAGTCATCCAATTAAACGTGGTCATTCAATGAACGCGCTAGTCATTCAATCAAATAGCAGATTCAACCAGATGACTGCGACATATACATTTTCCATATAACAAGTAGTCCGGCCACGACCCGATTTGTCGGTGTTGAAAAATTTCGTCGGTATCTCTTGTGTATACCTACAACACATATGGATGTGTTCAGGGCGTTGTGTAGATTACGAAACTGCTTGTTGTAAAGAAAGCATGGAACGGTAAGATTTATGTGACATAATTACAGTACAACACCATGCTCCTTGTGCCACAAAATTAGACATAGCTCAGTCGTTTTAAGTCCTATTTTTATGAAACTAACACCTATAAACAGGTAATTAAATTCTGCATATGTTTTACATGAAACAAATTTACCGTAAGTTTTGCGGTTTCTCAGTAAAAAAAGCATATTTTGTCAAACATTTTTCAAATACAATAGATATGCTTAAGGTGTCTGAGAACAAAATAAAGGACATTTAATAAGCTTTCAAATGACACCATACACAAGCAAATAGACCTAATAGGTGCAATGTAATTAACAAAAAGCAAATACCGTCGGCGGCCATGTTTATGACGTCACTGCTATCCCCTCCACCACTTGCGAAAATTGCAAGTAGTTTCGTAATCTACACAACGCCCTGAACACATCCATACGTGTTGTAGGTATACACAAGAGATACCGACGAGATTTGGTTTAGAGAAGGAATTACCTCAGGTGGCCGGTAGGCTATAAAATATTGTTGCGAGTGAGGTAGACATATTTTCGTAAATTATTTATCTGGTTCGTTTTCACCCAAATTTTATTCTGTTTTCACTTTTAGTACTATTCAATATTTTTTTACTATTGAATAAACTGGTAAGATAACACATATTTTTTTCACAACACATATTCCCTACTAGCCCGCGACTTCGTTCACGTGGACTTTATAACTCCGGCGTATTAATATACTTTAATACGAACTAAACATCATCATCATCATCATCATCAGGTCTTTCTAGTCTCCACTGCAGGAGCACGACCCTCTCTGTACTACCAGAGCCATTACTGCTTACTGCTGCTTACTGCTACCGTGGGCTATTTTCCACACTTAGGCCGCCTATTCGGGCCCATTGTGTGTGAACAGAAGATGTCCATTCTTCGGTCTTCTGTTGATAGGAGATCCCAGATCTCCTTCTTTGGTGGGTTGCTACACGTTGTTTTACACGAGCCAACCCAGCTCGTCGAGAAAGCGTAGAACCGCAGAGGGTGTGCTGCAGGCCTCGCTCATGGTTTCTGGTTTTCCCAGGAACTCTTCTCTTGTAGTTGTCACACTAGGGCATTCTAGTAGTAGATGCCTAGCTGTTTCTTCAGTCTCTAAGCAACCTCTGCACCAGAGCCATATACAATATAGAATAGGACGAACTAAACATACATAAGAAAATACTTGTAGCAGTGTTATAAAATTGTATGGCATTGCATTGTCTGTTGCTAAATACTGGAGGGATAAAATATAGGATTCTTTTAGACTTTTTAAACCACCGACACGATAAGAAGAAGACTATATAGCTGGCTCCAAGTAAGCTAGCGCTACTTCACCACACTTTGAGGTATGGTCAGAGTGCCCTCAACCTATCGCACATCTCCAAAGGGCCTTTGGGAGAGACAGACCTTGGCTTTGGGTGTTGCCTGTGTGTTCAAGGCTTGGTGAGACAGCAAACTCTCATGTTTTGCCGTATGGGCTGAAAACTACGTTGCCAAAAGGGGGATCGCTGGGCGGTCACCAGTAATATGAGCTTATCGTACTCTATCCCAGTGGAGTGGAGTGGAGTTTACCTCAACAAAAATGTTCATCAGGCTTAATAACTTTTGCTAAGGCTCCACTTTTATTTTTACTATAGTTCAGCTGGACCATTATAATGCTGCATCAGATGTTCCATTTTCCAAAATTATTTCTACCCTATATGTTGCCCCGGCTTAATAGCTATATAGCAAAAAAGTTTCATTCGAATCCGTCCAATATTACCGGAGATATACATACAGACAGACAAGAAAATCTAAAACAAATTATCTGGGTCTATATATAATTGACAGGTTTATTTACTCATAAAATATATTGTCATGCCAAACGGAAAAAAAATGTGGAATTTATTAAGTAATTATACAATTTAATAAGGGTATAAATTTAAGAAATATAAAGAAAATATGTTTTATATGCTAGCGTGCACGGTCCAGTGGTCGTTTCATAACCCGGTAACTACCTACATTTGTATCGCTCAGATGTAACTTCGTTGAACAAAACCATATTGTATATCGTTGCGAGAAGGTTATAATAGTGGCTTTGTGAGCCCTCGCGAGTGTGTCTTTGGATATCATCATTAGGTCTGTTTTAGTCTCCACTGCTCAGACAGATCCAAAAGTCTCTGCGGCACGATATTCGCTCCTATAATACTGAACGTATTGAGAAGACGATAGAGCAGAATAAGGGCTCTAAAGTGTTTGCAAGAGTGGAGTCTATTGGGCAGAGCCGGTTGGCTAAGCTGAAGACGGAGGACGGCAAAGTGGCGTCGACCAAGGCTGAGGTACTGAGGGAGATCGAGAGGTTTTACGGACAGCTGTATACGTCAGTTGCCAAACCCGCTGTCAACTTGGCTAAAGATCCAAGAGCCAAACTAACTCGACATCATACCGAAGACATCCCGGACATCAGCCTGTACGAGATTAGGATTGCCCTCACGCAGCTCAAAAACAGCAAGGCGCCGGGCGAGGACGGAATCACAGCAGAGCTTCTGAAAGCGGGCGGAACGCCGATACTGAAAGTCCTACAGAAGCTCTTTAATTCCGTCTTGCTCGAGGGCGTGACGCCAGAGGCGTGACGCCAGAGGCGTGGAACAGGAGCGTGGTGGTTTTACGGACGGTTTTTTTTGCTAATAGCTATTAACCCGAGGCAACATATGAGGTATAAATGATTTTGAAAAATGGAACAGCATCACCTGATGCAGCATCATAATGATTCAGCTGAACTATAAGAAATATAAAAGTCCACTTTTATTAGCCTTAGCAAAAGTTGTTACGCCTGATGAGCATTTTTGTTGAGGTATAAAAAATCTGAGATTCGGAACACCTCATGCAGAACCATAATGGTCCAGGTAAACTATAAGAAATATATAAATGACGCCTTAGCAAAAGTTATTCAACCTGATTAGCATTTTTGATGAGGTATTTAATTTGAAGATTTGGAACACCTGACGCAGAACCATAATGGTCCAGGTAAACTATAGGAAATATAAAAATGACGCTGTAGCAAAAGTTGTTCAGCCTGATTAGTATTTTTTGTGAAGGTGAAAAAATCGAAGATTTAGAACATCTGATACACTAAGTACCATGTTAAATTTTATATCATGACAATTTTACAGATTCACACTCTCCTCTGGGATAGAGTGCGTAGAGTACGATTAGCTCATATTACAGGTGACCGCCCAGCGGTCCCCCTTTTGGCAACGTAGTTTTTAGTCCATACGAAAAAAACATGGGATTTTGCTTTCTCTCTAAGCCTTGAACACACAAGCAACACCTAAAGCCGAGGTCCGTCCCTTCCGAAGGCCCTTTGGAGATGTGCGATAGGTTGAAGACGCTCTGCCCATAACTCAAAGTTTGGTGAAGTAGCGCAAGCTCACTTGGAGCTAGCTATATAGTCTTCTTCTTATCGTGTCGGTGGCTCAAAAAGTCTAAAAGAATCCTATATTATATCCCTCCAGTATTTAGCAACAGCCAATGCAATGCCATACAATTTTATAACACAAGTATTTTCTTATGTATGTTTAGTTCGTATTAAGGTATATTAATACGCCGGAGTCATAAAGTTCACGCGAACGAAGTTGCGGGCATCAGCTAGTATATACTATTGCTGTATTTTTTTCACGTATCCATATATAACCGTTTAGCAGATAGAGGGAGGGGACACTTACCTCTAACAAAAATTTGCACTTTAAAACCAAATATTTTGGAAACGGATCCCTAAATCGAAAAATGTTGTTCTCTACCTCACAATATTTTTAAAGACCTATTCAACAATACCCAACACGATGGGTTTGTTTAAAAAAAAATGTATTACTCACTCTTTACTTGTATGGGAGCTACCCTACGGGTACGCACTACATCGTTTCTCACTCGATCTCTCAAATTTACACCACACATGCTCCTAAGCGCACGCATTTCTACCGCATTTATTCTACTTTCATGCTTTTTCTGCCATACCCAACTTTCACTTCTATACATAGGGGTGGGCAACAACACTCCCCGATGAACAGCAAGACGTGCATTAAAGGACACCTACCTATTGTTCATAAAGGAATGCAATGTTCCATTCACTCGATTACCACAGTCACTCTTCTTTCTATATCCTTTTCGTGCTTTCCATCTCTAGTAAACACACATCCTAAATACACAAACTCTTTTACTTGCTCCACTTTTTCTCCGTCTATAATGCATACCGTTGCACTTTCATCCCTTTCAAAAACTATCACTTAACATTTACTTTCATACCCTTTCTTTTCAATGCATCATTCACACCTGTTACCATCATCTGTAAATCCTCCTCAGACGACGCAAGCAGTATCTGGTCATCGGCAGGAAGGAGGCATTTGACAAGTAACTCTTCCATTCTTAAACCGCTTTCATCATCTTTCAAATCTTTCAAACAACTGTCCATAAATAAGTTGAACAGCCATGGGGAGGCTAAACATCCCTGTCTGACACCCTCGTCGATGTCAAACCAGTCTGTATAGTCCGCGTTAATTCTGACGCAAGCACTGGAGTCTTTATAAAGAGACTTCAGTGCCTGGATCAGATGGCTGCTCACCCCATATGCAGACAGTTTCGACCACAATTAATTCCTCACCACTCTGTCATAGGCCTTTTCCAGATCCACGAATACGCACTTTTTGGCCTTTAGCCAAAAATTTCTCTAGTATGCATCGCATGGAAAAGACCTGATCTGAACATCCCATTCCTCAAATAATTTAAAGGAATCCCTAATAGAATATCAGGAGAATAACTTGAACCTCTCATACAAATTCACCGAGAGAGAGAACACTATAGAACAAGTCAACATTATATTCAATTTGCGAACGTCTTTGTCGTTTACGACCTCCGTGACGCAGCGGTCAACATGTCAGCCTTCGACACGGGTGGTCCCGGGTACAATCTCCGTTCGGGTCAGGTTTAGATTGACCTAGGTCTTGGATGTTTACTGTACATGTTTTTGTAGCAAACTTGTATCCCATAACACAAGTCTCGTACTAATATAAGTTTGTGGCAAGCTCAATCTGTGTGATTTATCCAAAAATAAAAATGAAAACAAAAAAATAACTAGGGCCTTGCTATAAGTTACTAAGTTAATAGATTACGGTCGAGTTCGTCCCTGCATATTATACGAATCATTATTATCAGTTTCGAGTCACAACAACACCGTTATTTTATTTTTGGAACACGCGCGTTATTTCTTTGCATCATTCTTCTTGCCAATGGTCAATAACTGTTGGGTAATTTTTTTTCAAGCTACCTTAATATAACTTGCGTAGCTTACTAGCCAATGACTGAACTTGCCTTGTAAAATAAGTAGGACCTCGAGATTGACAGATACAAGAAAACCCTTCATAATGCATTTGCTTATTTAGATTCGGCATAGGCACTTGCTTGATTCTGCTAGGGTTTTAAAGTTTCGAAACCTTTGTATGTGCATCGGTCTCGCTGTTGTTCTCTACAGGTAGCATTTCTCAACCGAATATCGGGAAAAAATTTCAATCAATAAATAATTGAAGAATAAGTTAAAAAAAATAGGTATGAGCTTTTAAAATACAACAAATTGTCTATTTCTTTGATTGGTGAGAAGCTGCGCTCCCGAACCCCCTTCTTCTATTGAGCTTCAAATATTATATTTGCTTTTTAAATATCATTTGATTGATGCAGGGCGTTGCGGAAATAAAGGGCAGGGAAATAAATCACAAACATTTTCACAAGATATGCAGATATTTACGTTTTCGTTTTTCGTTTCGTTCGTTTCATCATCTCGTACTGCTAGGTACTGCTAATGATGATTACCAAATCTGCAGATGGAAGTAGCTTGTGCTATCTACACAGCATAATGGTAATAGTTGTAAAGTAGATCAACCGTATGTTTAGTTCAGTGATTTACTTATTCTGTAATGAAAAAAAAGTTAAAGAAAATATATAAATGTAAGACATTTACAAGAATTAAACTGGCAATGAAAATAAACAATGAATGAACATTTTTTTTTGTTCTTAACCAATTCTGATAATTACATAAGACTCTTTGGAAGTGTGTGTGGTACCGCGGGAGAGCACGCTCTTTGTCGGTACCACGACCACCAATTTTTTCTATTAAATTGATGACGAACAGTTTTTAATTTTTCACGTACAACTACGTACATCGTATGTACATTTTTATCATATAGTAATGGAATCAGTTTAGCATTGTGTTACCGCCTATATTGCTTCCGACCATTGCGTATTTACAAGATTCGCGAGGTTTACAGCTTACAGAGTTGTTACTAGTGAAGGCAGTGAGAATTTTTACTAGTTATTTGTCAAAATCAACAGTCTTCACTATGATGCCCGTGTATTATGCCGTAGTGAAAGCTCTCAAATTGCTGCTATGCGGCAGGTGAACAAGATAGGGTAATTATGTAAAATAGAGATCATGTTAAATGTTCCTTGTAACTGATACAGTGATAACGACAGCGATTGCATGAACCCCGTTACCTTTTTTAGAAGAAAATAACCATCACATAACGATTGGATTTTTTGCCCATCGCAGGCAAATCTTTTACTTTTTTACAAGTTTTGTCTGCTTGTCGAAGGTACCCTAAACCCTAAGTGTGCTGTAAAAACCCACAGGATCCGTTAAACCGAGCGTTCGCGAAGCCTCTTTGCTTCTTAAGCAATAGTACATTACTGCAGCGGCCGACAATAGAGGCATTGATGGACGATTGATTTTCGTGAAATATTGTGAGCAGATTTAATAATTACATAGATTTTTTTGTCTATTCAGCTGTTGTTTTTGTTTTCATAATTGCGGAGTTGGCAAATAGTACATCTTATTGGGGTGGTACCGCGTTTAGAATCTAAGCGAGTAAATTACATGACTGGCGAGATTTACAGCTCTAGCCACTAGAATATATGAGTTTATATTTCAATGACTTATTTACCGTTATTTACATGTATTCCGTGATAATTACTCTCTTTCTGCACTTTAGTATCTGTTCCCTAGTGTGTAAAAAGTAAACTAAAAAGCACCTCAGCTTGGCTGCTATCTTCGGATATATCAAAAGACCTAACTAGACTCGCTGCAGATTTTCTTAAGAAAGCATCCATAAAATTATCGTACGTTTTTGAGGGCAAATAATAAATTGTTATTCAAAATATATCAACAGTTAGAAAAAAATAAAAGTGGCTCCTCAATCATAACGTGGCTTTTGAAAGTACTTTATTTATATTTTCTAAACTATAAGTTTATAGGAGATCAGATAATAAATGTGAAAGCTTCTGGATTTTGTGGGAATCCCACTAGCACTTGGACGGTTTTTGTCTATACTTCTATAATTTATGTACTATTTATTGCACTTTTCATAGAGCAGTGACTACACACTCTGAAGGCGTGTCCTAGACTGTGACGTAACTCTGAAACGGAAAAGCGTAACATTCACCGGCGATTTCTCCACGTCTAATTACTGCTGTAATTATAATTAATCAGATTTATTTTCGCGGTCACTGAGTGTGGGTTGTGCAAACGGCCCTGCATAACATAGCCTTCTACAGTACAACTCTTTTATTATAATGCCGTACTTCGTGGCGGTAAACAACATGACACCGTATGTATGACACATATTATGTACGCCGGTATGCCGCTACGTTTGATATTCACATTTGCCAGGCGTCTCGTTTCGGTAATTTTTTTATTGATTGGTAGTTGTTGTACGTATATCTTAGATGTTTTAACATCGTTTAAAAACTATACAAGAATCTCAATTTGAATAAGTTATGGATAGGGTTCCCGCACATGCTCGCATGTGAGGTTTAGGAAAAGAAGTATGTAAACAGATACGATGAGGAGCACAATGCTTTCTTGTTTCATTGGAGAATCTCGGCTAGAAGTCTAACACTAAACAGTAATGCATCGGGACAGGTAGACAAAGATGAAATCCACAATTGCATGCTCACGTGCAGAAAACCAGTTCCCGGAATCCCAATTTGTGTCAAATAAACAAGTAATACCGCTAGTAGGTATTTGCGCTCGCGTAATTCCAAAATATTCGCGTGGACTATTTTCGTCGGCTGGATGCGTTCCAGGTGCGCGTCACTTCCGACCTCTCTGCGTAACAAATGGAATCCCTTGGCGGCCATTGTGCGTTACTAATTCTTAATTCCTTCCTTAGTCCAATTTTATGATCATTTTAGAAGAACGCAATGTCATAGTTCTCACTAGGCTTCGAGCTACTCCGATCCTTATAATGTCTAACTTTGGTGAGTTGCCCATAGGGCACAATATTTATTTCAACAATAATACAAAATATAAGTAAGTTATATAATTATAAATAAAATACCTTTTCCAACCTACCACATCGAGGCAACGTTCCAAGAATACCGGCAGCATTTCCCCGCTGAATAGCGATACTTATACGCTGGGCTAAATAGCTATCAGCACGAAGGGTCGCCCGTTGCCTCAATGAGGCGAGTTGTGAACTTGAAATGTCCTTAATAGAATATTTAGCATCTTAACCTCATAGCCCCATCGTCTGGTATCGTCGTGAGTTGCCTACAATATTTATTTCAGGGTAGTTTCCTGGTGTGTATAGATATTCTACTAATGACAGCACAGGCTCTATAATGATTGAAATTCTACAATTTTTAAAAATCTTGTCTGGTCAAAGTCTCAGATCAGCATGACGAAAATTAAATAACCCCTTTAATAATCTTTAGAGGGATAAATGGATTAACCCAGAACTTTCTTTTAACTCTTTGTTCCTCAAAAACAAAACACAAACGTGCAACCAATATCGAATACAAATTGTTGACGGTTCTACTACTTTTGGACTTTTCCAACGCATTTAACACGGTCGATTTTGGTATTCTCATTGGGGTTTGACGTACTTTAAATTTTTCTCTTTGTGCACTTTCATGGTTCCACTCCTACGTAACCGACAGACGTCAATTAGTTATAATCAACGATCACCGGTCTGATTGGTGTGATATCTTAGCCGGAGTGCCTTACTGATAAGCTTCAGATTTACGCGGCCGCCCTTTTTAGGGTTCCGTACAAAAGTTGAAAAACGGAACCCTTATAGGATCACTCGAGCGTCTGTCTGTCCGTCCGTCCGTCTGTCACAGCCGATTTTCTCCGAATCTACTGAACCAAATTAGATGAAATTTGGTAAGATAGTGTAATCCTATGACCCAAACACGGATGGGCAAAGTAAATAAAGATTTTTTTGAAATAAGGTACATTTTGAGGGGCACAATTACAAAATTAAAAAAAAAAGTTTTGCAAACCTTACTGTGTCATATATCAAATGAAAGGGCTCATTATGAGGATCTCAAAAATATTTTTTTTTGTTCGGGTAAAATCAATACTTTTGATTTTATTCACGAAAGAAGACAAAAATTGACCATTCCCCCCCCCTGATCTCCGAAACTACAGGGCCGAAAATTTTGAAAAAATTACAAAATATAGTTCATTCCTTGAAGATTACAGGAAAAATAATAAGAATTCTATCACTTGAAAATTAAGTGGTAAACTCACAATAATACGTTCATCTAGGGAAATAGTTCACTAAAACACCACTAGATGGCGCTAGTCAATTGAATAAAACATTTTTGCATATTGTGTGTGTGTTCACGAAGCATATTGTACGGAACCCTCATTGCGCGAGTTTGACTCACACTTGGCCGGTTTTTAGGGTTCCGTACAAAAGTTGAAAAACGGAACCCTTATAGGATCACTCGAGCGTCTGTCTGTCCGTCCGTCCGTCTGTCACAGCCGCTTTTCTCCGAATCTACTGAACCAAATTAGATGAAATTTGGTAAGATAGTGTAATCCTATGACCCAAACACGGATGTGCAAAGTAAAAAAAGATTTTTTTGAAATAAGGGTCATTTTGAGGGGCCCAATTACAAAATTTAAAAAAAAAGTTTTGCAACCCTTACTGTGTCATATATCAAATGAAAGGGCTCATTATGAGGATCTCAAAAATATGTTTTTTTGTTCGGGTAAAATCAATACTTTTGATTTTATTCACGAAAGAAGGCAAAAATTGACCATTCCCCCCCCCTGATCTCCGAAACTAATGGGCCGAAAATTTTGAAAAAATTACA
Organism: Rhodophaea formosa; assembly: GCA_963082605.1. Classification (NCBI taxonomy): domain Eukaryota; kingdom Metazoa; phylum Arthropoda; class Insecta; order Lepidoptera; family Pyralidae; genus Rhodophaea; species Rhodophaea formosa. Next base: position 14,623,387 of record OY720203.1, on the reverse strand, counting down.
AAATATAGTTCATTCCTTGAAGATTACAGGAAAAATAATAAGAATTCTATCACTTGAAAATTAAGTGGTAAACTCACAATAATAAGTTCATCTAGGGAACTAAAACACCACTAGATGGCGCTAGTCAATTGAATAAAACATTTTTTGCACATTGTGTGTGTGTTCACGAAGCATATTGTACGGAACCCTCATTGCGCGAGTTTGACTCACACTTGGCCGGTTTTTTAATTTTACACCTTGCTATTAGAGCTATCGGTTCAGACCTTGAGCGTATCGTTTCTTGATCTAATAACTTCAGGCTTATGGTCACCCCAGAAAATTCCCAAGCCATCGTTATTGGTAGCCCTCATTTTATTTCCATACTCATAAACATGGCAGTAACTTAGGTATAACTATGGATTAAACTTTGTCGTGGGCTCTTCAAGCCAACGAAGTAAGTCGTAAAATGTTTGCTTCGCTACATTCTTTGAGACGTTCGCAGTATTTCCTGACATTTCACACTAAAGTTCTTTTAGCTAATTCTCATGCCATTGCTTGACTATGCGGATGTAGCTTATCTTGACCGACGACGTTTTAATGGATAAGTCTGCGTCTGCTACTCACTGTATAAGATTGGTTTTCGGTTGCGTAATTTTGATCATGAGTTGGAACTCTGCCGCCAGCTTATCTGGTTTCCTAGTAGAATGCAGAACCATGCACATCCTCATTTGTCTGGCTATCTCAATATTAAATTTAATTTTAGAGAAATTGATAGCGATAAACGTGCCAATGGGACTTCCATTCTATAGATACCAGGCCACATTTCTCAGGCTTACTCTTAAGTTTTTTACGATGCTTGCTGTGCGGCTGTGAAATGCACTCCTTCTAGACATTAGAATGGCTCTATCTATTAATCCTTTCAAATTTAGGCTGAAATAATACTATAAAGATTCAATTGGTTTTTGAGTGATTGAGTATGTATAGGTATTATATATGTTAGTGTATTTATACATATGATTATATATTAAAATATGCATTTATATACATATTTATTGGTGTATGTATTTCAATTAAACGTAATGTATTTATGTTTATGTATTAGTAAGTTGTAAGTATTTTTGCGCAATAAAGAAATTACACACATACATACCTTCCTGTGTGCATCGACCTTCCTCCATATATTCAGGTATACTGTTCTCTGTCCATGACGTGCTGCTCCCTCGATAGCCGGCTATCGAGCTAGCTTTACTAAGCCACTGTCAAAGTGACGGGTCTGGTGTGATCTAAACAATCATAAAAAAATACATACTTAATCGATCGGCTGGTGAGAAGGTGAATGAGAAATTAGGTCAGTATAGGAACTTTAAGAATATAGCAAGGCTGCAGATTTACACCTTGTATTTAATACATATTACTCAATGAGTAATACTCATAGTGTCGGACCAGCACGCGAGATTATGCCGAAACTGAAGCTGACACCGAAATTTTTCCGCCAAAACTTGCATGTACCGAAATCTATAAATTCTAATAAGAAGAGAACTTATTAGAATTGATATTTTTGGTTACATGATCACCCTTTTATTTAATAAATACAAAACTGATCTGAAATGAGGCCAGAATGCACTTTTGAGTAAAAGCTGATGTCTCATTATCTTTATCGGTATAAAGTATTCGCTCGTGTGCCGCTGAATGCAATCTTAGGTGAATTATTCTTTTTGATTTGGCTAACTGTGTATGTTCTCTAGTAAATAATTTCAAAACGTTGCCGTGAAACTGTTCAGACTTTTGTTTTTGTTTTCTTATTAGTGAGTGTTTAGATGATGCTGATTACGTGGAATACATACTTAAATCTACCGCATAAATGCTTATTACTTATCTCAGCGTGTTTCCGGTTGCATTTTATTGTGTGATCCGTCAAAGCTCACGGTCCCATTTTCTCATGCACGCGCACCGTATATTTCTGCTTAAGTTATGAAGTACAACATGAAAACTTCTTTTTAAGAGATAGGCTCTCTTATCAGTATCAATTTACCTATGTCAGAAGTCGTACATTACCCATTTTGTACGTAACCGCATTAATAAACAAATGGCGCAGTCCCCTGGCGTTCTTTTGTTAGGTACCTATTAAAATAATTGCTAGGCGTTATATGATTGGAAAGGCGCGCCTTGACTACGCCTACAGTACTATTTGAATAACCGATTCGTTTTTGACAATTCCGTCTCCTAGTAGAATTTAAAAACTTCGTTGGCATAATACCATCCTACTCCGTAAAAAATAAGTACGTGAAACTGGTACATTAATTGTATATATTTTTTCATCACTCCTACTCTTTAACTGTGTCATTAAATACAAGCAAAATGGGCTTGATACTTAGTCTCTTTTATGATCGTGGATAATAGGGTTGCCAATCGTACTGTTAAAAACAGTTTTATACTTCTTTTTTCAATCGTTTTACTGTTTACTGTTCTATAATAGTACTTTATGTAACTGTTAAGTAATAAGGGACCGCATGAGTATTTTAAGGACTAATTACGAACAGTTGCATACAAAAGTTCTCAAAACCATCAAATAACATTAAATTCAGAATTTTCTGAACTATTGTTATTATTACTTATCCTACTTTGATATATACTTATTTTTTCGTAAAAAATAATAGGCAACCCTAGCAGGCGATTCCATACAAATTCGAGTATTTCTGAGAGCGCGGAATGTATTTTTTTAATTTAGGTACCACGATACAAAGCACGAGAGTCAAATCTACTAGATCCAAAAATTTTTTTAGTCGGATATTCATATTTGGAACTGCTAATGAACCCGATAAAAAATAATTTGAACTAGACAGTGAGACTTTTCTCCTTAATTCTTTGGAATTGTTAATGTGGCCGGCTGTTTGCTTTTATCGGTCCCTTTAACTTTATAACTTAGGGTCTGATAATATAGTATCTTTTTCGTGGTTTGTGGCGGATTCATCTTCTGCTCACTGCAGTTTAACGCCATTTATGTTTTATTTTTATGGTACAAAATATTTAAGGGTGGTATACACATACATACCTGCAATACTAAAAACAGTTGTTAGTAGTTATCACTCGTTTATTATGTCCTTTTTACTGCCCTTCCTAAACAATATAGCACAATACTTCCTACAAAATACAAGTTCATATAGCATCACATCTGTACTTATTACTTATTCGTAGGTAATACTATTGTAATGCTGATGTGGTGCTATACGAACTTGTATTGTTTTATGTGTTCCTTCTTTTCCCCTATTTAGAGCCGGGTCTTAGAAAGAGGTACGGGTGCGATAATCCTTCTTGGAGGTGGTCCGTAGTAAACAAGTACTTGTAACAAGCAAGTGTAACTACTGCTGCTCAGATCTCATGAGAATGGGTGGCATTGTTCAAAAATTGTTGCAAAAAAGTTCTGATAAATATTATCTAATCAAATACGGAAAAATGTAATTTCCATACGTTGCTCTTAGGAGTATTATAATATCTCGAACCCTTTGTGTCATCAGCATCACATTACCAACTGGCGGGTCCGATGTGATTATGTCGCACGTCGTTGTACTCTATATATGATGCAATTGAATAACTCTGAATTGACAAAACACTTAGGGCTGGGCTTCAGCTGTTCTGTGGAGCTTTTGAGAGCCTTTAAGAGTCGCCTGGAAGCGCATGTCTCCATACAAATGGAAAAAGGGAATGGTGACAATATTTGATAATTTTGGAGTAAAATTAAGCATTTAATCAATTAATCTCATTATAATCTACGTACGTTATACAGCTTGGTTAAAATACCAATGGTTTAAAAATTACAAGCTTTTTAAATTTGTATGGAAATCTTGAGAGGCGTATAATTCTCAAACTATTGATAATTTAACCAAACTGTATAGGAACGTACGTAAATTATAAGAAGATTAATGGATTGGATGCTTAATTTTACTCCAATAATATCAAATATTGCCACAATTCCTTTTTTCCATTTGTATGGAGCCATGCGCGTCCAGGCGACTCTTAAGTCCTTTTAATACTATAAGTATACCTACATCACATTGCAGAAACTTTGAACGGTCAAAACGTATTTCCGTGCATCACCGCGGGCTTTTGAGTCTGATGGCCTTAGGAATTTTCTTTACAACGGATTTAAATAAAACTAGTAGCTCGTTGAGATATCCAAAACCCCTTTTCCATTCCATAATATAAAAAACCGGTCAAGTGTGAGTCAAACTCGCGCAATGAGGGTTCACAATGTGCAAAAATGTTTTATTCAAATGACTGGCGCTATCTAGTGGTGTTTTAGTGAACTATTTCCCTAGGTGAACTTATTATAGTGAGTTTACCACTTTATTTTCGACTGATAGAATTCTTATTATTTTTCCTGTAATCTTCAAGCAATAAACTATAAATAGTAATTTTTTCGAAATTTTAGGCCCAGTTGTTTCGGAGATCAGGGGGGGGGGGGGGGGAATGGTCAAATTTTGCCTTCTTTCGTGAATAAAATCAAAAGTATTGATTTTTCGCGAACAAAAAAATTATATTTTTGATGTCCTCATAACAAGCCCTTTCATTTGATATATAACACGGTAAGGTTTGCAAAACTTTTTTTTAACATTTTCTATTTGGACCCCCTAAACTGACCCTTATTTAAAAAAAATATATTTACTTTGCACATCCGTGTTTGGGTCATAGGTTTACACATTCTTACCAAATTTCATTTAATTTGGTTCAGTAGATTCGGAGAAAATGGACTGTGACAGACGGACGGACGGACAGACAGACGCACGAGTGATCCTATAAGGGTTCCATTTTTTGTACGGAACCCTAAAAATGAGGCGGGGGAAGATAGTGATCGGGGATGGATAATTTGAATTACAATGATTCTGCTTTTGAAATATATGATGATTTGATTAAAAAAATCAGGGTCGTATCTAAAATATGGGTACGTTACATTCTGTGGGATATGTGCGTGTGTGTTTTATTGTTTGAAAGGACGTTTATTTTAGAACTATAATCGTCCCATACAGTATCTCGTATTTTGTATGTAATTAACTTACTCCTACGCTACGAACATTCAGGTTTTAAACCGTTTTACCATAGTTCACGGTGAAAAAAAAAAAACACATAACTAATGTATTGCAAAAGGGAAAACGGATTTTTAAACGCGAAAAGATATTTTTCAATACATATACCTAACGCGCAAGTTGAGGAGGAAGATCCATGTGGGGAATCAGTCGGCTGTCATTAGGTCGATCATATCTAAACTTTGTATGTATGATCGAAGCGAAGTTTTCGCAACAGTCGCTTTATTAAAAAAACCGGCCAAGTGCGTGTCGGGCCACGCGCAGTGTAGGGTTCCGTAGTTGCGAATGACAACTTTGAGTTCACACTATTCACACTCGCACCTTACAGTTTAGCGACCAAAACATCTAACAATGAAAATAGTATAAAATTTTACAGTTTATAAGTTGGTTGCCTATAACTTTTTAGTTTGTACTTAGTACTCAGCTCTGATAGTTTTCCTTTAAACTTCAGTATATATACTACTGCTGTAATTTTTTTCACGTATCTATATATAACCGTTTAGCAGATAGAGGGGGGGGACACTTACCTCTAACAAAAATTGGCACTTTAAAACCAAATATTTCGTAAACGGATCCCTAAATCGGAAAATGGTGTTCTCAACCTCATAATATTTTTGAAAGACCTATTTAACGATACCCCACACGATGGGTAAATAGAGAAAAAAAAATTACTCCCCCAATTTACTTGTATGGGAGCTACCCTAAAAAATTTTTTTTTTTCATGTTTTTATTCTACCACTTTTTTGCCATGATTAATATACATATCCATACCAAATTACAGCTTTCTAGTACTTATAGTCTCTGCGTAAAACCGCGGACGGACAGACAGACAGACAGACAGACAGACAGACAGACAGACAGACAGACAGACATGGCGAAACTATAAGGGTTCCTTGTTTACTACGGAACCCTAAAAATGGTCCCTTATCGAGCTCTTTACTGACTTGACTATTTGGAATAATCTTCTAGATTGCTTGATGGAACAACGCTTCTGCTTGTCTTTCTATGTGATCTGAAAATTCGATTACTATCCGTCATTATTAGACTAAGGAACTAAACAAATTGGTATCAATAGATAGTATGCGTGTGACCGGGACCTGATTGTCAAGATTTCCTAGCAGAACGATTATAACCCGTGGCACAGTGACCGCCCCTGATTGGCACATCGAGTCGACGAACTCCCAACTCCGTGCCAAGTCTCAAGTGCTCTGTTAAATTCACAAATGCCTCGTTTCCTTTCTTCATTGGTTAACCAGATGTAACCGTGATATTAGTAGCTTCATTCGTTTTTAACGGCAAATTTCAAAACCCTTTAAGAAATGGGAAGATATGGATATTGTGAAGAAATTTGATTTACCTATTCTTCTTCTTAGCGTATCGACTCGGGCAAATTATATTTGTGTTGACCAAAATCTGCTACTGTGTACAAGTGTACAGGTCCTCGCGTGTACAGGTGGTATTTACCTATTCATCGCAGTGTTAACCACGTTTCAAGGATTACTATGAAAGAGGGTCTTATTTATTAGGTATTATATACTTAATTTGATTGATTTACAAACTTTGTTTAATCGGTACGTCTTAATCTTTCAAAAAATACGTATTCATGTTCATCTCTGGTTCATCATGGTCATCTGAAATTTCTGCTAATATTTGGGTGAACTTATTCACCCAAATATTAGCAGAAATTTCAGATCCAGTTTTTTAGTTTTTGTATAGAAGTCGTTAACCCGTTCACTATAATAGTAACATCTACTTACCAAGTTTTATTTTAATTGGGTGGTTTTAATGAAATGGCTGTGTGTGACACATACGGACAATTATAGTACATGATAGTCCTTATTTTTGCCATTCGACTACGGAACCTAAAAATGAGGGCTAGTAAATCTATCAGTTATGCAATAGAATGCACAAAAAAGTCCCATTATGCTCTGTCCTATTATGTCCCATACTGCTAAATTTAATAAAGGATTCGAAAAAAAATAAAGGACAGCGTTGTTTGTCCATGATACCTATGTAGATATAACTACATGGATTATAGTACACACTAAATGGTATACATAAACAGCTATAAATTAAACAATGAAATAATATGAATACCTTAACTTACTACTTGAGCCAATTGACACGACATGAAAAAGACTTATAGGGAAGGACCCAAGGGGTCAAGTTCAATGTTCCAATATGATGTGGTTATTTAATCAACCTTTTCTTGCACTCTTCTTTAGTCAAAGTATATCTGCTTTTAAAAAAATATACTAAATTTGAATAGTTAAATTATTAGCTAACCATCACTATTTGGATTCCGGATTTCCACCTTTACGCCTACATGCTACCATGCTAAAATGACCTTTAGATTTTATGACCTTCAGCAGGCCTATTTGCTAACTTTTGACAGCTACGGTGTACATCATTTTCATGGTAACTTCAATATTCATTACGGCTTCGGTATGAATGACTATTTTTATTTGTAATATGAAAACCGTAATGGATGCTAAAGTGACAATCAAATCGTTGCACACTGAGTTAGCAAATAAGCCTGCTGCTCTGTCTACCCCGCAGTGGATAAAGACGTGATAATATATATGTCAAATTATCAACGCAAAGCAAATAACTAATGATCTATAAATCATCAACGTTTGCCGCAAAAATGTGCCAGGTTCAGGTTGCACCCTTGTTGAGTAGGTATTTAAACTTCAAATGCCATTGGTAAAGATAACAGAAAAGTAAACAATGGAACAATTTATAATGAGACTTTATAAGGATAAGGGTACTTCATCATTACTCGTTAATTATAAGAAGAATTATTTATTATTGTAATGGCATATTTATTGATGCAAACGACCTCTTCTACTTCCATGAGTAATCAACTTGTAATTAATCAAATTATAAGTATCTCTTGTATATAAGACTCGAAAATAACATGTTTTTTGTATAGTGACCCCTTTATTGTGTTTTGTTTGTGTTATTTCTTGCTATAGCGGATACTATATATGAAAAAGATTCTGTGAAAAATTGAATTGTCTATCTTTAACGGTTCAAAAGCAAGAACCTTATGTATGACAAACGGACGGAGGGATATACTTACATTATGATGATGCTCGTACGGTAAGCTGGAGACTTAAGCCGAGTGCTTATAATAAACCGATGACTTTAATAGACAGCTTACCGTACGAGTATCATACGACGTTTTTCAATACAATTTCGATTACCATAAACTAAAATAAGACCGCAAATAAGGAATTTAAATTAAGATTTAAGGAACTAAAGCAGTTTGTAAAAATACATTTATAATAATGAGGTACAATTACTCAGGTTTATTTTTACAAAAAGTACATACAATTGAATTGATAACCTTCTCCTTTTCGAAGTCGGTTAAAAATCACATTTGTTGTTATAGCGGCAATAGAAATACATCATCTGTGAAAATTTCAACTTTTAAGCTATAACGATTCATGAGATACAGTCTGATGACAGACAGAGTAAAGTCTCGTGAATAGGGTCCCGTTTTTACAAATCCCGTTAAAAAGCAAATGATAAAAAGTATTGTTTGCGTTGTGGTTTAATAAATCCTTTTAGAAGATGAGCATCATTATTAAGACCGGACCTGACAATTATGTAGATTATATGGCACTTGACACAGTGCGTGATATAACTGTAGGGTTGCCATCGGAGAACTATGAATGTAATAAGTACGCAGAACTACCGTCACTATCCAAGCGACGCTCGATGCCTGCTAAGGCCTATTTGCTGCATAAACGTTTTGATTCTTGCTCCTCTTTTCAGATAGTGCGATGGGTACCCAATATTTTCCGAAGTATCACATCTTTGTCTTATTATAAACACAAGTGTTGCAGACTCTATACGCCTTGAATTCAACTTACAGGTTAGGTATATTGACGCATTACTATTTTAATAGGGACAAAGTAATAAGACAAGGATATTTAACGCTTCAACAGTACGAAGCGGGTTGTGTCCTTAGCTTGATGAACTAAAGTCAACCCTAAAAGAAGTCAAGGTTGGACACGCACGTCACGCAACAGTTCCGCAACTGTACTTAATACACTTCGCATGTAGTAGATTCTAAATTGAAACTTATGAAGTAGTTTCTACTGTCTGATGATGATGACCAACACACGTTACACACGGTTTGAGCTACTAAGTCCAGAAAGCTAAAATGTTTTAATGTACGCTTGGATTTAAACAGTAATTTATGTAACTGTTAAGTATTGAGGATCCGTGGTTTATGAAACTAGATGCAGGCGAGTATCATAATAAGATCACATGAGAATTTTAAGGCCTAATTACGAAGAGTTGCTTATATTATAAAGAGTCATAATAACAATCATTACATCAATCAGATAATACACTAACAATTATATTTTCTCTAGTGAAAGTAATATTTTACGATATCGTTTTTAAATTAAATCATGACTTTAAAATTTCGAATCCCTTTGTTCGACGAAATATTTCTTGTATAATACCTACCTATTTAAAGAACAGAACGAAAAAAAACACTTGAAACACTTGCGTGGCAGAGGAATGTTACTAATTTACAGCTCTATTTATCTCAAGTAATATACTGAATACCCAATACACACACATACTACGGCACCACTGACGGCAACGCCAGAAGTACTATAAACAGACGAGAGGTAGTTCAAAACACATGTATACATTCGTGAACCCTATAAACATAACACTCGCTTTTGCTCAGATATAAAGAAATTATGCATTAGTAGCTGTTACCTGCGGTTTCACCCACGTTTCATGCCCGCCAATGTCCTTCTCAGTACCCTAACCTATGTGCATGCTAAATTTCAGTAGAGGGTTCAGTAGATACGGCGTGAGAGCTAAACAAACAAACAAACTCACTCTCGCATTTATAATATTAGTTACGACAAACAACACGTACAGTCTCCTTCCATACTGACCCCGTCACAGCACAGGTTTATGTTGATCTCGTCTGAGTTCGTACTAATTGGTTGGCAAGACGTCGTCGCTTTCTATAAGACGTTTGGCTTATGCTTTGCAAAGGTACCGGATAGAATTTTTCTTTTCGGTACCTATATGCAAAGAATTTCCATTTCCACTTGATTTCTCCCGTGTAGGTAAATGCATCTTCGGTATTCGATATACAAAAACTGGCCAAGTACGTGTCGGGCCACGTGCCACGTGCAGTGTACGGTTCCGTAGTTGCGAATGACAACTTTGAGTTCACACTGGCACCTTACTGTTTACCGACCAAAAACATCAAAAAAACCGGCCAAGTGTGAGTCAAACTCGCGCAATGAGGGTTCCGTACAATATGCTTCGTGTACACACACACAATGTGCAAAAATGTTTAGTTCAATTGACTAGCGCTATCTAGTGGTGTTTTAGTGAACTATTTCCCTAGATGAACTTATTATAGTGAGTTTACCACTTTATTTTCAAGTGATAGAATTCTTATTATTTTTCCTATAATCTTCAAAGAATGAACTACATTTTGTAATTTTTTCAAAATTTTCGGCCCAGTAGTTTCGGAGATCAGGGGGGGGGGGGGGGGAATGGTCAATTTTTGTCTTCTTTCGTGAATAAAATCAAAAGTATAGATTTTACTCAAACAAAAAAAAATATTTTTGAGATCCTCATAATGAGCCCTTTCATTTGATATATGACACAGTAAGGTTTGCAAAACTTTTTTTTTTAGTTTTGTTATTGGGCCCCTGAAATGAGATGAGAATGTTAAGATGGATGAGTGGGGTGACTAGAAGGGATAGGATAAGGAATGAGTATGTGAGAGGTAGCACAAAAGTAGCCCCAATAACAGAAAAGCTTAGGAGTAATAGATTGGGATGGTACGGCCATGTTATGCGGAGAGAAGAGAGCCATATTACTAGAAGGGTACTGGAAATGAAAGTTACTGGAAACCAGAATAGAGGAAGGCCAAAGAAAAGATGGATGGAGTGTGTGAAGGAGGATATGGAGAAAAAGAAGGTGACAAAGGAGATGGCTCGTGATAGAGCGAAATGGAAAAGGCTTACATGCTGTCCCGACCCCACATACGTGGGATAAGGTGAGGAAGAAGAAGAAGATTGGGCCCCTGAAAAGGACCCTTATTTCAAAAAAAAACTTTATTTTCTTTGCACATCCGTGTTTGGGTCATAGGATTACACCATCTTACCAAATTTCACCAAATTTGGTTCAGTAGATTCGGAGAAAATCGGCTGTGACAGACGGACGGACGGACAGACAGACGCTCGAGTGATCCTATAAGGGTTCCGTTTTTAAATTTTTGTACGGAACCCTAAAAATGAAAATTGTATGAAATTTTACATTTTCGAGTATACTTTATAAGTTGGTTGCCTATAACTTTGTAGTTTGTACTTAGTACTCAGCTCTGATAGTTTTTCTTTCAACTTCAGTATTTATACTACTGCTGTAATTTTTTTCACGTATCCATATATAACCGTTTAGCAGATAGAGGAGGGGGGACACTTACCTCTAACAAAAATTTGCACTTTAAAACCAAATATTTCGGAAACGGATCCCTAAATCGAAAAATGATCTTATCAACTTCACAATACACACAATGGGTTATCAGAGAAAAAAAAATTACTCCCACTTGACATGTATGGTTGTTCTAGTGCTTATAGTCTCTGAGTGAAACCGCAGACAGACGGACAGACAGACATGGCGAAACTATAAGGGTTCCTTATTTACTACGGAACCCTAAAAACGTTCTTTCTTGAAGGTGTCCGAAGTTCAGTTGATATCACTACATTTTGAGAGGTTCATGCCAGTCAAAGAGTCTGAAGAGAGAGGGAGAGAGAGAGTTAGCGTCTATGCTTTTATCTTGCTTCTAGAATCCGTCGCTTTAGAATCCAAGAAACCACTTTAGACCCTTTTTGAATCCTCGTGAATCCCGTCCGGGATAAAGACGAGACGTGATTCCGTGTTTACGAGAACGAATTACATCCGGGTGCGTCTGCCTATTCAAGTCGAAAATACCAACAATCGCACGAGGTCGATAGTCCATACAATTATTTTGTATGAGCACTCAAATAATATAAACATCGACTCCGATAGATGAGTTGGCAGCTTCATGGAGAATTTCGCCTGTTTTATTTCATTTGTGAAATAGTATGGAACAAATCGTTGTTTCTATTTATTTGAACGTACGTTTTCCAGGAAGCATGTTGTGGCTTTGATAAAATAGTTTAGGCAAATAAGTTTCCTGTACGTTTTCCTACTCAAGTCTTCCGGTGTTAACTTCTAATTTACTTAGCTATTCTAGATGTAAAGAAGTTATATATTAATTATTAATATGTAGAGCATTTATATTTTAATTATTAATGGGAACATTTTCGATGAGTTTAAGATAGCTCGCTTGAGCAGCAAAATCATCCTTCACCAGAGTTAGTATAAGCTCATTTTTAACCGACTTCAAAAAAGGAGGAGGTTCTCAATTCGTCTGTATGTTTTTTTGTATGTATACGCTATTACTCAGTCAATTATGGATCGATTTTAGTGATTTTTTTTGTTCGATAGGTAATGCTCCAGACGGGGTCCCATAAAATTTTTGTCGCAATGTATCACGCACTTTTTGAAAAATAAACAAAAACCCTAAAAAATTGTAAGAGTATGCCGTTCAGTTTAAACTTATTTGCATTTTTTTCTTATGCGAATCAAGACGATGATGATGAGAACTTTACTCCTCTGTTTTGACTGAACTTCAAAGGTGTTTTAGTGTTTGCAAGTGCAAGTGCTTTTAGAAAAAATCAACAAAAACAAAAGAAAATGTATATGTATGCCGTTTGGTTTAATTTTAATTCTGTTTAATTCTTTCGCGAATCAAGACAAGTTGATGACGACGTTGTTCCTCTTATTTGCTTGAACTACCACACCCCACTAAAACCTAATTTTAAGTTCCAGTTTGTACATTTACGTATAGGGTTGAAATTGGTTATACTTTTTTGTTAAAAATAATCATGGTATAAATATATATATAATACAGGTACATACTATAGTCCACAACTAAAATATAATTTCGTAGATACTTAAATAACTTTAATATTTTTGCTTGCTTGACAAAATAATTTAAAAATACCTGGGCGATATTCCTGGTAGTGAGACTCAGCTAAAAATAATTAGCGGGCGGGTTTTCAAAGTAACATTTATATAAAATCTTCTCTCATTTGATAGCGTTTAAGTAGATTGTAAAATAAGGCTTGTGTAAAAAAATAATTAATTCATGATCAACTTTTATCATTCATGCCATTAATACTTGCCTCCGTATTAACGCCATCTATAACTTTTAAATTTTTAAATGTCTTTTGATAACCCCTTATCTAGCTGTATAGACTAACTGAATCTGACTGCTCTGGCTAATATATGGCTCTGGTAGTACAGAGAGGGTCGTGCTCCTGTAGTGGAGACTTAAAAAGACCTGATGATGATGTTGATGATGAGCTGTATAGATTTGACTTGCATATGTATTAGTACAGACAAACAAGTTTAATAAATCTTCTATAAGATGGTTGCAGATTTATATTCATGGCATTCTTAATTTCAAAAGTTTCTTACGAATCAGGACGTCCCCGAGCCTATAAATTTATATTAACTGCCCTGCATCTCCTACCAACATGCAGTAGGTAGGTAACCGACATGCAGTGTCATTGATTAAGCCGCTTGGCTGGTTCCTGAATCTAGGACGGAACAATAAACATACACATAGTAGAACATCATGCTCTCTCATTCTCATCTGCAGGCCTATTTGCTAACTTATGTTAATTAGGTACATTGTACAACATTTTGATGGTGTCTTTTTAATATCCATTACGGTTTATTATATCTATACTTGATTATTTATTTGATTAAAGAATTGATTATTTATTTGTTTGCTTTTAATGGTCTCCGAAACGACTTGGCCGGGTTCCAAATTCTTTCACTTAAAGAAAGCTAATTTATCCTATAATTTACGCGGACAAAGTCCCGGTAAAATTCCTTAAATAAAAATAGTCAATCATACGAAAGCCATAATGGATGTTGAAGTGACTATCAAAACGTTGTACATCGTGTTGTCGTCGTAACAAAAATTGGCACAACACTACATTCCCAACTTTGAGAAAAAATAGTTATAAGAAACTCAATCATTTTTAAAGACATATCTATAGACATGCCGCATAGGTTTGATAAAAATAAAATCGGTACATGTTACCTCCTCCCCTTTTGCCTATATTTTTTTTCAGACTATAGACATGACGAATGTATAACGTTCCGTTTTTTGCAATTCGGCTACGGAACTCTAAAAAAACATAGCTTAACTACATACATCTAATGATGACAGCGGGGACCAACGGCTTACAAATGCAATAATAATAAACAATATCTGAATGACAGCCGGGACCAACGGCTTACAAATGCAATAATAATAAACAATATCTGAAATATAGGGAGATTTTTAAAAATGTAATTAGAACCATAGCTTGATGTCAACATACATTTTACGAAGGTGAACAATATTTTCTGTACGGAGACATGTTGTGAATGTGAATGAGACATCCTACCTCAACCGTAGGTTTGATTGATAGTAATGAGTAAGATCAAGTGTTTGCCAATTCATTGGATGCAGCGCGACATTTAAATTGTCTTGATTCACGCGTGACGCATTGTTATTTCTGAAATGTTTGAAACTTTAAATAGATTAGCTGTTCTCCATGATTGCTCAACATTGCTCAAGAAATAAACTTTAAGTAAAATGAGTTCTTCCGATTTTCTCTAACTTGATAGTATTATCAAAATAAAGATACGCATTTTTATTTTAATCCGTACGTCCAATGGTGCACAAATCAATATAAAAATATCATCATCATCATCATCATCAGGTCTTTGTTAGTCTCCACTGCAGGAGCACGACCCTCTCTGTACTACCAGAGCCATATAAGCCTGAGTAGTCTGAGGATTTGGCCTACACTCTCCACACTCTCTCTCATAAAAATATCAAAGAGTACCAATTATATTCATCATCGAAAAATCGCCGACGAAGAAAATGTTTCTTTATTTAATCACTTTGTTTCCACGTCATGCATGACCACTTTCATCTCCAGGCTCCATGGCTAGCCTGCGACATGAAAAATGAACAAAAAGCTAGTAATTTTTAGTGCCTGTTTATTATCTAAAGTTATAGAGGAGTTCGAGGGCTGAGTATTGCTTGGATTTGTGAACAAAAGTGGCATAAAGTATCTCAGCAAACTCCTCTGTTGATCGGTAAGTCCGTTAAGCCGGAGTCTGCCATCATTAGATGAGAGCGTTAACTATGTCAAATTGTTTAATGTAGTTTGAAATATGGACACCACATGTGAAAACCATAATTATAATTGAAAAATCGGCCAAGTGCGAGTTGGACTCGCGCACGAAGGTTCCGTACCGTTATCTAAACAACACTAGACTATCGAGCGAAAACGGCAAAAAATCATGTTTTTTTTACCATCACCCTTAAATTATTTATTTTTAAGTGAACATACAACTCAATATTCTTTGAATATTTCAAGCGTCTACTTGTTGCCGTAATTAATATCTCATTAATATTAATTTTAATACTTATTTTATTCTGTTTTAGTGTTTGTTGTTATAGTGGCAGCAGAAATACTTCATCTGAGAAAATTTCAACTGTTTAGCTATCACGGTGTCCGTCTGTCACCAGGCTGTATCTCACGTCCTGGGGACAGAAGGACACCAAAGTCTCGTGTATCCCGTTTTTTACCGTTTAGGTAAGACACCCTAAAAATAAAGCCTCCTTCTCATCCGAGCTTTTTCCTAGTTGCGTTTGCAGCTGGGACGCGTGGAGCCCGGGCTTCGCTATTATGACAGTATTTTTGTTGCCATAATAATAAAACGAAGCAAACATTGCATAAGTATTCCATTGAAAGATCCTCTTCATGTGGGCTCTACTTACGATGCTTAGCGTACGAGCAATGAGCATATGCGTATCGTATTCGATACCGGAAGATGAAACGTAAACATTGCAACCTCGCATCGAGTTGCATCGCGTATAATTTTTTGCACAACAATGATGCACCTGCTGCTTTCGATGAGCCATGAGAACAGAGGAGAGACACTGCTATTCGAACGTTTCTTAGTTTTGCTTACGATGTCAATGGGCAACGATGTCGGTCTTAGTGAAATAGATTAAGGAAGGGAATATTTGTAGTTGAAGTTACTTTAAAAATTTTGATTTCGTGTCATTACTTTTGCAGACTGCTAAAATTTTGAAGTATTTTGCTGATAGTCAAATAATTTTAAGCATAGAGATGCTTTTGCCAAATTTTCGCCTGCCATATCAGAGTAATCAGGTACCTACTAAATTATGTAATAAAATAAGAAATTAATTTGGATACAGTTGAAAATGGATGCATTAGTAGTATGTAGCATAATACCTACGTGCGAGTAAAAACCAAAACAAATTTTATAGAAGTGCATCAGTGTGATATTACTGATATTTCAATCTGATAATAAAGTCTGATGGTGTTCATACAAGCTTCCTTGCTAATCAAGATGAAATGTTCATATTTGATTTATCAGATATTGACAAGCAATTGACAGTATGGAATTGTTAATAATAAAAGCTTATCACAAAAAAGGATTTTTAAATAACTTATTTCCAGTTTAAAGGATGAAGCTGAGTTGACTTTCTGCCGACTGGGTACTCTGCTTTTATGTCATCTAACTGAAATTGTCTTTAAGCAAAAAGGTGATACCTATACCTACCTAATTTCTGAAACCTGACTGTAGGTTTTTAACTGTAACTAATAGTATATTAATTGTTACAGCCCGCCAAAATGAACCGGGGTGCTCGCGTGGAGGTGACGCCTCCGGAGTGTGCGCTGGCCGCCGAGATGTTCGACCACTTCTGCGCGGCCGGCACCATGAAGCAGATTTTGGCGCTCCATCGGGAGATCTGCAACACCCTCACCCTCAAACCGAACAGGCTACCGGACTTCTACCCTAAGCTGAAGGTGAGTGCTTTTTGCCTGAAAATAGGAGCGACTACCAGATGTTCGACCACTTCTGCGCGGCCGGCACCATGAAGCAGATTCTGGCGCTTCATCAGGAGATCTGCAACACCCTCACTCTCAAACCGAACAGGCTACCGGACTTCTACCCTAAGCGAAAGGTGAGTGCTTTGCCTGAAGATAGCAGCGACTACGACACAGAGGTTGTCGAGCCGATTGCTACTAGTGTTGCGGGGTCCAACTGGATCAAAATCGGGGCAGAAAATAAAATCGGAAATGAGGGTTGTAGATTGGGACAAAAAGAAAATGATTTTTTATTGCATTTCGCAATTAAATCTAATAAATTATAATGAAATCGTATAAATGTTTGTATATCATGGTTCAGGTACCACACGAGTTGTCTATTCTCTATATACTAATATTAATTATAAAAAGGAAAAACTTGATCGAATAGGCTCCAAAACTACTCGACCGATTTTGAAAATTCTTTCAGCTATAGAAAATACCTCACGAGTAATCAACTCGGTTCTTCAACCGTTAAACATTCGTAAAAACCATGTAATACCGAAATGGTTAATTTAATTAGTTATATAACTGAATATAACAATTAAACTTCGATTGTGTCTTGAGCGTCCAGCAGTACGTTAAATGCCTGTGCCTTACCACCTGCACTAGGGAAAATAAATGATAGCTGAAGCCCAGAAATAGCCAAGTATTAAATGAATATTATTTAATGGGTCTTGGGTGTTTATCTGTAAAATATAGTATCGTTGAGTTAGTATCCCATAACACAAGTCTCGAACTTACTTTGGGGCTAGCTCAATCTGTGTGATTTGTCCGTATATATTTATTTATTTATTTAATGGGAATCATTGACACGATGAGAAGTCAAATAAATGCGTTAAATATTGACTAGGGTATAATTTAAGTTATTTTTAACAAAAAACAAATACCGACTTCAACCCTATCATATTTTTTTAGTAAGCATAAAAAATAGGTACCGGCCAAGTGCGTGTCAGGCCACGCGCAGTGTAGGGTTCCGTAGTTGCGAATTACAACTTTGAGTTCTTACTGTTTACACGCGCACCTCAAAGTTTAACGACCAAAAACATCTAACAATGAAAATTTACATTTTATAAGTTGGTTGCCTATAACTTTTTAGTTTGCACTTAGTACTCAGCTCTGATAGTTTCCCTTTCAATTTCAGTATATATACTACTGCTGTAATTTTTTTCACGTATCCATATATAGGTAGCTTATCTCTAACAAAAATTTGAACTTTAAAACCAAATATTTCGGAAACGGATCCCTAAATCGAAAATGGTGCTCTCAACCTCACAATATTTTTCAAAGACCTTTTTAACAATACCCCACACGATGGGTAAGTAGAGAAAAAAAATACTCCCCCTCTTTACTTAGTTGGGAGCTACCCTAAAAAAATTTTTTTTTCAACCTTTTTTTCCACCACTTTTTTGCCATGATTAATATATATATAACCCATACCAAATTACAGCTTTCTAGTACTTATAGTCTCTGAGTAAAACCGTGGACGGACAGACAGACAGACAGACAGACAGACGGACGGACAGACATACATGGCGAAACTATAAGGGTTCCTAGTTTACTACGGAACCCTAAAAATGGAAATAAGTGTAATCCGAACGGCATAACGGTAATTTTTTTTTAGTTTTTATGTATTTTTTTAAAAAGCGCTCGACTCATTTCGATAAAAATTTGATGGGACCATGTGTAAAGTATTACCTATCGAATAAAAAAAGGATTTCTTAAATCGGTCCAGGCGTCTTTGAGAAGTCGGGGAACATATATATATAAAAAAAAAAGAAAATTACGATCAATTGTAAACCTCCTCCTTTTTTGAAGTCGGTTAAAAATCATAAATCTTACACTAATATAATTTTTACATTTATCGTCTCGTCTGGCTCAACCACCCTGTTATTGATGTTTGCCATGGTTACCGTAACCGTAGAGACAGAAGGGTGTGCGTGGGCAAACGAAATCGAGCCACGGCAAAATAAGCTGAATTGCCACGTTTTAAGATTCAATTTAACCTTACTATTTCTTGTTATAAACTGGTTTACAATTGTATCGAGATGAAAATAAAATGTTTGTTGCTAACTGATCAAAATGATGTCCGCGCATCTGTCTGGACCATATTGATTTGTTAAACGCGTACCTAATTTTTAAATGGGAAGGGTAGGTAGTCTCGCATCATTAGGGTGGCGAGTTTGTATTATTATTGCTTGAATTTTATATGAATATAATTTATTTGTATTCAATAATATCTGGTTAAATAAAGTCCGCTTTTGTTGTTTGGGGAGCTTTTTTTTTTTAGATACAATTATTTTTAACTTCTCGTCGCAGATATGGTGTGCTGGCTGGGTCCCTTAGTTGCATTCTTCTTATATGTACTAGACCACTCTTGTTCCTTTTCTAGGCAAAATTTAAACGGTATAAATAGATGGATCTAGGTCTAAGACGGCATAATGTTAAAATTTTATGAACCTGGTTGATGGTGTTCCTTATGTAATAGCCATGCTGAGATGTAAGCCAATCTTATGCATTACATTTGGACTCCCGTAAATATATGATGCCCAGGCAATGTATCACTGTACCACTTCTGGTTTACCGGATAACTCCAGTGGGTTGGTGGTTTGCCTCTAGGTGTTACTCCTGCCACGCGACTCATCAGCTTTACTAGATTATTGGGTTCGCGTTGTGCCACGTGATCGAAGAATAACAATGCTCTTTGAAGGCAATATTACTGAAAGACGGCTCAGGATCTTGAGCTGTTGCAGAATTGACACATACAGTGGCATTCTCGGGCTCATCTCTTTGTCTTCACGACGATGTAGTTTGGATAGATTACTGAAATTAGACCTTGATAGCGGTTGCAACCAAGATGGTGCAAACTGTTATAGGATATATGCGACCACAGATCTGTATATGAGACCTTCAACGATCAGTAGTGTTTTATAAAGTGAGGCTACCTTTCGGGCGTGGCCGGTGCAGTGCATCTAACGCGTGCAGTTTGCGCAAGGCCAATATTGGTCTTGCGCAAACTGTCAATCGTGTCTGCGCAAATTCACTGGTATCCACGCAACGCCCTCTTGGGCCCCCGTATCCCCCTCTTACCACTACAGTGAAGATGATGTATATAAAGCAGCCCGGGAATAGCTGAAATCCGGGCGTTGGTACATAATAGGTCATAAATCAATACAAATGCCGCGGTGCAAGACAGCTAGGGATGTTTCCCTCCCGTAGGGGAAAGGGGTCCGCCCTATATTTATACATAACGTCTGCCCCCTTTTCCCTCTTTTTGTGAAGAATCGATTTACGATTAGTGAATACCTGCATAAAGTTATGATTATAACTTTCATCTTGATTTTTATATAGGCATCACAGTTATCAAATTGGAGTTCCCATGCGTTTCTTAACTTGCGGCTGACCATCTTTATGTCAGCCACGTGTTCGTATGTATGTATAGAAAAGCAAACAAAGATATAATACCGTGTTACAAGAACACAAGTATAGCTTAAGTATTTAGAAAGTCGTTTTCATGCTTTTGGCTCGATGCCAAGTGATGGAAGCTCAAGTTAAAGGGATAATAGATGCGACACTGCATACAAAGAGTAGCCCACCTTTGTACACATATAATTCTAAAGACCTTTAACAGTATGAAACTCAATAAGTACTAAATAGTTCAAGTTTCAAATTTTTCACGCGGTGTCAAGTGTCAAGTGCTGGAAACGGGACACTTTACATATGTGGCAGAATTAATAATATGCTTTGTTAGACTGTATACTGACTTAACGTATAAACGGTTTAGGTCGTTTAAATCAACGCCTTTGAATCAGTATTATATATAAAAAGATAAATAAATATATACGGACAAATCACATAGATTGAGCTTGCCTCATAGTAAGTTCGAAACTTGTGTTATCGGATACTAACTCAACGATACTATATTTTATAACAGATACATATATAGATAAACATCCAAGACCCAGGTCAATCTGAAAAAGATCGTTTTCCATCTTGACGTGCGTGACCGGGGATCGAACCCGGGACCTCCGTATCGCAGGCTGGCGTGGTAACCACTGCGCCAAGGATCTCGTCTATTCGAGTCATGATAGTGTAAACACAAGACAGTAAACTTTTGTTTGTAATGCGTTATCGTTCTGTACTCTCTTAAAGTTGTAGAAAAAAATGTCAACGGAAAAATGATCATAGATTGCTTTTTTCCCAGGAAGTCTCTACTTTCTTAGCTGTCAACGCATATTGATGAGATATAAAATTATTTTTATCCGTCTCTGTTTCCGGCAAACCTGGGAAAAATTTAATGAGGGTTATCAAAATTGACTTTTCTCCCAGGTGGCGGCACTGTTAAGAGGGCGAGCTGTCAAAATCTACGAATCAAAAAATTTATGAACATGGTTGGTGGATTTTGACAGCAGCTGTCAGAAATACCTCTCGCTCGACACAGTGTCGCCACCTAGATTTCTGAAATTCCTCATTTTCGCATATAATGAATGCATTAGTTATCGTTCTGGACTGTTTTTATTTCGAGCAAGAAATCTGGTTACGGTTGAAATCTGATAGATTGTCCCTCTCGGAAATAGAGTCTGATTTATTTTCGGGACTGACAACACCTCTCGGTAAGTAAAAGGCGAGATATTATTAAAATAAAGAACTCAACTTCTTGCCGTCTCGATGTTCTTTCCATTTCACATCACAATTGCATCGTCCATTATCTGGCATTTTAATAGAGGATATAAAAAAAATTGTCCAAGTGCAAGTTCCGTGTCATCTATAGAACCTTTCCGTAAAATATCGGTAAAAACTATAAAATCTTTCGGTAAAAAGGGGAAAAAGCCATGTGTATTAGCCCCCCTTAAAATATTTATTTTATTTTGATTTAATTATTTAATGTTAAAGTGAATATACGACTAATTATTCTGTGAATATTAAGAACAGCAACAGGTAGACTCGAGTTCACCTGTTGCTGTTATTATATGTTTGTTGTATGGGAGTCCCCTTATAATATTTATGTTATTCTGTGTTTAGTATTTCTTGTTATAGCGACAATAAAAATACATCATTTGTGAAAATTTCAACTGTCTAGCTATCGCGGTTATATGAGATGCAGCCTGGTGACAGACGTACTGAATCGGCGACCTTTGGGTATGGAACCTCTAAAAAGAGATCAATGCCAAACATTGATTTTGTTATATATGCAACTAAGTACTTTTATTCATTCTATTAAGAAACTTTGTATGGGCAGTGTCTTTTCCATTTTCAATTCACTTATCTATTTCCTATAGGGTATAGTTGTTTCTCTAAATGGAAGTAAACTAAATATAACGAATATTTGGTTACCCTTTGGACAAAAGCAAATATATGTAGCATTCATTGCTATTTATGTAAAGTCTAAGTTACTCTTTTGACAAAAGCAATAATGTAAAGCATTAATCGCCATGCTGCTAAAGTGCAAGTCCTTTTCTATTGTAACATAATGAGAATATTTCATTTTATAGTTTTCGTAATTATAAAGCAACCAAATCTAATGCATCCTAGGAAGAATGTTTGATAAATAAGTATGTATTTTCATATTGGTTTTATTTGAAATTCTTAATATACTTTAATATGCATAATGTTTTAGTATGCATGGATAGCCTATGCAATCTTATTTCTCGATCTGCCATGTTAATTGCCTGTCAATCGAAACTTTTTAACTACTTACTCTAAGAAGCAAACAAATGGCGTTCAGACTGCCATATGGATGAGACGATTTCATCGATTGCTTTTTTATTACTCATATGCATAATGTATGCTTGCATCGAGTCCAGTGTCTTCTTCTCCATATACCGTCAGCCGTGTTTCCCTGTCATGTTTGGGTTTCTATATTCTTTTCATACTAGTAATTGGTCTTTACTGTTTTAAGCAGTGGTCAGATTTTATGTGATTTCATTGTGTTTTCTTTCTTTTTTCTTTTTCATGTTTAGAAATGGATGGCATTCTTTATCAAGTGTAAAAAATAAAATAATCCTGCCTAAAGATATCTGACATAACTATCTTATGATAACAGCCAGGATCAACGACTTGGTGTGCCTTCCGAAGCTAAAAGGAGCTCAAGATTTATTTTTATCGCATTTTATTTACCGATCCAAGTATGGATACCACTCCTTTGTGTTGCCTTTTGTGATGATTCAACTTTGAGAAGAACTTGGTGATTTAAGGAGTATCTAAACATATTATACCCTCGATCATTTAAGACTCTTAAGTATCATACATGTCTGAAAACAAAGAAAGCTTATTTCGGGCTTGGTGCACGCATACCTATGCATTTGTTATGTAGTAAAGAAGCATCACCGTGTGTAATAATTAGCCTGTTGCTAGCATATAGTGCGCAGGTGCTAGGATCGACTTTGTTGACTTATATACTTGCTTACCTGCACACCAATAAAACAGTGGGAAGGGTAAATACCCCGTGACGCTTGCGCGTCAGCCTTACCTAAATTATTGATTTCAGTACTGGAAATCTAGGCTCCATTACGGCTTGTACCGATCATTTTCAACTCGCCTTTAGTCGGGACAACGCGTCTCCTAAGTTTGCTCCCTTGGATATATAAAAAAAAATAAAAATTTCTATTTAATCTAGTTGCATTCCAAAGAAGTTTGTTATCGAGTTCGCTAAAGATGTTGGTGCCAGAAGGACAAGGTAAATATTAAAACCTTTTTGACTATTTTCGTTCTTACGACCTCTCCCCTCCTCGATCATATTACATAAATTTGTAATAAATCGGAAGTAGTAATAACACAAAAGTTATTTATTATAGAAACTTGAAATCACGTATATTTTGGAAAAGTTTGAAGAATTTGTGAAATATGGATGTATGGATATGATATGGATCCCGCTTCTTTGTTACTTGCCAAAAATAGAAAAAATTGAAATAACTATGTATCGAAATAATAAATATAACTGTTTTAAACTATTTTAGTAAAATCTTTGCTGAAATTGTTTAAATTTGAGCATGATCGACGAACAGTTTACTTATGAAAGGTCCTGCAGCTCGGTTATCCACGGGCTCGAGGGGAGCAACATGAACATTTATTTTACAAAGTGCTCTCAGGTGTTTTACCATGCGCGTCCCGTGCTCTGAGTGTGCCATAGTCTAGAATGACCTGCTGGGTCTCGACCAGCTGGGATACCGAGGCAATACCTGCGATTTTTTTTTGTCAAATTCATCACTATCGTAAACTGCCACATCGTATATCACCCCAAGCGACCCTTGAAAGGAACAGAACTCACCATAAGCGAGTCCCTCTTGACCTAAAACGCCCACTTCCCAAAACGCCCACTTCCCAAAACGCCCACTTCTCAAAACGCCCACTTCCCAAAACGCCCACTTCCCCTCACAAGATGGAGGTACCACGCCTTACTTGCGGCTCGCTGCCGGTTTGGAGGAAGAAGCTGCTGGTCATCAGGGAGCATCATAATAGGATTGCTGCTTGACGGATTGAGCAGATTGGAGAGCGTCGCTGTCGTGCACGGTCTTGTTGAAGCAAAAGCTGAAGCTGTCCATAGTTCATAGTTTATTATGAAAAACCAATTCACATTGTGTTTGAATTTGTTACATCCTATACTTCATGTAATACCGAAAAGTTTTTACACCATGTTAAAGTATAAGAGACGTGCTGTCCCGACTCCTCATAAACCAGGATGAGTGAGAAAAGGAATTACAAGGAGTATAGACACTATGATATATTTGAGTGTGATGTATAAATTAAATAAAATAAAAATAATAAAATTTGGGTCCGAATAAAAATAATAAAATTTGAATAAATAGCTGAAATTAACTATTTTGAAGTTTTATTTCCGACTTGTCTCTGTCCTTTAATGAAATCATGTGACGGGGTGACAAGTGTCGCACGCCACCAAGGGTGGATACCTGGGTAAGTCGGTCACCTATTTATACGAAAAGAAGCGTGTAAGAGCAGTGTCTGGAAGAGGTTGAAGGTCAACAGGGCTAAAGAATAAGCAAGGTGAAGAAAAGATAAACGAGTATGACGGAAGCAGTAAGGAATTGATGAGATACTTACTTGTAGTGTGTGAAAGATAGTGAGTCTGAGAGATGAGTGGTTAGTAAGTGATGACTCATCACTGACTGATGAGATTCAGTAAGTTAAATTAGAGGTTGTGAGAGTTAGAGATGAGAACGAATGAGTATTAAGAGACAATGAGTGGAAGATAGTGGGTGAGAATTTATAGTTAGTGAATGAGTGGAGGCAAGTGAAAGATAGAGATAAAAAGAGATGGGATCAGATAATAGATATGATTTCAAATATACCTGGGTAGTCAATCAGCTCTTTATAAGAAAAAAAAAGCGTTTAAGAGTAGTATCAATCAGGAAGCAGTTAGTGAGCAACACAGCAGTTTTTCTGCGATTACGGTACACACACATACATATATCATCAGGTCTTTTTCTTTTCTGTGGTGGACAAGGCCTTAGGCTTTGATTGAGCGCCATATTTGGCGTATTGCTTGAGAGTATAGGTAGAAAAAGAATACAAAATAGTAATGTGTTTCGAAATTCTGATGTTCTATTCCAGACATTTATTTATTCAGCGTCTTGAAAATAAGCCCTCGGTTCTAATAATTTTTACACAGAAAATTTCTTCTTCTGTCAAAGTCAAAGTCAATCATTTTATTCATCATAAGATATTTCAATATCATTTAGTGAACGTCAATTTTTTTCATAATTACAATTAGTTTACAAAAATATATTATTGTTGGCGTCAGTAATTTACTTACGGCTAAGTTAACACCGCTTCCAAGGCGGAGTGCAGAAGAAGCGGCAACAAACTGCACAGCGCATTTTCTCCAAATGACGTCAACTTACAATCTACGACATACCTATTTAAAATCACTTAAGTGGACTAGAGCTTATATTGTCATGTCATGAATTAAGATCTGCTTTATATAATGGCTTCCACCGAGGTTTCGGTGATTCTGCCAATGTCTAGTTTTATGAGATACAAAGTATCGGTATTGTACGGTATAGTTTTAACAGGTAGCAATCAAAGATGGCATAGGTCCTTTGATTGCCTCATGGGAGCTTCTGGTGACAATTAACAATTTACACTATTCACAATTAAGCTATTTCACAAATTGTTTATGAGCATGAGCACTTACAACAACCAAACTACACCAATTTCGTATTATCAATTTTTAAAATCATCCGAGGCAAACTCCAACTGCTCCCCATGACTTCCCACCAAAAATCTCCAGAAAATTTGTAAACATCGCTTTCAAAATTAAAATCAGAAGTAGACGACTGTTATGCCAAGTCATTTGTATTAGTGTTGCAAGTGGTTGCAACTCTGCAGATTACTGGGTTCAGCTTTCATTAGCCAGACTTTACTTTCTGGATGGAATATTCTCATTATCTGTGGAATCTGTAGATACTACAACCAAACTACACCAATTTCGTATTATCAATTTTTAAAATCATCCGAGGCAAACTCCAACTGCTCCCCATGACTTCCCACCAAAAATCTCCAGAAAATTTGTAAACATCGCTTTCAAAATTAAAATCAGAAGTAGACGACTGTTATGCCAAGTCATTTGTATTAGTGTTGCAAGTGGTTGCAACTCTGCAGATTACTGGGTTCAGCTTTCATTAGCCAGACTTTACTTTCTGGATGGAATATTCTCATTATCTGTGGAATCTGTAGATACTACAGCCGAAAAACTAGCAATTGAAATAAGAGCATAGAGTACGCGGTGGGCTATACAAATTCAAACTCAATTGACTTTAATTTAATACAATAAGTATTATCAAGGTTGTATCATTATAATTTAAAATATTTTAAACAAAAAACAATGACCGACAACTTGTTTTAATAAGCATAAGACCAAAATAAGTGTAAACCAAACGGCATTACAGCATATTTTTTTTTGGTTTTGTGTATTTTTTTCAAAAAGCGCTCTACCCTTTTCAATATAATTTAATGGGATCTTCCATAAACCTATCAAACAAACAAAGAATTTCTTAAATCGGTCCAGGCGTCTTCGAGAAATCGGGGAACATACATTAAAAAAAAAAAAGATTACGACGAATTGAGAACCTCCTCCTTTTTGAAGTCGGTTAAAATCGTTTTATACAAACGAGAGTTTGCGCTCCAACTACACGCAGATGGCACTACGTGCTATATTGAATAAATAATTATTACAACTAACTAAATAGAAAGCATTTTCGATCATTGCACTTGTTCAGATTATATTTTTTCTTCCAACTACGCTGCAATTCTACCATAACTGCACTACATATCCAGCACAAAGCGGAACTTTGCTGCACTAGAAGTAAAAAAAAATTCTAAACAGTGCAGTAAAGGATTTCCATACATTTTTGCTGCTCTAGTGCAGCAAAAATGTATGGAAATCCTTTACTGCACTGTTTAGTTTTTTTAAATCGTGGACAATAGTTGTCACCTGTCATAAAGAAGGTTGGCCAACCTAACGGCCGTATGGAGTTAATAAATTGACGTGTGTATTGCCTTTTCTAAAAAAAATACTGGCCATAAAGAAAAAAAGCGGGAATGTGAACAACAAATTTTTTACTATTGTAATTTGTCTTCAGTTTTATTTTACAACTACTTTTATTGCAGTAGTTGAAAGAAAAGCAGATTATGCACCTCGCATTAAGTAAGTTAAATTGCACTTGTGCTTTTTAGAGCCCTCGCTAGCGCTCGGGCTCCAAATAAACACTCGTGCAGCAATAACTTACTTTCTGCTCAGTGCAACAATCTACTATTATTAAATAAATACGGACAAATCACATAGATTTTCCAAATAATTATAATAGTGGTCGTTTCGTATACGAAACGACCACACTCAAACACATTCTGATTAGACTCGAGACTAGAGATTAGTTCACTAGCAGCACCTACTGCCATCTAACGGTGACTTCTTGTCTAATAAAAAATTTTTATAGTCCATATTTTAATGATAATGCCAGAAAATTATTCTTTTCACATAAACTTAATTTATAGGTTTCATTCTAATGATGACACGGGAAAACTTTGCATTCGAAGCGAAATATGTTTTTATATACGCAGTTCAGCTAGAGTTCAACCTTTTGTTTTCTTTTTTATACGGAAAGTGCAACATATTTCGTAATACCCTACAAGTTTCAAAAGGTTGTTTGTTTACTGTATTATCTCGTCCAATATTATCTTTGAATTTTATCAGTAGGGAACAACACATAGCTTGCAACGGACTGACTTCAATTGAGTTTTCTACATATCCTTGCAGTAATCTTATCGTCAATTACGATTACTCTTATCTATCTAATTACATTGTTTTTATCAGCTTATTTTGCACAGCGATTGTTTGTTTTGCATAAGCAAGCCTATTTTTATACCAAGCCCTAATTCCTAACCTTCAGTTATTATTTTTACAATATAGGTACATTTGTTTTAGTTTTCGTTATTTCTGTTTTCATGTGTCTTATATAAGTAATAATTACTTTATATAAATATTCTTATATAAATACTAGCTGTTGCCCGCGACTTAGTTTGCGTGGGATATAGTTTTATCGCGCAATCTATTTTACTCCATATTAGTTGAAAAAATATTTTCAGCATCTGATGTAATAATTCAAAATTTCAATTTTTTAAAGTCTCATTTATTCTATCATAGCAAACTAACAGTACTTTGTGCTAGTAGGCATCCGCCGTTTTGAAACATCTCGAATAACTAAATCGTCCAAACATTTTAATTATTAACGTACTGGCTCTGAATTTTTCACGAGAATCGGATGCAAAATTCAATCGGAAGAGGAGAACAGCCGGGCAGCGGGACAAGTGTCGTACAAAATAATTCTGGCTCTAGCTGGTGAGACGGAGACGCTTCGGTCGCGCTTAGTGCTCGCTCAGTTAATCTATACTTTTCTATCAATATTATAACGCTAAAGAGTTTGTTTGTTTTAACGCGATAATCTCAGGAAATACACGACCGATTTAAAAAATTCTTTCACCATTGGATAGGTTATCCTTAAGTGACATAGGCTTTGTATGTACAACGGGCGAAGCTGGAGGGGACTGCTAGTTTAGTATACAGTAAGACTTGAGTTCTTAAATTGAGTTTTAAAGTTAGGTTAACAACTTTTTGATAAAGCTGTATTAAGTGCATGAACGCCGTGTGGTCCCCGGCAGAGTAGAATAGGACCACTCCCGTCTTCCCGTGGATGTCGTAGAAGGCGATTTAGGAAACACAGGCTAAACAAAGCTTATAAACATCAAACAGACCCCAACCCGTCTGGCCAGCGTGAAGAGTGTAGGCCAAATCCTCTGACTGCTCTGGCTCCAGTAGTACAGAGAGGGTTGTGCTCCAGCAGTGGAGACTAAAAAAAGACAAGATGATGATGATGAAGTGTATGAAAAAAAATTGCTAACAAGTCTTCTGTTTGAGTATCGTTACTATAGTGTGCTTCAACTTGACGTGCAAAATTGACATGATCAGGTATTATAAGGTCAGGGCTAAGAATAACTTATTAATTATTCGTAAGCCCAGAGCATCGATTTTCGATTCCATCAATAGACGTCGCTCATAGCGAATTAAAAAGGGCTATTTTTTGGTTACGTGCATGCACTTCTTGCCGCCAAAGCGAATTGTGTCCTTAAACAACCTAACTCTTCTAAAGATATTATCAAAAAGTCATATCAAATATATAACGCGTAAAGTGGTTTCTCATCACCGACGATGAGGCACATATGGAATTAGGGACATAAGTTGGTTTATCCTTAAAAAAACGAAATACTCATGCTAAGTAGCTGAGAAAGTCTTCTATATTTTCCCTTAGTGGGTATCAGACAGGAAGAGAGCTGAATAGTCTTTTATTAGATCACGCTATGTTCATTATTAAATTAGTAGCATCAAAATCTCATCTATCAGAATCACAGAGCAGGGAATATGGCTGTCGCTTGCACGCTACTAGAAACGCCTTTTCTTTCAACACATTTAAAACACAAGCGTGTCAGGGGGTTTAATTAATTGAGGTCTCGGGTTTCAAGAGAATTGTAGAAATGTAATAACCTTAAATTTTTACTACGGTATGTTATGGGTTACATGAGAATTTTCTTTTTTTAATCTATTAACTGTAATTATGATACCATATTTCCCGTTTTTTGAGCATAAATAGACGGACCGAGTATGTGAGTGTCGCCTACTAGCCGGGCGCGGCGCGGGCTGACACGCGGTATTATAATTATTTTTGCGAGTGACTTTCCGTGCTCTGTGATCTAAATTATCTCTAGCACATTCATACATATGTATTGTTAATACATTTCTTGCGTGCAACGGGCTTACGATTATCTAGTTTGTCGCATCTTTGGTTTTTGCCGTCTGCGAATGTTCATCACGAGCGAATGCAAATTTTTTATATGTAACCACAGACTTTCCTTTGTTTACATATTTTAAAATGGTAATATTGAGAGCACTTTCACTTTATTTTTTAATGCGAAATATTTGACTGTTGCTTGCGAACATAGATTTAAAAAAAAAATTCGTCTTGCGACTATGCTCTTGCACGACGAATTAATTTCAGGATACAATGTAGCGGAGCTCAGTCTAAGGAAATACACTGTAACATTTATAATTTGCTGTAGTTGTTTTTGCATGAATAATTACTTATTCAAATCCTTTTCATCTATACATATAATAAAACAGTAAAAATATTTTGTCTGTACTTTAAGTATTTCTGACTGAAATGGATAGAGCGACACTTATAGAATAACTAGCTGTTACCCGCGGCTTCGCCCGCGTAATTTATAGCCTATGTCCTTCTCGGTACCCTAACCCATGTGTATGCAAAATTTCATGATGATCGGTTCAGTAGATTTGGCGTGAAAGCATAACAAACAAACAAACAAATAAACAAACAAACAAACAAACTCACTTTCGCATTTATAATATTAGTTACTAATATTATAAATGTGAAAGTGAGTTTGTTAACTAATAGTTAGGATAGGATTAGGATAGAAAGCAAACATTTTTTTTTTGGAATTTCTTGTCTGTCTGTCTGTATGTATGATCACGTTTATATCCGGAAATATTGCATGGATTCGAATGAAACTTTTTTTGCTATATAGCTATTAAGCCTGAGCAACATATAGGGTAGAAATTATTTTGGAAAATCGAACACCTGATGCAGCATCATACATAATGGTCTAGCTGAATGATAAGAAATATAAAAGTGGAGTCTTAGCAAAAGTTGTTAAGCCTGATGAGCATTTTTGTTGAGGTATAAAAAATAAAATTTGGAACACCTCATTCAGAACGATATGGTCCAGGCCAACTATAAGAAATATATAAATTACGCCTTAGCAAGAGTTATTCAACCTGATGAGCATTTTTTGTTGAAGTATTTAAATTGAAGATTTGGTACACCTGACGCAGAACCATAATGGTCCAGGTACTATAGGAAATATAAAAATGACGCTGTGGCAAAAGATGTTCAACATAATTAGTATTTTTTGTTGAGGTATAAAAATCGAAGATTTAGAACATCTGATACAGAACCACGTCAAATTTTATATCGAAAATTTTACAGAGTCACTCTCCACTGGAATAGAGTGCGTAGAGTACGATTTGCTCATATTACTGGTGGCCGCCCAGCGGTCCCGGCTCACACTCAACCAGGATAAGCCCTTTTAGCAACGTAGCTTTTAGCCCATATAGCAAAACATGAGAGTTTGCAATCTCTCTAAGCCTTACACACACAGGTAACCACCCAAAGCCGAGTTCCGTCCCTCCCGAAGGCCCTCTGGAGATGTGCGATTTGTAGGTTGAGGCTTTCTACCCATACCTAGGTATGGGCAGAAAGCTGAACCTACAAATTTACCTTGACATGCGTTTACAAAAAATCGAGGATCATTATATATTAATTTTCTATGTACAAGTATTTTCTATCGACATTAATTCGTATTAAGGTATATTAATCCGCCGGCGTCATAAAGTTTACGCGAACGAAGTCGCGGGCATCAGCTAGATGACAAATTTTCCCGTGACTTTGTCACCCGCTCATAATTAGCTTTCTATAGGTGAGAGAATTTTGAAAATCGGTCTGGTTGTTTTGGAGCCTAGTCATTGCAAACAAGTAAACAACCAAATCTTTCCTATTTTTATTATTAATATTGATAAACAAATATGCGACTTTTAGTATATCAAGGAACAATGGATCTCCGCCAAATATCTATTTTTTTCAGTAAAATAGCTTTTATTTTCAGTAAATGATTTCCGAAAAGGTAAAAAAATGTCTTTTAAAGAATTTACCTAATAGCCAGTGTCACTCATAATGTAAGACTTTTAACGGTAATCTGTACATCTAATATGTTTGGGTCAGGTATCATGCATAGAAAATTTAAATATCAAAGTAATAGTTGGATTGATACTAACGAACCTTAATAAATTACGCAAAAAGCCACGTGCGAGTAGGATGCGCACGAAGGGGAACACGTAAGTCCATTATCTACATTAGACAATCGAGCAAAACAGGAAAAAAAACACCCCTTAAATATTTATTATATTAAATCTTTAGTATTTGTTGATATAGCGGCAACTGTATCACATCACTGAATAATTTATACTTTCATATGAATATGTGCCAATAAATGTTAAGCAAAGATGCGCAGAAAAACGCAACTGTAAACAATGTGCTTTTTCAACACATAATTTCTGTATATAATCAGCGCAGCGCAACGATATTCAAAACTCACGTTATGTCCACGATGGATGAAGAACTCCATTGAATTGTCAACGAAAACAAATAAATAAGAGCTTCGGCTAAGTCCCGTTTATATACATAATTATGCTAACAAGACAATATCTCACGAAAGTGGAGAAAAGTTGGTGGTCTTCATATCCTCGGAATTAATCATCATTATTACGGTCAATATGTACTAAACACCTTATCAGTAGACCACACCCTACAAATTCTAGGTTTTGATTCATTATCTATAGACCTTTCAATATCTTTGACATATAGATACAAGTAGGTATGAACCTGTACGTACATGTAAAAGTTCTATGTAACAACAAAGAAATTTTTCTTTTACTTTCAGGCAAAACTGGCGAGCTCGTGGAAAGCGCAGGCGCTGTTCAAAAAGTTCGATGCACGGGCCAATCACAAGGTTTACGCCAAGGGCCGGGCCTGCTCCTCCACGAGGGCCCTGATCATAGGCGCTGGACCGTGTGGATTGCGGGCTGCTATAGAATGCCAGTTGTTGGGTGCCAAAGTTGTAAGTACCCCAGGATCAGTCACTAGTTTAATGACAAGGGCTGGACATGCTACTAGGATGGCGCTGATCGCAGGCGATGGACCGTGTCAGTTGCATGCTGCTATGGAATGCTAGATGTTGGGCGACAAAGTTAAGTAACTGTGGCTCAATCACCAAATACCAAGGGCTGGACGTGCTACAAGGAGGGCGCTGATCTTAGGCGCTGTATCGTGTGAATTGCATGCTGTTACAGAATGCTAGTTGTTGGGCGAGAAAGTTGTAAGTAACTACGGATCAATTACCAGTTAAATGCCAAGGACTGGACATGCTACTAAGAGGGCGCTGATGATTGGCTCTCGACCGTGTGGATTGCATGCTTGTAGCCAGTCGCCAAAGTTGTATAAGTAAGAGTACCTCTCCCAGACGCCAGACCGAATGGGCTGCAATGCAGACTGCAATGAAATTCCAGCTGTCGGGTGCTAAAGTTGTAAGTAGCTATAACAATCAGTAGTGTAGAGCCATGGGGTTGCGCTACCACCTGGTCCTGATCACAGACGACAGACCAAACGGGTTGCAAGCTGCCATAGAATGCCAATTGTAGCGCGCTAAATTTGTAAGTAGCCGCTTTAGCTTTAAATAAGTAAGTACCTGGCTGACATTTCCTGTTCTTGGATAGGTGATGGCGTTGAAAATCGATTATGTGACCACAATAACATAATATAACTTACTGTTCTTCAGGTGGTGATCGAGAAACGCGATCGTATGTCCCGTAACAACGTGTTGCACTTATGGCCTTTCGTGATCCAAGACCTACGGGCTCTCGGCGCCAAGAAGTTCTTCGGGAAGTTCTGTGCTGGTTCCATAGATCATATAAGCATCAGGCAGCTACAGTGTATATTGCTTAAGGTAAGGCAGTGGCGAGATAGCGCGAAGAACCGAGTTCCGATAGGGCAGAACGGTTCTTGAACCACGTTGCGTCACCTACCGACCAGATGGTCGGACGACCTGACTTGGTTGCAGGAAGGCGCTGGATGCAGGCCGCTTCTGACCGGTCGTATTGGAAATTCTTGGGAAACGCCTATGTCCAGCAGTAGACTTCTTGCGGCTGAGATAAAGGCAGTAGTGTACCTACAGGAAATACAGGAAATAAATCAAATAATTGACATAGGTACGTCAAAACATGTCAGTATTTACCCGAAGTCATTAATATTTTATGGGACGCCAAGTGCATTGTAATGTTAGGTGCACCATTGGAACAGAAGGCTCCCATACTGCTATCTTTGCATTTTTAAATAACTCGAAAAATATGCAAACGCATTGAAAACAATGTTACAATGAAAACTCATTGTAACATTGCCAGCCGCTTAAACACGACAGATATGGTTTTTTCCAATAATCATAATTAGAAAAATTCAGGCTTCTAGTTTTATCCACAACGAAGTTATAGGGCGTCTAAACGGCTGAACGGCTTCGAGAAAAGGATGGTATGGTCGTGCCACTTTTTACTCGACTTGTGGAGACACTGCTGTGCCTCCAGCTTATTTAAAAATTTTGAATACTGGCTTTGCGTATGCCGGAAATAAAAAAAAAGCATTAGTTTTCATTCATTTTCAAATATGGATAGCTGTGGTTATGCGCCAAACATTCTACAAAAAATTAAAATAACCTTAAGATTTGGTTATCGTACTTATCGTACTATCAAACGATTTACAAAGCTTGACTCGTACAGGTAGGATACCTGCGATCATCCAAGCAATGAAGGCGCGAACCCAACGAAATCCTGTTTGTTAAAAAAAAAATCATATGTCTTCAGATGGGCCTAAGCAGAACTACGGTCAAAAGAGTGATAAATGAAGACCTGGGCCTACGAGCTTATCATAAGAACGGAAATTTTTTGAAAGAGCGTTTTAAAAAAATTGACTGGACAGATCCCGGGCTTTGTTACAGCGGTTCGCGGAAAAAAAATAGATGAAATTGAACATTCCGATGAAAAAAAAAATTACATCTAAGAAAGTTATAAGAAACAAAATGATATGGTGTATGCCCACAGGAGTGAAGAAGCCAGCATGCATATTCCGAGGGTTCAACGAGGACATTATACTTCGTCTTTCATGGTTTTCCTTGGAGTCTCGTATTCAGGCTAAAGTGAGGTGTTTTTCTGTGAAAAAGGTGTAAAAATCAGTATCGTGATGTACCAAAATATCGTCCTAACAAACACAATGGTAGCTCTTTCTCAAACAATGTTCGAAAACAGATATTGGATATTTCAACAGGACTCTGCACCAGCTCATTCCTTTGCATAGGCTTGCTGTGATGCTTCATTACATGCTTGCTTGTTCTGTCGATGGCAAGCTTGCTTTCAGGCTTGCTCGTATGCTTTATTTGAAGCTTACCTAAGGACTTGCTGTTATGTTTCCTCTGGTTCTTTTCTATCCTAAGAGCGAACATTTTAGATATCACTTATTCTTGCTTTAATGCTTGATTATGCCTAATCTTGCTCTTGATCTCCTGCTGGCTCATATGTTTGCCCGTATTGCTCTTCTGCTTTCTCTTATTCCTACTTTCATGTCTTGAACTTATGTTTGCTTTTATGTTGGCTTTTAGGTTTATTTTTATGCTTGATCTTATACTTGCTGTTATGTTTTCTCTTATTCTTACTTGTATTTTTGCTGTTAAGCTTACTCTTATGCTTGCTATTATGCTCTTATGCTTGCGCTCATGTTTGCTCGCATTCTTGTTCTCGATTTTATCATGTGTTTCACGCATGCCGGTACTCATTTTCTTACTCATGATTGCTTCCTTGCTTGCTCGTATGCATGTTATCATGATTACTTCCATGCTTCCTCTCATTATTACCGCATACTTGCTATCGTATTTGCTTGCTTCTCTCTTGTACGTTTAGAGGTATTCTTTTTTGTTGCGAGTCTCCCGGCTTCTAATAAAAGAAGTTTCTAGATTGTTCCAGACTAAATGCGGGACAGAAAATGTGTGAGAGAAGGCGATAGGGAATTAGTGATTTTGTTAGGATTCGGGCATAATGAAATTATTTAATTTAGAATATATTTTTTCTTCCAACTACGCTGCAATTTTATCATAACTGCACTAAATATCCAGCACAAAGCGGAACTTTGCTGCACTAGAAGTAAAAAAAAAACTAAACAGTGCAGTAAAGGATTTCCATACATTTTTGCTGCACTAGAGCAGCAAAAATGTATGGAAATCCTTTACTGAACTGTTTAGTTTTTTTAAATCGTGGACAATAGTTGTCACCTGTCATAAAGAAAGTTGGCCAACCTAACGGCCGTATGGAGTTAACAAAGGGACGTGTGTATTGCCTTGCCTAAAAAAAAATACTGGCCATAAAGAAAAAAAGCGGGAATGTGAACAACAAATTTTTAACTATTGTAATTTGTCTTCAGTTTTATTTTTCAACTACTTTTATTGCAGTAGTTGAAAGAAAAGCAGATTATGCACCTCGCATTAAGTAAGTTAAATTGCACTCGTGCTTTTTAGAGCCCTCGCTAGCGCTCGGGCTCCAAATAAACACTCGTGCAGCAATAACTTACTTTCTGCTCAGTGCAACAATCTACTATTATTACCTAGTACAAAACAACCGCTTTTTTTTGTACAAACCATATAAAACCAATTACGAAAAATTTTTTTTATACATGACTTTACTCGGTTTGTAACAAAATTAAACAGACATTCCGCGCGACGCCTAGACAAGTACTGTGTCTGTATTGCGCGTGCCGAGTCGTTGAGGCGGTAACGCTTTTGGCGGGCGTGACATTTCTTTTGTCGGCTGCTGGTGTCGCCTTGTCAAAGCGCGCAAACCACTTGAATCGACAGCCCATAATCAGTTCAAGGTGCGGCCTGAGGCCACTTTAGTTTGAAAGCGAATTCCGAAGATGAGAAATGAAATGAGAAGTGAAAGTGAAGTCTATTGTGTAGTGAAGTGCCGGGCGAGAGACAGAGTAGTGACGGATCGCGCTTGAGTGACAGTGTACAGACGTTCTCACGCGACTGACATTGCAGTGACGTTTCCGCGCGCGTGACTGTGCAGTGAAGTTTCCGTGAGAGGGACACATAGCAGTGACGATTTTGCGCGTGAGTGACAGTGCGATGACGTTTATGTTACGTTGCCAAGCAA
The DNA here is from genome assembly GCA_963082605.1 of Rhodophaea formosa. Classification (NCBI taxonomy): domain Eukaryota; kingdom Metazoa; phylum Arthropoda; class Insecta; order Lepidoptera; family Pyralidae; genus Rhodophaea; species Rhodophaea formosa. The sequence goes on along the minus strand of OY720203.1, from coordinate 14,585,885 downwards.
AGGAGTATATTGGAGTAGGACGCTGTGAAGTTTTAAGTAATAGCTTGGGTTGTTAATTAATAAAGGCACAATTATCATATCTTTCCTTTCCCTAACCCACTCTCTTGACGTATCTATATATATGATATATGATTCATCACTATGCAATAATAACTACCGGATAAAAATATCTCAATAGCTTTTTTTTATTTTTTATGTCATAGGACGGCAAACGAGCAAGCGGGTCACCTGATGGTAACCCGCGGCGGTATGGTGGATCACCGTTGCCTATGGACAACTGCTACACCATGGGTGTCACAGGAGCTTTACCGGCCTTTTATTTTCCCTCCTCAGATGGGGCTCGGCTCTCTCACCCACTGAACGAAGCATAGCAGTCGATTTTGATTTTTTACAAAAATCGTTACATCGATGCCACTCTATGTTTATCGATTTTTGATGACCAACGATGTTGAACATCGTCAAATCGATATCACGGGCACATACACACAATCGCAATTTAGTCGCCGACACGTAATCGAAATCTATATTATCACAAGTATCCACAAATTTTTATTTGGTTCAACAAACAAAAACCAAAACTTGTGATGATATAGTTGTTTAATTTATTGATGATGATCGACGACTATGACGAGACGTTTGCAAAAAAACATCGATATTACCTGATGTTTTTTTAACATCGATCATCCCTAATTCAGTATTTTTTAAGCAAGGCAATACACGCATCACTTTGTATAACTTCACACGGCCGTCAGGCTGGCCAAACTTTTTAGTGACCTATGATACCGCGATTTAAAAAAAAACAGTGCCGTATATGATTTCCATACATTTTTTTTGCTCTAGTGCAGCAAAGTTCCGCTTTGTGCTGGATATGTAGTGCAGTTATGATAGAATTGCAGCGTAGTTTGAAGAAAAAGTGATTTTCGCCGGTAGCGGTCTCTAATACAAACCACAACTAAAAGCTTTAGAAACACCAGATACCTACAGACCAGAGATAGGGGTTGTGAGCAGGGTTGCCAACCGTATTATAATATATAGTATTGTACTATTTATTTCGGGACTCCGTACTATATACTGTTGAAGAAATATATAGTACGCGAAAATATGATATTTCAGTACAATAGATCAATGTTTATATTTTGCAAAACCAAAACTTATAAAATAAAATGAATAAAAATACCTGAACGCGATTACAGGGTGAAAAGGATTATTTGGCACTTGGAATACATTTAAGGGGGAACACTAGGCACAGTAGCGACGCCAATCATTTTATTCCTAATACTTTACAAATAGAAAGAAATTCAAGAATATAAACAATATAAGCCTTAGTAAATAACCTGAAGTATTTTTGGAATCATGTTTTAATATTATGAGAATCAGTTATTGAGAGAAAAAGTGATAACCGCCAAAAACGGCCGTTTTTGGCGGTAATCAGATTCTCATAATTCTCACTGATTCCGATAATAATAAACATAATTCCAAAAATACTTCAGGTTATTTACTAAGGCTTGTATTGTTTATATTCTTGAAGTTCTTTCTATTTGTAAAGTATTAGGAACAAAATGATTGGCGTCGCTACTGTGCCTAATGTTCCCCCTTAAATGGACGCGCTGTGTATTACGGGTGACATTAGGAGTACCAGCTAGCAAAATGTTCTTAGTTTTATAAATAGGATTAAAATCACGAAATATTCGCAACAAACATGAATTTGCGCTATCTTCCAAAAGTGACGCTTTACAAGATGACGTAAATGGTAGCGTTTAGTTCCGCCTAATTAATCTTTAGGCCTATTATGACCACGTGCCAAAATATCCTTGTAGCCTATGCTATCCCTATCCCTAGCTGTGAGTTGATTAAATGATAATTTAAGATATTTTGAACAAAAAACAAAAACCGACTTCAACCCTATCAATTTTTTAAGCATAAAAAATGGAAATAAGTGAAATACGAACGGCATACCTGTAAACATTTTTTTGGTTTTTGTGTATGTGTCGAGCGCTTTGTGAACAACACAAAGAGCTCGACACATTTCGATAAAAAAATTATGGGACCATCTGTAAAGTATTACCTATCGAACAAAAAAGAATTTCTTAAATCGGTCCAATCGTCTTCGAGAAATCGGGGAACATACATAAAAAAAAACGTTACGACAAATTGTAAACCTCCTCTTTTTTTGAAGTCGGTTAAAAAGAAAAATCGTTTCTCGGCGTGGTATTTCTGTAGGTACACAAGCCTTTGTTCTCAGTCGGAGATTGAGTGATACTGAATATTGGTTCATTACATCAGATAAACTTATGTGATTGATTACATTCGAACTGTTCCCGAAGAGAAGCGTTAGCAAATTAACTTTTCTAATGGGTACTCTAATTCGACATTCTAATACAAATTGTTTAGTCAGGTGGATTTTTATTGAAATTTCAGATTTGGGCTTGTTCATATTGGCTACCTAAGACCTCTTATTGAAGATTTATCGACCGCACATTTACATTGAGTTAATTGCTCAATAATAAGTTGCATCGACGACCGGGAGTGATAGGTTTTATTTATGCAACCGAAAGTACATATAATTTACTACTGCTACTAAATGTATTAATAAACAGTAGTAAAATGTCTGGGACATTTAATTTTTTTATATCGAAAAATTCTATTATTACTTACGGATTATTGTTGCGTTTTTTGTGTGTAAACTGTTTATTAATACATTTAGCAATACTAAATAAAATGCGGTAGGCGGCAGAAAAGCATCCTCGATGCCGACAATCCTTTATTTTTTTAAGAACGGTAAGTATTGTCTTGTCAACTTTCCTTAGACTGAAATTCCTTAAAAAAATATCTGAAAAAAGGGACAACCTTAACACGTCAACGCCGTATTAGAGTTCAAAATGTAAGTACCTACTCGTGTCACGCTATTGTTTTAATCATAAAATTGTCACATTAGATTTGCGGAATCATAGCTAGCTTTTAAGTTATATCGAAAACGTTACAAATTGTCACAGCCATGGTATGAAAATAATGTCATCACCATTGACTTTTTGAGTACACGGTCGTGACATTTATGATGCATGGCTGGCTGTGTGTCATTCCATTTAATTTGTTGAATTGCTAAATTGTTTTGTTCTATGTGCATTTTTCACAAATAGACTTTTAATAGCTGTATTAAATTTTTATTACGCTGACTCAGTAGATGTCAAAGAAAAATGACGAAAGAAAAATACCAATGCAACAACAGAAGCAAGAAAAAAAGCTAGGTGTGAATATGAAAAGAGGGACGCCAACATAATAGCATATCCTATCAAGGCTTCTGAACAAGCCTCTCCGAAGTAGATATAGTATCGTAGACCACATCCATACGCTGCTGCAGATTATACAGAAAGCTAGAAAGGATAAGCGGCCACTACGTTTGGCATTGTGGACTATGAGAAAGCCTTTGATTCAATATAAACATGGGTCATGCTTCAGTCTCCATCGAGGTGATTAAGAGTATATACACCAACACCACCATGTCCGTTCGAGTACAGGAGCACGAGGGGTTATTCCATTACAGGAGTTTCGTAGAAGGACAAAGATCCTAAGTGACACCGCTTAAGTGGCAGTGGTGGGGCACAAGGCACGTAGTGCCGATGACCGAGCGGGCAGAAGGGTTTTTGAATGGCAACCACGTAGCGGCAAGCGTAGCGTCGGACACCTATATCAGGTGGTTGGACGGCCGAGGTCGCAGAAGGACGCTAAATGCAGGCCGATACTAACCAGTTTATAAGAGCTGCTGCTGGAAGTAAAGGCCTATATACAGCTGTGGACTTCATAGTGGGAAGAGTGAATTTTGACAATTGTTATTTTATTACCTATTTGATGTTAAAAAGAAGTATATAATATATACTTCTTTTGCAGTAAATAATTTTCTATTAATAAAACAAATTTGGTGTCTTTTTTATTGTTTTATTACTTTACACCATGAAGATACATATTTCATAACTTTGTTTCTTTATGCAATTTTTTTTATTTACCCTTTTGGAGGACATGAAGCTTGACCATATGCATAAAAAATATGCCTAAGGTGTATACTATAGATGTATATCACAATATGGCCTAAAAGCAAAAACACAATTTTTTTTTTTTTTTTTAAGAATCACCCACTAACACTACGTTGTCAATGTCGTTATCAAACTACCAATGATGTTGATAGTCAAGTCTTATGAGAAGTCTCTATCAGAGTCACCTTTTTGCTGAAAGACAGTTACAGTAAGATGACGTGAACTTACCTAGATATTCGAAAGGCAATTCAGCTAGATGACATAAAAGCAGAGTCTAGTCAGCAGAGAGTCAGCTCAGCTTGACGACATAAAAGCGAGATGCCAGGTTGGGATATATTTTGTATGCAATTCGAGAAAAGTACATAAATAAATACTTAAATTGGTTAAGAATAATTACCGATTTTTTATTTTACGTAGGTAATACCTAATAATTTTAACGATAATCTGATTGAACGATTATATAGGTAGAAAATACACTATACAGCCAAGCCGTGTACTTCTAATTCTTCTAATCTACTATATTATATACTGATTAGACAAGCTGTTTTACCGCGACTTTGTATGCGTAATTTTATCCGCTGATAATGTAAATTGCTGTAAGTGGACTATGAGTAAAATATATATTTTTAAATAAATAAATAAATATATATGGACATATCACACAAATTGAGCCAGCCTCACAGTAAGTTGTGAACTTGTGTCGCAGGATACTAACTCAACGATACTATATTTTATAATATATACTTATATAGATAAACATCCAAGACCCAGGTCAATATGAAAAAGATCTTTTTCCATCTTGACCTGACCGGGGATCGAACCCGGGACCCCCGTGTCGCAGGCTAGCGTGTTGACCGCTGCGCCACGGAGCTCGATTTTTAAATCGATTCATGAGTTTTAAGAGTTTATCCATTACAAACACGGCTGCGCATTACTGTTAACTAAGTTAATATCGATGTCCGGTGTGAAAAGCCAAGTTCGATCAGAAGGAGAGGAAATCGTTTCGAAAGACAAGTAAGTCAACAAAGAAACAGATCAGAGTCCGGGTCGAAAGAAGCCAAGTCAACGGGTTAGGTTATCGCATCAGTTTATAAAAGTCGAGCCAATATCTTCAGATTGCGATGCTTATATAGACCAACTACTGTTCTGCATTGGAAAACAAATGATCAACAAACAGTTTTGATTTGGGTTGTGATATTTGCAGTTTTTTCCTTTGCAGCTAAAAATCCAATAGATAATATTATAAAGAAAAAAAAATCCTAATGGATAAACCTTAAAAGTACTGATAAAGACATTTACTTTCAAACAATTTTACGATACCTACTCAGTATATTAATTTTATGAAAATACTGAACTTCTGATGTCGTCTGTCCGTCAGTCTCAGGGCTGTACGTACGGCACAGTAATAGGCAGACACTGAAATTTTCCCAGAATGTTTATACATATATGGTGCGGTAATAACAACTAGTAATAAAAATGATAGATAATAAGATATAGAAATGATAAGGCCAAATCCTCTGACTTCTCTGGCTGATATATTGCTGAGGTAGTACAGAGAGGGTCGTGCTCCTGCAGTGGAGACTAAAAAAAGACCTGATGGATGGATGGATGGAATAAAAATGAATAAAAAATTAAAGGAACCATACAATAATTTAGTAATATTATTTCTTTTTATTAAATGTGCTATTTATTTATGTCTTATGTCAGATAAAGAAAGGCAAAGAGATCTAGCCAATATAGACAAATCTTAATTCATTTTTTTGTAAAACAAAATGTGTCTTCTTAAAGGTGCTTCTGAACGGGCCATGTTTTACTGCAATTTGTGGCTGCTCTTTTGGGCTACTAATTGCCCGGCCATCTCAATAATATTTAATTGCAACTGTTGGCCGAGCAATCTATCGCTGGGCAATGTGTTGAAATATGTCTGCGATAGTATAGCTCATCATGCAGACTTTTAAACGGGTTACTCAAACCGGCAATAATGGCTGATGAAACCACAGACGCAGTGGCTTATATTGTTAATGAAGACAAACTAAAAAATATGAAGTCGGCCAAGTGCGAGTTGAAATCGCACACCAATGGTTCCGTAACACTATAATTTTTTTTATCAAAACGGATTATCTGTCTTGACAGCGGTGGCTAAGTAATAGGGTCCCGTTTCACATTTTTGGCACGGAACCCTATAAAGAAGACATTTTGGATTTGACCTTGAAACTTTAGACTAACGTCCTTAACTAAACAAGAATGTTACATAGGTATCGAAAATATTAAATTTAAGAAACAAAGCACATTATATAATCTTTGCGTCATTCACTGCAAACTGTATTTCGCGTAGAAAAAGGATAAACTATGCCAAAACAATAGAGAGCTAACGAAACAACAATAGAACTAGCTGGGCAATATTGTAGTTAATATCGATAGCTTGGCGATCGTCCGGCAACCTATCAAAACAATACCGGCCATATGTGGCTATACCAAACATGTTTGGCTATATGGCCGGGACATTACCGCAATGTTGCATAGTATGACTGGTATTGCTTGCAACAATGGCTGGCAATAGCCGGCCAGTGTTGCAGCCACATATTGCAGTAAAACATGGCCCGTTTAGAAGCACCTTTCGACAATCAAAGTTAAGTAATTAAACACAATAGTTTTTTGTTTCTTCAAATAAGATTTTGGTTAGTTAACCTCTCAAAAGAGGTCGCATGAAATGGTTTAATTTTTAAATAAAATTATTTTAGCCCATACATCAAACGTGTTTTTTGAGTGTTTTATGTAGTATGGTGATACGAAGTCCTTCGACGTGTGCGAGTCCAACTCTCACTTGGCTAGTTTTTCTTTAATTTACATATTTCACTTTTTGCACATCATTTAAGAGAAATGTGTAATGAACAAGAAAACTTAAAAAAAAACCCGGCCAAGTGCGAGTCGGACTCGCGCACAAGAGCGAGCCCCCCGAATAATTATTATTTATTTAAATTTAGTATTTTTGTTGCAGCCGCAATAAAAATCTATAATCTTTGCAAATTTTAACTGTCTAGCTATTACGGTTCTTGAGATCTAGCTCGGCGAGTCGAGGCGAGCAAAATATCACGTTTTTTGTATGGGAGCTCTCCTTAATTATTATTATTTTGTTTTAAGTATTTGTTGTTATAGCGGCAACAGAAATACACAATCTGTGAAAATTTCAACTGTCTAGCTATTATGGTTCTTGAGATACAGCCTGGTGACAGACAGACGGATGGACGGACGGACAGCGGAGTCTTAGTAATAGGGTCCCGTTTTTACCCTTTGTGTACGGAACCCTAAAAACGTGATTCAGCAAGTCATCAAATAACCTAACTCCAGTTACGGCCCTTATGTTTTTCAATCGAAGTAATGGAAATGTCTATTATGCTGTCATGATTGTTAGCAAAAATAGATTTGCAAACGGAAAATAACAAATCGAAAAAAAAAATTGTTGTAAAAGTTGTAAACACAAGTATGACAATTAATAAGTGTTCAAAGAAACCTATATTAAGGATGCACTAGTCCGGAACTCGTGAACTCGTCAGCGCACGTGGCTAATTTGCGTGCTATTTCGCTGAGAAAGGGATAGACTCGGTTCGGAACAGTGCGGAACTATTTACACTGATGTATAAGCACATCGGAATTACAGTCTAGTGTGTGCAAACACAAATATTGTTTAAAAACTAAATCTTCGTCGTCTAAAAATTCGCGAGTATGCGTTTGGGAGAAGTGTTCTTGTGATAAAAAAGCTGAATGTTTTAATTAAAAATAAAGTTATTTAATTTTAATTAAAACATTTTTTTACTCTCTCCGCTTAAACAGATTTTATACTCTCTCCGGTATTTAATTGTGCCCAAATTTGCGTTAAAATTACTTGTTGAAACGGAATGTTCTGAGACTCATAACTTTTAAAGTACTTATAATTTTACAACTATGATTCCATACAAGCATAGATAACGATAGACAATACAAATCTATAGAATTAAAAACTTTGAACAGACAATACCGAACAACGGAGTCAACACCCTACAGAATTTGTATGGCGAAACACCTGACTAGCGTACCCTTAAAGGAACGATTGAATCTTATATCTTGATGTTCATTTTTATTTATACTTGCTTGTATTTTCACCAGGTGGCGCTTCTGTTGGGCGTGGAGTTCCATGAGGGGGTCAGTTTTGAGGAGTTGCTGGAACCGACGGACACGGAAAACTCAGAAAGTAAAGCTAAGACTTGATTTGTCATAATAATACTAACTTTAATGTTGTGCTTGGCAGCAGATGGACCGAGGTCCATTTTCAAACTGCAGAAAGTCTAATTAAGACCCTGAAATATAATTATATTTTTTTATCGCATGAACCAAGCTTATCTACGTTTCCATCGACATATATTTGTGATAAAACTTTCTTTAAAATAACTTTCTTTCCTGCGCATTTATTGATCACATTATGAAGCAAAATAACTACTGACTAGTGAATTCTAGCATTATTATAACGCATTTGAACATAAAAAATAGTACTGTGAGATTATCAGACCCCTAAAATTAGTCTACTGTAGGTAGCCGGAAAAATTATTACTGACAGCTGGCACAATAATACTGATGTAGGTATAGACTGCCAACCTCATACAAAAATATTGGCGTAACTTAACCTTTAAGTAGTGACGTGGGTGACCCACACGGCGTGTTGACAATTCTGTTCGTAAATTTATCGTTGTAAGTATTTTTTCACCCCGCTAGCTTCACGGTTTGCGATTCGCATTAGTCGCGTAATTAGTCGTTTCGCACCACAAGCGATTGGAATTGCGGTGCGAAACGCCCAAGAGCCCCTTTTTGAATGGGTTCTTTCGCACCGCAGTCGTTGAAGCAGTGCGAATGGCCCAAGGTATCTTTTGGAATGGGTCGATTCGGACCACGGCGGCCGATTTAGCTCGCGCTATCGCCGGGTAAACGGTTTTGCGTGTACGGTGCTTTAGTGTTTGAGAGTCGTGAGGTCAGTATTAGTGTACATATTTTTTAAGGACGTCACGTCCTTGTTTGTGTGATTATTTGATTATTTAGAAGTGCCTCATGAACCTCATGTCACTAATCGTCCAATTGATTTAGATGGACGAACTTTTGGAAGTAGTAATATAAGAGGAAAAGTGGTAACTAACAGGTCTCCAGACTTCGATGAAACCATGCAAACGTGGTAAGAGCAGGAGCTAGAAAGTTATTTCACCGATGTTGATGACGAGCAAGTTGATCCGGATTTCCACTTGGAAAGTGCACAGGAAACCGAATCTGAGCAAACCAAGCTGAAAACATATTGCCTATAAAACTCGGACACAGAACTCGATTGGACAACCGGCAGCAAGTTCTTCTAATCCTGGTAACCTAAAATATAATATATTGGCAAAAACGGTTTCAAATGATCGGCTGAAGAACCTGTCAGTAGGTTATCTTGAGGATTTTAAATATAATAAAAATATGTTACAATGTACCTGATGTACAAGGAGGACTGGTCCTACAAAATATTGCTCGACAATTAGGTCAGCCACATCTTAAACACAGAGTTTACGATGATTGTCTGTTAAGAGAGTTAAGACCGACAAAGCAAATTTTTGGGAACCATTTACCTCTGGAGCCAGATAGTCCTACACCAGCTAACACAGAAATGTTAAAAGAAACATCTAAAATATGTCCCTCGAGACTTAAAAGAGGCGTAATACATGTGTAACATGTCATACATAGGCCTATCTGGGGCGGTTGCTCTAAACTGTGTGTGTTGAATGCGCTAAAAAGTATTCGAAATATGTTTTTTTCATATTTTGTTAACTTATATAAAAGCATTTTATGTATTTTTTTCCTTTTAGCGTTAAAAATCTAGTGTATAAATTGGTGTAAAATAAGTCACAATTGTAAGACTGACATTTCTTATGGCCTAACTAGGTGCCAAATAAATGTTGATTTTGAATTTATATTTTCCGTATTTTTATTTATATATATATGTCGCAGTCATCTGGTTGAATCTGCTATTTGATTGAAGGACTAGCGCGTTCATTGAATGACCACGTTTAATTGAATGACTAAAGGACAACTCGTCAAGTCGTTGAATGTAACGTTCAACGTCATGACTGAATGAACGTCATTTAGCGAAGTCGTTGAATCTTAGCCGACTTTGTAATATTTGGTGGTAGCATGATTTCCAAAGCTTTATTTTTATTAAAAGTTTTTCTTAGTTTTTTAAGTATCTGGCGGCGGCGTAATAAAAGTTAAATCCATGATGTCATCCTATTTTATTACAAACAACGCACTTTTAAGTAAATTTAATCGAAAAAAATATCAACACCGTGCCATCTGTGCGAGCTGTTTGACGCCATATTTATTTTGGTGACTACTAGCGCCGCAGTGGGAAAAAAATGAACTAAATTTGAATCACCTGACTGATTTTATGTCCGTTCAAAGGGCTATGTTACAATCCGCTAACTAGTTGGACGTTGAGCGACGCTTGTTCAATCAACGTTCGGCCTAGTCATTCAATTAAACGTGGTCATTCAATGAACGCGCTAGTCATTCGATCAAAAAGCAGATACAACCAGATGCCTGCGACATATACATATTAATCCAGAATATTGTCAAAATATTACCTTTACTATTATTGAATTAAACTTAATGCATTTAAAATATTAAAATAATACGTTGTTTTTTTTTAATTCGTCCGTGAGACGTCACGTCACTATTAATTACCTAACCTAATCACGCCAGTACTTAAAGGCAAACATCCGGTAGGCCTGTCAAATTAGGAAGATTTGTATGCTCAGATTCGCACTTAATCATAACCGGACTTGTGAGGTTATATGCTCATTCGCAAGATAATATTAAATCTATTTATGACAGTATATTCCAAAATTAAGCTCGGTTATAGTTTTACTGGAAGTGTAGTTCTTATGTGATTAAATTTCACTGAAATAAAAGCAAATGTGATAACCTAGATTTTACTTGGTAGACTTTTACCTTGACCTATTAAATAAGCAAATTTTTAGTGGTATTTAATAATTTTAGGCGATTTTTTATAAAAAATTAATTAAGACTGGCGAAATTTTCAACGGTATGTTTATAGTACATTAAGATACAAGTACGGTAAGCTGGATATTATAGTCGAAGTGTTTATAGGCACGAGGCGAAGCAGAGTGCTTATACCGACGACTATAATAGACAGCTTTCCGTACGAGTATCATACGATGTTTTTCAATACATTTGCAATTACCATAAACTAAAACAAGATTGCAATTTAGCAAATTAGGAATTTATAAAAGTTAGGAATAAAGCAGTTTGTAAAAATACATTCATAATAAGTACATTTACTCAGGTTTATTTTCTCCAAAAAAGTACATTGATAATTTTCTCCTTTTCGAAGTCGGTTAAACAATCACATCTCATTAATCAGAAAAAGTTTTAATGCTGAACTTGAAACTCTTTGCTCGGATTCTGTGAAGAACTTAAAATTTTGTATCTGTGGCATTGGGCTATTGAGCGGTTGTGATTGGTGTAAAGTAAAAAGCACTTGTGCCGTAAATACATCATTACGATACAGATTTCGATGTCTTAAGAACCGTATTATTAGCAAATGTATTGAAAAAATGTTTAAGCACTTATTAAGTGAGTTTAACATACTTGTCAAGGAATTAAGCAATCATCAACAGGGTCACGCGCACTTAGCATACCTACTCAAATATGAACTTAATAATTTCAGTGATAAGGTCGAGCGCATAATGTATTTTTCATCTCACCTACCCTAACTACCTAAACAGTGTCATTAAATGCAAGCAAAGTGGGCTGGATGGTCGCCATTACGACCGTGGGCTATAAGATTTCATACTAATTCCATAAATCCCGAGAGCGCGTAAAGTATTTTTTTAAATTTAATTGGGCACTTTAATATCACGCAAAAGTGTCAAATCTTCTCCATCCAAAAAGTTTGCTAGTTTCATTCAAATTTGGAATTGTTAGTTAACCCGATAAAAAAAACATTTGAACTATACTGCGAGATTTTTGTTCTTAATTCAAATTTGGAATTGTAAATGGCCGTGGTGACTTCCAATTTTTGGATAAAACATTTTCGTTATCTGTGGAATCCTCGGACACATTTTCTGCTCACTGCAGTTTGCCGCTATTAATTTTTAGGCAAAATATTTAAAATTGTCATCTTCATTAATTTGCATGAAATACGTTCCCTCTGATAAATTAATAGATGGTCAATAATGTTTATGTAGGTAATATAATAAGCCAGCTTGCAGACGCACAATTATTAAGTTTCAAGGTAAACTATATTCATACTATACAATTTCAACCATTAAAATATAAAAAAAATATTTTTTTTACTCTACTATTTACTCTGTGAGATTAAAAACATTGTGTGTATCACGGCCGGTATTAGGTATTATAAACGTTTTTCTATAGTTCCATATTATGTCAAACCCGTAGGTGAATTTCTGTGTGTAACTTATTAATTATTTGGTGATTTGCATAAGAGATGAGCGCTGGAAGATCAAGTTTGCAGGAGGAAAGAGGTTGTTGTGGAAGATATTCGGAGATTTCTTTTAAGTTGATAATAATCGTGCCTTTTTATGGTTGGGATTTTATATGCAAAGAAGTAGAGTACACACTATCCCACTTTAACTTTGTACAACAAAGGTTGTGGTGGTGGGAGATGGCTTGAGCTGTTCTCTAAAGTTGATGTCGATTGTTTCAGCACTCGGATGGCGTGCGCGCGTGACCCCCACGGACCACCCAGTATCTCATTACGAGTTCGACGCTCTTCTAGGTGCGGATGGCAAACGAAACACTTTGCAGGGCTTCAAGCGCAAGGAGTTCCGTGGCAAACTTGCGATGGCCATCACAGCCAATTTCATTAACCGGCATTCGGAGCAAGAAGCCTCGGTAAGTATATTTTATTTTAAAGTACTGCCTCATGTTAACACTACTAAGGTTTTCTTCTTACTAAGGTTTTTATCCGACTGACCCACCCGGAAAGAGGATAATGTTTTCCGCGCGTATGTATGAATGTATGTTAGTATGTCTGTTCCATTGTTGCCACTTACAGCTCTAACGGCTTGACCGATTTTGAAGTATGAGAATTCGTATTCTCGAAGGCTATGTGACTCAGCAAAAATCAATATAGCGGACATAAACTGTGATAAGGCAGTCTGTTTTTTTTTTACATCATGAAATAACTTCTTAGTCGATCAAAACATTCTGTTGCGGTCCAAACCTTTTTTAATTTCAAAAGTCATCTATAGTAAGTTGTTGTAAGTTAGTTTTAAGCTAATCAAACTTTTTTCCCTCTAGATGCATGCTAAATGAGGCGCGAAAGCGCGATTGCAATGCGAACTTTGTTGCCTAGCGATATTTTTTGGGATAATTGATTTATATTTTATATGAATAAAATGTATTTGTCAGTTAGTTTTATAAGCTAATCAAACTTTTTCCCCTCTAGATGCATGCAAAATGAGGCGCGAAAGCGCGATTTCCCATCGACTCTTGTTAGCAAATTTTATGAATTGTTGATTTATATTGTATGTGTGCTAATTGTAAATTTCTCCGTTAGTTTTAAGCTAATCAAACTTTTATCCCTCTAGATGCATGTAAAATGAGGCGCGAAAGCGCGATTTCTCAGCGACTCTTGTTAGCAAATTTTATGAATTGTTGATTTATATTTTATGTGTGCTAAATGTAAATTACTCAGTTAGTTTTAAGCTAATCAAACTTTTTCCCCTCTAGATGCATGTAAAATGAGGCGCGCAAGCGCAATTTCTCAGCGACTCTTGTTAGCAAATTTTGGGATTTATATTTTATGTGTGCTAAATGTAAATTTGTCAGTTAGTTTTAAGCTAATCAAACTTTTTCCCCTCTAGATGCATGCAAAATGAGGCGCGAAAGCGCGATTTCTTAGCGACTCTTGTTACCTAGTAAATTTGAGAATTGTTGATTTATATTTTATGTGTGCTAAATATAAGTTTGTCTTAGTTTTAAGCTAATCAAACTTTTTTCCCTCTAGATGCATGCTAAATGAGGCGCGAAAGCGCGATTGCAATGCGAACTTTGTTGCCTAGCGATATTTTTTGGGATAATTGATTTATATTTTATATGAATAAAATGTATTTGTCAGTTAGTTTTATAAGCTAATCAAACTTTTTCCCCTCTAGATGCATGTAAAATGAGGCGCGAAAGCGACATTTCTTAGCGACCCTTGTTGACTAGCAATTTTTAGTAATTGTTGATTTATATTTAATGTGTGCTACATGTAAATTTGAGAGTTCATATTTTTTCGTTGTGTAATCAAAAGGTCTCCCAAAAATAGGAACATCAGTTTGAAATATTGAACATTCAGGTTGGGCAAGTCCATTATTATCAAATGTGATGGCACACATGTGCTTTTGTATGGGTGATATCAGAAGTTTGTTCGGTAGCTAAATATTTCGTTTGTGGAACTTACATCGTCTTCCAACGCGATTTTCTGATGTGTACAAAATAATGTTTAGATGTGTATGGAACAAATACTTCTCATTATCTTCATCTTATTATAAAACGAGGACAAACTTCAGTACCTAGTTTAAACCAATATCCGCCCGAAACAAACTAACAGAGACAGTTGACCGAACGTCAGTCATAAGTGTTGACTTATTTTGGCCGGATAATGGTTTAAACGAGGTAAGTACTAAAGTTAATCCTCGTTTTATAATAAGAATAATAGAGTATACACAATGAATCTCATTATGTTTCACAAATTTTGAAATTTTCTTATAGCATTAACTACTGTTACGCTTTCTATTCGGATGTAAGAAACTGAATACTTATGTTCTCTAAAAAAGGTTCCCGTGCATGTATAATAGTCCCCAATGACTATTTTATACATTAGAAAATCGCGTTGCGATGACAGTCTAAATGGCCTCGTAACTAAATATGCTATCATTTAAACATATATCTTGTGGTAGTATAATTGTTTGACCCTTAAATGCTTGCAATGCAGTTATGTATGATACACACACACACAAAAATATTTAATAATAATAAAAAAACATTTATGATACTTTATATTAAATAAACATTTGAAATATATTCCGTAAATATATTATGGCTTTTCTTTTAAATATAGAATATTAGTATTTTTTTTAATTAACAACGTATTCGTAGACGTTTCAACGGAAACCTCTTTCGATTCGGGAAAGCAACCTTTTTAAAGTAAAATCTTTTTGTGATATTGTTATACCTAGTAAAAATTTAAATAGGTTTGTAATAAAATTAATTTTAATCTTTATTGACTATTTTAGGGATAAACAGTACAAAAATATTCTTCAATTATTTTTCATAGTTTAAAATATATAATAAGCTTTCTTGAAATTAAAGACATGGCAACTGTCAAGTGTGGCGTTGTATATTGTTCCAAAAAAAAAACAGTCAAATGTACGAATATTTAAATTTAAAAATATTTTTCTCTATAAACTAGAAAAGTTTCATGAAATAACCTTAATATTTATATAAGCTAGTTTCTGATACATTGAAATATGTATTGTGTGAATAAACTAAAACAATAAGTAATCATAAAGGTTATGATTGTAATATACTTAAAAATATTTTGTTAACAGAACAAATTATATTGTTTTTTAACGTAAGGTTCTTATTACTTATAACGTCCAATAAATCTAAAAATAAAGATGTTCATATTTTTGTTAAAGTACGTTGTAAAATTCCACGGAGTACACTGTTTCTGAAGTGTTGCCTGTTTTTTATAAGTATTAAAAATTAGGGACATGCCGCGACCGGTCATTACCGAAAGATTGATCGTGTTTTTTTTGTGCAATGGAAAAAGTGTTTCAAAAATATAATATTTGAACTTTTTCGAATTTCGTTAACCATTTCATGTCACGCAGTGATACAATACACTAAGCAATTCTGGTTTAATTTATTACACAAATAAACATAACTAAAACCATATGTTTTTATTCGTGGAAAAATAACCTCTTTCTGTAGTCGGATCGTAAATCTTTACGATTGATCCGCAAATCGTAATCGTACATCACTAAAAGTTTTAACATGGTTACATTTTTCACATGCAGAGTTTCAAAGCACTCCGTGGGATTTCAAAACGGACTTTAGGAAAGATCGTATGCAGTGACAGTCTAAATAGCTTTACATTGCTACTCCTCTTTATGCATTTAAGGGTTATCTTTTTACTACATCTAAAATGGACTTGCCCAACAACTTCTAACTTAACGTTCCAATATCAATATTTATATAGGTTTTTTTTATGCATTCACATGCAACTCTGACATATTTCGCCGTACGCAACGTACGTCGCAATTTTTGCCTATATCGTATTTCTTAATTTAATAATAGTGTGCCAATATCAAAAATTTGCTTATAAGTCTTTCAAAGGTAGATGCGTAGACAAAAATGATTTTCAAAATCTACACATATTCATCTGCCTTATTTAAAACATTTAGTTACACTTCGGACAAAATCATCGTACGACATTGCTCGCCATGTCTGAGGAATAATCATTTAAAATAAAATTTGATATTATTTTTACTAGTAATTTTGATTCAAAATAATATTTAATGTCATACTCATAATACAAAAGATTACATTTTTTACTAATTGACCTTAATTATTATGTTTTTCCTAAGTTAGTAAAAGTGCACATTTCAGTGAGTTTATTTTTATAGTATATTTATACATAAACGGTAATGTTAATGAACAAAAACATGTAAGTACAATTACCTAATTAATTAATTTTATTGTTAAGCGTATTGTAGCTGCAAAATTTTGAAATTCCGAAGCTAAATGTTTAAAACCCTTCCCTTAGAAATTAGATCTTTTGATTAGCCAATTCGTGTAGGATATTTTTTGCAATTTCCTATTTGTTCCAAAGGCAATGTTTTTTCATGACCTCGATATATTTTAGTCTGTGAATTTTGCAACTACATACCTACTTATATTTAAAATAACACATGCATTACGGTGACATACTTATATTGAAGTCTTATATGTGTTCTTCTTTTATCCACTTAACTAATTATTATTTTTTTTTGAGCCATTGCTGTCTTAAACGGGCAAAGGCCTCTTTCCCTTGTTTCCATGTCTGACGGTCTGTTGTTTTTACTGTCCATTGTTTATCGAAACTGTCAAATTCGTTGCACCATCTTGTGCTGGGTCGGCCACGTCCCCGTGATATTTGGCTTCCAGTCTGTAACTGTCTTAGCTCATCGATCATCGGGTATTCGAGTGACTTATCCCGCCCAGTTCCACTTCAAACCTGCCAATCTCGCAGCCACGTCCATTACTCTAGGCTGGAAGTGCAGTGTGATATTCTTTCTGTACTTGAGTAATGAGTTTTACTCCGAGCATACTGCGCTCCAGTATACGAAGACAAACCTTCAGGTGCTTATGGATGTTAGTGACCCAGTCAGTGACAAAACCCGGTTTGAGTTTAGTATGTGAAGATGGTGATTATGCAAATGTCCATGAGTTTCTTGTGAAGGCTAAGTGGCAGACTGCCTAAACTGCCTTTCATATAACCTTTGAAGACCAATAGCTCGTCCACTAACGAAAAGAAATCTGTCGACAGTACCACAAATCTTGGACACCACGATCTACTTCTTTGTCCTGTCGGTCGGAATGAGACTATTTGGCTTAGATTAATATACTCCAACCTGTGATTCTAACACTCCCACCCCGAACATTCACTGGATTTCGGTTTTGTTAGTCATACGTGACTCATGATTTTGGTATTTGACGTATGTATTCGAAGTCTCACTTGAAGGCTTCCGAGGCAAAGGTCTTCAAGTACTTTTGTAGTTCCCATCTACATCTCCATTTCCCATCTAACTGCTTGAAAACTTCTTACAGTACAATAAACAATTTTAACGAAAATTAGTTAGAACGATATACAATTAGTAGTTTTATGAAATATAGCACTTTTTCATAAACCGCAAAAATAACTTCCTTGTTCATACAAACATTGTGAAAATCAAAGTTATCTTTGCTGGCGAAAAATTATAGAGGTTTTTGGCTAATCTAAGATTGCTTCTATGGTGGAACCCTTCATGGACGAGCCTGACTCGCACTTGGCAAGCTTTTTGGCTTTTGGGATGAGTTTGAAGAGCTTTCTTTTGTAGTAGGTTCGGTATAATTTGAATTGTAGTTAGTCTATACATAGTTCAATAAAATTGGGTTAATCTCAAATTTTTTATCAGGAAACAGCGTCAGACATATTAATGATTAATCTTATAAGTGAGTAATGTTGTAAGTAAGTTAACACGAAGAACAAAAAAAAACATCTATGTTAATAAATAAAATTACGGTGCAACTGTATGAGGAACGGATGGCTGAAGACTTAGCAAGTTTCAAAGTGAGATGTGAAGACCCTGAAGGTCAAAAACGTAAAAATAACCGGATGTGAAAATCAGCCTCATTGGAAATCTTACGAAGACCTGTATCGGCAAAGAAAATTTATTTCTATCAATAACGTTGGAGCAAGCAAGTTGTACATTTACTAGATGGGCTGATGACTTGATTAAGGACACAGGAATAGTTACAAGGAAGCCCAAACTACTTTTCAGGAGCATTTCTGGTATTGCTACGACTAAGAGAATAGCTATGATGACTCAAGAGTGTAGTCTGGCCAGCGTGGAGAGTGTACTTAGTGCTCTGGCAGTACAGAGAGGGTCGTGCTCCTGCAGTGGAGACTAATAAAGACCTGATGATGATGATGATGATGATGACTCAATAGTAACGGTTTGACATTCCATCTACCTTAATGTACAAAAATCTGGAGTTATGATGACGGAAAACCGGAAAAATGAACTGCATTTGATACTGTACGATATGGCATACTGTAGTAGCAGTGGAAGAGTTCTAATCAGATATTTCAGCCGAAGCGCATTATGGTAACTGAAGAAAATTCGCGATCGAATTTTAAAACCTAGTTTCGTTTATATTATAAACACATAACATAGATTTTTTTTTAATCTTAGCGAAGGCATACTGGTATATTCACCGTTCTGTAATTGTTGTTATTATTACTTTTATCTCATGAAGTTTGTTCGTTCGCTCGTTTTAATAGAATCTACGAGATAGTATAACGTGTGTAAAAAAGAAAGTGTGACAGTAAACGTGATTTGACACTAGTTTACAAGAATTTATCCCCTAAAACAAAAAAGTCTGTTTGTTTGTTTTTAATGAAATCAAGCACATGAACACACAAAAGTACTAAGGTATAAAATATAGCTTCAAGTATTTTTTTTATTATCATTCGGAAGTACTGTTTATATTTCCAAATGATAAGCAATCATTAGACCCCGTAGACAGAATATAATAATAAACAAATATTTTTGTTGGATGTGTTATAATATGTACGGTTTACCTTGCAAAAGTCTTAAAATATCGCTTGTAGTTTCGGAGATTATATAAAAAATAGTAGCAATTTAAACCTTATGAATTATGCATAAGGTTCATGATATTGCTTAATATTTATGTCTTCCTAATCAGTGCAATTGCTTTCACCTTTAGACTATGTATGGACTTTTGCAGGTGACCGTACTTTCATAACAATATGCATTTATTTTAAATGGATAGAATGGACGAACCAACTTCACGAGACAGAACATATGTATATTAAGTTGTACAGTCAATAAAATTAATCCTTATATGGGCCATGAACTAATTAATTAATAAACTATAAATATGCACATGAACCTGATTATTCGTCGAGAATATTAAAACGATAATATATAAGTCGATTAAAGAGTAATAATAGCTTACAAATGTAACATCTTATGCATTTTTAGGGTTCCGTTCAAAATATGGGAAAACATACCTTTATAGGATCACTCGTGCGTTTGTCTTGTCTCTCCGTCCGTCCCTCACGACCATTTGTTTCAAATCTACAAGACCAAAGCAGGTGAAATTTGGTGGGTGGTGTTTTGGAATTCTATAAACTAAACACAGATGTGCAAAGTAAATATTTTCTTAAATAAGGTCATTTTCGGAGCACAGATTAGGAAAAAAAATCAATTTTGCCAATCTTACTATGTCATATATCAGATGGAAGGGTTCGTTATGAGGATTTTAAATATATGATATATTTTGTTATTATTTAAAAATAAATAGTTTTCATTTTAATCATGAAAGAAAAAGAAATTGTTAACCATTCCGCCCCCTGATCTCCGAAACTATCGAGGCTAGCTATAAAAAAATAAAGGTTTTTGCTTGTAGATTACAGAAAAACCTATAAAATTTCCATTCTATCAATGGAAAATAAACTGGGTATACTTAATATAATACGTTCACTTACGGAAAAGTAAGCCGTGTGGTACCCGTCTTAGAATGCCCAAATTTAATAGGACCTTTCCAAGTCTTCCCGTTGATGTCGTAGAAGGCGGCTTAGGGAACACAAGCTTATCAAAGCTAATAAACATCAAAGACAGCTCTCCAACCCGTTTGGCCAACGTGGAGAGAATAGGCCTAGTCCTTTGACTGCTTTGGCTAATATACGGCTCTGATAGTACACAGAGGGTTGTACTCCTGTAGTGGAGAAAATACATAATGATGATTGATGACTTAAGGAAAATGGTTCACCTAACACCACTAGATAGCGCTAGTCAATTGAATAAATAAATTTGACTTTAGCATTGTACGGTACCCTCTTCATGCGAGTTCAATACGCACTTAGCCGGTTTTCATATCTTATGCATTCTAAAATTATTAGTTTTGCGAAAAAGCTTGCGCCTGACAATTAGATTTTTTTTAGATTTACCGTTTGTCACCTATTATATACAGATTTGAGCCTAATTCGCACCATATTTATGAATCGACAATACGTAATAAATAATTCGATTGTAAAATTTTTAGGTTAGGTAATAAAATACAGCGAGCCCCTCTGTACCGATTACGTTTATTGACTGTGGGATAAAATGATTTTTGCTTTTATATATATCTTCGTCATTATATATTTCGCGAATGTTCTTGCTTTTTAGTGCTCGGCGCGATCGTATTATTTTGAATAAGTGTTGTGTTGCCTGCGGTGAACAACTTATTATTTATTTACCGTTTCTCAGGTGCCAGAGATTAGTGGCGTAGCGTTCATCTTCAACCAAAAGTTCTTCAAGGAGTTGTACGAGGTCACGGGCATCGACCTTGAGAACATCGTCTACTACAAAGATGACACGCACTACTTTGTGATGACGGCCAAAAAGCACAGTCTACTGGACAAGGGCGTGTTGCTGAATGTAAGTTATCAATCGTAAGAAATAGTTTGTGAGTGATCAGGCCTAGCCAACGTTGTATACTATGAGTACAAATAAAATGCGACGTTACAATTATATCCTGGCCTGATTTAGAGAACTTATTTAATATCACTCTCTTCATCTTCTGACAGGATTACTCGGAGGTGTCTCGTTTGCTGAGCGTGGAGAATGTAGATCGAGCGGCCCTCATGCGCTACGCTCAGGAGGCGGCCCGGTTCTCGACAGACGGCAGGCTACCTTTGAGGGACTTCGCGCTAAACCACTACGGCGAGCCTGATGTTGCGCTGTTCGACTTCACTTCCATGTACGCAGCCGAAAACGCGAGCATAGTGAGTACTAACTCCGCACAAAGCGGCAACAACTCTTCGTTACAATCTAGCACAAGACAATGAGAAAAATTACTGGCTTGTCTACTTTGCCTGTATTATATTTTATCATCAAAATTATTTAGTAGCGTATAGTATTTTATTTACCAACGCACATCAAGAGCGACAGGAGTCATGGGCCGCCGCGACAGCTGCCGGCGACGTCGGTCGCCGACCTTTTAAGTCATATCATACAGATTCATAGTAACTTATTGTGTCTTATACTTTTGTTCATCACATTTACTACAGGCTTTGATTATATACTGTCTAGTCACCGTTATGCCTTTATTTCAATGATTAAAAACACAAGCCAATTTTTCAATGCTTGTGCGCATGACAGCTTGTGTTATCAAACGCGTCCTGTCAATTTATGCCCTTGTAATCTGTCAAATTGGTAGCTGTGTGTGTGTGCGCAATCGACCAAGAGTTTTTTCTACGCTTTTAGGCTAAAAGAGTATATCTAGGCTTTATATGCTTTAAGGTGACCCGCTTGCTCGGTTGCCGTCCTATGACATAAAAAAAAAATATCTAAGACTACATGTAACAATTAACTTGTAGGTGTACGAGCGCCACGGCCGCCGTCTCTTGTGCCAGCTTGTTGGAGACAGTCTGCTGGAGCCGTTCTGGCCGACGGGGTCCGGCTGCGCCCGGGGGTTCTTGTCCGCGCTCGACGCTGCGTGGGCCGTCAGGACCTGGGGCCAGGCGCCGCCGCCTCACCCGCTCGAAGTCATCGCGGAGAGGGAGTCCATATACCGGCTGCTAGGTGCGTCTGTCTGTAACATGCTATACTAAAATATTTTTATGTGAATTGAGAATCTGTATTCACGAACTAGTTATATTGCATAAGGTGCTTGTTAATATTGGCTATTTATATTGTTTTTCCATATTTGGTACCAATCGCAATTTGAAGAAATTTATTTGAATATTTACTTACTAAATACTTTGTGGCAAACACTTACGAGTGTAATAGACTCGCAATAATCGTCATGCATCATTTGCTGTGTTTTGAAGTTTATCATCCTAGGTAGCAATGGAGACACGTTCAACTTAGATTAAATAATCGGTGAAAGTGTGACAGACGACACATTTTGAAATTAACTAGATTGACAGCTTGGGTGGAATTCGTTGCTTTATTTTATTTGAAATCGTAATTTCGCGTCATGGTATTTAAAATGACCTTTGAATAGACATTTTTATTTAAAATGTGTGTACATTGCAATATGGACCAATGCTGGCTAGAAAGTTGGTCTAACTAATATTTTTTCTATAGCTCAAACGACCCCCGAAAATTTGCACCGTGACTTCGGCGCGTATACATTAGATCCGGGTACACGATACCCGAATCTCAACCGGACTGCTGTGACCCCACACCGCGTCACAGGTTTTTACGATTCCGATGACCCACTGCCGCTCGACGCCAAACCCTCGGCTAGAAAGAGACGAAGAGGTATGTTACGGCCCACCAAGGGCCCACTAATTCAGTGCCCATATTTGGATTATAGCATTACGAAAGTTGACTTTCACTAACATTTGGACCCTAGTCATAGGAAAGTATTTTCTTTACTAATATATAAATATTAATAGCATGAATCGCATGAAATTTCTAGAATTGCCTAAAATTTCTAGAATTGCTTGAAATAATTCGTCACTACGAAATTCACTGCATTTAGTTTGTGTCGTCAAATGTTTAAGGGGGCACATTAGGCACAGTAGCGACGCCAATCATTTTATTCCTAATACTTTACAAATAGAAAGAAATTCAAGAATATAAATAATATAAGCCTTAATAAATAACTTGAAGTATTTTTGGAATCATGTTTTAATATTATGAGAATCAGTCATTAAGAGAAAACGTGATTACCGCCAAAAACGGCCGTTTTTAGCAGTAGTTTGATTCTCATAATTCTCACTGATTCTGATAATATTAAACATGATTCCAAAAATACTTCAGGTTATTTACTAGTGCTTATATGACTTACATTCTTGAATTTCTTTCTATTTGTAAAGTATTAGGAATAAAATGATAGGCGTCGCTACTGTGCCTAGTGTGCGGCCTTAAATGTATATAATTGCATGAATTAAATGTTTATTTCTCTCAACCGTTGTAGTTTCTTGATATTTGTGTAATGAAATTTGACAGAATCGGAGGTGTCAGAAGAGGTGCTGGTGAATTGGATCGGGTGGTCGGAGCCGGGGCTGCGGGCCGCGGCGAGCGCCCCCGCCCTGGCGGCGGCGGTGCGGCGCTACCGGCCTGACTTGCTGCCCGACAACGCGCTGCCGCGCTCCGTCTATCACAGCCTGCATGAGCTCGGTAAGTTGCTGTACAATATCTACTTCAGTATTTACGCAAAATAATAAATACCGACTTTCATAGGAATAACTTGAAAAATAATGATATTATCCTTATATTAAAGAATAAATTTCGAAAGAATATATGTTTATTTATTTATTAAAACTTGTTTATTTCAACCTTGAAAATCACAGACTTACATACAAGGAGATGAGACAAAGTTATTTTGACAGGTATTGCACCGCTGCCAACGGGAGGCTCTCTGCGGGACGTGCCCGACGTGAAGCTCAGGACGTACTTGTCACGTGTGTACAACTTCTTCAAGGGCGAAGTCCCACACATTCAACACGACAGCAATGTGTTCGATCAGGTAACCCGTATAGCGGAACTGACTCGGCAAATCTAACAATAGTGTCTTTTTTAACATATCCTTTCTTTGTCAATTTGATCCGATCTAGGAGTAAAATAATAAAATGGCGCTAGGTTTAAGACCTAAGCACCTTAAAATTAAAAGTTTCCTTTATATTATGTTTACAGATTAAACAGTCTCTCCAAAAGGAGAAACACGTGCGAAACTCGACCGACCATTCTATTTCGGTGTACTCGAGTAAGTAATACAACGAATTATAACATTTAATAAATTTAAAAAGTTTATATTATAACTAGTAGTAATCCATTGACATTGTTCGTCATTAAAAATATACGTTCTTTTAAAATTTATTTATTATGATTCATAAGATCCCAGTGACATATGGACGGACGAATAGACAGGAGAGGAATATCTTATAGGTTCCGTTGGCACCTTTTGAGTATGATATACTGAACTATTATTTAATTTTAAACTTCGATATTTAGTATCTGTTCGGTATTTAATACAGCGTTTTCATAAATACTTTTGCCCGCAGACGCGGCTGACGCTGACAAATCGCATTCGAGCTACCGGAAGAAGCGGCGTTCTGTCCGACAAGTAAGTACCGACAGTGCCGACTACATCCGCCGCAAGATCGGCAAACTCGAGCTCGACGACATCACGCAGCTCGCGCGCCTCATCGAGGGCCACGACGCCCACGCCGGCTCACACGCCGACAAGCAGCGCGAGCTCCAGGAGCAAATCCTGGCCCTCCTCGACCCCGAGGAGTCCCCAGACCCACAAATGCTCAGGGAATCCCTCGCGCAGCTACTTCAAACGGGCAAAACACGCGTCAAAACAAAAGACGAACAAAAACTATCACATTACTTTCAGGGTAACCAAGAAGATAAACCAGTTAAACCACCGCGCAAACTCAAAGGCTTAGATCTAACTACCATGAAAATACCAGACTTTTCAGACATATTCCCGGAGAACAACGCCGAAACCAACAAGGAAGAGAAACCAGTGAAAGCGCCGCGCAAACTAAAAGGCTTGGACTTAAACACAATGAAAATTCCAGACTTTTCAGACATATTCCAGGACGACTCGGCTGATACTGACGCCACTCTCGTCAATATTGAGACTAAAGCGCCTAGTAAGAAAGATTTTAAATCTGCCAGTTCAAGCCCTAAGAAGAAAGAGTTCATACGATCATCATC
Source organism: Rhodophaea formosa (assembly GCA_963082605.1). NCBI lineage: Eukaryota > Metazoa > Arthropoda > Insecta > Lepidoptera > Pyralidae > Rhodophaea > Rhodophaea formosa. The sequence goes on along the minus strand of OY720203.1, from coordinate 14,560,339 downwards.
CACAGAGTCCCCTTACCCATTGAAGGGACGACGCCTTTCTGATGTCATAGATACTCAGAAGAGAAGACATTCTCAAAGTCCTGATGTAACAAAGCCGTTCCCCCGCTCCAATTCGGTCGGTTCACCCGAAATTGCTCCGAACACCAAACGCATAGCTCAGATATTCGAAAATCACAAGCGAAGACACACCCCCAGTCCCGAATCGCGAACAGTTCGGTCAGGTTCTGTCGGCAACCCGGAGATGGCGTTACGCATGCAACGCATGGCGGAAATAATAGAGGGCAAGCGTCGGGATACGCCCAGCCCGGAAAGATCTAAGAGATCTGACTCAATCGGAAACCCCGAAATTGCGTTGCGAAGACAGCGGGTAGTGGACCTGATCCAAGGCCACAAGCCAAAACAAATTGAACCACAACAAAGGCGAAATTCTGGAGACACGAATATGGCATTTAGAGTGCAGCGAATGTCTGATGTAATGCAAAAAAAGAACGCTGAACCGAAACGGGTGAAAGGAGGGAGGCGGCGGGCGGCGCGGGAGATCATGCGGCAGCGGTTCGAGAAGAGCTTGCAAATGCTGGCCAGTGAACCGCGGCCCGAGCTGCCGTCCGCTGACTTGGAGAATGACTACGGTCTCCAGCAGTACCGCGCGAGCGCGCCGCACTTCGGCGAACGCGTCCGCAATCTCGAGAAGCAACTGCAGCACTATGTGAGACGAGTTTGACGTTGTGTGCCGCATGCCTAACTCGACTTTCAGACCGACGACAGGATTCTCGTCTATGCACGGTTTTGCCACTAAAAATGAATCTCAAAAACTTTGTGTGTGCATGTAATAAATTTTGTAACAGCGTCCACTCTTAACGTGTTTTTTCACTGAGTTCGACTAACATTCCATAAGAAGATAGACGGTATGTAGTGTGACATAACAGATGTTAAATGCTGCGGCCGCGCACCGGATGCGTGTATATAAAAGATATTAAGGCTTTATTTAATGACGAGCGATAGATGTGGTTGAATTTTATTCCAAAAACGTGTGTCATTGTGCAGGCGTTTTAGGAATATAACATGAAGTCATTGACAGTAGTACTTCAGCATAACGTCGGGAAACAAAATACTTTTCAGAATAGAATTAATATCAAACTGTTTTTATATAAATATCCGTGACTTCTGTGCGTCGTCTGGGAGAAAATCCTGGCCAGACTAGATGCCCGTTTAAAAACACACCTTTACCGCTCGTCGTCTTCCCTACAATAAGCTTCTTGTACATTGTTCGGTTCCGTCCGTGGTGAGCACCGGACCTGCAGATGGGCGCTTCGACACGCTGACCACTGTTGCACCTGGCTTATCTTTCCCTTTGACCGGTGGCCTATTGCTTTTCACCGTCGGTGGCAGATAACAATATTCTCAACAAAAATGCCATTAGATCGTCATATTGTACGTTTTCGTGTTGAATAGTACTATGTTTGAACTATTAAACATTCTGAAATATTTTCAATATAGTCATTATCGTCTAGCTGTAGTATATTGAGGTGTAGTATATCAAAACGACTTTATCCATAAAGTCGCTTAGGTGACGTAGATTTTTTAAAATTAAATAACCTTCAGTTTAATATGCACATATATATGTGAATCTGTATATCGGTTGTTTGAACTGTTTACGTTTTAAGAGTTTATGGTCACCTTTGTACTAGTAGTATATTGGCAATTCAAGTGAAGTATTTCAAATTAATGAAAGTAGAGGGAGCGAGATAGAAATAGAGAAAAATAGAGAAACATTGTGTCATCTGTCGCTGGCTTAAGATGACGTGTATAAGCGCCCATGCGCAGCTACGAGTATCTCACCGCTGCATTTTCCACACCTCAAGAAAGCGTTTCGTAACAAAATACTTAATCGTTTGTAGTTAAATATTGTCTCTACCGGGAATGTTACATTAACAATGATTTTTTAGACCCAACAGTACCAGAGATAGCACTGACATACTCTTTGATATTGGATATTATGCGTCATCGATGTAATAATTGAAGAATTGACTGTGACATTTTATAAGAAAATAGATATGCTACCTTGTGAATTTTGACTGATGTCTTCTGTTTCAAGGACTCTACTGAAAAGAGATTTCTATTAACTAATATTTCAAAGAATACTTGTATCGTTTTATATTTGTGTTTATTATTATTGTTGAATAAATTTCTGATTTTGTTACGGAATGCTAGACGGACGAAACCAATATTATTCATCATACTGACATAGTGTTTATCTCTAGGAGGAGGGGCGTATCGTAGGGGGTGGGGCACGCACAGCGGGCGGGGGCGCGCGGGTTGCGAAACTAGCGGCGGAACTATCAGGTTCTTCGGCGACCACTACTGCGCCGAAATCTACCAAACCCAAGGTTGGTATTATGTTTTGATAATTCAGGTATGGTTATAAAGTGACTTGCCTCAGTTCTTCATTTATTGTATTTCTATAATAACCGAATTATATGAGTTTGATAGTAGTGAGCGTGCGTTCACTGTTAAAGAATCACAGTCTTCAATTTACTTAGACTACTCCCTAATAATACAATTACAAAATGTAAATGTACAGGACCTGATGCGATCCGTTGGGAAAATCGAGCGAGACGACTGGAATGTGAAGGAGATAGAGAGGAAAATAATGGAAAACAGACTCGGCCGGCCTGAACCAAGAACTGCAGAAAAGGTTCCCAAGTGGGACCGGGAGCAGGTGAACAGAATTTCTTTTAAAGTTTTCAAAGTTTATGTGTACCCAAAAAATTGTATGTGTTGTATAATATTAACTTTAAAGTTGTGCATGCATTTCAAAAACTTTGTAAGGAAAAATCCATTCAGTATTTTGACTTTTTTCTTATGATTTTGTATACTTTTAGTGGAAACGAAGGTAAACTGGACAAAAACCTTTTATTATAATGACAGGGATACTTTTATATAGGTAATATTTTTTACCTCTAGTTTCTCGGCCGACAAAGAAGACTGAAAGAAGGCGACGCCGGCGAAGAGAAGTGGTGTGAAATCGACGAAACTTTAAGCAAGCTGGACCAAAAGCTACGCGACTCGGGACGCCCTGATCATGGCACAAATAAAGTATTTATCACTTTTTTATTACTTCGTACATCATTTATTTAACATTAAGCACCTACTTTTAGAGAAATCTGAGTATTTAGGAAAAAAATAACATGTGTTATTCTCTCCCAGGTAGCGAATCTGGCTACAAAGTTTGTAAAGAAGGAAGAACTGGACCATGTAGCCAAGGCGCAACCAAAGGAAGAGGTAAGTTTGTTTATTCCTATTATTTATTGAACAACTTTGTAATTGTGGATTTTCTGTAGTGTTTATCTAGTAGCTGTAATGTTGAAACCTTAGAATAATAAATCTCCAGAAGGATTCATCTCTCATTTTTCAATGCGTCAAACTGAGTCCAAAAACGCGGCATATCCCCCCGCGCCCGCGCGTTTCACACCCGCTTAGTGTTGCTAGATTATAAGTTTTTACCATGTACTTGGAAAAAAAAATGTAATTTTTTTTTTAAGTTAATGTGATATTTTTGAATGTAATTAAATATAACGTCTTATTCCTATAACATTTAGATATTTATGAAAACCTGCAAAAGAGTGACAACATTTTCCTGGAAACCACATTAACAACACTCGTGTTAATTTGTTAGTAGTTTTTATACAACGTGGAAGGGGACATACCCGTAATAAATCGAACTACGGTTATAGTTCATTATAGTATACATAAATTAAAATAACAGTCGAAAAACAAAAATAAATTTCGGCACTTCCGTAAAAAAGTGTGCACCCGCCCGGGGATTTGCATGGGAATGTCGATTACCTTTTTGTTTTTTGACCGTTATTTTAAGTTCATTATACTAAAGTGATCTAGTCTGGCCCGTGGTTCGATTTATTACGGGTATGTCCCTTCCACTTTGTATAAGTACCCAGTGGTTTGTGTGGTTGTGCCAAGTAATATCTGATTAGTACCTCCCTTATGGTATACTTACATGTTATACGCCAAAACTGATTTCGGGACAAACTAGTTAATCCTGAAATATTTAGGACAAACGACTCTGGCGTAAGACGGCCTGACTTATGAGTATTTTTTAATCAAATAGCTACTGATAAAGATCACAAAAGAGACCTCATTTTTGAAATCCAAGATGGCGGATCAGATTTTTCTTGTGAAATCGACATGAGTATCGTTGTATGGGTTTTTATGTGACGTCACTTTTGTAATCCAAAGTGGCGAAGGCGACTTTTGATAAATAACTAACATGTATGTCGTTCTATGGGGTTTTCAGGATGAGGATTTCGAAAATGAGGTCAGTTTTGCCATCCAAGATGGCGGACGCGACTTTTCATGCGAAATCAACATGGGTATCGTTATGTACATTTTTAGGTGTAGATTTCGAAAATGATGTCGGTTAAGATATTGGTGGACGCAATCATTCATGCAAAATCGACATAGATGTCGCTGTACAGGTTTTGCAGGTAATAGATTTTCGCGCCAGTTTGGAATTCTTCCAAAACAGCAGTAATTTTCGAAATCTACACTCCTAAAACCTATAAAACGACACCCAAGTAAATTTTTTATGAGAAGTCGCCTCCATCATCTTGGATTCCATATTTGACGTCTACACCCCAAAAACCTATTAAATGACACCCAAGTCGATTATTTATGAAAAGTCGCGTCCGCCAATATAGATTCCAAAAATGACGTCACTATTGTGATCTATACTCCTTTAAGCTGCTATAAACATTTGAATAAATATTGAGTTATTCCTGAGAGACATTTATACAATAAATAACCTAATTAACACAATAAATCAGATCATTCAATATACTCTACTGAAAATTTTCCTTATTAAATACTTTATTTGACTAAATGCGAGGTGCATTTAGTCAAATAAAGTATTTAATAAGGAAAAAAACGTTATAATTAGTTAATAGTTATACTACTTACATAAATTTTATCTTAAAATAAAGTTTAACATACTGGGGAAAAATATTTTATAGAACAGCAACACTTTACAATTAACGTCATATGGACTTGACATTGTCTTTGGCAATATAATATTTGTAAAATTAAATCTGTAAATGATTTAAATAGCTTGTACATGTTTAATTATACGTGAAATGTGATCCCGTCATTTTTGTTGTTACGTCCAGTTGCATTTCTGCATGTGGGAACTGCACATTACGGCATAATGAAATTAAAATTGAAGAGCGCCGACACGTTAGCCGGCCGCCATGACAAATGTCAATTGACGATCCATGAGCGTATCTCAGGTCCTTTGAGCGTATCTTTTTGCTCCTCAGTTTTATACGCCAATGCGGTTTCTGGATACATAGGATCTGATGACTTAGCATAATATTTGACTACTGATTGTAGTAACTTATTGTCTAACAAAACCTAATAACATTGATCACTGAATATATTGGTTTCTAAGCCACTCTACAGACACTCGTATCATTAGCATACACCAGCTAGTCCGTTGAAAGAAAGCTGACATTATATTAGACCAGAAGTTTACTGAATACTGTCGTTGATGATTACTATATCTTATCCCTTGATAAATTTCAAATTTATTTTTGACTAGCTGTTACCCGCGGCTTCGCCTGCGTGATATATAGCCTATGTGTATGCAAAATTTCATGACGATCGGTTCAGTAGATTCGGCGTGAAAGCGTAACAAACAAACAAACAAACTCACTTTAGCATCTTTAATATTAGTTAGTAAGTTAGGATTAGGATGTATAAAAATCGACCTTTAGGACTCAGTGATTTATCCAAGTACATATTACGTGGAAGAGGTGTACTTGAAAGCGTCAAGTTTGAACATTTGGTTACTAGGGTTTATTGAGAGCGAACGATAGAGTTTATGTGTAGTAACTTTTAAGCCATCATTTTGCTTTAAGACACTTTAATTATCAACAGTGTAAGAAGAGTTGGCGCGGGCCGTCGTTCGCGGGTATGCAGTGCGCGGCGTGCGGGACTCGCGTGTTTGCAGCCGAAGGTGTCACGGCAGACGGGCTGCACCTGCATAGGGCTTGCTTCCGCTGCGCAGTGTGTAAGAGCGTGTTGAGGCCTGGGTAAGTGTTCAATATTGGTTGCAAACATTGATATAGATTTGGGCTGGTTTGTCATTCACGTGCATACTGTGGCGGCGTTCGAGATGTACGTTTTCATCGCCAAGAGCGTGACTGAACATGGGCGAGCTACATCTGCTTCCACTGCCACTATGCTGTGTGCCATGGCGTCTCGAGTCCTGGGTGAGGTTGACGTCTGGTAATTTAATTACTTGATTCAAAACTCATTATCTCTTTTTGGCTGTGTTTTGTTGAGGAGCCTGTGTCAGCTAAATGGATTTCGAACTTTTTTGGCCCACAGTAACTATACAATGGAGCGCTATGGTAGCCGCTTGGTCTGCCTGCGGCATTCCGGGGTGAACGTTCCTGACGCGGTCGCTGCCGGCTCCCTTGCCCCACCCCCGCCCCGCAGCGAGGCTCCCACCCCTACACCTGAGAGGATCAGCCTGGAACTGTCTGATAGTGGTGCGAGAGAGATTGACGAGGACGAATGGACAGACAGGAACTTTTTGGCTTCGGAGACGTCGTGTGCTGGAGGACTTAGGTAAGATTAAGTACAGTACTTGTTCATTCTTTCAGACATAACAAGTAATGTAGCAGTCTACCGTCCACAAAGGAATTTGGAATTCAGTGATCAGTGACTGTAACCGTTATACGTTTATCAACACACCGTGTCATAAAGTGACTCCTGAAACACCGATTTTTTCACTCATAAAGAAGCGTAGGGGTGCTTTTTACTTTACCGCATTGTTTTGGCTATAAAGCACTCGTGGTCAAAAATATTATAAACTCTTTACTATGCGGCCTGGTTTTATTTCAAAATGTTGTTTACAGTGACGAAGAAGAATCTAGCTCAGACGAGTACACAGATGCCGGGGACAGCGGTGACGAGGCGCGACAGTCACCAGAGCCCGCGATGGCGCACCAGCCGCGGCACGAAATGTACTTTTCCGACGACTCCTTTGGCTATGACGATTATTCTGACACAGGTGAGTGATGCCGAGGTTTACGTGAAAAGTGCATTTTTCCAAAATTGTATCGTTCTAATGGCATCAAATCCAGTCAGGTACGTAAAATATAGAGAAACTCAACTTTCTTTATATATGCACCTTTTGAATACAATATTCCTTTTCCCCGACCTAATATTTATTTCCTCCGACGTTTGAATCCACCGAGACAGGATGGATGTGATTGAATGATGTAACTAAATAAATGGTGCGGTTAAAATTTAAAAAAAGTTTTATTGACAAGATGAATAGTTCTTGTACTTAAATAAGTTTTTCGTATTTGAATAGCGCGTACAAACAGGACTAAAGTGACTGTTGTTTTTGCTTATTTGCAGTAAGTAGTCGTATTTCATACTGACAGGTTGATTCACTCGTTCGAGGGTCATTGCCATAGTCAATTTATACGCTGTATAACCGTTTATTTTAAATCATGAGCAATATAAAAGAGTTTTGCTCAGCGGTAACGATCTATTCTTTTAACTTAGGCGCGGAGTCTTCAGGAAACGAGTCGTGTTCGCGCATGCGCGAGGCCCGTGAAGCGCGGCGCCGCGAGGTGCCCGCCGACGCGCGCCCGCCGACCGACAGCAGCGAGGTACCTAGTACCTGCGCCGTCGCCTAGCTAGCCACCCGGCGCCTGTAGGGAGGTGCGCGCAACTCGCCCGCCGCCCCGACAAGCTCATTCATTCATTCATCAATAATATTGACTAAGAATTAATAGTCTCGCGGCTTGATGCCCTGCTCGGAATTAAATTATTCGGATCGAGATAACCAAAATAAAATATGATCCGTTTATTACTGTACCGTTTCATTGAAACTTTCATTAAAGGAACATAGTTCCTTAGCATTAAGTTATATAAAGTGAACTTTCTAATTGTATATCATTGCTGAAAGAACAAAATATACATATTTGTAAATTGACTTACTAGTATCTTTCAATTACTTGAGTTTTTAGATATTACAATACTATAACTATTTTTATCACACTCTAAAGAAATATAATTAAATGTGCAGTAGGGCTAACAGTTAAGTAAGTTAGAAACAGTAAAGATTTTTATAAAATTAGCCTTATTTGGATGATAACAATCGAGCATGACGTCATAAGCTTTAACTGAGGGGCGGCAGTGGCGCGGTAAGAGTGTAGTGTGCCCACACTAACTTCTGTCTGTGAATTTGCTGTTTTATATGTTTCACACATTGACACAAAAGTGGAGAATGATACATAATACTCTGCAGCATTTGATTTGTCATTAAATAGTTTTCTCAATCATTCTATTACTACCCACTTTCAAACAATACCAGACATAATTGATTCTGTTAGAATTGTGTGGTGTTGCCATAATTTCAGAAACTTAATTTATTTTGCTAAAAGTTCCCGATATCAACCTACAAATTTTTCTCATCCAGAACTGAATATGTTTCTTAAAATCTGAGAGGTTCGTCAATTCATACGGTTTCACTTCTGTTTCCAAGTTTTTCATTTAATTCTCGTGCATAATAGGTCCATATTAAAGTCCTTCTATTTTTACTTTTATTACTATTTGTGAAACTTTACTGCATTTCTTGATCTCCTTTTTTGTGAAGTATCAAGTGTTTTACTTACCTTTTTAATACATATCAAACAGTGAATTCTATTAGATTTTGATGGCGCTTTTGATTTTGTTTTATCATGTTTATATGTTTATGTTTAACATTAATATACCGTCAACTATCAATGCTTTTAACTTATTCCCCAAGTAATAAGGGGTTTGCGCGTTCTATTTAAAATATAGTAAGCTCGTAACAACATACAACAATAAAGGCTAATATCTATAGCAATGACACTGAATCAGACCTGAGATGTGGTAGCCAAAAACAATCCGCCGATGGTATCATTGATAAATAGTGCTGCCCCCGGTTATCGTTACTCTTTGAAAAAAGGTCTCAAAAATAGGAATACATTGAAAAAATTTACTTGCTAATCCAAAAACTCTTCAAGATATGAAGGTGACAAGAGAGCACAATTTTTCCTCTCGGCGTAGACGTCGTTAATAAAAACAACAGAACCTATCGCTCATAAGATTATGAGAATAGGAATACTTCACTGTGTGTAGTTCGTACACATGTGCACACAAACTAGTTCACAGATTATGCGTCAGCGCATGTATTCGCAGATCGGGTTTTCGTGTAGAAATCTACTTGTTTGATTTTTTTCATGTGTAAACCAACACTGGTGTAATCTACTTTACTCAAGGTATAATTACCCAAACTGGTAGAGTAGTAACTGGTAGACTAGTGTAGTCTACCACTTAATCTACGCGTGTGCCTAGGAACTATTTTTATTTATTTATTTATTTGCGTTCTCTTATTGAATAATAGTTCGCGCAAGCGCCCAGCGACGTTTATAGTATGTATATATGTAATATTTATGTATGTATATGTAAATAACGGTGTTGTTTGTGGTGTTATAGTATGTATATATATATATATATTGCATTGTATATTATTAGTTCCTAGTAAAGCCATCTAGCGTGCAGGCGATAAGTTAGTGTGGTACAGACTTGTTGCGCACCCCTCGCTTCAGGGTCTTTCACTAGTGTGGAGACGGATTGGGATAGTTAACAGAATATTTTTTTCATAGATTTCACGTGACATATAATATAAACAATTTGTCTCAAAAGTTAAGAAATTGAACATTTACAATTGAATTGAATGGCTATACATAAAATATGTAGTCTTGTTATTTATCCATTACATATCCTGCTAATCATCTAAAAATAAATAATAAATGTACTTTTATTCTATCCTGAATTACGTAGTATTCATTTTCTAAATTTTTGACCATTTTGTTGCCGTACTATTGTAAAGTGTTAAACTTGTGGCTCCTTACTTAATTTTTCAAAACAGTTTTTTTGTTGTTGTTCACACATATTTTATTTTTAAAAGACTTATTGAAGTCTTTTAAAAATAAAATATGTGTGAACAACAACTTTCCATTGGGAAACATGTCGTCTTTCAAAATAAATACAGAACAATTAATTAACTACTTGTAGCAGTATGTACCGCTTGACTCAAACCGAATGGATATGTATTGGCTGTTTTGGTTAGTACATGTATGTTCTCAATGCGAATTCAAGATCGTCTTATCATAAAATGAACTCCCCTCATCTAATAGTGATAGTTTAAATTTTTGTGCTATTGCACATGTTTATTACGCAATTTTTATTTAACGATCGCGGACTAGCTATTATTATGTGTGTAAATACACAATACACTTACGCATTGTCTATATGTGTATCCGCCCAGGAGATGACAGAGTCGACTATAATTCCATACTAAAAGTACAAAGTAATCCTCTATGATGATGCCCGATTTGATTTTCGGGATATTTGGCGATCGTACGAAAACGTACTATCGTCTTTTTATGTAAAAATCACTCGTTTGAATTAAATTGGTCAAGAAATCCGGGTGAAGACAAATTCCATATTGTCGTCAATGCTCAGGAGGGGCGTTTAGTTTTTGATAATACAATCTCAGTGTAAAGAAATGTGTCCTAAAAATGCGCGTCAGTCTAATCCACTTTAGTAAAACATATGAGTCTCTTTTAAGTGCCACAAATAATGGGCATATTTTTACGCGTCATTTACTCAGAGTGACTTGTAATTTTGCTATCATTGCCTAGTATTTACTTACTTCGAACACGTGCAGCTTAATGCAGATATTACTATACGTGATTCAGGTTCTGTAATTCTCTGAACTACTATGTATCGCTGTGGCCTTTGAAAAAGACATAATACCGTATCTGTATTTAGCATGCATTACGCTAAGCTAAAGTCACTAAATTTCAATAAAAAATAGGTCTGAATTCATATCAAACTCGGTAAGGTCTGCATTTCAGTTAGCGTGTTCAGAAAAGACTATTAAATTATGCTTCTTGCTAAGTCATGATTTTAAAATAGTAATAGAGTGAATGTATATTAATTGCTGCTCAGCAGTTGAGCAGTCTGTCATTATGCGTGATGCCACTGTAAACAGGTGGAGTCGGAGGAGGAAAGCTCGTCCAGCGAGGTGTCGTCCGCCACTGAGGTGTCTACCGACAGCGAGTTCGCGGAGGAGCCTCCGGCGCCCTCCCCGCCTGCCATCCTCGTCACCGAGGCTCCCCCTCCGGTCGACTACCCTCTCAGCAGAACCCGATCAGCAGGCGGCATCGCCACGAAACGAGCTCTAGAACTCAAACGAAGATACTTGCTCGGTGAACCTTCTCCGCCCGCTGTCAGAAAGTCAGACTCCACGTCACAACTCGACACAAAGCTGGAAGCCTTCCGCTCAAACATAACGGAGTTCCAGAAAATGCTCAACCCTGCCCCAACACCGACCATACACGTTCAAAAACCGATTGTCACGTTCCAACTGACTGAGGTAAAGAAAGCTCAACCTATGCCAGATATCATAAAAAATCTATGCGACGCTCCGGTCGATTTGCTCACAAAAGGAGACTCGCCACTCTGCAAAACTGAGTGGAGGGAAGAAACAGTGGAAGAAAAAAAGGAAGAGCCAGATTTAGAATCGGATTCCTTGTCCGAGGACGATTCTTCGCACACACAGACAGCACCAAACCAATCGGTGCCGAGGGTCGAAGTGCACGACGAAGGTGGCGAGTTGATACAGCTAGACAGTCTAATGTTAATTAACAGCTTCGAGGAAAACGATGAAAAAGCATCAGGAACAGCCACGACTACAGCCCCTACGGTGATCGCTGCGGAATCAGAGTCGTCAGAGTCGGGACGCGATGCTATAACGCTAGCGCTCACGGAGACTGAGTTGTCAGACTGGGCGGCCGAGAGCGGAGTCCTTGAGGACTGTGGCTTAGAAGACAGGGATGAACGACGTCGCACCGCCCCTAGAACGCTAAGCGGGCCCAAGAGCGTTCATGATGCAAAAAACATATCTGCTATTGCCTCTCATGTTTGTGGTCGAACTAGCCCTGAACCAGTCGTATACTCAAATGCATTCGACAATTTTGAATTCGCTGATGAGGGTGAACAGGATCCTTCTATTGAAAGCCCCGCCACACCACGCAATGAAGGTTACATGGAGTTCGTGGACGATGACTATGACGCGTACTCACCTAGCAACGACAGGTCCATGAACTTTATTGAAAGTAGTTTCTCAGAAACCGTGCTGAAGCCCATCAGTCAAGAAGTCAGTAGCCACGGCATTGCCGATTTCAACCCGACCGTTGAAGCAACCCAAAATGATACAACAACGGATACCCAAGACTTTCTGCCCGAGAACGAATACATTATGCCCGAAGAACTCAAATCACCCCAGCTTTTGAAATCTATCGAAATCGAATCTAGTGATAAATCGATTGACATTGCATCGAGTGAGAAATCGAGCAGTGAGAGCGCGAAAATCGAAGACGCTGCTAAAACAACGACGGAAGAGAGTAAAGATTTGCCACCCGTCGAGGGAAAAATAGAATCGCTTAGTCTGTCAGACATATCTCCGCCTTTAGAGAAAGACAGTATGGATATGGAAGCCAAGTCGGCAACGAAGAGCGAGACATCCACGTCAACTATTGACGAGTCGCCACCTTTAGAACCTGAGACGCCTAAATCGCCCAAAACGCGGGTCATCAAATTCGTTACGGCCAACTCGCCCATAACCTTTACCGGGCCGGCGACGATACGTATCTACTCGCCAGCCATCTGTCGCTCAGCCAGTGAGAACTTTACTAGATCTAATTCGCGAAGTACGGACTCGCCAACGAGAAGTATCGAACTTTCGGTGTCTATTAACCTGAGTTCCGGTTCTATATCACCAGTCAGTCCCATCCCGCTCCGTGAAACGACAGATAAAGTACAGGAGATTAAAAGAGAACGAGAAGAACAGACTGAAGTAGTTCGCAAGCTGGTCCTCGAGCGGCTAGGTAGCGGTCCGCGCACGGCGAGGAAGTCAACTCGTCGGATTCGAATATCGACTACGACGATACCTCCCCCCGTTCCTCCACCGCCCGTAATGCCAAGTCCTCCTCCTCCTCCGCCTCCACCTCCACCGGTGATTCCGCCTCCCCCGCCGCGGCCCGCGCTCCCTCTGATGCCTTTGCCCGTCACTCCGTCCTTCTCAGACCCTGAGCTAGCGCGGGAGAGGAGAAGCAAAAGCATCATGAAGAGCATATCCAACTACCTGAACAGGCGTCTGGGACCTCGACACAAGGTAACTTATTTTTTAATATATCGTGCAGCTGCATTTGGCAAGTGCAACCTGCATTTTGACGGCTTTCACTGCATCATGATAGATTCAAAGACATTCTATGTGATGTACCTTTAAAAATTTAAAATAATAATTATAGTACAACAACTTTCTAAAAGTAACTTATAGAAAGATTTGTTGGTCAGAGTTTTTTGATAATTTTACTGATATAGTTCGTCCGGCTGTAAGGTTTATTGGAAAGTTGCTGAATATTATGAAATTGTTTTAGGTATTTTACGAGTGATCGACTAGCCAAGTATATTTGCTTAAACTTAAGTTGATGCTCGATTCGCATGGCCTAGGTATCATTCACTCTGTGATTATCAAATTCCTTGAGGTTCAGGTAAATACATTTTGCTCATTCTGATCACTCCACATAATAAAGAACAATATTTTATAGTCATACTATGACAAATTATATAGGTTATCATGCCTTACACCACGACACAATGCCATATGCAAAATACATTATTTGGGCTCTTCAGGCCAAGTTTAAAGAGCACTCTCATTAAAAATTGCGTTACAAATGTGTCAAATCCACGATAACTTATTATACACCCTGTTGATTTCAATAGGTGCAATGGCACTAAAGCTATCTTCTTATGACACTGAACAACTTTCTCTTTGTTCATCGAATAAATCTTTACGGCAATTTCTTATACAGCGTATGAATATAATATTAAAAGGGTGACTCAGCTCGTCAATATGGAAAACTTTTCATAACAGAACATGCTGGGTATTCAAAAAATGTCATTTTCAATTATTTTACAATCGGGTTAGCTGAACACTTGTTTGACCATGTAGAATTGTTTTTGGCTGTCACTCCTTTAAGGGAATATCGATGGTAACACGGTGAATGTAACATACAGATTAACCAATCAGCTAATTTGTATTTTGACTTAAGGCTATGATTATATATTGTTTTCTAAAGAGAAAGTCGTTCAGCGCATCAGCAGATCGCTATTTGTGAATATACAACTATTGAAATCAATGCGGTTAGATATGTATTTGTAAATATTTAGATAAATGGGTAGGTTTTAACTAGGTACTAAAACAGGGGGCGGTGTAGAGAAAGATTAGTAGGGTGTCCTGTATTAGAATTAAATTCTGCTAAGGTTGACATTGCTATTACGATTCTCTTTGTGAAACTTATACGGAAACTTGATATTTCTCATGTCAAACTCTTTATAGTTCAAAATAACGATAACGAACGAATTAACAAAGAAATTAATTCATGCTAACCTAGCAACTGAAAAATTATTATTATCATATCATATATTACCATAGAATTTTGGCATAGAAGTATGGCAACCTTAGGGAGAATGTTTTCCAAATTAGTAGTCGGACACCGGTAGACTAACCCCCGTTGAACATTTCAGTGGCGTTCGGAGCCGGCCTTGGCGTGTCACGTAAGCAAACAAAAATGTCGCATGTCACTGTCTCTCACACACACGCTTGTCGTCTCTGTGGACTTGGCAGGGTAGCCATGTGGTCAAGCCTTGTATTCTTTCAAAATATACTCATCATATATTTGTGTATGTATATTCGATGGTTGATTAAAGGTCAATAATAAAAGCCTTCGAGGTTTACATTACTACTTTTTTGTATAACAACGATTATAGAGACAAGAGTTGGTTGCCTATTGTTTTACGTTTTGTCACTCGTTTATTCCCCGTCAATTTCGCGAACAGGGTCTTGTATGTATACTCGTCTATGTATACCGATAAAAAGGTCAATCCAACGTCTGGCTCTGTAGTGAAAAAACATAATATCATTGGTTTGATGTAAACGTTTTTGAATGAATGCGAGGCTAGACATGTTCTGTTGACGTTAGTTAAAAATGTTAGTCTGTTGAAATGTGGCGTTTGATCATATCGTTTTGAATATGGGGGGTGATAAATGCAGATAGCGTAAATTGATAGGTTGCTTCATAACCATTCTCTTTCTGCATTGCCCACTGACCCCTAGCATTCGGATCACATATGGTTCATTATCAAAAAACATTGTACTTACTTCCGCGAAAAGACATGATATAAAGGCTGCTTCTAGGAGCAAATGCAAAACATCCAATCTTTAACTGATTGATATCAAGTTTACTAGTAAATAAAATTTATTCTGACAGATTAAGGAAACTATTTAGAGTTTTTTTTCAATAGTAAGAAACGATTGATTCATTTTCACAGCTAGCTATCGTTTTGCCGAGCTCATATGGTGTGAACGCAGTTGCATGTTTCAACTCTGTTTGTCTGCCTGTTTTGTTTTCGCTATAAAACGTCGTGCTTATTGATGCAACATCGAAATTTCTTGTCATCATACTGCGTGGCAACGTAACTAAGCGGTGAACAACTAAGTTGCTGTGTCGTTACGTGCATTTCCGGTGCAGTGCTGCTTCGTCTAGACGTACCTTATTTGTTCAGGGTTACCTACATTTCATAAAAACATAATTGAAATAAAACATTATTTTTATGTTGTTTTACGTTATAGATTTTCTTTCAGTTCTTTATAGCTAGCGAGAGATGCTGATACAGAATGTTCCGGAATATTTAATATTAAAATCGTATACAACAGTAAAAATAAAGCTTATTTTCGCCTATTTTATGTGTTATATTACTTGTGTAGGATTTTGGTCGGTTCATTTCTGGAGTCTGTATTAAATATAAGTCGATTTATACTTTTTCTGGACTTTTTCAAAGTTTGTTATTAAGTATTACAGTAACTTGACTTTTAAGGCTCCTTTTGTTGTTAGGCAACGCCAGTTTCTTCAACTTTAATGAAATCGAACATACCGTGACTATTAATAAAAAAAATAGGACAGCATATTTGAACTTCAGTTAGGTATTTAATAGCCCAGCTAACGTTACCTATATTTATCGTTATAATAATATTTCATTGAAAATAAATATACCCATATGAAGCATTTATCGCGGAATGTTCGATTTTTTCGGCTACGCATGTGGATGTCATGTCTGAATGGATGTGCTGCTATTTAATCTATGGTATTAGACTTGTTTCACCTCTTCTTTTCAATTTCGAACAAAAAGGGGAATCTATTGGCACACTCTTGCATGTTATCTTTTAAAGCATGGTGTATTTTTCTAAAATTGTTTAATATACTTTTATTGTTTCAACAATAATGACATGCTATCATATTGATTTTATTGGAAACAAGTTCATAATGGTGAAACAAGTATTTCAGAGTATTTTTGAACAAAGGTTTGTTTTTGAGTTCTAATCATAAATGATTGTGTGACTGCTATGCTTAGAAGTGCGTAACTAGAATCTCGAATTTCTGTCGAACTAGGCTTGTCCAGATATATTTTAAGTGGTTCTTAACAGCCTAACGGGATATGAAGAAAACATTTAGTGACAAAAGGGTTTGTGAAAACCATGTAAAAATGCCTATAGTTCTCCCTTGTTTTATTCAAGGGTAATAGGAGTAATTCTACGAGTATCTTTCCCAATAGCTAAAAATACAAACCGAGCTAGTTAATTACTTGTAGCCTAGCTTTTTCCCGCGACTACGATCATTACTATTAGTACTTTAAGTATATTATCCTGATTTTGCAACTTGGTTCAGTGGTTTTGCTTTGAAAATATAGAAAAACCGGCCAAGTGCGTGTCGGGCCACGCGCAGTGTAGGGTTCCGTAGTTGCGAATGACAACTTTGAGTTCACACTGTTTACACTCACACCTCACAGTCTAACGACCAAAAACATCTAACAATGAAGATTGTATGAAATTTTACATTTTCCAGTACATTTTATAAGTTGGTTGCCTACAACTTTTTAGTTTGCACTTAGTACCCAGCTCTGATAGTTTTCCTTTCAACTTCAGTATATATACTATTGCTGTAAATTTTTTCACGTATCCATATATAACCGTTTAGCAGATAGAGGGGGGGGGGGGGGGACACGTACCTCTAACAAAATTTTGCACTTTAAAACCAAATATTTCGGAAACGGATCCCTAAATCGAAAAATGGTGTTCTTAACCTCACAATATTTTTGAAAGACCTTTTTAAGGATACCCCTCACGATGGGTAAATAGAGAAAAAAAATTACTCCCCCACTTTACTTGTATGGGAGCTACCCAAAAAAAAAATTTTTTTCAAGGTTTTTTTCTACGACTTTTTTGCCATGATTAATATACACACTCATACCAAATTACAGCTTTCTAGTACTTATAGTCTCTGAGTAAAACGGCGGACGGACAGACAGACAGACAGACATGGCGAAACTATAAGGGTTCCTAGTTTACTACGGAACCCTAAAAAGACACGAAGGAGACAGCGTTTTTTTCGCATTCGTAAAAGTAGTATGAATGGATTGGATTTTTTCATATCCTATTAGGCTTGTGAATGCTGCGTTAAGCTCCTTTAAATCGCTGTAGTATTAGTGGTAACCAACCTCGTTGTCAATATTGTAACGTGACAGGAACCGCCGCAGCAGGCCCGCATCAGTAACTCGCACAAGTCGACCGGAGCGTTGCAGGAGGCGCCCCCCGTGCCGCCGCCCCCCGCGGCCTACTATCCACCGGAGCCCCGGGCCGTGCCCTCGAGAGTACCAGGTACATTACATTTCGATTACATCTTATACAATATAGGATTGGCAGCATCAATTGCCAGTGATAAGAACGTACGAAATACGCATTTGTTCCTTTTTTGATTTCCATATTTCTAGCGGATGAGCTGAAAAAGAAATGGTATCGTGTATCATTGTTTATTATTGTAATTTTTGTTGCCATCATGTTGTGTTTAAAACCATACTTCATATCCAAGTCATATTGCTTTTCCAACGCAACATACATACGAAACGCTAATGCATTAATGTTATCAGTATGACAAACCTTTTTATTTTAATTGTTATAACAAACATTTGGTTTAAGGTCGTATTCAGTTGTTAGAGTTCAAGCTTGAGCATTTTTTACTGTTTGAACTTATGTATATTTTAACTTTAAAATGATGAGAGTCTCATCATGAGACATTATTTTCATAGCCTAAAAATTCCAATGGGGCTTCTTAAGGTATACTTTCCTAAACGCTAAATACGGTCTTAAATTACAAGGCGTATAACCCGTTCGAACTGACGTATAACCCGTCACGTAACACGCACGACTAACGTCCGAAAAGGTCCATCGAACGCCGGCGCCGACGTGGACGAGCGGGATGCCATGCAGCTTTGGTTCGAGGCGCGATGGGCGCGGCTCGTGGCGCAACGGCGTCTCCGGGAGGAGCGCGCCGAGCGAGACGAGCTGAGCGCGAGACGGGTCGCGCGGCTTGAACGGCGGCTCACGCGGCCTCTCTCTGGTTAGTATAGTGACGTCACGACGATACGGCTCGTGCGGAGGCAGCGAAACTACTTTATCCAGCGTGAGATAGGTAGGTCGCAGTTCCGTAATAGGCCAAGGGATGCTATCGTATGTCTACAAAACGTATGGAAGGTAAGTAGTGTATGCCATTATATGTACGAGCATCATAGTCACATCGAAATATTTTACATACTGTCATCCACAAAATGCCTTACGCCCCATCATGCAATGTTTTGCTTGCCAATTGATTTAACATCTATTTTTTATTTCATTAATGTAAGCATGACCGGCTTATGATTTGTTTTTATTGTCGTCTTGAAGTCTGTATGTGACTTTGCACAGCACAGACAATTGACAGTTCAGCTGTGAATGAACAGTGAGCAGAGCAAAAAAAAGATCGCCCATAAAAGTTAGCTGCTTTCTAAATTGTATGATGTTTTACGAAGTACCTATTTAACAATTCCAATAACAAAAAAAGCCAAGACAAAAATATAAGATATGTGTGATCAAGACTACAAAAAAATGTCTTGCTATGTTACAGCGGAGCAACAGGCGGCGACGGTGGCCGAGCTGGTCCAGGTATCGGCGCAGAGGGCGGCCCACAACGCACTCCTAGCTGATGATAGGTCAGTGTTTAGGATTTAGTTCTTAAAGGGTAAAAACGGGACACTATTACTAGGCGACCTATGTCCGTCTGTCTGTCACAGGACTGTATCTATAGAAACGTAATAGGTATACTTGAAATTTTTACAGAATGTGTACCTATATCTGTTGCAGCTATATAACATTTTTTTTATATATCCTGTTTTCACCGCTGACTTTTTCATTTTTACGTAGACGTCGCACTGCAGCCGGCAGTGGCGTGGGAGAATAACCGCACAGGATCTCTTCCGCTGACTAACTCAGCCTTCCAGCAAAGGACCCTAGCTGCAAACTCCATGAGCTTTCTATGTGCTGAAACTTCGCCTCTCCGAAGATAGAAGACGGCCTGGCCACATATAACTCTTAACTTAGGAGGCTATTGTGATTAGGCTTGGGTCGAGGATCTATTGAAGTATAAATTATAAGTTTATTGCATCAAAGTTCGTTTTCCTTTGATAGAAGTGTAATAATTATGACCAGAGGTGATTTGTGTTATAAAGTGCCTCCTGAATCAATTCCTATCGCAATAACCTTCTGCCTAAATCACTATACCGGGCGTCGATTAAATAGTCTAATGCATACGTTCCCGTACATATGCCTGTGTCATCTGCGCTTTATCATTACCACCTCAGTCTTACAGCAGCTAAACTAAAATGATTATGTGATCGTAACGACAGTACTGATTGTAAGCGATTCAATGAAAAGGTATTAAAGGTGAATGTGTGATTTTGACTATGAAGCTGGCGCTCAGTATAGAAGATAAGTTCAATGGTCAGTCAAAGATTAGTTCCAGTATAGTTAAAATTAGCCTTCGATTTGTAATCATAATATAATTTTTTTCTCGCGGTTGAGTTGTGACCAGCTTAGCAATACTTTAGTGTTATCGAACGTAATGTAAGACTAATTAGCACTTTATTATAATCATTAATTATTTTTGGCTTTAAACAGAGACATATTACGAAAAAACAGATATCTGAAATACATTATGAAATGTAAAGCAAGCTAAATAGTGATAAAATAATGTATGACTTGTATGGAATCACATTTTATTATAGTTAATATTGTTCATTTCTGTGGTTTTGTAATCTGTATTTTGTCATATAGTTACCAATCAGTTTTTTGTAACGGTATTTATTGCTATAGACTCAGATTGTGTATATTTCATTAAGCGGTAGCATAGCTTATAGTTAAGATAACACAAAAAATAATATGTCTCTATTTAAAACTAGGTATCACCATGTGTAATCAAGCTTTACTTTATTGTTTAATTCGGCCCTTTAGGCCGTTGTTCGTCACAAAATGCAAAACTGCCCATATTCGGGCAATTATGCCTAATCTCGGGTCCTGCAAAGGGCAAACGGTGTGCTAGATATGCCAAAAGTAATAACATATTTATATTGTATAGTTATACATATATACTGCTGTAAATGTATAAATATTATATAAGATATGCGGTGTGGCTTGCGCTTGCTGATTGTTTCCGTGGCGTCTGAAAGAGACGCAAATAGTATTATTCTCTTTCTCATCAATATGATGAAAAAATATTGTTTTATATTTTGTGTTTTTTTAAAGAATGTTTTTGGGAACTCAAGGTTATTGTTAAGTACCTGTACAACTTTAGTCGAAAACGGAATGTAGCCGAAATTGAGTTATTGCACTTATAAATATGATATTTTTTGACTAATTGAAACTCTTTGTGTGAAACTTATGATGAATCTAAAAACAAAAACGCAAAGAAGATGAATTAATAGAATTCCGATTTTTTTTTCGAACGACTTTTTAATCGCTTTTCTACGAAAGGAATGAATATCAATATTTTTTGTAGATCCGTACATGATATTATTTGAGACGTTAGTGGAGATAATCTGAAATTAATATTGATTTAATCATTAATTCGTCTTTTTTCTTCTTAAAAATGGCACGTCACATCTTCACCGACTGTACTTCTAAGACGCCACCCGCTTCCAAATAAGGCAAGCAAAGCTGTATATTATGTAGGGATAAAGTGTACATTCTCAAATATATTTTTATATATGCGTTGAGAAGGGTAGATAGTTAAGAGAAGGGGGGAGGCCCAGTGGAGGGTTGACTACAGTTAATTGTGAATTGTGGGATCATTGTAACCTGTGGAAACTAATATCTAAAGCCTAGTGAATCATAGTTTTGGCCACTAAGATACCCGAACAAAAGCACATTCTGTTATTTAAATGTAGTGGACAACTCTGCTAGTCTCGTGGAAAGAGTAGGGTTTGCTTTGTTTGGATCTTTGAGCAATCTGAGATTCCTTTCTCGGTGTTAAATATTTTGCGAGCCGTCAATTTTTACAAGATCAAAATAAATTATGCAGATTTTTATTATTATAGTATTACCTATATCGTTTTATATGTTTATTTGCACCGACGTACGTCCTTTTTGTACAAACTGTTCATTTTACTAATATTGCATGTGACGAGAGATTCATTAAATATTCATTTTCCTAAGTAATAAGCATTACATTTAATAGACATTAATAGAAAATTGAAATATATATGACCTATTTGTAGCTGAATACAAAAGTGAGTAAAAGAATAATGAATAGTATTATTCAATAAGTACATTTATAGCAAAAAATAGTATCTATATAGTGTTTGTCTCTCTGTCTTCACTGTTTTCTTAGTTAATTATTTAGTTTATAATTTAGTATTATAATCGTTAACGTCGCTTGACGTCGCTGCAGTCATTGTTATGTTCATAACGTCGGCCAAAATAAATTGAAACTATTTACGGGTAGGTGTACTTTCAGAAGGAACGTACTATAGTGAAATTTGAAATTGACCATTATTGTTAAATTACCAATCTAGCTGATTGGTTTTGAATTTAAAAGATGCCAATGATTTTCGTATTTCACTATACTTACGTACCATGGGAAAAGTTATGTCATGGCTTGACCTACCTTTTTAACATCTGTCAGTTTATTTTGTTCGGCCTTAAATATGTTTTCTAGCCTATTTGAGTATAATTTACTCAGTATTAATCATGCATGATAGAAACTTCTATTATTTCACCTAATATTTTCACTGTCAGGATAATAACCCCTGAAATTGTGCCTAAAAGATTTGTTCTTTATAAAGTACATTTAATATGTTGTATGAAAAGTATCGGTATTACTTGTTTTTTCGATTAATGTTACATCCATGCTGCTGTTAAAATGTAACATTTTTTTAAAATTAACATTTTATCACCAAGAAATACATACGTATGTGTTGGTTATACAAACTTTAAAACTAAATAAATTTAAAACGAACTAATACAATATTACATGATGCTCAATAACATTTTATAACAGCAATATGGACGTAACTGTAACTTGTTAATGCACGTGGTCAGTATGTAGCGCAATATCAGAGAGTATTTTTGTATGAATAATAAAATAGTTTTAAAGCGCAAGTTGCGTTCATATCAAAGAAACTTGTACAATTGAAGCAATAATTTGGTTTTATGTATAGTTGTAACACTGCGCAAACGCAATTTTACGGCTGTCGGACACATGCAACTGGCAAGTCACGTAGTATATGAAGATGTAAATCTCCTAATTACTCACTATTTTTTTTTTGGAGCAAAAAAATCGGTTTATAGTGTGCAGCACAGAACGTTCGTTTGCGCGGCGCCTTGGCACATGAGCGGACAATAAAAGTAACACTAGCGCCACCCTGCAATTGATGAGGAGTTATCAAAATTATATTTAAAAAAAATCTTAAGAACTATATTTCTAACTAGATGGCGTTGATGCAAGTCAAGTGTCAAATAATGCCCTATTGGGCCCAAGATAAAAAATAGTCACTACAAAACTTTGTAATCATGATGAAATGACATTGACACTTGCCTTTTTATCAACGCCATCTAGCCATCATCTAGCAAACTTTAACTTTTAATTTTTGAATGTCTCTGAAAGCCCCTCATTCTTTACCTAAATTCTTCATCACTCATTCTTTAATTTCTTGGGCGGTAGTGTTACTATAAGAGCGCCTTAAGGAGCGTTATACCAGAGCAATAGCTTTTCCACACAAGAGAGAGTCCGGCGTTGATGTCGTGGTGCCGTATAGGATAGGAGACCCTGTTTTTTAGGCGTGGGTGGCGGGATTATTGTTCTTGTAACCGCTTTAGAAGAAACGCCCTTAAATCATCAGATTGATGTCATTTTGTTGCTGTTACTGTTTGTTATGTAATACAGTAAAATCTAATTCAAAATTGATTATTTTGGGCAGTGTGTAACTTAAATCACTTCTAAGTCAATTTTAGGACAATTATATTGGGTCGATGATAAATAACACTGCTTTATATTTTACCATATTGCATAACACAATATATTTCTCCACAAATTGTAGAAAGTATATTCAAACATTTAAAAATCACATTTGTTTTCTGTTTATTTCTCTGAGTGTCTGTATATTGTACAACATCAAATTATCTTTGTAAAATTATGCCTAAGTTCTACATTAAGCTTTAAAAAGTCTCGCTTTGTAATAACCTTTAGTTAAGTTAGAAATAATGTATTTTTTACCAGTATCGAGTAAGCTTGGCTCTCTTGATAGCCTTCATGTCATGTAAGATAATTAACATGGCACTGCTTTCATACAGAAAAAGCATTCAGATATTGGAGTTTAGTAGAACTCTAGACGTGACATTCATTTGACAACATTTTTGTACTTAGTTGGTAAATTTTTTTATACTTTGTATTTGCATTTCAAAAATTTTAACTGCATAGTACAATTTAAACAAAATTACTTTCAATACGATTTTAACGGGTTTATTACATTATAAAACTAACGTTTCAAACACTACAGTTTTCGTGGTCGCTGGTACCTAGACCTAGTATTCAAAGTAATTTTATTTAAATGTGTAACAATTGCGAAAACATTAGAAAACAATACATAGAATAAGTTGTTACGTGTTTATCTTAGGAGAAGTAATGTTTTTTTATGCGAGAGCGGTGTTGTGTAAATTTGATTTGACATACTTTGTACTGAAATGAAAGTCTGTTGGCTTCCATGCTGCACGCGGAGTTGAATGCGCAATTATTGTTCACCAAATTTCCTTTTTCTTCTATCGGTCATATTCTCATATTTCATATTCACTCCGCCTGTAGAAAAAACAGGCTAGCGCCATATAGCTACCTGTATCCGATGATCCGGTGACCAAAACCGGAACTGATTTTGTAACAAACAAGTTAGTCACGATTTCATATGACAAATTTGTTGTATTTATTATCTGATCTACACCCTTGGCGAGACTTGTTTTTGTTAGTCTTTCACGATACTTGTTGTATTTATGGCTATTATGTGGAAATCACATACGATTTTTTTTTATATTCTGTTATTTTGCTTTCCTTCAAGGCAGCTCTTGTGTCATGTAAATTCAGTTCTTGGATCCCAAAATTGTATTACGAATGCATACATTATGTGTAAGATTAATCAAGAATTGCATATACTTTGGCGAAAAGGGATATAAAATTGTCACGATTTATATGAATAACTATAAATGGGGTTGACAGTGGCATTTTACAAAACACGTTGGTTTGTTTAAAATTGTACAAGAACAAAATGTCAACTTCTATTATATACTTTTCTATATGTTATTCATATAATTCATATTAGTAAGACTTTCATCCACTTTTGGCTTAGTCTTTTCTACACAATATGTGTTCAGAAATGGATGAAAACTTAGTGCGGTCTGCCTGAAAGTAAAGAACGAAGTTTTTTTCTGCTAAGTACTTGTTTTTTTAGAACACTACAGTTTCTGTAGAACTGTGCCACGTAGTTTGTTTCGCTATTTAATTCCTTGTAGAATACGATGTATAAACGCTTGAGATTAAAGCCAATGCAAAGTTCTACACAAATCGATGTACCTCCTTTTGTACGGTTAGGTCATTTAAAAAACTAATACAAAAAGTAATATATTGCATTTCGTTGTTTCATTTTTACTCTTCAAAGCTACATTCCTACACAGATTTAGTATAGGAGCCGTGACACCACAGGAAACTTGCTTTTAAATGTTGCTTGGTTATATTTTTCTGGCTGTTAGACACTACAGTTTTGGGTATCTATAAAAAGCGTCACATTACGAGTTTTCGTTAAATTACAAACACACATACGTATATTCTTAAATAGGCCAGTCAATTTCGACACAAAAAAGTGCAAACATTGCAAACGTGCATGCAACGGTGATTTTTAGGGTTCCGTATTTCCTGTGTATATTGTAGAGACTGCTTAGAATAGCCTACACCCAAGTTTCCCGCTCCTGGGGGCTAGAAAGAATGGGAATATTCAGTTAAATGACAACCTCAAGAATGTCTTTTTCGGATATTTTTGTGGTACCTATGCGTTTATGAAATACACTAAATTTGAACTCTCTGTGACCTATAGTTATTGAGTCATAGCTTTTCAAACCTTGCCAATTTTTCCAAAATTTGGCACAATTTGGGGTAGTTTTGCTTTCCGGGCCCGTACCAAAGAAACTAAACATCTTACAGGAAAGTTGTAAGAAATTATATCACTAAACTTGAACCGTATTTTAACTATGTTCCTAGGAAGATAGTAATGATTCGCTTTCGTATGATTTCGTACTATGTTACGGAATATAATTATATCCCTAGGGATATAACTATATTACGGCTTTATCTATCTTACTGTGACAAGTATACATATTCTTAATGAAACCTGTAGGTAAAAATAATTTTTTGAATATCCTATGGGAATATCCTATGGTAACCTGCTATACCAACGAAACTAATGATCTTACAGGAAAGTTTAAAAAAAATAAAGATATAAGAATATAAACCTTCGAATGAGTGTAATTTTATCCTTTCTAAGATTTTTAACAGTTGAGAAACAAACTCTCAAAAAGCTTAGCTGGTCAGCTTAATTTTTTTTTATTTTCATTTTTCAATGATCGGTTGAGTGGTTATGTAATCATATTACTAGATTAAGTTTAGTGAAATAATTGTAGGAGTGTTGTACGGGGTGAGGCGGACGCGGCAGCGAGAGCTTCACTGTATTTGTGCACCCCCCACGTCGATGTTCGGCGTTCACGGATGCATTATCGAGCGTATTAAAAAAAATCGCCTGATTTTATTAATTTATTTTCTTTATACTGCCCAAGTGAATTGCCCAAGTAAACAAAATACACGGCAATCCTGCGAATGGAAGTGCAATGAACTTGTTTATGATTTTGTTATTTTTTTCTCAGTAAGGTACTTTTTGACTTTGGCCAAAATTATCATTGAGAAATTTCCTCTAATCTATTACTTACATTAATTAAACATGCAAAATATAAGTTTATCATTGAACTCCCCGTCACGAGAAGCTATAAATTAAGTACATCAATAAACTTCTACTGAGTTGGAGTTACCTAGCGACAATATTATGAGTTAACTAAATACAATTGACTTAAATTACTATACGGGTAATACGAAACTAAAGACCAATTCTAATTAGTCGGGTTATATTTTAACGATACAAAACGCTGTTGCTCAATGTTTTTTGGTGCAGGAACGAGTCCGACTCCGTGAATGTAAACATTTGGCGCATTTCTGAGATATAAAGTTTCTGTAGCAGTTTTTGCTATAAGTTGTTCTTTTTTTATTAGCTATTGAGTCTTACTGATTTATAATAAAGTTTCTGTAACAGTTTTTGCTATAAATTGTTTTTTTTTTTATTAGCTATTGAGTCTCAATGCAGGTCAAAAGATTTTTTACGTTGCCAAATAATTACTTCACCTGCAAACTCCCTCCATTCTTTATGGAAAAATATTTCTAACCATCTCTTCTTTGGTTTATTTTTTTACACAATAAACAACAATATTATTTTTTATTTCATCCAAATGTTGCGAACCCATGAACATTTGTTTACATAACTTATAGCTTCTTATGAAAGGGACTTTACGTTATATAATAGTATATGACGATATTAAAGAAAAACTGGCATGTTTTTTAATATGCACAAAAGCGCAAACGTGAACGCCGAACAACGACGTGGGGGGTGAACAAACACAACATAGCCCACGCTATATCGCCTTCACTGCACCCAACACTTCTACAATTATTTCATTAAAAACTTAATCTAGTAATATGATTAAATCACTAAACTTGAACCGTATTAATTATGTTCCTAGGAAGATAGTAATGAAGAGCTTTCGTATAACTATGTTACGGCATATAAGTATATCACTATGGATATAACTATATTACGGCTTTATCTATCTTACTGCGACATACCTACATATTCATAGAGGTTTCTCATAGGATTATTCCATAGAGGTAAACACACAGAACTATAACTCAAGCATAGAAACCACAGAAACCCTACTAAAATAATAACAGAATGACATCAGGTTCATCCTGTTTTCTCTTATGGCATTGAAAAAGTATTAAAAAGAGATGCATATATAATAATATTTTCGTAAATTAGAGGGTTGTCACCTCAGATTAATTAATAGTTGTCACTACTTTTTATTATTCGAGTAACAGCGTTCAATCATCATAACCTTAAAGCAATTCGTTATGCAAAATTTTTATGTAACTGCATGAATCCAAAATCATTTCGAGATAATCCCTATAATAACAATATTTTTGATGTTACAGGTTTTAAGAACAAAGAATTACTGAGATATTGAAGAAATAAATTTCGCATTTTGTGACGTCATTCGCGGACGTATTTTTTTCTCATACTCTTCCATGCTGGTTTGGGACAAAAGGATAAACATAGAATATACCAGCTGCTTTTCTTCCCGCGCAGACCGTAAAAGCCGGTCAAGGGATTGGGCGAAAATCTAAGGAATCACATTGATAGGCGACGCGGCTGGCAACCCATAACTACTTTGATTCCGCTTTTCACCTTTACGCCCACTTGGGCTCTGTCTACCCCGCAAGGGATAAAGACATGATAGTATGTATGTATTGACTGACATACGAAAAATATTATTTTTCTTAATAATAGATATCATACGTGATATGACGTTACCTAGACATTATCTCAACACTCGGTAGCGTGTCAAGCCAAGTTCAAATAACAAAACTGGCAAGCCGCACCGTGTTTACACACGGTGCTGCTTCAAGTTCAATGGTCAGTCCTGAAATTTATTTATAACAATATAAAATATAATTTTTTCTTGTAACTTAGGATAATATAGTGTAGCCTATGGTTTGCCTTGGCCAGTTTTCATATACGAATTATATTATAGCCTTCGCAAGTTCAAAACCTGTTACTGTTTGAAAACTGGCTAAGTCAAACCTTAGGCTACAATATATTATCCTAAGTTTTAAGAAGAAATGATATTTTTTAGTTGTTATAAGTAAATTTCAGAACTGACCATTGAACTTGGCACCCATTTAGATCTCACTTCTTTTGTCGTTGAAGTCAACAACCAAGGCATATATCATAAATATTGAACTTGGTTTCATTTCACATTTATGTTTTTGATGGGATATTGATTTTCACCATTATTCCAAAAAATAAAAAGCTGAGACGAAAATGACGTATCTTGGAGAAAATTTAAAATTCAGTTTATCATTGAAAACTTTAAATCGAAAAAATACCGAAAAGAGTTTCTTAGAATAATGTTTTCTTTCAAATAAAAATATACAAACATGACCTGATAAAACTTAGCATGCCCAATTCCACATTAATTGATGAAATGTTTACTTTAATGGATATCTCACTGTTTTAGCTCCTATGCTATTCAGCAGAACCAATTACTTCTTCTTGATGACTTTTTAGCCAACATTTTACTACAAAATTACAGAAATTTGGAGATAAAACATTAAAAGCTCTCGACTATTTTCTTTTCTTGATGTATGTGACTTGCAGCCCTGAACCGCCCAAGACATTATGCCACACAGTAAAGACACTCATATATTATAGATCAATAAAAGTTGTGAGCGATCTCATTAAAGATAAATTGTTTAAATATCACAAAATAATAATCGGAGCTCCAGACTTTTGTAAACAACGCAATCCTGATATGTCAGTAATACAGTGAAAGAAACGTCAGTCTTTATAAATAAGTGATTTCAAATTTGGCGGAGTAAATTACAACCCAATACAACCATATGTCATTTCACCTTGTGAAAAACGAGAAAAAGTGACACAAACAGAAAATAGATTTTCCTTTTCTTACTCGTCTTTTCTTTCGTATGCTAGATCAGTGCAAAAGATAGTTGCTGAATTCTTATTTCAACACTCAAACTATTGCTTTAGTTACAAGACAAGACATAAAGGTGGTCAATTTTTGTAGGATGCTTGCATGAACATTTCTGTGAGTAGTACATATTATAGCACATGCATATTAACATTGTATTGGCCATTTCAAATAAAACACATTTTGTAGGCTATGAATTAAAGTTACTTCTACTTTGTTATGAAAGTTTTCTAAAATCCTTACCACCAGATGACAGCACTGAACCGTGAGGTCCGAGGAGTGTCTGTAAAACATTATTGCCTAATTACTCCGCCTGACCTGACGCCTAGCGCTGTGCTGCTCCAAATTATTCTAGAGAACCCTCGAAGCCTGCGTTCGAAAATTTCCGCCTGTGTAAGCAGTATTTTTTTAGGGCTCCGTAGACCCAAAGGGTAAAACTGGACCTATTCACGAGACTTCGATGTCATTTGTCTGTTTGGTTGAACGCGCTAATCTCAGGATCTACTGGACTGATTTAAAACATTCTTTCACCGTTTAATAGGAATGTTATTTCTGAGTGCCATAGGCTATACATATACTTATGTACCACAGGCGAAGTCAGAGCCGACTGCTAGTGTTTTTTATCTATCCCAACTAATATTATAAATGCGAAAGTGAGTTTGTTTGTTTATTTGTTTGTTTGTTTGTTACGCTTTCATGCCGTATCTACTGAACCGATCATCATGTGCATACACATAGGTAAGGGTACCGAGAAGGACATCCCATCCCAATCCCAACTAATATTATAAATGCGAAAGTGAGTTTGTTTGTTTGTTTGTTTGTTACGCTTTCACGCCGTATCTACTGAACCGATCATCATGAAATTTTGCATACACATAGGTAAGGGTACCGAGAAGGACATAGGCTATAAATAACGGGGCGCGAAGCCGCGGGTAACAGCTAGTATATTATATGAAAAGCTCAAGAGTTTGTTTGATTGATTGAACGCGCTAATCTCAAGATTTACTAGACCGATTCCAAAAAATATTTTACCATTGGATTGGTACATTATCCCTCAGTGCTGGGTATGTACAACGAGAGAAGCCGGGGCAGACTGCTAGTAGTCAATATTAGGTTCTAAACACGTGTACCCAAACTTCGTCATTGTATATACGTAGGTATATTGTATCTTAGACCTCGCATATCATAGTTAGATTGCAAAAAATCCATTGTAAGACTGCAAAACCTTCCAAATCATGTTACAGCATGAATAGAATACCTAGGTTTAATAGCGGATCTCGAACTTGACGCACCACGGCTGAGGTACCTGTATCTGAATAATATGAAAAAGCTAGAAATGCTCTACCTATTTGTTGTAGGAAGTATTTTTTATCTTTGTGCTTTTTGTTTGCTGAGTGATTGTAGAGCTATCCAGTGCATATACCCTATCCAATCCATTGCTTAATTAACACTTATTAAACATATTCAAAATAAAATGCTTTTTCCTGTCTCTACACACAAATAAAAGTATCTAAGGCACAGCGAAGGTTTATTATTTAAGCATGTGCAGTGCATGCATTCGACTACAGTGGCGCCCAGACTACCGAGTCCCGATATTACAACAATAGGTACTTACATCTTAAATAATCAAAGAGGCACATACACCTGTCTGCATCCAAAAAATATGTTCTAAAAAGCTAGATCCTATCTCCACAGTGTAAATAGGATAGCCCTAAACGATGCCACTTATGAAAGTAGTGCCATTAACCCATAAAAACAATCAGCACAGCCTAAGTAAGGATAAGGAAAAGTGCTTCTCACATTCTTGCGTCCAAAGCATTGTGATTAGTGACGATTTATACTAAATTGAACCATAAACTCTTAGTCATAAGGTGGATAATAATGTTAAGGATTTTGATTACTCTTTTAGGTTCTAATAGGAAGGTAATGGTCGATAGTGGATGATCCTTTCACGACTGGAATGGGACGTGACGCGTTGGAATGCGTGGTTGTGAAGATAGCACGCGGTGTGGCTCTTCTGTTGGCGACCACTTGCTGACGGTCAGAATCGTATAAAAATACCTGTATTTGTCATGCAACAAGGGTAACCTACGTGTTCAAAAGTACACGGTATGTAGTTTTTATTCGGCAATTACGCTTATTAGCCCTGTGGTTCCCGGCAGAGTAGAATAGGACCACTCCCTATATATCTTCCCTTCGATGTCATAGAAGGCGACTTAGGAAACACAAGCTAAACAAAGCTTATAAACATCAAAGAAACCTCTTTAACCCGTCTGGCTAGAGTGGAGAGTGTAGGCCAAATCCTCTGACTTCTCTGGCTAATATGTGGCTGAGGTAGGAGAGTCGTGCAAATTACACATTTTACCCGATGATAGCTCTTTCCTAATCTACGCGCTGACAACTCTTTGAAGTGTAATATATGAAATCTACCTATATGTGAAAAAAGGTTTTCTTGTCCCGGCAGCGGTTAAAACCCCTAGCTTGATTGAAATTTTAGAATCAGAATCAAAATCGAAAATGTAATCTTTATATTAGTTAGAAAACAGGGCGAAACGAAAACTAAAGAATGTTAAATTCGACCACCTAGGTCGAATTCATATGGTAGGCCTAAAGATGCTTCATCAGTAATTACCTAGGTATGATTTGTTTTCAACATGTACTTTGTTATCGAGGGGTTTAATAGTTGTTCGTGTTAAGTAACTTTCTTTTTAAAGATCCTTAACACGAGCACATACCGCAGAGTAAAAACATTCTAGAGCTCTAAGATTTTCGTACACCAGAAAAAAATACATTTCGGAGCAAAAATAGCCGCAGTCATTGACACGAAAACAAAAATTGCCTACTTTCATAAAAAAAAGTCACAACGTATCACTTACACGACACCATACCTCAAAGTGGATAATTTTCTATCGTTTGGAGAGCGGAAATAACTTTTACTTCGCGCCGTGTTTGGCGCGGCGTCGTTCGCGTCATGGCGAGGTCACGTCGGCTCATCATGACGATGCTACTCCTGACAAGGAGCAGGAGTTTGTCGATGCGATGTAATGATAAGCATAGAAAAACTTTTTAGTTATTACATTAATTTTTGAGTTTGAGTTTTACTCAAGTTTACTTTTAGAGTTAAACTCAAGATCTTCAGATCAAATGTCAAGTCTGTCTTGCTATATGGGTGCGAAACGTGGAAGGTTAGCAAGGAGATCACGCAGCCGATCCAGCTTTTCATCAACCGCTGCCTGCGGCAAATACTTGGCATTTTCTGGCCTGAGAAGATCTCCAACTAACGCCTTGTGGGAGGCGTGCCGCAACAAGCAGATTATGCGCCGCAAATAGACATGGATCGGCCATACACTCAGGAGAGAGCCCACACACATCCTGAGACAAGCCCTGGAGTGGACCCCTCAGGGCAAGCAAAAGGTTGGCCGTCCCAAGCAGACCTGGCGGCGCACAGTTGCTGCGGAGATGAAGACAATCGGGCTAACCTGACCCGAAGTAAAGCGCGTTGCCAAAGATCGTCGCGATGGGGAAAGACCTTCTGCCCCACCTAGGGGCCTTAGGATCTTAAGTCAAGTGAGTCACATTAATTGGGACAGAGCTTTTAAGGCATTGCTCTGCTCAGTTGTTATTTGTTTTTCATGTGTGTAAGTTGTCATTACTGTTGTGAGATTTTCAAGCTGACACAGCTTAACGACCGTCATTAATTGTGATAGCCAGGGCCAACGGCTTATCGTGCCTTCACTTGTGGTCACACAATCAAGTAGGGACTGCGTTCGGGGTTGCTTAGCATGCGCAAGCGCTAATAATGCTCACGCCCACTGAGCCATCGGGCTCCTTAGTTTAGTATACACAAATAAATATATTATGAGTACTTACTAAAACATTAGTATCAACTGGTACAACTTAAAGTACCTAGTACCTACATAAAGAGAAAGGGCATTAAGATTATTGAAACAAACATACATACATACTATCACGTCTTTTTAAAACTGCCTAAAGGTGTTGCCCATGTGGCATAGTGCCAAGAAGTGTTCTTGGCACATTCGTGGTTGTATTCACGCGCTAGTTGGCAATTGCAATTCTCTGCGCGAAGAATGAGCCAGCCCTCTTGTTACCCACCGTCAACAAGAACCTAGGATCTAACATATTTTTTTTCTTATGACCCCATGGACCCAACTTTTCGACGCAGTACAACTAAAAGTACCTACGCTGAACAAATATGTACTACTATTGAGAAAAGCATATTTACCGTATTCTTTTGACCGATTTTGAAGTGTGATATACTCTTCTTTGACTTTGCCGTAGTCAGGTAAAAATAATATTCATTTCAAACAAGGTAATTAGTTGCTTATTTTAAGAATTAAGTAAGTATATTATTCATTAGTTGTAATGGGAATCAAAAAATTTAAGTACATATTTCATATTTAAGGTTAAACTAAAAAGTAAAAATACCCAAACATAAATAAACCTAACTAAAAAGAAAATTAAATACTTAAAAATATATTTACAAATCATACAGTCCCTCCAGATGCTCACCTCTGGGAATCGTGCCCAAAAGGCTGGCAGCATTGTCAAATTTAATGGCAATGCTGATATGCTGAGCCAGGTAGCTTCCAACCCTTTGGACACGGGATACCTCAATAAGCTTTTTAGCCAAGAAACTAAAAAGCTTATGTGCCCCTACGGACCCAATTTTTCTTCCCAACATATTTGCGCCCTTTGAGGGTTTCTGCTCCAGCAGCAGGCCTGCCTCTGACTTGCTGCTCTGAAGATGGGATGGCGCCAGTGTGTCGACGCAAGTAGCGTCCCACACTAGCGGTCGTCGCAATTTCCAGGGCACCAGAGTCATTCCGTCTGGCCTCTTGCCATAATCCCGTGTCAGGCCGTTTGGTTCTAAAACCGCAGGAACGTAGCGGATGGTAGCGCCTGTAACCAGAGCCCAGATTCCCATTCTGCAGAAGCTAACAGGCGGGCGCGCTCTGCAGAGCCGCAAGACGTTTGAAGTAAATTATCTTGGGCAGTTTTGCAAAGCGGCCCATCCCACTGCTTCTGCGATGACGGAAAATCAGGGAATTTGGAATCAGAGTACGCCAGGCGTCTATGGCCTCTGTGGAATAGCAAATGAAAGAAACGTTTTATCGAGAATTTTTTTAAAATAGCGCTTCAATACTATGCTAACACGACATGCTTGCTACATGTGATATTTTTCTAATACCCAAGCCTCCATATTTGATAGGTAAGGAGGCTTGGTCCCAGATACGTTCACTAAAATCAATATTTAAAATAGACGACAGAGAATTTTGAACGTATGCGTTTAACTTGTGGAGAAGTTGTGGATATTTCCATAGATGACTACAACGGATATTGTACGAAAAAATTGGGACAAAAAAACAGTGTCGAATAATAATGTAAGCAAAATGTGATTGTATTTTTAAAAGACGATCAGATGCTATCTGAAAATTTTGAAATTTTAAGATCTACAAAATGTGAAAATGATTCATCAAAAATACAAAAGCCAAGAAGGTGGAATGAGCTTTTATTCAAAATTTTGATTCCTGGACAAACTGCATTAAAATTTTCGAAAACTTTTCTTTTTCTGCACATGACTCTGAAATAAATAATTCGCATTTCCTAAAATTTAGTTCTAGGCCAATATTGTGGAGGCTGTTCGTGAGGGCCTGAAAATCGTCTAAGACGGTTTGGGCCCCCGATACCAAGCAGCCATCGTCTAAATACAATGTATTGAATTTAGAATTTAGCTGCTGTATGATAGGGTGAATGGCTAGGCTAAAAATTGCAGGTCCAAGTGGGTCACATTGCTGACATCTAACACAAGAAAGTATAAGATTGTCCTTAAATATTAATTTAGAATTTGGACCATAACATTGCCAAATATATTTATAAATAGCCGGAACTTTATTTTTGATTTCTGTCAGCAAAGCCACCCTTTCCACAAAGTTAAGGGCATTTTTAACATCCACCTTCAGCAAACCTCTGCTTCAAGATTATTTAAAAAAGCTCTCAAAGAGTGGATGGCGGCTTCACTCTAAGGGAGGTTCCCTTAGAGCCGAAACCTACTTGATGGGGTTGGAAGTAAGCTGTTAGGGAGGTTGAAATGGCCTTACAGCATATTTTTGAGGTGAGACGTCGGTACGATGTCCCAACTGCTTTGGGCCTAATGCCGCCGTCCTTTTTCTTTAAAGCACCTAAAGTGGCGCGATATGTCTGTGACGCTTGGCAGAACTTCTCCAGCAAGCGTCAAGTTTACCAACATCGTAATGTCCTTCAAAAGCTCTGACCCGGCATTCCCGCAGTCGCCCCCTATTAAGTCCTTTAAATGTTGGGGAGACAGACCGTCGAGACCGCCAGCCGAATCATTTTTAAAAGACATTATTGCCCCGAGAACATGCTCTAGAGAAGCTGTCAGCGGGCTCTCTATGGCGTCGGGTGGGTCAGAAAGGTTTGGATTACTTGAAAATGAGTGCTAGTCACGCAGAGCAGAAACAGTTTAACAGCAATAGCATCGTCGGAGATAAGAATTCTTGCTGACCCTCTAATATCACCTTCGCTTAACTTTGATTCTACATATTGGGAAAAGGATCTATTCATTTTGGAATTTTGATTCAAAATGTTTGTTGTTGATGTCGACTCATTACAATTACATTTGATTTTGGATGCTAAAGTTATGGCCCGCCAAATCCTTTTTCCCAACATGTAGAAGGTATTCTGTAGGGCAAGGTAAGTAAGTGCTCCCATGTTTCTTGACTATTATGAGAAACTGCATTTTGGTAATTGTTTGTAACTGAAACTTTTTTCACTCCATTTCTAGGGATCCATAGGGAAAATATTTATAGTTGATTCATCCTACCTAATATTCACTAGACGTAAACAATGCATACTCGTAACTTGATTAGGTATATTTGCCGTGAGATTGTAGTCCCTTTGGAAGATGGCCAAAATTTTCTGCAACTGTTTTCCCACGCGATGTACACTGTACAGGCTTGCTCAACATGAAGATCTTATTATTCAGACACACTTCTCATTTCGTTAGAGAAACAATTAGGTATTACCACTCTTTACTTGTAAGTGAGTAAGTAAGCTTTAAATAAATATAATCATTCATTTATTATATTCTTTACCTATTAATATTTATATTTTACTTTGTATTAAGTATATATTCAAGTGTAAAAAGATGGATAAAGGAGCTATTGAAAATACAAGGTTATCGAGTCCCATCGTCAGTAAATACAGCAAAACTAATTTGTTTCTGTCATAATCGATACAAATCACTTTCTCGCGGAATCGCGTCGCCACGTCGCTTCCTCGATGTTGCGCAACCCAGAGAAAACCCATGGTTAGGCGCTTGGTGTCGGTATAGCGGAAGTTCTCAATACATACTACTTAAAATTAAATAAAAAGAGATCCTGAATGATTCATTTTTACAAATCATAGCAAATCTCTTAAGACATACGCGACACTAGCGCCACCCAGCAATTAATTATTTTATTACTAAATCAAATCAAATATAAAAAAAAATCTAATAGCTGATTTCCCTAGTAAATTACTTGTAATATTCTTTTTATTACTTTTCATAGATATTATAATCTAAGTTTAAGAATTACTACTGCCAAAAGTGGCCACTTTTGTTAAGTAATTCTTAAACTTAAAGGAGCAATAATTCGTTCTTTTAATTCATCAAATTAAAATAGTGAAAATTTGTACCTATAATACTACAAGTAATTTACTAGGGCATTCAACTATTATATTTTTTAAAGTTAATATAAATATAAATAAATAAATAAATGTATAGGGACATATCACACAAATTGAGCTAGTCCCACAGTAAGTTGTGAACTTGTGTCGCAGGATACTAACTCAACGATACTATATGTTATAATATATACTTATATAGATAAACATCCAAGACCCAGGTCAATATGAAAAAGATCTTTTTCCATCTTGACCTGACCGGGGATCGAACCCGGGACCCCCGCGTCGCAGGCTAGCGTGTTGACCGCTGCGCCACGGAGCTCGATTTATTAACTTTATTATACTTTATTTTACTATTATTTACACCATTTAGTTAGATAAAATAAAATAATCCGATTAAATTTACTTAAAAATAAAAATGTTGCTTATACAAACAGTCAATATTGTTAAAAGGAAAAAAAAATCTTAATTAACTCATATTAAATTATGATTGCAACAATGAGGCTTTAATTGAACATATTATTATATTTATGAAAAATAGTTAATCGTGGAAAAAATAAATAGATGTCATGGGTCTGCCAGGGTCACATACACGAAACAGCATATCGTTAGGGTTGCCCTAACGATATGCAGTTACGTGTACCTCCTGAACATCTCATATCGCTAATATGATAAATGGAAAGGATTGCTGCAAAGGTAATGAAGTAAGCAGAGACCCTAAAATAAATAATTAAATAGAGTCCTGAACATGTTCAGAAATCTATTACTCTACATACTCCCTCTGTTTAGCTTCTGTTTAGGTTTTTTGACTGCAGAAGTGGGGGATCTTTAACAGAGCCCTTAAGGTATTATTAAGTATATTGGATCCGCAAAGCATCGTATGATCCCTGTAAAGAGCACATGTGTAAAAATTCTGACAAAATGCCCTAGGCAATCTGCGTTTCTTTAAATGCGTTGCGAATCTTTGGCCCAGTGTATTATTGTGAATCGTTAGTGCCCAGCGGTCCCATTCAATATACTGGTAATTTCTTAGGTGTTAATTTTAGGTTTTAGATCTAGGAATTGTAACGCACTAAAGAATACTATTATTTAAGTAAATTTGCTTCATGTGTTTGTGTTTTTCTATCTTTCCATCGAACTGGCGAACCTCTTGAACCCTCTTGCCGTGGAAGTCTAGTCGCGGCGTAGCATTTGTCTCACCTTGGGTTTCTACTCTAATGATGTTAAAAGACACTTCCCCGCTTATCTTCATTAGTTCCATTTCTTTTTGTCGAAAAATGCGAAAAAAATATGAATCTGATATATGAACACACAGACATGGAATCCTTTGCGATATGATTTTTCCATTGATATGAAATATCATTGAAATAATATACCAAACTGTTTTTTTTATTTGTTTATGGAAGTTAACTTTCAGGTCACGGTTAGCTTTGGAGAAGATAACGTAACCAGTGTAAAAACTGAAGGCCATCGTGGCACCATAGAAAAGACATCAACGCGTTTCAAAGATACTTTGCAAAAGATGTGCTCGTCCCGATGACGGTGCGAAAAAGTAGTCAGTAGCTTTTGAATAATAATTGATATAAATTATCATTTAAGTAAATAATAAAGAATTATTTCAAATATGTATGACATGAAAAAGTGCATGCAAGAAGGCATATTTTCTGAACAAATCTTTGCCCCTATAATCGCTAATCGCCGCGCGTGGTTGTTACGCGTTGTTTAAGCACTAACAGAATATTCTGTTGATATGTTTTTACTTAATAATGTTTTTACTTGAATACTATAGAAATGGCCAATGAAGAGTTGGAATCGCGTCCTGAGGGTAGATTTTCGTTCATTAACGATTTCGAGAAAATAGCAAAATATGCTACATACATAAAGTTACTATTTTTTTTGTATAGGCTGAAAATTACGTGTTAAAATATTTTATATTTTTAATGCATATATATAACTATAACAATCGTGCCAGTAACCCATTAACTGGCTATGATTGCGTTCAAAATTCGAAGCACGTATAGCCTGGAGCGCGGGAAATTGGTTATTCGGCACGCGAAAGCTCTGGCCGAGCTCAGCGAAGAGTGGAGATAGCATAAACAATATATTAATATTGTTTATGCTATCCTATTATAGCTACGCCTATTCTCTTTCTGAATAGAGTGCATTAGCACTCTATTCAGAAAGAGAATAGGCGTAGCTTAAAAGAAAGAAAAAAAGAAATAAATTTATTTGGTTTATAAAATTAACAAACATATGTATATATGAACATAACAATTATAGACGTAGACGTTTACATAGCAACTTGCTGTGGCAAACCAATGCGGATATTTATCTGATTTTATTATGATTTCAATGAGGAGTTTTCAAAGTGAAATTAAAAAAACAAAAAACTTTGAGTTCGCAAGATGGCGTTGATAAAAAGGCAAGTGTCAGTGCCATGGATGACAAAATTATATAAAGTGACTTGATTTTTTATTTAACCATGGCCTCATTTGACACTTGACTTGGATTCACGCCATCTAGTGATGAAAATAGTTATCATTGTTTTTTCTTAAATGTCACTTTGAAAACCCCTCATTGAATCTTTTGGTTGTGTTGTTTTCTTGTAATTTTAAAAGGTGCCATGCTTGAATGGCAAAAAACGGAACCCTTATTGATTCCTTATGAGCAAGATGAATCAAGGAAGAGATAAAAGGGCTAAAATATATTTTATTTTAATTTGGAAGTCTATGAAAAAAAATACCTACAGAACATAGCCTACAGTTTTAGCTTTCATCATAAATTTGCCAAGGTGAAATATGGCCTCCTCCTCTTAGGAGTTTTTACCTGTGTAAGATTATATAGTTGAGATCTATGTATTTATCATGCACCGAAGGCCACTTCAGTCTTTCCCATAGGGCTAAGGCGAGACAATTTACTTGCTACGATTTTACAAACCTCTTTTGTATGATCTGAAATTTAAAGTATTGATTAAAACAATACAATAAGATTATTTTTCATCAAGGTATAATTACTACGTTGCTGAGCAATTTGATCTTGAAAATGTAGGTCAGACCTATTTTATATATATAAGCTGGGTTTTTGTATTTGACGATTTCTTTGGACCGCTCACGTCTCAGAAAGCTTAGGCCCCTTGTGAAGCAGTAACCATTGTTTTTTTTTGTCTTTGAATCTCTGTTTACTTCTAAGCTCTGTGAACAATGCGTGGGTGGTGGGGCAGTGATGCGCAAGCGCACCTGTCGCATCCACCGGCTATAGTCGACCGTCGACCGTCGCGAGTGACGCGCGCCATGACAGCGCACCTTAACGAAACGCCGCGAGTGTCCTAACGGAACTGTGAACTAACATGGATGTGATATACTTGTGTTTTTCGTTGCTTTTGCTGCAAGGTGGGTACAAATTTTATTCAAAAACTAAAAAAAATATTTGTCATATTTTTCAGATACTATAAAAAAATGTTAATTATTGTTTGTTAAAATATTTATTCGTATATTCATAGTGTATTGAAGTGTATATCATTTAAGTTAGTACTTATATAAAACAATGTATTGTGTATATGTTTATAAGAGCCAAAAGCATGGCGCTTCGCTCCGCGTGCCTGCCCAAGTAACCAGCTCAAATCTGGGTCACTGTGCGCATGAAACTTTCCTACTGTCTTTCGCTTGTTCTGAGAAATCATCTCTCAATGAGATATTTATAATTATCAACTTTATAATATTACTAGTGACATAACGACTTTCTAATTTTGATAAAGTTTGTATCTAATTAGAGAAATGATGAAATAGATTAGCATTGCAATTGTATTTGGATTGTTTGTATGATCGAGGAGAGAAATTGTATATCGTTCTTAACTTTCCAGACAAACAAAAAGAAGATTAAAGTTTTTCTTTCGGGTTTTTGACAATTTATGAATATTCCTTTAGGTCTTTTTCATCTTTTTCGTTGTTGACACTTAAGTATAATAAATTCCAAAGAAATAACTAAGTAGGTGGATAAAATATGATCTTTTTCAATTGAGCGTTTTCACCATTGCGGCCTCAGCTGTGTCTGGGATCCGTTGAAGTCTGGGAACCACTATAGAGAAGGAGGGAATGATAACAACTATAAGTATATCTAGACTTTAGTATGTAAAATGTTGCGGTATTTGTGGCTGCTCAAGGTTGTTAATAAGATAAAAAAATATATTGTGAAAGAAAAAACTGCAAATCTCATGCAAGAATAATATTCTTAATAATTTACAAAGAAAAAGGAATTAGAAAACCCTACAATAGTCGAAACCTATCCAAGAAAAAATATCATCATTGAACCTGTTCCGGAAGTTTCTGAAAGATATTTTTCAATGCTCTCTTGATCTCTGTGCTGTTTTTCTGATAAAGATAATGCTGTGGTAGGTATATTGTTTCTTTATGAGATACTTTTTAAGAGGTACCAATACTGCTCAGGCATGATACGGTAAGCAATTTTTTATCTAATTGTTTAATATTTAGAAATATTATAAAGATTTTAATGTTTGTGTGTTTGAATGGAATAGGCTCTGAAACTGCTGGAACTATTTTCAATATTCTTTCACCTATAGAAAACTAAATATCTGCGGGTGACAAGGCCTATAACTAATTTACGTGGATAGAGTCACGAGTCACGCGAAAATTGCTAGTGTCTAATAATCATAATAAGGACTACTATCATGATTATTAGATAATAGCAATTTCAATAAATACGAGGTATAAGTATTTTGTTTTTGTGAGATAGTGCCGCAACGCGGGCGCGGTTACCATCTCCCCCCGTTTTAAACCGGAACTCCAGAGCCCTAACATCCGTTTTACACCAAACAAAGACTGCTTGACTCACCTGTCGTTATAAGCGCAATTTGAAGGTATATAAAACACGTATTTTGTTTGAGACACTTAACCAGAAAGAACAATAGACAGCCTAATTTATAACGATGTTAAATGTAAAAAAAAAGATTAAGATGTTACACGAAATGCAAGGATATTTAAGAGTTGTCTAAACACTAGTCAAGATAACAAAAGAAAATGTAAAAAGATAATTACAACTATCCTGTGAAATATCAACAGTATTGTACAGCCGCTATTACTAAAATTATGCGAGAAATCAAACAATTTTTCATACTTCTGAATCTGAAGCGTTAAGATGTTTGATGAAATAAAGAAATACTCGTACAAAAATAAGTTAAAAGATAAGGTCTTGGATGTTTATCTATATAAGTATCTATTATAAAATATAGTATCGTTGAGTTAGTATCCGATAACACAAGTCTCGAACTTACTTTGGGGCTAGCTTAATTTGTGTGATTTGTCCGTATATATTTATTTATTTAAGGTAGTTTCCTCAATCAACCTAATATGAACCCTGACCCAAGGAGGGTTGGCGCCAAGCAAGCGGCTAGTTGAAAAAATCATATCACAGTCATGAATAATAATAAATATATAAATAACTGAATGACTAACATGAAGCTCAGGATACGGAAATGCTCAGGTTAGGAATAGAAGCTTCTGTTTTTTTTTCACTGAGCCAAAATTCAGATACATTTCTTTAGAAGTATCTAAGTCACCACATTCGATGTTAATTTTATAAACGACACATTCAATTGTTCCTCCCATGCAATATTGCGTTAGTTGACATTCAACGTACAGAGCAAACAGCACAACCACTTAACGTTTTTATTTAATATACTCGTATATAAAAGTTATGAAGATACCTGACAACCTTGTGTTGACAGATGCAGGATTTTAGTGTAAGAAAATATATTTGTTCCGTCCACAATGATGCTAGCAAAAAAATTAAAAATATTTAAAGTCTCTTAAAGAAAATCTTCTGCACAAAATATCTCTACACCTCCGGCACGTGAAACTTTCCTCTAGCAGTAGATAAGCTGCAGTAGATAAGCTATTTTAGATGCGTTTAGGCAGCTTGAAAATACTAGTGCCGTGCAGTTCACATACACACACAAAAAACAAACAATCATCATGTAAACAGAACAGAGCAGCGGCTGTAATTTATCTTAACTTAACACATGTTTAAGTAGATGATGATGATTGAAGCATCTCACCATTAGTGATAATATAATTAATGTGCCTGATGTGCCTAAACGGGTAACCTGATTTAATAATACGAAATTTTGCAGGATAGTTGCGGCAAAGACAGTATTATATATATGTTGGCAGTCCATATATTAATATAGACTGCCAACCCCATACAAAAATATTGGATTAAATTATGGCCTGCTTCACGTGGCGGTCATAGTAAGATGACGGTACTGCAGAGTTCTCGTCACTGGATGCCATAATCTGCGTTAGCCTAAACTTGCTAAAATGTGTCGCATGATATCTTTATCTGATATCGATATCGTACTTATAAATATGCAAAAAAATGTTTAAATTTAAATAAGATATATTTTAGTATAATGCTTTTCATTTTCTCATAATATGATAGA
Source organism: Rhodophaea formosa (assembly GCA_963082605.1). Lineage (NCBI taxonomy): Eukaryota > Metazoa > Arthropoda > Insecta > Lepidoptera > Pyralidae > Rhodophaea > Rhodophaea formosa. The sequence goes on along the minus strand of OY720203.1, from coordinate 14,516,720 downwards.
TACAAAGCTGTGATGCTACCAGTAAGTAGTACATTATATTATATGTGTAACTGTCAGAAAAATCGTTTTAGAGGTTGGGACCGCATGTAATACAACGAAACTTTCGGGATAGTTCCGGTGTGCGCCCGGAATGCGGTTACCTGGCGGGCCCGCGCCGGCTTCCACAAAAAGTGGAATGCGCGGGATGCCGATAGACACTCTGTGTCATTACAAGTCCGTAATGGCCTAGCTTCTTCCCTATTTTTGTTATTTCATTCAAAAAAAAAAAAAATATAATCCCCTAACGTAAGTTACGTTAGGGGATTATTTTATTTATTAATATACAAGAGCAATGGTAGCCGCGTGGTTTAATTAATGGAATGAAATGGGTGCCTGCCTACTACTACGGGTTAAAATGACACTCACACCGAGTGCCGATTAATCTGCAAAATCTGAAATAGATAGGTAAGTTTGTATATCTGAGTTTGATGATGAACGGCTTCTGGTTTAATGTATAAATTGCATTTGTGTGTGAGTTATCTTCGAAGTCTCCACTTCTTGCCGGTATGATAGAATATAGTTGAAAAATTAATTATAAAAGTATTGTTAAATTGAATATATAACTCCCGGATAACATATTTATGAACATGTGCTTTGTGCAAATACAAACACCGTACCGTTAGTATTATATTGTCTTTGACCGTACGGTGTTTGTAATCATTAGCTTCACAACGTAGTGAATCTCCCATGATCGACGCTGACACGTTGTATGATGAAGTCGTTAAAAAATAATAATTAAAAACCTGTACTTCTTCTTCTTCATCAGGTCTTTATTAGTCTCCACTGCATGAGCACAACCCTCTATGTACTACTCGAGCCATAAATTAGCCAGAGCAGTCAGAGGATTTGGGTCCCAAGGGTACCCAAAGGGTCCCATTAGATCCTAAGGGTCCCATTGGGTCCCAAGGGTCCCATTGGTCCCAGGGATCCCATTGGGTCTCAAGGGTCCAATTGGGTCTTAAGGGTCACATTGGGTCCCAAGGGTCACATTGGGTTCCAAGGGTCCCATTCGGTCCCAAGGGCCACATGGGGTCCCAAGGGTCCCATTGGGTCCCATAGGTGCCAAGGGTCCCATTGGTCCCATGGATCCAATGGGTCCCACAGGTACCATTGGGCCACATTGGGTACCATTGGTAGTACCATCCACCAAGCCAAGAACACCAAGAACTACCAAAGATACTAATAAAAATTAAGATACTAATAAGATATTCTAAGAAAAATCTAAAAATATATTCGCACGGTTCAAAAATAAGTAAAAACAGGACCACTCGTTTATTTTATTCATATTATGTGAATACGAACCGAGTGCTGACGTCACAACGAGTGGCGGATCGATTCTACTAGTTCAAAAATTGAGCTTCTGGGCGCTGGGTAGCCAGCGCCCAGAAGCTCAAGGGAAAACGACGTGATGGTATTAATGTATGTATTAAATAAAAAAAAAACTCCTGTTTAATTATAAAAATATCATTAGCCTTGCAGAGCATCATAATCAATACCGTATGAAATTCGGGCCTTAACTTTCACTCGGACTGACTCAACTTGGCATGACACCATTCCACCTGCCAGCAGGTGATTCAGATGTTGTTCATCTTTTATTGGGAAATTCATTTACAATTTTTGTTCATAGTTTTTAAGTATATTCGTATTAGTACAGCTTCCAGAGTGTTCAAAAGCTGCTGGTCTACTGTTAACTCTTGTTTTTTTTTGGTTGAGAAACAACAAGCATGAATATAATGCTTATACACTTAGATTTTTTTATAATTATGTTTTTAAGTAGGTAGTTTATATTACAATTATTACATAGACATTTCATTTCAATGGAACCGTAAATGCGTAAACTTTGAAATTAAAAAGAGTTATCGAGCTCCGTGGCGCAGCGGTCATCACGCCTGCCTGCGACACGGATGGTCCCGGGTTCGATTCCCGGTCAGGTCAAGATGGAAAACGATCTTTTTCAGATTGACCTGGGTCTTGGATGTTTATCTATATATGTATTTGTTATAAAATATTCTATCGTTGAGTTAGTATGCCATAACACAAGTCTTTCATAAGAACTTACTTTGGGGCTAGCTCAATCTGTGTGATTTGTCCGTATATATTTATATTTATTTATTTATTTATAAAAAGATACTTTCAACATTTGGATAGTCCTTAAAGTTATGTGACAAAACGTCATAAGAATATATAAATAAAGATACTTATAGATTGCCGGAGATGTGGTAAGAACGATTTAATTGAAGGACATGTATTTTAGCCCACGCTTACCTAATATTAGGCGTCTGTACTCTATAAGGTTGTTTATAAGTCTATATGTAAGTAATGTTGGAAATGTGCAATAATTAGGTACATTGTTTCATCATTTTCAAACCAATAATTAAGATGTTTGGTGGCTTGTTCATGAGAAAATATAGTCGGTATTGTCGTTAATTGAAGAGTAGAGTTCACTTCCTAACCGGATATAAGTATAACAATTTGATAAAAGAGGATTTACTATATTTGTGTTTAAACATAATCTTTCCATACGCATACGCACTTTCGCCAAAGTTATGTATTAAATATTGATAAAACATACAACACCAGATTGAGATGCATCATTGCTCAACTTTTCAATTTAAGAATGATTTGCATTTTATTCTATGAATTATCAACTACCTTCCGGTTTCTCTTTTAGAATAATTTATTGATCACCATTGTAGAACCGTAAAATGAGATGAATGGCCACAAATCTGTGGATTTATGGGCTTTGTACCCGCTCCGAAGGGGTGAATTTGAAAAGAAAATAATAGGACGAAGAAAAAGTAATTATTACTTTAGTTAGGTATATCGACGAGGTAAAAAAAGGCAATTTTAATGGCTGGTTAGATTTTAATATTGACAAGACGGGCTTTCACCTTATCACTGAAGAAGTTAAAAACCAAACTGTTGTCCTAATCATAGAGTTAACATATATCTCCATGGTTAAAATGAAATTTATCCTGACAGAAAATCAAAACGTCATCACAAAACAATGAAATTAAGGCAAATAGGTATTAATTATTCTTTCGAAAACGTATAACTAACGATAAACAAACATTTTAATAATATATTAACCTAGTTTTTTTTCGCATATATTTAGCATCGCACCTTGATACGGACAATCTGACAGGCAATTATATTATCTGGCCAGCAATCAGCGTTACTGCACTGATTTCTAAGGGAAGTTGGCCAAGCGATCGGCCTCGGTGCCGGGAGCTTTGTGCAATCTTCAGGAATGTTCACTCAACAAACAAATATGACTAAAAGGACGTTGAAAATCATTAAATGGACTGTCATTGAAATTCGTAACATTTTATGACTGAAATTTGTTGTATTACGTAAGTACCTATAACAAGTGGAAAAGATAATATATATGGTGAAACTAAATTTTGTACTAGACGGCCGCCGTGGTGCAGCGGTTATCACCTCAGCCTGTATCAAGAGTGATACCGGGTTCGATTCCTGGCGCGGTCAAACAATATTTGTCTGCAGTCAGGCAGGCAGTTGACCGTAAAGTTTCTCCAAATCATATGACACTGTCACAATAGCGGACCCCAGGTTTGAATGCGCCACAACTGAGAACCCATCTGGAAAACTACGCTCGCATAATGATGATGATACATAAAGTTTGTACCTAATACTGAATACATTTTATTCTTTTGATTAACTAATAAGCAATAAAATTTCATCATCTATACTTATAATATAAAGAGAAAAGATGTAATTGTTTGTTTGTTTGCATTGAATATGCTCCGAAACGAATGGACTACTTCAGATTTTAATAATTTTTTCACCAATAGGAAGCTATTGTAGCTGCGGGCGACATAGGCTATAATTTACGAGGACAAAGTCACAGGAAATTTGTTAACACCTAATAAATAAATATTAATCGGAGGACCATAACATAATATATCAAGTTGACAACTGTAAACAAACATGATAAACAAACGCACGAATTTCTACGATATTACAGAATCGGACTAACTTCTCTTAATTACGTACTTTCACCCACCGCGGACTTTTACTTCTCACGTTTGGCGGTGGCCAGGCCAACGACCTCGGCCTTCAGTGTGGACAGCATCAGGTGATACAGATCCTCAATTTGATCATCATCGAAGCTACGAAGTCTAAGCAAAATATTTGTTATAGTTTCCAACGGGAATTATTGGAACTATTTGGAAACTACGTAGTTCCCGTATAGTCTGAAGTAGATGCTTGTGGACAAAAAGCTTGCATAAATAAAATAATGCTATAAAAACCAGCGGAAAATATACCTTCTGAAAAAAAAAGAAAAATCCAAAAATACCATACAACACAAAAAAATTATATATAACATTGGTACTAATTCTTTTTGTTCGAAATCAAATTGGCATATGGCTAGTATTTGGTTCCGTTAAAATATCTTTACCACTATTTTATTCAAATAAGATTTAATCTTTAATTTATTTGACAATATACTTACAGCCTCAACTTTCCATAATTATGACTAAATTAGGAAGAAATTAGGATGTGCAACGGTACTCCGTGGCGACCGAGTTGTTTGAATCTTAACTCGGATGCCAAGGGCCCCGGGTGGCCCCGGTGCGGCATGGCCGCGAGACCTTGACCCCAGCGATGAAACCCGTCTTTTTAAGACGACCAGCTTACCAGCCTATAAGCCACCTGACTGATAGGTATATCTTTAACACAAAACGGTAAAAGCTACTTTAAATATCGGAGACTTTTTAGGTAATAATGCTAAAGAAAGCCAGTCGGATTTCTGAAGACTTAATTGAAGGAAGGATAGGTCTTTTTTGGTCTGGGGGTACGAAATAAAGGTATTTGGGACGCTAGGTACTTGCTCGAATTACTTAGAAGCCGGGTCTGCGTACCTGATGCCATAACGGAACCCACCGGACAGGCAGTTGAGGATGACACCCCTGTTCTACAGAGATCAGAAGTATCATTCTCCATCATCCTCATTGAGAACAGTCGCAATTACTCAGTCACGCAATTTTCAAACTTCGTGTTTATATAATTCAAATTGCACTTGTCATTGAGTCACATATCAAGAATATACAAAAAAGAAATATCGAAAAAAAACAACATCGTCGACGTACTTATTGCTGTTTTTCTCATCTTCATTATGACAGAAAGACTTTGGGATTACATAACGTCAGTATCTAATAATTAGGATCCTAGTGATATCCATTGCAACTCTCAAATTTTATAGGAGAGTATTATGTTTCCATACACTTATAGGTACTTACCTACTTAGTCACCATTTCGATGAGTTGATGATGGAAGATCATCTGTTAAATGATAATGAGTTTGAGGATAATTCTTACAAATAACGTTTTGATTTTCCGGACTATAATTAATTTATCCACTCCTTAGGATGTTAAACTTTGACAATATTAATCAATTTCGGATATCCGTGATATCGAGGTGGTAGCATAGCTTCCGTCATAAGGTATAGATATCTAAAAATAATAAAACTTAGCCTCCTAAAGACACTCTAATCTTTTTTTTTCGAAGAAAATCATACTTTAATTGTTGGCTTTTAAATTGTATATTAAAGCGAAACTACGAGTGGAATGGTGTACTCTATAAACGCTAAGGAAAGTTATGTCAACATGCACTTGACAGCGACATGGCCGAGGCCGCGGAAGCCACCGCAGCCCGCGGCAGGCCCGACTGCTGCGCTTCCATCGCCCACAGCGCCTCGCCCCGACCCGGTTTTGCTCGATATAACTGCGCATTGGACCCGTAACGGTGAAAGAATGTCGCCGTCCGCTATGACGCGGAATGCCATTGCGATCTAAGTGGAGTTAGATCGCATTTAATTTTCTAGGTTTAGTTTCATTCAGGTTTTAGATAGAAATCGTGAAGTCTTTTTCTCAATATTTACATTTTTTTAAAATAGAAAAATTTCACGTGGATTTCTTCTATCTGGCAGAATTTTTTTAAACGAATGTTTGAAGGCATATTATTTACTAGCGGTCTACCCCGGCTTCATACCTAGCCTATGACACAGGGATAACTTACTAATCAAACGGTCAATTTTAGAAATCGGTAACTAAACAAATAAACAAACTGTTCAGCTTTATACTATTAGTATGGTGAACATCCCCAACTTTGTGTGAAACCTTCAATAACAAAAACAACTTAGCCTCAGAAGGTAGACTTTTACCGTAGCGAATATTTTCAAGTGGTTGCCATATTCTTTGAGGCTGGAGGCACTTTCTACTATTCAGGACAATCACATCCTCCTTGCAAATAAAACCGGGCCTAAGTTTACTAATGTGTACACCGTGACTGACTGACTCACATGCACAAACATGACTAACTTTCGAGCATGTCGGTTATGAAATGACGTAACACGTGGATTACCACGAGAAAGCGCTTTCTTCATGACGCAAAAGTAAAGTAACCTTAATTTAATGGGATAAAGTTGACAATCGCGCGGTGATTATCTGTAATAAGATATGGGAACTTGTGATTATCTCTTTGTGAAGTCATCGGGGGCAGAAAAAGCGTGCCATGTAGCGGAGGAAATATTTTAGGCTTAGTTGGCTTCTTTTGAAATATGATCAGTTTGGAACGCCCAAACGACGAAGATTGGCTTGTAAAAAATAATAATTTTATGTCATAAACATATTGGAAATGATTTACCATATTATACCAATAGTGGAGTGAACTTTTATCTTAAATTTAAATAAAAAGGCAAAAACAGTTGAATACTTCCAAAATCTATGGTTTAAAAAAAATTAACGAGTCTATTACTGAAATGAAAATTATACACATTTTCAATTGCTATAATTTTAATTTAGGCCAATTTTGAGAAGACTCTTAGTTACGATTTGAAAATCGTCTAAAATGGGTTGGCTCTCCAAAACCAAACAGCCATCATCCCAATACCAAGTATTGAATTTAGAATTTAGCTGCTGTAAGATAGGATGGATGGCGAGCTAAACACTGCCAGTCTGAGTCGCCTTGCTGATAATTATCTAACTTAATAAAGTAAAAGATTGCCCATAAAAAATATTTTGCTTTTGAATATTGAGGATTTTTGCTATAATATTGCAAACATGTTAACGTTCGTAGCCAGTGCTTTATTGTTTAGTTTTGTTTTCACCAACGCGCTCCTATACATAGAGTTCAAGGTATACTTCACATTTGCTGCAATATATATAGCAATATAAATAGCAATATATCACCTGATTTTGTAAAACGGTTCTTAATGAGAGGACGGTGGCTTCAAATCACCCTTAGAGCCTACTTGTTTTGCAAAAGTTTTATTAAGGAAGGTTCATTCATTATTTTTAATTTGTTTAGGAACATATACCTCTAAATTTTTTATCCGTATCGAAAGAAATCAATGAAAGCTTAACAATGGTTTCGGTACTGCCTCCTGGTGTTACATAAGTTATTATTTTTATTATCTTTATTTATTTATTTGTACTGATTGTAACCGGGGCTGCATTCTAAAAAAAATATCTCTCACACAACACCTTTATATCTGCTGTTATCAGTCGGTGACTCGGAAGTTGCGTAGAAAGCATTCATTGTTTACGGAGGAAGTGATTACACTCGAGATTTTTATCTTGGGCATCCTAAATTATATTCATTAGTGAATATTTCACCTTTTTGGTTTCACTACGGAAGTCCGGGCGTTTCGCCAGAAATCCGCAGTACAAAATTTCACGGTAAGTATTATAAAGACATTCCGAAAATAGCTTTGCAATATTTTCAGTTATTATAAATGAATAAAATAAAGTACATAACCTTAGGTCTTTTTTTAAAGCGGCAATAAGAATTTGTACTTAAAGATTATAAATTACGAAAAAGTTTCTTAAAAATAAATAATAAAGATAAATTGCGTCAAATTTCATGAGTGGGGCTCGTGACAGCATTGGTCAAAAAGTGCTGGTTAGCGAGCCATATCTTTGTATTTTTTTGTTTATTTGACAAAATTAAAAAATCGTTTTAAGGGTTCTTAGATCACGTAACTAATGGACTAATTATATCTATATTTTAAGCAAAATAGCGTATTAGAATGTAACATGTTCCTGAAGAGATAATCTGTGGGTTATTCATAAATGTGTATCTAAAAATGCCTAGTTTATTTCCAAGAAAAGAAAACTTATGCGTCTCAAAAACGTTGTGGTTATATTCCTCATAAGAAATGCGTAGTCACCGCACGTTCGCCGTCCCACTGAACGACATAGAGCAGACTGTCCCGCAGGGCAGAAAGTTGTAATGATTTTCGTTTTGAAGTGACGGCAGTACAATAGCCTATTTTAAGAACGCCTGACCACAAATTACATAGCTACAGATACAACTCGGTTTTTGGGCTTCACAATATTTTTTCTACTTGTTTAACATTGATATAGAAAAAGATTTCAGACAGTCAGTCGTCTGTATAATATCGCCAATTCGTTTCATCATTATAAATGGCAAAAAGTAGGTATGAACTAACATGCTAACTCATTATAAACCCAAATTGGTAAAGAAACTATGTGCGTGAAATAATCCTAATCCTAACTAATATTATAAATGCGAAAGTAAGTTTGTTTGTTTATTTGTTATGCTGCATCAATGTTAGGAAGAGCTGTTAAACCCGGGAGCCCAAAGAGTTCACCCACTATTTTCTATAAGCTTGTCAATCTGTATGCGATGTCGCATCTATAACTATCTTATTTGTGGCACGGAGGTAAGAGAATGATGATATTGAGGTTTGTTTTGACTTGCCGATGATTGCTTTCTGAAATAGGTTCTTTTCGACACGAAAAAATTATTAATTGATTACTGTATAATACTTATGTCTATTTGAAGTTTAAATGGTTTATAAATAGATACGTACGAAAGTTTATTTTTGTCAGTTGTAGGTTATAAATATCTTTTCGTTAGGGAAATAAATAAGAGATAGATATCCTTTCCCAAAATAGATACGATTTGACGTCTTCCGTCCGTGGCGCAGCGGTCGACACGCCAGCCTGCGACATCAGTGGTCCCGTCCCGAGTTCGATCCCGGTCAGGTTAAAATGAAAAATGATCATTTTCAGATTGAAATGGGTGTTGGTAGTTATAAAATATAATATCGTTAAGTTAGTATCCTATAAAACAAGTCTCGAACATACTTTGGGGCTAGCTCAATCTGTGTGATTTACTCGTATACTTATATTTATTATAAATCATAATTTCGCATAATATGTTACGCATATACAATGTTTTTCAAGTAAATGAATAATTAATAAACAAATTTATATAGGAAGAAGTCATACAGATTGAGCTGTACGTTATGAACTTGTGTCGTGACATACCACTAACTATGCGGAGGGAAGAGAACCATATTACCAGAAAAGTACTGAACATGAAAGTTACTGGAAACCAAAACAGAGGTAGGCCAAAGAAAAGATGGATGGAGTGTGTGAAGGAGGATATGGGGAAAAAGAAGGTAACCAAGGAGATGGCTCGAGATAGAGCAAAATGGAAGAAGTTTACATGCTGTCCCGACCCCACATAAAGTGGGATAAGGTGAGGAAGCAGAGGTCGTGAGATACCACTAACACAAAGATACTGTATTTTATAAAAGATACTTTATAGATAAACAACCAAGATCCTGCCAACGTGAAGAAGATAGTTTTCTATCTATACGTAGAAATGGCCGGAAATCGAAACTGGGACCCGACGATTTACCCGCTTACTCTCTAACGAATTAAGCTTGTATTTCCAAGATTTCAAATGTTGACTATATTATAACCTAGTTTTTTCTGTGCTATCATTAACTTGTGTAAAACAGGTGTCACAGAAAAATATGATCTACTTATATTAGGTACTCACTTAAGGCCGCACACTAGGCACAGTAGCGACGCCAATCATTTTATTCCTAATACTTTACAAATAGAAAGAAATTCAAGAATGTAAATCATATAAGCACTAGTAAATAACCTGAAATATTTTTGGAATCATGTTTAATATTATCAGAATCAGTAAGAATTATGAGAATCAGATTACCGCCAAAAACGGACGTTTTTGGCGGTAATCACGTTTTCTCTTAATGACTGATTCTCATAATATTAAAACATGATTCCAAAAATACTTCAAGTTATTTACTAGTGCTTATATGATTTACATTCTTGATTTTTTTTCCATTTGTAAAGTATAAGGAATAAAATGATTGGCGTCGCTACTGTGCCTAGGGTGCCCCCTTAATGCACTTACTAGGGCTTAAGAAAGATCTTTGTATATTTTATTTTATTTATTAAATGTGATATCATTTATATTGTAGTCTTTTAAGAATCTAAGAAAATACATCATCTGAAATTAAACTAAATAAACGTACGCTACATACAATGAAATACAAGTAAAAATATTTAAGTCATAATCCTTACAAAGCACGTTCCACTTTGCCTAGGGGGCAGGAAGATCATTCCAACTTGGCCGCCTTGGCCGTGACCTGCCGGCTGAAACGCGCTTTGTCTTGGTCAATGGTCTGTGGTCAATGGCCATAGTGATTACTTTCGTTTTTACTCGCAGAGGTCAAGTGCCATAGACGGGAGGCTTTTGAGCCAACACGTAGTAACACAGAGAAATTCGTTATAAGCCAAGACTTGTATGTCGATGCCTTCGAGCAACACGTACGGAAGCCGTGTTGCTCGAAGGTCGATGTAGACTTTCTTAACATTATGTGTAAGTAGCCAACTCGCCCTCTTGATACATGATCTATCTCGTAAGACATAATGATATCATACCGTTTTTGTATATGTTCTTTGCGTTCAGCGGAACCCAAGTTTTAAAGCATAACATAATAATGCATCCGTGAGTACGGTCAAATGAGGAAGAGAGAGAGAGAGAGAGAGTGGCCAACGAAGATATAACAAGCTGCTCATCCGACGAAGCTCAACTTTTGCAAATGAAAGCCGATTACTGGCCCACAGTTCAAATATAGTAGCATTTGCTGCAACATGCGCAAGCGCTATTAAAATCATGTTATAAATCTTGGCCTCCTTATAGATGAACATACGAAAACTGTCGGTAGGTATTGGCAATCTGTTTATTCATCAGTCATCACTGATTGTTTAAACAAGTTAATTCATTAAAAAAATCCAACGATTACAATCAAACAAATATAAATTACTTACTCTAACGATTACAATTAAATTAACAATGTGGCTGAGCTGAGCGTTATATCTAGCTAGATCTCGGATAGGTATAAGAAATATCCAACGCGTTTTACAAACACCCGAGCATAAGAATGTAAACCACATACATACTCCTAAATTTCAACTCAACCCCAAAACTATGTAGCTCTGTATAATTCGGATGTTTGAAAATATGTCTGTGTGTCGTTCCAAAGACCTGCTTTTGTGTACAGCGAGAGGCTTCCTTCATCTGCTTGTTTACAAAATAATTACTTACATAATTAGAGATTCCTTTCTTCAAATAAGTAACTAGTTTATGATAGTAATATACATTTTATAATAATAACCAATCTTTTGTAGTAAGTACTACCGGAGGTTTGTAATGGCAAGAATGTATCTAGCCAGTAAAGAGTATAAAATAGTTTTGTAGAACAATTGGTAAACACCATATTTATATGTATGTTCTTCTTGAATAAAATAAGAGGTCAACTAGTAGATTCATATATTTCATATGTGAATAATTTAGTAACATATAGTAACATATTTGAGATTGAGCTTGCCCCACTGTGTCGTTTAATACTAACTAAACGATACAATATTTTATAGTACTGTAACGGGTGAGTAGACTTTCGTGCTGAAAGGATAACACTGAGTCTAGATATTTAACAAATATTTTTCAATCATTCCTCATATCCTCATATGAGGTACGCAGCACGACTTCTGTGTCAAAACTATTTCTTCTTAAAGAAACAGTTTGGAGTATATCAAAAGCATTTCAAATATCTTAATGACACCTTCTACACTAGCTGTTACCCGCGGCTTTGCCCGCGTTATATATAGCCTATGTCCTTCTCAGTACCCTAACCTACGTGTATGCCAAATTTCATGATGATCGGTTAAATAGATAGGGCGTGAAAGCATACAAACAAACAAACTCACTTTCAAATTTATAATATTAGGATTAGGATACTTATAAATATAGACTCAGATCAAACTGACCAATAAAATTTTTACTCTAAAAATAAAATATTTTTAATAGTATTTCGAAATCTTTGGTAGATTCCCGTATCGTAATAGATCACCAAATAAAAGTTATAGATAAATATATTGCTTACTATGATCAAATGAAAGCACGAATCACTCCATATTCACGTATAATTTCCAAAGCGTTATCTATTTTGTGGTGTTGCGAAAGCGCTACACAAACTTTTACGTGCAATTGTGCAAGCTGAATGTTAGAAAGCCCGCCCTTTGTGTGTCTGCTAGTCTGCATGAATAGATTAATATATTTTCTACAATACTGCATTGTATATTTATGAGGTGGATGTCAAGCAACGTATTTTATTATTCATTAAAATATTCAATGCTTCCTGGTACGTATTTGTAGGTCTATCAGGTTTAACATGTCGCTTATTATGTAACAAATATTTAAAATACTCTCGCTCTTAGCTTGTGTCGTTAATACAATAGTCTTGTAGTGGATATAACTATATAATATATAACAAAAGTCGTTGTTATCTTAACAACAAAATAAACCTAAAAATTCAGATAAGGCACTTATTTTCTTCTTCTTTTATGGGAAGAAAGTGGTGTTTAACAAAAGGGTTATGTCCCTTATTGCACTTTCTTTTTATTGCATGGAAACGAATTGACGACATCCACTTTTCTTTTAAATGCTTACTTTATTGCACTGTATCATATAAATCGTTGGATAGATTTGAAATACCGTGATTACTGGGTCGTCTAAGCAACCCAAATGTCTTTGGGTACATAAATTTAAAAATTAACATTCATTTTAATATGATATAAAATATTAAAGGTATATTAAAGGTTACAGAGGCTGGAGGAGGAAAAAATCTCTAATTTAGTCGATAGACGTTTTATTTATTAAACTACTTGTTTATCAACACTTATACATTTCATTTTACTTTCTTCATCTAAACAACAATCGTTTTTTACACATGGTGGACTCACGAGAAGTAGGTTAACAGATTTATAGCTAACGGTCGATAAGCTGTGAGATGTAGAGCTACTTGTACAATTATTCATTAAGTAAAAAGTAAGTAAGTTGTAAAATTATTCATTCTTGAAACGATTATTATTGTATTGATATTATGATACATACAATTGGTGTGAAATAGTTATATAAATGACATAGATATTAAGCATTAATATTTTCGATACTCGGCGTTTTTCCAGTATCAGAAATAATATAGGAATTACGACGAAGGTACTGTCGTACAACAATTACAACTAGGTGTTTAATAAAAGTATAATCTAGTCTCTGCTCTATGCCTATATCTATACTTGTTGAAGGGTTGTTCTGAGTAAAGTCCACTCAATTTAGAACTGATCAGAACACGACGTATTAAGATGGCTGTACCCTTGGCACACCAATAACGATGTTATCTGCATTTTTACGACTCAAGGTCTGGCATTTAGCACAAAATAGCCAGTTTCGAGTCTGTGATTTACTGTTGATTTAAATATTTAACCGTACTAACGAGTTCGATCCGAGAACAGTTAGTTTAATTGTGAACTTCGAGGCGAGCGTATCGAGTAGCGGTATCAGGAAATATTGTGCGGATAACACTATAAATTCTAGAGAATCAGTACTGTATCTCGTGCAGAGGTTTTGTCTCGATAACTTAAAATAGGGAATTTATTTCCAGGATTTATCGAAGATAAAATGTGTAACATGTGGATATAAAACGAACTATCAGAGCTGGGGCGAAACATTCTAGAGACGACTTTATTAAAATATCCATTTCTGTACATAAGTAAATGTCATGATATTATGTGTGTAAGTAGAGGTTGAAAATATAATTTTCAATTCAGAAGTATAAGTTTTCGTTTGAATTTATTGTTTTGTGGACCACTTGTTTAACCCGATTACGTGATAAAATATACACGCTTCCTCTGTTTCAGTATGATACAAGGGAAATTAAATCTGCTTCACCAAATCTAAAATGCCCATATTATGTGCGTAAATTACATTAGTATGAGTATTTTTTAGTGATGAAACTATAATGTACCAAACTTATCGATATAAGAATTGCAATAGCAGTATAATTTAGGTAGCATTTTTGTAACAAATTGATCTTGTTGTCCGAAAATAAAGAGTTGTGAATTTGAATAGCATAACGGCAGCACTTTTAATCTCAAGATAAAGAATTAGGTTTCCATCCGTTACGAAATTTAGAGGAAGGTTACAGGCCAGGTACAAATAAGTTGTTAATGAAGGAATGAAGGAAGTTTAATGTAATTAGTAGTAAAGTACTTGTTGCGTACGAGATGAAAAATTGCTAAAGATGTCGATTTTTTGCTTTGAAAACCAAATTGTTAATTTTTTAATATATTATTTTTGGCCCATTTTCATAGCTTTTTCCAAAAATTTTGATATTATTAGAAGCAGAGTGATAGGACGAAATTTTTCCATATTAGTCTTAGAACCCTTTTTATGTAGAGGCTTAACAATGGAGGTTTTCAATAGTTTAGAAGTTGTTATAGGCCTACATAATAAACAAAATCCGTATAATTCTGTCATAGATATACGACCACATTACGTCCATCAGCTGTAAGAGTAAGTTTCGATTTATTTTTAGTCCTACATCATTCTCTGTGCCATAATACTTACTGAGCAGCTATCAAGAAGAAAGCCGACGTTTTTCAATGGCAAATAACAAGGTGCATGTCATCTCGCTACACGAAACGGCAGAGTGCCTGCACTTAGCTGCACCGCCTATTACTCCGCCCAAGAAAGCGTGGTGACCCGGCACTCGCCCTCCAAACAAAAACCAATTCAACGTCCATGGAACAAGGCACTTTATTGAATAAAAACATTTAGCGGCAGAAATTCCCTCGTTTCGCGGGATCCAAGACCCACAAAATTGATTTTGCCGTCGCGGATTTCATTTTACACGGATTCTAGACTTTATTTGCTATAGCATAGGAAAGCGTTTTTTTATGTGACCGGCAAGGAAAATCAGTAAGATAGTTGACAAGTTCCGCATTACGCGCAATGAAACTTTCAGGCATTAAAATAATTAAATGATCGTTTCTTTATGAGATTTTATTAGACAATATAACGTGTTCATTCTTGTTTATAGATACTTAGATGTCAAAATGGGATGTAAGGTAAAAACATTTTTATTAAAATCCGGCTATAATAAATAAATATCGTATGGAGACAAATCACATCGATTAAGCTAGCCTAGTAACTTTCAAATTTGTGTCGTAGGATTATAATTTATAATTATACTATAAAAAACATATTGGGAGAAAAGCAAAACGTAGAAGTACCTACCAGCTGCTTCTCTTCCCGCACAGGCCGTTTTTGAGCAATTTTTATGCCCAACAATATGCTAAACGTATTATGGCCTTATGGCCTTAGGCTCAGTCTACCTCGAACGGGATAAAGATATGATAAGGTATGTTTTTGGGAAACATTTTATCAATCAAAAGTACCTACTTGTAATACTCACTATACATCTCGGTGGGAGGTGGGAATGTCCATTGTTCGGTGGTCGCATTTAAAAGAGCGTCGCAGCGAAATCTCAGATGACTGAGTCACTAGTGATGTGAATGATTGAAAATTACACAATCTTCTCACGGATTACGCGGAAGCAACAGACAGCACCTGGCTACAATTCCCGAAAAGAAATCGATCAGAAGAATCATTTAGTTACCACAGACCTTCGATAAAAAATCCATGTGCGCAAATTTCGAAATAATTATTATCACAGCACAGCCGTCAGTATTTAGACGGTGAAAGATAATAATTTATTTTAATAAATAAACTTATCAGTGTCTAAACTAGAATCAAGAATAGAAGAAAATAATCATATATCAATACTTAAGTACTTCTTCTTCTCTCAATGATAGGTACTTACATAACTATTTCAATTTCCAGTTATTTTTGAGTGGAACTTCATCCGAGAACAACATTTTTTTAGGTTTTACCTGACAGACCCACACAAAATAGGGTAATGATTTTCGCGCGTATGTATGTTTGTGTATGCACTGTCACCTCCTGTGGCCTAAACGGCTTGACCGATTTTGAAGTACGAGGTGTCATTATACTTATTCGTATTTTTCTCCGGAGTTTCAAAGGCTATGTCACGTCAGCAAAACAATATGACAGACGTAAACTAACAAAAAGGCAGTCGGGTTATTCATTATTTTAAATCATTTTACTTGTGAGTTTTTCAGAAAGCACTTGATTTATTTCGAATAAAACATTATTGTACCACCATAATAAAATATAAAATATAATGTGCCGAGTAACCTACTTCTATTTTCGATCGGTAACAAATTTTGATGTATTCGATTTTTATTTTCATTTCCAGACCAGAAGGGTGTTGGCGATTTGATTCGTCAATTTCTAATAATCGCGCGGTGCAGAAGGGTGGAGAATTATTTCGCTAGGCGCGTCGCTTCGTGGAAATTCTGCCGCCATGGAGCTGTACACAGAAACGCAGCATGCATTTTGTATCTGAGCTTATTACGAAAACAGTAAATCGGTGATTACTGCAAGACGGTTGTATAGACAGGAACACGGTTTGCATGGCTTCAGTGAAGTTCCTAACAATTTTTTTTTATAATCTATGCTAACAACAATGTGTACGCAAATGGATCAGAATGTTCAAAACAACCGGGTCAACAGTGCCAATTCAGTTTCGGGACGTCCGGTCCGTGAAATTCTGGACCAGCTTATAAGCAACATTATCCGGGATATGACAAAAACCGAGAATAACGTTTTGTCGAGTATTTTCAGAATCTGCGAGTTTGATTACAAAAGTGCAAAGCAACCAAGGGACGTCATTTGAAAAACATTATTTTAAAATTCCACGGCTTCTATTTTTCAAAAATACAAAAAAAATGTTGTATGGTTTGTAGTTTATTTTATATTTATTTTTAAACCACCAACACCCTTTTGGCCCACCCTGTACAAGTTGCTTCATTTATCGCAGATTGTAAATTACATATTGATGAGAGACTGGGGAAGTAAAATGTCACATTTCTGAATTCCATTTTCGTCTATAGATATCGATCTTTACAACAGGGGAAAATGGGAGCTTGCCTGATGTAATTGCTTGGGTAGCGTAGTCCGTGGAACCTTTGGCTTGGCTAGGTTTGATATTATTCGTACACTATACAACCCTCTGTTACAATGTTGTATAATGGTATAAGTACCTACATAATTAATAAGGGGCTTATTAAAATAAGGGCAAGATGGAAAATACTCCACCGACAAGAACAGAGTTCTTAAATATATTATGATGATTAAAACAACAGATTGGTTAAAAGAAAAGCTGTCCGATTTGTGATTTGAAAAAAATTTTCGTCGTTCCCATACAAATTGTCTAGCCGACTGAACATCTTTACAGGGAAATGTCGATGGAATGTTTGTTGGACTGGGGGGTATCGTTAGACTAAGTTTTTATTAACATACATACTAGCAGTCTGCCCCGGTTTCGCTGTGCTCGCGGTACATATACATACATACCCTATGTCACTCAGGCAGGGATAAACTATCCAACGGGTATTTAAATTTTTGAAATCGGCCTAGCAGAGAGAGCGCATTGAGATAATTAGCGCGTTCAACCAAAGTTTAATATTAGTAAGATTGTATGTCTACATTAAACTTAATTAGTAATCAGCATTTATCCATCTACGGAATACAGTCTCAGAGCCTTTTCGTGAGTACGGTTGTATTGGAATGTAAGATGTTCCGCTCCAACTTTTGGCTAAAAGCCTCGCTATCACCTCATTTCCGAAGCCTCGTCAACCGAGATACCGTGTCGTGATTAGATCATTCGCTTTCGCCGCTCCTCGGATCATTAACAAATTCATCGTTTCCAGACGCCAGGCACGGGGGAGAAACAAGAGCCCAAGGCGCCAGCGTTAGAGCCGTCGTGTCACCTCGTTTAGCCTATTGGTTTTGCTTTGTTTACCTATTTTATAAGAAATATTTATAATTTTATATTCTTTAAACAGTTCCATATATTGTCTTAAAATTTTACTTTCGTCATACGTGTAGCCTTGGGACTTAATCACTGTTATTCCGTGACCTTGCTTAAAACTAAGCTTAAAACTAACCGTTTCTAAGCTTAAAACAAAATGAAGCCTCAGATATACCGAAAAAAGTTTATATCAATATAAAGTTACGCAGTGAATACACATGTTGTACAATTGTACATGTACACAGGTTGAATACAATTTGCGTTAAATTTTTTAAATAAAATATCATGTCGTCATTACGTAAGAAATAAGTAATTTAAAAGTATGCACAGCACATGTTATGTGAATATTTCCTGCTGCAAATATCTTGGTGTGGAGTTCTACTATCTGGTAGCTTGTTCTCTGCGGTACCTACGTTCTCTGAGTGGAACCCTCTACTGTCGGTTTTCATGCCACTGGTCTAATGACCGGCACTGACGCGATCTGCACGCACTGTCACGAACTGTAGCGCCCAATCTCGTGGACGTTGAACAGTTTTTACTTATTTTATAAGCTTTTATCACTCAGAACTCTCAGGACACAATGTATGGATATGCGTGTGGATTTTTTCCTTTTGATGGATAGAAATAAATCGGAAAGATCAAAACCTAACTTATTTACTTTTAAGGCAGGCTTTATAATGCTTTGCTGCCTGATTCTTATCTAGTCTGCAGATCGTATAATCCGATCAATTAACTGGAAATTTGTTATTTGGTGATACTTGGTGGTGACCGATGACACCCGATGGCGCTGAATAGTGCAAGGTGGTGCGATGTTGCCCGACGATGCCCTCTTACACATAGGTAGTAGTTGGTTGTAGATTAAGGTTGTTAATAAGAAAATAACCAAGGTGCTAATTGGGTACTGCTTATGAAGCTTAATAGATACTGACCGACTTCTGACTATCAGCTTCATTCATTATAGTTAAAAAAAGTCGTTAGTGTACCATACTAGCACTATGTTTCATTCGGGAAGAAAATTCTATTCCCAACTCGTGTGGTTTGAAAGCTGTACCAAAGACAATATAATACTAACGTATAAAAACTCTTTATTTAAGTTGTTTATACAAAGGCGACGGAAGGGCAGTGAAGTTGCTATCATAATATTGACGCTTGTTTGGGGCTATAAGCAGGCGTAGTTCACTTCCTGCAAATGAGGAAATGTTGTTAATGGATCACTTTAGAAATAGTATCATCATCATCAGCTCTTTTTTAGTCTCCACTGCAGGAGCACGACCCTCTCTGTACTACCAGAGCCATATATTAGACGGAGCAGTCAAAAGATTTGGCCTATACTCTCCACGCTGGATAGACGGGTGGGGAGGTATATTTTACTAGCTTGTGTTTCCTAAGTTGCCTTCTACGACATCCACGGGAAGACTTGGAGTGGTCCTTCCTATCACCTATTGTACTCCGCAAGGAAACACACGGCATGTTGGCTATCATTGTGGAGTAATTGAGGGGTCGGTTGTCAAATCATAAAGAATTTTGAGGTGGTACAAATAATGATTATTTGATTAAAGTTTGGTACTTGATTTCGTGGCTCAAATTCTCACAATATATTGAGTTATTTTCCAATAATCCCCAACAAAAGTATTTACGTCGTGCCAGTGCTAAGCGAACCTAACAGATATTTTAGCGATTTTCTCTTTCGCATAGCAATAATATAAAATCACAATGATCTAACAGCTTATGATAGAACACATTTACCTCGACCCAAAACTGGACACAATAAGTATATTAAACCTAGCCATAATAAACAATATTTGCTTGTAAGTATGTAAGTATATTTAATTTGGGTTGGCCAAATTAAATATTTTCAACTGCAGAACTATAATGACATTTATTTTTGGCTAGTAAAATAAAATTAAGGAATCATAAGTACACAACAGAGGAACAATAATGGTTATCGTCATTCAATGATGATGACACTTATCAACGTCGGTTAATTTTGAACCACAGCGGCAGAATTGGGCAGTAAGGGCCGTATTAGACGGACGCGTTTGTACGTTCGCGCACAATTTAGTGCAATTAGAACTACAACTACGTAAAACATTTGTTAATCTTATACGAGGTCGCTGCTAGTTAGCTGCGCTACGTGCTGTTGATAAAAGATGTGGGACTACCACCTCAGTAAATTCGCGCTAAAAACGCGTAGGTTGAAGAATTTCCTATGTGGGACCGAACCCCTTCAAGCCTACAACGAAGGGATTGTGTACTACACCTGTATAAGTTTTGTTTTGAAGTATAGGATTTGTTTTAGTATTTGATTGTATTGAATTCAAAGTTTAGTTTTTTTACTGCTTTAAAGGGCTACAAAATTAAATATGTAATTTTAATAGGTACGTGATCCTTTCGCGATTCGAACTTAACAGACGAATAGCGATTCGCACCAGGGTTTATTTTTAACACGCTTTTATTAGCTTCACTTAATGTATGAAAATCTATATAGGAATCTTAATCTGACTCACTTCCCGGTCTTCGATTAGGATGGAATTTTGCACACGCTCTGAGTTCTAATGACAATACATGACTAGCGTGCTCAAAGCGTGTTTTTTAGTATTTTTAAACTAATTATAAGTTATTTTAACTTTTGAGGTACGAAATAGTGAATATTACCGTGAGGCAGAAGTGGGTTCAGTGCCATATCAACCAACAGCAGCACCGCGACCGTGGCGCTCATGCCAATCTTCCACCGCAGCTGCCGTTTGAGCTTCAGCCCCAGCGCCACCAGCAGCTCGGCCACTATGCGCGTCATCTCTCCCGCCATTTGCCAGCGACGCAACAGTATGGCTGAATTGGTAGCAAAGAGCGCCGCTCCTGTCCCGCAGATATACGCCTGCGATATACATTATATAATCGATAACTACTCTATTTTTCACGACATAACATTCCCGTGAAATTTCAGATAGTCCTCGAAGAGACCAGCAGTTAAAAATATAGAATATACTAGAAAATAGGCATAATTCTGGTTGCTCAGAACATCTACTATCAAATACCTTGGAATATTTTGCCTTCAATTTTGTTTCAAATAAAGAAAACAATTGGCTTAGCCGTCCAGCAGGTGCAATGCTTGGCAAGCTGTCAGACAGATAGTTGAAATATATATATGTACTTAATGATTAATACTTGAAAGGCTTCGCCACCACATTTTTCGGTACCCGAACATATGGCTAGTCCGAGAAGGCCCACGCTGTAGGTGACCAACAAGCCACCCGTCACCGACTGCTCCCAGCGGAATACTCGTAGAGACCTATGAAATATTTGGGTAATTGACAAAACTTTATTATTTGCATCATCTGACGTATTAGGAAGTTAACAAGCGAGCAACGTCGACCCTTGTCGCCGATCATCGCTTACTGGGGTCGCGAGATATTGCCGGCATACTGTTGGTTGCTGACCAGGGTCACAAACTGCTACCAAGCTTACAGACGACGTACACACTGTTGCTCGTCTGTAATCTTGGTAAAAAAATGAAGGTCCTCAATATTTTAGCCAAAGAGAATTTTGTACGAGTAAATTTTAAGTATGCATGCACTGTACACTGGCGTTATTAACAACACACATACAAAGTCAGCTAAAGTACTGGCCGACAAATGCTCATATCTTCTCCTGAGACCTGAAATGAATCGAAACACGTGCCCAAAGTTGTCCCATTTCGCTCTAGATGAAAAGAACATGTCAGTCAATAGCGAAGAGAAGATGAATGGAATAGAAAAAGAATAAGATGAATCCTTACCTCACATGCATGGTAAGCAGTGAAACTATCAGTGCAAGCGTTACGAGTCTCAATATCAGCATCACACTTCGCATCTTCCCATCATGCAAGGTTGAGTTTTGAGCCATGTCGTTAATCTGTAGGCGGTAAAATTGCTCGGACATCTTCGAAGTTATCTTGACTGACTGAAAGAAAATGCTGACTAAAGTTGAATAGATGATGTCGTTGATTGGGGACTCGCCGAATCATATACAGCGGTTTAAAGTACTTATAGGCTACTTCATCCAATACATCCTAATTCCAAGTAGGTAGTGGCATACATTTGTCGGCATTTGATTTGGATGTTATGCTTATCCGCCTTACTACGCCTACTTTTCGGTACCTACTAAGGTATAATAGTACCGAAAAGTTATGGATTACATACTTACTTACGTGCTTTATTGAGATGTTTACTATTAAAATGTTAACTTCTATAAAGTTACTGATAAAAGAGGAAAATTGAGGTATTTAAACAATTTTCTTGAATTCAAATAAAAATAACAATATCCAAAATACACTATGACAGACAGATATCACATCAAAATTACTTTTTCATGCCGGCAAAGAAATTAAATCTTGTTATATCTACTGTATATTCAATAAAAAGTACAAATCACAACAACACAACAAGGGTATCTGTGGTTAAAAGTGATGAAGTCCTAAAATATAGTTTCGACATATAGGTTTGGATAATGTACACTCCGAAGAAATAAAGAAAGAAAGAAGAAAGAAATATATTTATTTGGTTTATATAGTTGTTTTTCATTTGACGAGCTCTGAGGCGAAGCAGTCAACACACGGCCTGCGACACGGATGGTTCGATCCCCAGATAGGTCAAGACGGAAAATGATCTTTTACAGATTGACCTGGGTCTTGGATGTTTATCTATATATGTATATAATATAAAAATATAGTATCGTTGAGTAAGTATCCCATAACACAAGTTTCGAACTTAATTTGGGGCTAACTCAATCTGTGTGATTTGTCCGTATATATTTATATTAATTAAACTAATAAAAATAAAACGATGACCCTTTTTTACAAATAACACTTTGGCAGCTTTCTACGATTAAGTTCTACGGGAATTTTGACTATATACTCACGGGAAAAAGTATAGTAATTGAAAAAGTTACTGCTCAGAAATAGGTGCGGCGTAAAAAGGGAAAAACGAGGGAAAAAATGAAATTTGGATTCGGACGTATTTCTTTATATGATTTCGTATAGAATTTCTTAAGTGTCGTGTTGTGTTTTTGTGATTTTAGGCGAAATTATGTCGGATAATAGATTTTTTTCTGATAAGAATACCATTTCAAAAGAGAAAAAAGATATTATTCCTGCTTCTATGAGTAGTCGGGAAACATTCAAAAAATTATTAAAGGTTAAATATAAAAGATTTAGATGAATGGCGAACATCTCTTTTTTAATGTCCGTTAAAGAAGCCATACCTTATTAATTCTACGAAGAAAACAAGAAAACAGCGGCGTCACTAAATCCAACGAATATTTTCTTTCTGCGCAGCTTTGGTGAACAGTCCCGAAGTTTGCGTAGAACAAAGCATTTAAATATTTTTTGTGTTTGAACATATCAAAAACCATGTCTTTGGTTTGATCTCACTGTTCATCTTCCGAGCTGTACATGATATGTCCAGTGATCCCACTGGGTTTATATATTATATCAACCCTGACGAGCTCGCCCATGTATTAAAGAAATTTGATATATTATCAATGAACGATTCAAGATTCAATATAGGTTTCTTTAATACTTATTAATTGGCATACTTGTGTTTACAATTTTTAAAACAAGTTTTTTTGTTGTTAATTTACTTATGGCTAAGTTTATGTCGCTTTCAAAGCGGAGTGCAGAAGAAGCGGCAACAAACTGCACAGCGCATTTTTTCCAAGTGACGTCAACTTACAATTTTAGTTAACATTAGAAACTTTTTGGATATGTGGACTAAGTAGATATTTTCTTTTATTAATTTATTTAATACTTGTTACAGATTACGTGACAGCAACATGCCGGTTCCCGGGCGCGCCCGCTCATTCCCAGGTGTCGTTCTCAGACGAGGGGTTAACGGAGGGCACAGTGGCCACCTACACCTGTGAGCGCGGGTTTGAGTTGCTGGGCCCAGCTAGGCGAGTCTGCGGGCCCAATGGACGGTGGACCCCGGATGGAATTCCTTTTTGTGGTAAGTTTTTTATATCTTGAGATATATTGCTCACTATTTAGGTAGTTAAAGTTCATCGCATTATGATGCTCAAGTTGCACTTATTTACGATGGGATAAGTGTGCTTACGCGATTTGCACTCGACGGAAAGGCTCGGGTACAGAATTTGTGTTTACAAAACCGCCTAGTAGCAACTTTAAGGGTTCCGTAGCTGAATGGCAAAAGACGGACCCCTTTTAGATTCGTCATGTAAAATAAAAAGTCATAGTTGAAACTTGGTTGGTATATGTTTTCTGTGCCTTACGATTATTATATAAAAATAATAGATTAATGGAGGGCTCCCCTTAAATAACAGACAGGTATTAAAAAAGGACATTGTGGTTTTTAAAACATTTTTTTCACAAAGTCAATCGTTTAAAACATAAAATGTCTGTCCTCTCTCCTCTAAATTTTAAATAAGAGTGAATATATTCACTATAGATCTCAATAAACACTTTCAACGAAAATTTGTTTGAACGAGATATAGTGAGCAGGTTTTTCGATATATTACATTTTAATAAACCGCAAATATAACTTTGGCATTCATACAAACACTATGAAAAACAAAGTATTTTTGCCGATGAAAAATTATGGTGGTAGCGAGCTTACTCGTAAATTAGCTAACAAACAAATTTATGCTTGCTACTACGGAATCTTTTATGGGCCAGTCCGACTCGCACTGGGCCACTTTTATTACATTTATTAAAAATAAGTAAAGTCTATTTACTAATCAGCACAAATTTTTATCGAGTCTGTAATCATGAAACTTTAACTAAAAGTATCAGTGGTTTGAGAACATTGATTTTCTTCGACATGTTACCTTATTTTATAATGTTTGTAGATCGCACGAAAACACCTTTCTTAATTCCATATCATCTTCATTAAAGTAAATAAAGTGGCCATGTATGAATGAATAATATATTTCAATGTTATTCCTAATTAAATAATTGTGCTCTCCTATTACCTCTGTTCATTCCGTAACGCACATTTTCAATGGTACGTTATGAGTATTACACCGCGGGACGCATTGTCTGACCCACTTTTACTTTCTTCGAGAAATCACTTCACATGCGCGAGAATGGCGTCTAAAAAGCGGAAGGCTATTGTGAACAGCTCCCAGCGCTCTCTCCGGCGGAAAGTCGATTGTCCTTGACTAGTCTTCTCCGTGGAAACTGTTCAATGGGTTAGTATTCGATAGTTTTTGTTAGCGGGGAGTAATGACGGCAGTCCACGCACGTGTCTTTAGCTCATTTGTCTTTATGATTTTATTTGAAGGTGAAAAGTAAATTATCTATGCATATAATAAAACAGCAAAAATATTTTGTCTGTACATTTGTTATTTTTTACTGAAATGGATAGCGGGACACTTAAAAAGAATAAAAGAAAGCAAAAACATTTTTTTAGAATTTCTTGTCTGTCTGTCTGTATCTACGATCACGTTTATCTCCGGAAATATAGGACAAATTCGAATGAAACTTCTTTGCTATATAGCTATTAAACCGGGGCAACATATAGGGTAGAAATAATTTTGGAAAATGGAACACCTGATGCAGCATCATAATGATCAAGCTGAATTATAAGAAATATAAAAGTGGAGCCTCAGCAAAAGTTGTTAAGCCTAATGAGCATTTTTGTTGAAGCATAATATATCTTTGATTTGGAACACCTCATGCAGAACCATAATGGTCCAGGTAAACTATAAGACATACATAAATGACGCCTTAGCAAGAGTTATTCAACCTGATGAGCATTTTTTGTTGAAGTATTTCATTTGAAGATTTGGAACATCTGACGCAGTCAGGTACCATAATGGTCCAGGTAAACTATAGGAAATATAAAAATGACGCTGTAGCAAAAGTTGTTCAGCCTGATTAATATTTTTTGTTGAGGTAAAATGAGGTCGACAATTTTACAGAGTCACACTTTCCACTTGGATAGAGTGCGTAGAGTACGATTAGCTCGTATTACTGGTGACCGCCCAGCTCTCCCACTTTTGGCAACGTAGTTTTCAGCCCATACGGCAAAACATGAGAGTTTGCTGTCTCTCCAAGCCTTGAACACACAGGCAACACCTAAAGACGAGGCCTGTCCCTCCCGAAGGCCCTTTGGAGATGTGCAATAGGTTAAGGGCACTCTGCCCATACCTCAAAGTTTGGTGAAGTAGCGCAAGCTCACTTGGAGCTAGCTATATAGTCTTCTTCTTATCGTTTCAGTGGCTCAAAAAGTCTAAAAGAATTCTATATTTTATTCCTCCAGTATTTAGCAACAGCCAATGCAATGCCACACAATTTTATAACACTGCTACAAGTATTTTCATACGTATGTTTAGTTCGTATTAAGGTATATTAATATGCCGGAGTCATAAAGTCCTCGCAGATGAAGTCGCGGGCATCAGCTAGTCATTCATAAGCCTTTTCGGAGAAACTGTTCAATACGACGAGAGATCAAACTTTTATCAGTTTCTTCTTTTTTAGGGTTTCGTAGCTGAATGGCAAATAAAAACGGACTTCTGGATTCGTGATGTCTGTGAGGCACAGCCGCTTTAATCCGAAACTATAAGTACACACACAGTTGTGTCTTTGTGTCAGAGTCAGCAGTTTCTGAAATAACAACTTAACGTACGGATGAAAACTTGTAATTAGTATGGTCATAGGATGGTCCCGGGTTCGATCCCCGGTCAGGTCAAGATAAAAAATGATCTTGTTCAGATTGACCTGGGTCTTGGATGTTGATCTATTTAACTGTCTATTATAAAATATAGTATCATTGAGTTAGTATCCCATAACACAAGTCTCGAACTTACTTTGGGGCTAGCTCAATCTGTGTGATTTGTCCATATATATTCTATGTTATTAGTATCTAGATATTTTTTGTACGTGGACCCAAGCTGTCCTCACCACAGGCCCTCACCATATATTTTCCGCTGTGGCACGTTCCTATGTAATATCTACTCTAATAAAATGTTTTCATCTTATTGACTTAGTTGCTGCATTAAGGTATGCGCACATTATGACGGGCCACATCGCAAAAATCCGCAGTTCAACTCAAAGCAGCGCATAAATCACTCGTGTGTATTTTCATACAAAATACTCCAGTTAAAACGTCCGCGTACCTGTACTGTGTGATTTTTTGGCGTTATTAGTTGGTGTATTTGGCCTTTAAAGTTTATAAGGCGTTAATCGTTATTTATTATAGTTATCATATTTTATTAGAATGCAAATTTGATGCAGCTAATAACTTATCACTTGGTTTAATTTGAATTTAAAGCAGAGAAATTGTATTTTATAAACATAATGTTACGTAATTTCTAAATTAGCAGTTATAGTAGGTTACGTAAGTAGATGCAAGAATTAGTCACTGACTAATGTTGCGTCAATTCCTTCTGGATTTCTCATTCTCCTCCTTATATTTGCACGTTTAAAAGATATGGCTGGTATGTAGGGCTTGCCTACATTTTTTGTCAGGATATAGTCTTTTTATAAAAAAGATATAAAAGTATAGTACACTCCAAAATAATTATATAATATTTTAGTAGGAAAGAATAAAACAAAGGCTACGTTATATTTTTTACCCAATTATTTTCGGTTACTCGCACATGCACATAACGTGTGTCATACGACAGGCGCGTTCAAAAATTGGGGGTGTCTTTTTTTTACTTTATTAGTTTTAGTGTTGTAAAATATAAACATTGATCTATTGTACTAAAATATAGTATTTTCGCGTACTATATATTTCTTCAACTGTATATAGTACGGAGTCCCGAAATATAGTACAATACTATATATTATAGTACGTTGGCAACCCTACTGGTATGTCGCAGTTTTTGCAAAGCTTACTTGACACTTGGTGTGTGGATATTCACTAATTTGATGTATTCATGATAATGTAGAATGATAATATATGCATCACATATCAAGCTCACGTAGATTTGGGACAAAGTTAAAAAAAACAGGTTTTTTTAAAAAACAACGTCCGTTACATTTACATAATAATATATTCATACTGAACAGCTGTGGTCAAAAATACCGTTATTAGATAACAATAAATCGGCTACACATGAAGCGTGATGGGACATTAAATAACTGAATGTAAGTTCGTTTCGCTGCTTTTAAATTCATCAAGTTGCGTGTTTGTTTATGGTTAAGACGGCTCTGCTAATAAACATCTTCAAATTCAAAAAGGCTTGTAGGAAAATAGTGTCAGTTATTATAAATAATTATTTTAACAAAAAAGTAAAACCAACTTTAACCCTATACGTAAATGGGTGTGGTAGTTCAATCAAAATAGAAGAACAACGTCGTCATCAACTTGTTTTAATTCCCGAAAGAATTAAACGGAAATAAAATTAAACCAAACGGCATACTTGTACAATTTTTTTTTGGTTTTTGTTGATTTTTTCTCAAAGCACTGGATACATTTCGATAAGAAAAATATAGGACCACTTTTGAAGTTCAGTCAAAATAGAGAATAAACTTTCTCATTAATAACAAATAAATTTAAACCGAACAGCATCCTTAACAATTTGGGTATTTGTTTATTTTTTCAAAAGGTGCTAGATACATTGCGACAAAAATTTTATGGGACCACCTCTGGAGGATTACCTATTCAACAAAAAAAGAATCACTAAAATTGATCCATAACTGGCTGAGTAATCGCGTAACATACATACAAAAAACAAAAAAAAACATACAGATGAATTGAGAACCTCTTACTTTTTTTGGAGTCGGAAAAAATAACATGATATACATAGCTTTTTCTCTTAAACGTCGTAATTAACGACTTGATTTCGTTCGGCTTACAAGAGGGCTGCTTAAGAAGTTTTGTAGGTGACTGATAGATGCGGTTGTCCCATATGCATATTCATCATTATCATCATAGGGGTTTTTAGTCTACATTGCAGGAGTAAGACTATCTCTGGACTAGTGTAGGGAGCCAGACGAGTTGGTGTTGTCTTTTTGATGATGATAAGCTTTGTTTTGTTTGTGTTCCTAGGTTGCCTTCTACTATATCCACGGGAAGACTTGGAGTAGCCCTATTGTACTCTGCCCGGAACCATACGGCTCAATATGCACAGTATGGAAATTTTATTTATAGATTTGCCCCCTAAGTATTTTAAAATGGAAACAAGGCCGGTTTGCCAAAGGGGCTGTCCAAGAACCGTTGTCGGAGAATGATAAGCGTGGACGACGATGTATGTGCATACTTATCGGCAACAACTCATAAATTATGCTACGGTTAACATTTTATTTTCCGGAATGTAGTGGTATTAGAAGGAATGTTTATAGGTAACCAACTAGTCGTCTGCCTGCGGTTTCGTCGTGTAGGGTTATAGGTTAAGTCTATGTCCGTTTCCAACAATTCATCTGCAGAACAAAATTTAACAGAATCGGCGGATGTTTGTATTTTTTACTTATCTACATTTTATCCGTTCATGCAAAAGAGCTGTGACTTTGAAATTATAATTCTCAGACAAAACTCACTTGAATTAAAATCATGCTGTTTTACTGGCACTGCAGTAAATCCCTAAATACCAAATTTCATTCCCAGCCTAATTCGTATTATTTCCCTTTTAAAAATGCTGAAAAATTGTGTGAATTTCTTAGTTCATTTGACACATCTCAATACGCAAATAATACAGTAAAATAAATTGCGGGAAAAGTTTTTTTACTTTTTTATAAGTATATTTCCTTAAAACTTTGCCTTTCTAAATATGGGTTTTAAATTCAGCCAGGTACATACAATATAACCGAAGATATTTTATTACAATACATATACAAAATTTGAAATCACCTTTTCCCTGACTTAATAAAAACCACTAATGAGTTAACCTAAGATATTTTATTAGGTACTAGTTTACGCATACAATATATGGAACTATCTTTTTACCCAGACTTAATACTAACCACTATTAAGTTATTATTTGAAATAGTTTTAGGCACTGAGGGTTTTCGGAATTATTTTTTTCCCCCGGTGGCGGCACTGTACTAAAGGGATTTTTGACAGGAGCTGTCAAAAAATTCCTTTAGTACAGTGGCGCTACCTGGAGAAAAAATCGATTTCGAAAACCCTTATTGCATTGGTATCATTTTCACAAAAAATGTAAGTGTATTTTGCGAAATGGTGCTTATGTCATCACCACGTTAAACCCCTATCCCCCCATGTCATCAGAAATAAGCCAAATCGAGACCCCCCACCCCCTTTCATTGCTTACGTAATCTTTGAATGACCCCTAAAGTTTCATGTTTACAAGGGAATGAAAAGTTACGTCAGTTGAAATAAATCACTGTCGCCGCTTCCGCTTATGCCTTGCTGCGGTAACGGTAACGAATGTCGGTCACTATCGCCTATAATTACTGCAGGCAGGTGTCTCTGTGGCCGTCCGCCGATCGTTTCGTGACTTCGGGTTTATTTGCGTCCTTTTGTTCGAGTGCAACAGCTGTTTATGTTTTCGAAGATTCACTTTTATTTACTTTTGCGTGAGTAGCTGCGTGGTAATTAAAATGGAAATCTGCGTGGTAATTAAAAATGGAAATTTTGATCTTTGTAAAGAAAATTTCGTTATTGTAGTTGGGTTTTGGTGGGAATACACGGATTTGTTTTAGATTATTTGGGTGTAGTAAAATGGAACCATTAGCGTCATACATACCTAATTTTACGACAGTAATATGTGCGTATATACATAAGTATCTACTATATACTATAATCAAAGCACACCATAAATAATTATGGTGTGCTTTAATTATAGTGTGGTTGCAGTTGCAGCGAGATTTTTGGAATTGCGTATTGATAACTTCTATTCTATTCTATTTTTTATTTTTTGATTCTTGCGAGATTTCGGAGGTTCTGCCAATGACCAGTTGCAAGAGATACAAAGTATTAGTACATACCACAGATGTGTATATTTTAAATTCTGTGTGTTGTACGGTATACAGCTAACAAGTAGCAATCAAAGATAGCGTAGGTCCTTTGATTGTTTTGTAAGAGCTTCTAGTGTCAAATCTGTGAGAAGTCAAACTTGTTCATGAGCACGAGCTTTTATAACACCAATCCTCACCATTTTCAAATTATAAAGTCCACCAAAACCTCTATCGATAGCTTGTTTTCCGACCGGTGTTAAGTTAAACAACAGGCTGTCAGCTGTCAGTTACAGATGAGTTGTCGCGTTGAGTGGGGTGGCGGGAGGTGGCGGTAGGTGGCGGTTCGCGAGCACAACGGTCACGAGCCGCATCTGGGGCGGAAAGCTCCTGCCGCCGTTAGTACGGTACAGCTGCTTCTACTTGCAAGGAGTTGTATACGTAGAACCTCTACAACATAAATAAACATTTTGTTTCTTAGAGCCATTCCCTAGAAGGCTTATCATAACAACCCCATCCTTTTTAAGTTGTGTGGATGTAAACAAATTTAAATGAATAAAATATTATTATACCAACTTATAAAATGTAGCGTTGAAAGAAATATGGTTCATACGTTTCAATTTGCGGGTTTAGTTGGTCGGAGTGGAAATACAGCTAGCACTGGCTGTGATCGCTAATCGAATTTCTAATTTAAAATTGCTAACATGTGTTTATTAGCTTAGGTTGTTAGATCTGAGACTTATGTGCCATGTGTCGACAGTAAGGGCTCATTTCAACAAATCTTGCACTTTGATCAAACTCTATTATTACAATATTTTATAATTTATTTATACGCCCATACGTACACAAAATATATACGGACATATAATATATACGGATAAAAGCACAAGGTAGTTCTTAGTTCCTCATTGTCTCACGAACACACTCTTTTTTTAAAACAGCCGTGGCGCTGTGCACGCTTCTTCATTCGAGAGTTTTTGTACGTTACCAAGAAAGTACTCGTTCATCATTTTAACATGTACGGACGCAGACATATACTTGTCATGTACTGAAAATCGAACTATGAGTCTCTCGTGTAGCAGACTAGCGTGTTAACAACTACGCTTCGGAGGTATTCTAAACGAAAAGATACCGTCTAGCATAGAGAAACTAAGTAGTGATAAGTGCTTGACGGCTTAGCTCTATGTACAGTTAAGGCCCATCTACAGGCGATAACTGGCAGTAATTGGAGGCAAATTGAGCTGTCACGGCATCTTACGGCACTTGTGAGGTGAGGCCCATTGGAAACTTGATCGATCGATCGACATTTGATAGCCTCTCACTGAAGTGCGATGTAAGTTGGCTATTCAATTCAATTTGTTTATTGCATTTCATATCGTAATTATTACATCAGTTCTTAATATACACTGCACTGTAATTATAGTATAGGTACAACATGAACCCTGTCGGACATCGCAAAAATTAAGTTAAGTTGGAACGGCAAACGGGTTTTATAAGTTTGTTAAATATTACTACACTCAGTAGTTAATTGATATTCTATTTATGGGAGCGTATTTCTGTTGCCAGCTCTTAAAATATTTAATTAATTTAGTTATCTTGCTACTAGTAACATCATAAGATTAGCTTACAGTTTGTTTGTTAAATGAGGTATTGAAAAAAAAGCGAACCAAATCGGCCAAGGAAAATATTTACAACACGTTTCCAAGAAAAATATTCACGTATAGGTTAACTATTAGGTTTAACTGAAAAGCCGGAAAGACAAGCTAGTTAAACCGAAAATAGGGATAACATGCCCATTACGAATACTTATTCGTAGTATGTAGGGATAACATGCCCAACATCCTTAATTTTTTTAGCTTAGAATAATAAAATTCCATGGTAGTCAAAAAAACCCATTTGAAGCTGTTATGTTATTCGTTGAAACCATGGCATGCGTACAACTATAGCTTGTCCAGTTTTATCTGTTCGCCTGGCAACGCTATCTGTACCTTTTAAGAAACTGAATAACAAACCCCGGGCTCCGAAGCTCCAAAACTGAGGGTGTAACCGGCAACATCCCTAATATGGATCGTTTCGATCGATTTGTAGTCTTTTATCAGCTGGAGACGGGTAAGTTTTGATACCTCATTTCAATTGTCAGGCAAATTGTGAATTTCATCTAAATGTGATCTGTACACCCTATCCTCGCAATACAAGAAAGCTTTCTGTATTAAGAATATAACGTTTATGCGTGTAAAGGAAATTAAATATACGTACTCGAGAGAAAATAGAAACCTAATCTTTAATCCAAAAGTTAGTACCTATGGATGGAGCAGGATATAATATCAGGTAATAAATCGGTTAAGAGGCTTAGATGTAAGGCGGACAAATGGGATTCGGCCTGACTGATCATCCTACGGAAAAGAAATTAATCGGTTTTCTTGAAACGCCGCAAATCATGTTTTGCGAATACATATATGAAGGTTTCTAGCTTACTTTCGTATATAATATTTCGTAAATAATATCTAGATACTTTAGGTATTAATTGCCCAATTTCATAACCATGATTCCCATTACGGCTTAAGAGGAAGCATAAAATTTTTAATGGTCCAGGTACAGCCAAATTCGAAATAAATCATTTAAAAGAAAACGAAGATATCATTAATATTTTTTTGAGAAATCCTAAAAAACCTTTACAGTTTAAAGTGTGAAAAAGGCAGTTCATCCACCAGGATCCCCCAGCCTGCTCCCCCAGGGGATCCTCATGAACTTATCAGTTCACCAGGATCCCCTATTTAAAAGAAAATATCTAAAAGGCCGTATCACACTGAGTAGGTACTAATATAGCGGATCCCGGAAAATAAGTGAAATGGTTTTAGGATGAATTGAGTATGAATATGTATAATTAATCGAAAATAGGGGCCGTTTTTGATAAAACGCCAAGATTTACGCTCTAACAATTTTTTCAATGATATCTCCCTTTTTTTTAAATGGGTGCAGTCCGAACCCATAAAATTCAAATATCCCTTTAATTTGATTGTATGAAAAATCGCCACTCTACAGTATTTATATAATAGTGCCTTTGATTGGTGTGATCGTGTTTATGTGCACATTTGTCGTATTGAAAATTATAGAAACGTGTTTCTCGCAAACCTACACAAAAGAAGAACTTTAAACATTTACAAACAACCTCAGACCATAACCTCAGGCTTTCATCCCAACCTCAAACGACTTCGTTTGTAACAAATGAAATCCTGTCACAAATTACTTAAACCTACAGATGTAGCTCTTCCATGCTGGTTTGGGAGAAAATAAAAAAACATAGAATATACCAGCTGCTTTTCTTCCCGCGCAGACCGTAAAAGCCAGTCAAGGGATTGGGCGAACATATAAAGAATAACATTGATAGGCGATGCGGCTAGAGCACTATTTTGATTCCGCTTTCCACCTTTATGCCCACTACGATGCTAAAAGTAGGCTGTAGGTTTTATGACCTTGGGCTCCGTCTACCCCGCAAGGGATAAAGACGTGATAGTATGTACAGATGTAGCACTCCGCTTTACCAGGTGGAATATTGATCGTTTCTACCCTTTATGGAGAGATGAACAACTTTTCCTATGGGACATTTAGCGTGTAGGTGTGCGCGTAATGAAAAAAAAATCGGTAACTTTTGGATTTCTCGCCGTATACCACGTGATTGCTCAGATTTTTGCCCATTTCTTCGGCCTGATTGAATTTGCCGTGCGGTAAGAAAAGCAGCTAGTTACTACTGGTGCCTGCAATGTAACATTCTATGATCAACCAGCATTAAGCATCTTTGATTTTTAAAAATGTGCATTGTAAGTGTCGTTTATTACGAAGGTTTTTAATTTGTGATGTCGTGGTTTGAGTCATTTGCAGAAAGCGAAGTAAGTGATTGCCGTGGAGTGACACGACTTTCTCACATTAAATATGAATTATCGGGTAGCTGCGTGTAATCATATATGAAATATTTTTTTTGTACTGGATTATCAATTGCATAACAGTTATGTCAGGTTTATAAAATGTTTGTCCACATGTTATAATGAGGGATTTGCGTAATGACTTAAAAATTGTGTTTTATTGGATAGTTTACTTACTAAACACTTCTAACTATAACCGGACAGGTAAATAAGTAACTTATTTAAAGCTTATTTATAACATGTTTTATGTAATGGGAGTGTCACACATTTTGAGGAAGTTTGATACGAGTATGAACCAGTAAACCATTTCTTTTGATATAAATACTTCAAATGACAACCAATGAAGAATTTTAAAAAGAGGTTTGCTATTTCAGTGTCAGGGGCAAAGAATATACACGCTTTATTTTTTTACTTCACGCTTCTAATAATATAGACGCTAATATAATTAAATTATAATAATATAACGCTAATTTTTTTTTTAATTTTTATAGATTGAGCAACGATGCTAAATCGATTAAATAATGGTTGCTCGCCATGGTTTGCTGACCAATTATTTATTTATATTAATCGATTTCACTTAATGCAATTGATGAACAAATACTATATAATTTAAAATTATGTAACGCCCTTATTTACTTAGCATATAACCAATTTAAGGAGAAAGCTGGTCTGTTGTTGGTTTTGTTTAAAAATAAAAATCGGAGGAATCTCAGAATGTGGTCGTAATTGTCATGTCAACAAATTACCGCTGACAACTCTTATTTATATTGGATTCTAGCTTCTTTTAATGACCGCACACTACTGAACTGTATAAAATATACTATACTAGGTACTCCTATCTTCCTGGTGGTGGTTCATTATCCGAGATATAGATGAGGGCCTAGTTTTGGAGGTGAATTTCCAGATGAAATTTGGGGTGAGCTTTTTTCGTTCTCGCTCGAATTATATACTTTGTATATTTTGTAATTTTTAAGTCCTCTGACTGCTCAGGCTAGTATATGGCTCTGGTAGTACAGAGAGGGTCGTGCTCCTGCAGTGGAGACTAGAAAGATGACTGATGATGATTATGTATATTTTACTGCTTTAATTTAATTTATAATGTGGAAAAAATGAAAAAAACAACGGGTTGCACTCCTGGAGTGCCGGCAGAAGTGAATATTCGTTCAGGTCACGTGTCCGTCTTACGAATTTTCAATCCGACGTATCTGTCGGTCACTTGACCTGTCTCGAGTTTAACATTTTTTCCCCATCACAAAAAGTGCACAGCGCTGCTAAATAAGTTTTCACACCTTTTTTTCTCGAGCGTGGGCGGATAGACATATTTAATGTTATTAGTCGTACCTATTCTCAGTTATCAAAGGTCGTCGACCGCTGGTTAGCGCATTAATTAGCGCTTTTCGGCAACTCGCTAAGTAATTGTTTCGCCGGGTGTACGCGCGCATTCTGGGGCAGGTGGCAACTACGTAATTACTCAACTGCGCTAGAAGGAGGGTTATATTTTATAATATAATATGTTACGATCGCTCTGTAAACGGCCTGATGGACTTAACTTGAGAGATATAGTTACACAAATAAAATAGATAAGTACCTAAAACGAAATATTTATGTTATACCCATTTTTTAAGATCTGTAACTGTTACTAATTGTTGGTTAATTAAATTTACCAGCCAATGTCTTGCAAAATGTATATTTTTTCGTTGAGAAATGGATCGACACAGTACATGCCATGTATTTTCAACCCAGATTGGTACTCGTTAATTGAATGGATTTATAACCTATCTCTGGCTATTTCAAGAATTGTTTAAGGTAGAGTTGAGGGAAAGCAACAGCACCTGGTGACAGCGCCTGGTGAGCGACACCGTGTCGTTCAGGGGCATCCATGAACTACTTGAGGTGTTTAGGAGGAGATGGTCGATCTGAATCTAACCCAATTCATTTTGAGGAGAAAGAAGGGCAAATATCCCTCAGTGGTCACGTCTATTCCAGTAGCCGCTCTTGAGTTCTAATATTTTCCTATTAGGAGCCCGATGGTCCAGTGGGTGTGAGCTCTATGAGTGCTTACGTATGTTAAGCAACCCCTGGTGCAGTCCCTACTTGGATGGGTGACCGCAAGTGGCATAAAAATATCTCGAGCTCCTCCGTGCTTCGGAAGGCACGTTAAGCCGTTGGTCCCGGCTGTCATCGTTGATGGCAGTCGTTAAGCTATGTCAGATGCCTTAAGGCAGCTTGAAAAATCTGACACCAGTGTTGGCCACTTACACATACGAAAAACAAACAAACAATTTTCCTATCACCTCAAATATTAAAAATATTATTTCGCCCTCTTATTATGGCATAAATAATAATGTACGTCCAAGAACATTTGAACTGAAAATTCTTACGTTGGATAGGAGGGGTCGAGTTATAATCTCCCGATACGGCATCTCAAAAGATCGTTGGGGATACTCTCTCAAAAGTATCGAAACAGAAAATGCTTTTTAAATGCAAATGTAGAGTCATCAGATGAGTAAAATACATAAGTAAAATATGCCAGCCTCGATTTGAATGGTCGGTCCGCGCGTATCTACTACTCGCTCGAAACCGAGAGTGATCTGACAAAACGAAGCGTTCCGCCTCCGCCCGCCGCCTGACCCATATTCACACCTTTTGTTGTCGGCGCTAATACAAACAATAATACAAACCGGCAAAGTAGAATAGTACCACTTCAAGTCTGACCGTGGATGATGTAGAAGGCGACTTAGGAAACATAAGTTAAACAAAGCTTAAAAACATCAATCGTGGAGACTGGTAGTGGTAGGCCAAATCCTCTGACTGCTCTGGCTAATATGTGGCTTTGATCAGAGACGGTCGTACTCTTACAGAGGAGACAAAAAAGACCTGATGATGATGAATACCTCTACACAATCGCTGATGGTCGGCTATTTTTGTAATGATTCATTGTACATTGCTGCGTTGAATACAAAATTCTCAAGAGATATTGTGAGTAAAACAGCAACGTACAGTGAAACTTCGAGATCACCCGATCATCGGGAATGGCGATTATGTAGGGGAGGCATTATGTTTTTACAATCTTTATGTAATTTTTTATAATAAGGCTATGTAGATCTAATCTTCAAAGTTGAATTTTAGTTCCTTGCGTTCGATTGAGCTGATATTATGGATGGCAATAGGTACAATATTATGGAATTAGTTTATACTCCCCTTAAATTAAGAAATGATTTAAAAAATATATTTTGTTAGGAGTTTATGCATTTACAATGCTATTCTGATAAACTCTTATTAAATTAAAAAATAAGATATGGTAAATACAATGGACATACATAAGTAGTAATTTATTTTCATATTCATTTTCAAATGAGTTAAATCAAATTTTACACTATTATTCATTATTAGAGGGGTGTTACGTTCATAAAATAAAAGCTAGTCATACCTTAAAACAAAATCTTTAATAAAATTTTATTAGATATAGCTATTATACCTTGTCTTGAAAATGTATCAATGTTTTAAAGATACTATGCTATCATTATGCTTACATTTTACTCTTTAGCTAATATTTTAAGTAAACGTTGAGTATTCTTACACATCATTTTTTTAAACATCAAAGAGACCTCTCCAACCCGTCTGGCCAGTGTGGAGAGTGTAGGCCAAGTCCTCTGATTGCTCTGGCTATATATAGCTTCGGTAGTAAGGAGAGGGTCGTGCTCCTGCAGTGGAGACTAACAAAGACCTGTTGATGATGATGATGATTATGTCACAAAAACATGAGATGTGTAGTTGTCGATATCGTCAATCATTCGAAATGGCTACGATATCAGCCGATCGCCTGGAACCGGTCTCCACTCGCCACCGTTAGCGACAAGTGCAACGCCGTTATATAGGGCTGCCACATCGATACCAACCTCTTTATTTAATAAATATAACACCTATACAAAATAGTTTTTGTTTAAAAAAGTTTGATATAAATTCTGCTAATTTGTGGTTGTATTTTTCCACGTTTTTTTTCTTATTTTGATTAATTAACGCAAAAATAAAACCGCTGAATAGCGAAAAATCACCCCCAAGATCACTCCTTGTTTTGCAATCCTCGGTGTTGGATTTTTTTCAATTTTATATGGCACCAATTCCAAGGTATAACCTATCCAATAAAAAAAGAATTACTTTAAAATCTTACGACTCTGTAAAAAGTAATGCGTGGTCATATTTAATACGTCATACATCATAAAAAAATATACGCGTTGACTTATCCTCCTCCGTATTTTCTTCGGTTGAAAATAGAGGTATAAGTTTGACATACAAATAACGAGACAAAACATATTTTGAGTATTCGTAAAATAAGATTAATAAACGTTTGTTAGTTAATAAATAATAAGAGGGTTTTAAAGCGTTTCATGCCGCAAAATTAAATGCAACCTTCAGAAGATGACTTTGTTATACGTCTTACGCGATGATTTTCTCAAGAACGCGCGCAGGTATCAAGTTGAAATTAAATCATACAGCTTTAAGAAAATGGTAGTTTTACTCGCAATTATAAAAATTGGTCTAACTAATTAACTATGAGTTATTAAGATCTAGTTTGGTCTCGTGCGAAACTTCCCTGGAGTGATCGTCGGTCACATTAGTGATAATTATAATATTATAATACTAAAACATGCATACGCATGACATATACGATTACATGTCGTTGTTGGGTTAAATGTAATAGTTAAAGCAAAAGCATAAATAAAGCTGTTCTCCGGCAAAAAGTATATTTCTACTTCAATAAATTATAATAAAAGTAACAAAATAGACATTACATAGTTGATAGCCCTAAGCACGCGGTGTGTTTACTACCGCGTCGCGTGAATGACTGTGTCCTACTTATTCACGGCTTCCCATCGCGGGACAACTACTTGTATAGCAAACGGAACACACATCATGATCTTATACTGGTGTTCTCTCACTGAAACAGTGAAAAAATACATGCTCTATTGCTTTTCAATAAGATGAAAGTGTATGTTGCATACGGTTCCCGTCCCTGCCCTGTTCCGTATGACGACGACCTGACTGACGGCATATCTTTATACTTTGACTGATAGCATATGTAAATGAATTCTTATATGCAATTTTTGTTGGGGGTTGGGATTGGGACTAGCTTTCTACCTAGGCTCCGCTCGTGTTAGGGTCGATCCCTCGGGAACAGTACTTGCCTCCGCGATAAAAGGTGTTTGTCCTTTTCCGTACTTCAGACAACGTGTATGCAAAATTTCATGATGATCGGTTTAGTAGATAGGGCGTAAAAGCGTAACAAACAAACTCACTTTCACATTTATAATATTGGTTGGGAGTTAAACAAACAGGTTTTGTACCTTTAAATGCCTCGACTCGTCTCATGAATGTATTTCTCCACCTCAAAGGGCTTAAGTGTATGAAGCATTGCTGATGCAAGTATATTTGCACCGTTTGAGAGACTCGGCAAAAGCTGCTTAACTTAGAACCTAAACCGGGAAGGTGGGAAGACCCGATAGTTCCGAATATAGGTGGTGTTCCAAAAAAGCGTCCTCCAATCTTCCACGGCCCAAGAGTCATTCCTTACAGTGCTGCTATCCTCAAGTGCCAGCCATTTGGTTTAGAAACATTGCTCATGAATGACAAGAGCCCGGTGAATGCTATGCCATGCGACCTGCACGATGATTATTTATTCTTATGACAAAATCAAAGTGATCCCCATGGTTAAGGTAACAGCCATAAGTGTGTCATAACGGCGAAGTCAACGACGGCGATCGAGTCACGCGTCACAACAATCATTTGACGATTACCAGTGCTCTGCAGATAACACGTGATGCTCTCACGTACTTTTTGATACAAAGCAAAGAGATCATTGCACATCAACATTTAACGGACTTCAGGAATGTCTGAGAGTTTTTTTGGTTGCATCCTTCCAGTTGTGTACTGGGACCTGAGTTTCGCTTTCAAGAATTTTCGGCAAAGTTTTTGACACAGATTTTTGTATTTAACTGCGGTGTGAATCAAATACAGGTGAGTTAACTACTGTACCAAGGTGGTGGTGGGTCACAACACCCCATCTAGGGGAAAAAGTTGGCAATGCATCACCATTTATTTAAATTTATAAGGATTGCGAAAGTAGGTCTTTGTATTCGATTGTTTACTTTTAGTACTTACTTGTAACCTAACGTGGATCACAAAAGAAGCTATTGTCTTGGAAAAGGTAACGTTAATATAGTTGCCATTGTTTTAAAAGTATAGTAAATATTTTTTTAGGGTCTTGGTACATACACCAGTTTAGAAATGTTTGGGATTACGTTCGAAACAAATGATACAGTCAAATCATACACCCAGCCCATAGCAGTATCGCACACTAGTAGGTTGTTCTTCGATCTACTAAGCAAATGGATCGAATAAATGCTTTTAATCTCCAACTTAAAATTGGAGGAGTATTGAAAAAGTAACAGAAGCGCGAAATCTTGGAGTCCTTATGGATAACACCCTTAGGTTCCACAACCATGTTTTGGAGATAGTCAGAAACTACTTTTATGGGCTTAAGGTCTTGTACCAAATACGCAACTACTTGGATGTTGATCGGCGTACTTATTATGCTTTGCGAATCTATGATTCTCTCAAATCTGGACTACGCAGATAACGTCATTGGTGACTGCCTTTTTGGCTGCACAACTAGATTCTCGAGATTTGTCCAAACCGAAGCATAGGTTATGGCTTCGATCGAGGATTTTTGAAAATAAAACTCAATATTGGATTTATAATACCAGTCTGGATTCTCTTCTCTCATTAAAAATCTTATTCCGATTCAATTATAGAAATCGATTAAATGTAAATGTGACTACTGGCCCTCGGTATGTGTCCCACTTAATACCAATCCAACACAAGGCGTGTCCTTGTATGGGGTCATCCATTTGGATGACTCACTTGTCGCCTGACCCACCGACACTGATCGTGGGTCGATGCCCACCGTTGGGAAAGTGGCACGAGTCTAATTATAGTCATATGGATATTCTTGACGTGACTTTGCATACGGTAGGATTTTAATTCTTATTGGTGGATGAATTTAATGAGTCTACTTTATGTAGCAGTCTCGGAATGAGAATGAATTAACAGAAATGTAATATGCAAAAAAGTCTAATAGAATTAGAATAGTAAGAGTTGGGTTCGCAAACAAGTTATTCTGTACTACTTTGAACAATAGGTAGGTAAGGCTTTTACTATTACTTAACTACAAAATAACACTATAAAATTAACATCTCTTGTATTGACATTACTTGTTATTATATGTGGTTTTATTGAAAAAGAAGCACAAATACTTTGTAAGTTAAGCTAGTATAATTTTCAGTTTTTCATTAATTCGGTTCATCGGGAAAAGTGACAGACTGTAGTTCATTACCAACAAAATAATCTAAAAAGCCCATCGATCTACGCGGAAGACAAATAGCTGGCGCATTCTATGTTTTTCCCGTATCTTATTTTTCGACCGCTAGTACCTAACGTAAAATAGGTATTGTGAATATAAATAAATATTTAGAGAGAGTTTTGTTAACAAAGCCAAAAGTTTGAACTTTAACATTTCGGAAAGTGCTTTCTTTCAACATTACCATGTAAGGGAAAGTCTTTTTTAACATTGAATTTAAACTTATTCATTAGATTCACAATTTTCGAGTTGTTAAAATTACTTTAACATTCGTTTGTTCAGACATTATGAATAAGTTTTAAAGTGAAAGCTATTGTTTTGGCATGATTTACGCATTCGATGTTTTTTTCCCAGTGTAATGTAAAATTCATCATTAATTTTATCCTCCGGACATGCGAGACTCTCTTAAAATTACTCAGTAAAGGCAAAGATATGATTTATCGCTAGGTATTATGTTTTTTTATAGCTTAAACTGGGTTCACCTTGATATGATGATATTGTTTCATCTCTTATACCAGTTAAAAAGATTTCGTTTTCTTTAAAATAAAATTGAGATATGAGACACACAAGTGGTTCAAAAAAAACCATGGCTATTTTTTTCTTCTTCGGCAAATCATCACTGTCGCCATAAGGCATAGCGTATGACAGGTGGCCCGAAAAGTAGATCAATAACAACGGTACTAGAATGATTTGAAGCAAACCAGTTCAC
Source organism: Rhodophaea formosa (assembly GCA_963082605.1). Classification (NCBI taxonomy): domain Eukaryota; kingdom Metazoa; phylum Arthropoda; class Insecta; order Lepidoptera; family Pyralidae; genus Rhodophaea; species Rhodophaea formosa. Next base: position 14,473,676 of record OY720203.1, on the reverse strand, counting down.
GCACAAGTAGTGTATGAAGACAGCTATGATATGATATTACTTTTTTCTAGCTTGTCCTAAATAATTTATTAATTCAGTTCCTTATAATGATGTTTTATTTGATTTTAAACCAGTTCTTACAGTCACTCAGAGAGTAGGTTGTTAGTAGCTAATACTATTACCGATCATCATCCTTTCAGCCACAAGAAGTCTACTGCTGGACATAGGCCTCTCCCAAGGATTTCCAAAATTATCGGTTTCCAAAATACAATTAAGTTCAAAATTATTTATGCCGTTATAATTTGTACTCTTGTTTCACTGTTTTCAGAGAATACCTCTTAGCTTCTACATAACATGTCGTCTTTTGATTTAAAGAGTCAAAGATATATTCAGGAAATTTTTAGGTTCTGTCGGATTTATAATACATGAATAGCAACCACGTCTCAATTAAATAGTACCTACAGTTTTTAAACAACTCTTCAGTACATACGTAGGATAAGTAATAGAGTACACTAGCTTACTAATTCGGGTACTCTACCAGCTAGGGTAAAGTTGATATCTACACGTAAATTTTAATTTTGCTAGTAGAGTTAGAACGCTACAGCTGTCGTTAGCACTCCAACTTTACTAAGTACATTATATACATGGGTAGAGTAACCAAAAATTACTAGAGTACATGGTTGAGTAAAGGCAGTAGTGGGGGAAAGCAAGTGGTCGTAGAGCACCTTGCCCACGTTGCTAGTCACCACTACTTTACCAATTTCTTGAACTCTGCCGATGCTGTTTACACCGGTATAGTTGGGATCAAAGTAAGTACTCTATCCATTACTCTACCGTTTACTCTATTTGGGTACCAGAGACTAGAAGGAGAGTAATGTTTTTCGAGTATATGTTTATGACTAAGTATGTCTCTTCCATTGTTATGAATTGATGAGTTTCATAATACCGATTTTCATAATTCAGAACCCGAACATCAAATCAACAAAATCCCTAAAATAACGTACACATTAAAATTTTGAAAATAACTTACTGATTTATTATTATTATTTTTTTTTGGATTATCTAAATTACAAAATGTTTTCGCTTCTGTGGTAGTGTATGTGTGACCATCATCTCCTAACCCACTTTCCGTGCACCAAGTCGGTATCCAAGTATCAATGTCACTCGCATTGCAACTAGGTCGTCTCTCGCTCGCTCGTGTGGTGGTGTGGTCTACGACAAGTCTACGTATAACCATAACCTAATTACCTTCCCTTCCCGAGTTGTGTATCCATGCCAGTTGCCTTTACACTGCGGAGTGACACCATATGTAAGTGCGATTGTAAGTCTTACAATCGCACTTACATATGGTGTCACTCCGCTCACTCGTGTGGTGGTGTACATGCAACCATAACCTCTGAATGCCCTAGTAAATTTTAATTACTTGTAGTATTATTGGTACAAGTTTACACTATTTTTAATTCGTTCTCTTAAACTTAGAATATAACATCTATGAAAAGTAATAAAAAGAATACTACAAGTAATTTACTAGGGCAATAAGCTATTAGATCTTTTAAATTTGATTTGATTCAGGTGTGAATAATTAATTGGTGGGTGGCGCTAGTGTCGCGTATCGTCTGATACCACAGCGCCTTAATAAAAGAACCTGCTATAGCTATTCTACAAAAGTAATAAATACACACATATGTAATGGAATATCAATTATTGCAATCTCTCTAAAAAGTTACTGCAATTTTGCTATATTGTGCTACGTGCTTCCGTGGCCGCGTGCGATAGACCGTACAACTTAGTCGAAGAAATAAATAGATTGTATAATACGAGTGCGTATTATAATTAATTAGTAATTACAATAATCGTCAGTTTTTATTTGCTGATCCGTGCGTTGTTAAATGTAGTGTTTACTGCAAAGCCTTTCATTACAGATAATGCCATAAGGTAAACTTTTTTAAAAGCAGTGTGTCTTTACAAACAGAGCAGTCTTTAGTAGTTTTTGCGTGGTTAAAAATATTGAAAATTAATTCATACTTTAAGAAATAAAGCTTGTGTATGTTATAAAAGTTAGATGACAAAACAATATTTTGAACTCTTTGATCAATTCTGAATTCTGTTGATGGAGTCCAAAGGCGTAACTTCTATCATGAACGACATAAACATACATTCATACAGTCGAGAGAGGAGAGGAGAGGAGTCGCAGGGAGGGAATTCCATTCTTTACTGGTTCGCATAATAAAGTAAGAGGTGAATGTAGAGTTGCGCTGAGTAGGAATATCCTCTACATATGGAGAGAATCCCTGTCAACGTCGCGTCATCCGATGGTGAAATGGTGCAGGTGGGAATAAATTATGCAACTCTTGTGCACACAAATGCAGCCTTTCAAAGTCACACAGACTTGCTACTACTAATCAGCGGTGTTGGAGGCTCTGAAGTTATCCTGCCATTATCGTCTCATCTCTCTTGTCGTGTGGTTCCCGGCAGAGTAGAATAGAACCACTTCAAGCTAAACAAAGCTTACAAACATCAAAGAGACCTCTCCAACCCGTCTGGCCAGCATGGAAAGAGTAGGCCAAATCCTCTGTCTGCTCTGGCTTATATTGGCTCTTGCAGTATAGAGAGGGTCGTGCTCCTGCAGTGAAGACTAAAAGACCTGATGTTGATGATGATGACCTTGGCGACAATGCTAATCAAAAGCCAATCTGAAAAAAGATGGTTCATTTAGTAGACGGGTAACCCTGCGATTTAAAAGCACTTATAGTACCACTGAGTGAGCCATAGAGTTCGTCGTATAAAGTCGGGTCGAAGGGGGATGTATAATTATTCGCTGCGTTACCACTTCTGTAGTACCACATGATTAGTACAATCATGTTCTCTTAAAGAAAGAAAGAAAGAATAATCGGTTATTTGGTATCAAATACAAGAATAACACTTAACTACAAACAAAATGAAAACAATTATAGATATTATACACGGGGTAGACAGAGCCTATAAATACTTAGTGATGGGCTGCCAACTATATCGTCTATCACATGATTACGGAGGTAAAGTTAATTACTGAGTAATTTGCAGTGTTCTTAATATGCTTGCGTGTCGCCCGGCCGTTAATGGGCCGCCTGATACGATTCGCCGCGAAAACCCGACAAATTACTGTAAACAAGTTCCAATGTAACGCGTGTCGAGACTATCTCGTTACGTCACGATCGGAACACATTTTGTTATTCAACGAGCTCAATTGTCTTTTTAACCGACTTGGAAAAGGAAGTTATCAATTTTATACGGTCGTTTGGAACAACTTGCAGCGATGTTTTGACAAGGCTAGAATCATCTACCATGTGATTTGCTAGATCTTGATTATATAATTGAATTTATTTTGAATTATTATCTTCATCACTCTCTTTCTAAATAATAAGTATCTTGACTTTGAAGTATTTTAAGACATCTTGCTCTAAGGCTTTACCTTCGACACTCACACTGACAAGATAAGAGCCTATCTCTTATGAAGAGGGAGATTCTGAAAATTATACTTGATGCCCAATTAAACAGCGGTTATCCTTACGATTACTATAAACTAGTTGTATTATAATCTCTCTCTCTCTCATCTGAGAGTTATCCTAGTTGCATCCTTAGCTGAAGTGCTTTGGAGCCTGGGATCCGCTTTCCGATTTTTTTTCTCCACTTTGCACGGTCTTTCGCATCTTTGTTTGTGAGACAATTGGCACACGTATCCTCCTTACCGACATCAAGCCAACACTTCTTGGGATTCCTCCTTCTGCCGGAGCCCGGAGGAGGTGGCATGGCCACTGGTTGTATCATAATAGCTCTCCTATTTGCCGACCGCTGGCAGTTATTATCCTTGATTAGATATTTTTTTATTTCTTTTACTCGTTCAGTCCCCAAGTTCCTTAGCTCTAATCTATCCTTCGCCAAAATACTGCTCTAATTTTAAATGCTCTTATTCTGTGACTAACTTATCAACTTCTTTCACAGTGCTAAACGTGGCAGCAGGAAAGGCACCAATGCAAGTGTCCACAGACGAGGGCGGAGTCCCGCAGCGAGCCCTGGACGGCAGCACAGCCTCCTCATTCAGCGGAGACACCTGTACCCTGACCAAGGCGGAGAGAGTACCCTGGTGGTACGTCAACCTTCTGGAGCCCTACATGGTGCAGCTTGTCCGCCTGGACTTCGGCAAGCCTTGCTGCGGTGAGTAACGTTATGTCTTTACTCCCAGTATAGTCAAGAATCTTTTGTGAATGAATAATGATGCAGTGATTACAAGTATGGTTTCCGGTAGAGTAGGATAGAATCTCTCCAAGCCCTCCAATTATTCCTTTAGGAGCAAAGCCGGTTTGTATACAAAATTGGTCAGCCGCCCAGATAAATATCCGAAAATCAAAATTGGTTTTGAGTTTCCACCATTAGTTCCATAGAAAACTTGTTCATATTCATGATCTGAGTCACCAATATACATATCTATGAAGTCACCTCTTTAAGGGAATGTGGGGGTCAACAATTTACACGCTTTATATAAACAGTCCCACCGAGATCACATTTGCTCCAATACCTCAATCTGTTCTAATGACCCCGTCGCACGGTTGTGCGGCGATGCGCGTGCGCACGGACGGGTCTGGCGGGATGCCGCCGGGTCGACGGGGCTCGATGGCTATTGGGGCAGGAAATTAGGTGGATTATAAGTTACGTATATTGATTGATATGATTGTAAGTCATTTGTTAAAAACTGGATGATCCGCTTAACTTTGTTTCGCTAAAAAATTGTGTTCCTTATTTGGTATATCGTGAAATTCTCTTATGTTTTAATAATTATTGAGAAATGAAATGAAATTAGATGATCCGGCAAACTACATTTCGCTAATAAAGGATTTTGTTCCTTATTTCGTATTTCGTAAATTTTTCTCATCTTTCAATATATTAAGGATGGCGAAAACTGAACACATCAAAAACTGAAATAACTATACATATCATTACAATCGGTCCAGTCATACGGTCTTTATGATTAGTGAAATAATGTAATTCACTTGACTTAGGTATTTCTGCTTATCATCATTTATAGATATTTTTGTTATGACCTTTAGAATCCCTTTATTTTTTTTTGTGTATTCGCTGTATTGTGTTTTACTTTTACACCCACTCCTGGTAAAATAACGTGACTAGATTCTTCAGCTTGATCATCAGATCAGCTTAATCACTTTATGATATTGCTAGTACAGATGAAGTTTAAAAAAAACAGTTATATCTTGGCTCCCGAGGAGGATTGATTCCCCAAACATACTAATAACATCCACAACAAATACAATAAGTATAGATTTTCTCTAAAAAGTATAATGCCATTGTCAAGTGTGCTAGCGTAGCGTGACGCCCTTGGCGTAACCTTTGCGAGTGAAGACATTCCCAAACTGACAGAAAACATGACCTTTAACCGAAGATAACAATATGATGTTCTATGGCCCCGCGGGCGTCCCTACTTATTATTAGCTCTGTGCATGATGGCGGCATGGTTAGCACCTGGATTTATACCAAAACTTGTATCAAATTTGTTAAGCTCCGGTAACTAAGTGACGCTATTGGTATAGGTATATTTCCAGTGTCGACATGCGCAAACAAACAAGAAAAATATGTGTAATTTACCCAATTTATCCTAATTCGAAACACGAGATGTGGTACATTCTTAATATTTTTTCTAGTTTGTATTTAAGAAATTTACTTATATCTAACAAAAAATTAACAAATTTTTAACCTCGTTAATATGTTGGTGACTTGCGTCATCTTAATTTTACCATTGCTTCACTAAATAAAAGCAAAACTTAGAAATGAAAGTCAAACATTTAGGAGCATTGGCGTGGAAAATTTCAAATTCGAGCAGGTACCGATCGTCGTCAACTTTCCACTAAGATTAACCGACGGATTCGTATTATTATATTAAATTGTTTACGGTAGGTACCGCCGAGCCTCACTGATCCCAAATAACCACTTGCAAGTGAAAGTTGACGAAAGCCGGGTTGTCTAAGTAGTTCTCTTCACGCACTCTATTAAAATATTACGTGACATTATGTGAGCAGGTCATGCCAAGAGAGCTGTGAGATTTTGAAAGCCCGTTTTTGCCAAACTGCAACAATAAACTGAAAAAAATATAAGAAATATTTTTCACATTGCGAATCTTGAACGCAGTCTGTTATGAATGAAATCGTTTGTGATAATAATTTTCACGGATCATCATCATCAAGTTATGCTGGACAGTCCTTTTTGTAATATTTTTACCTGTTCATAAAAGAATAGTTTAATTTATGTTCCTTTTTCTGAGAAAAAAATATTTGAGAGACAATTTAACTACATAACGCGTTTTGGGTGTGGTAAAATTCTACATTTACGTCACGTCACGTTTTATGATTTTTCATCAAAAATTTACAACACTGCTTGCATATTTAATACAATATTTTTGATCATAAGAGTTTTGATTGTTGAGATCATAAATTGTTTTTGATCATAAGAGCCAAAAACTGCTCATAGATACTTAAGCTACCACATGGTAAATTATTAAAAATCGATTTTACATGTATCAAACGTTAAGGCTCCGCACTAGGCCAACTAGGGACATCGTTATATTCTTAAAACTTTAAAAATCAAATTTAATTACTAATTACCGCCTAACGGCCATTTTTGGCGGTAATCTTAATGACTGATTCTCATAATATTAAAACATGATTCCGAAAACACTTAAGGTTATTTACTAAGGCTTATATTACTTAGATTCAAGAATTTGATTTTTTTTGTAAAGAGTTAGGAATATAAAATGATTGGTGTCGCTAGTTGGCCTAATGCGGGACCTTAAAGGCTGCAACTTACCTATTCGTGGTTTCCAGGTGCAAACAAGCCAGCTGTGATCGTGGTGCGAGTGGGTAACAACCGCCCGGACCTAGGCACCAATCCGATCTGCAACCGTTTCACGGGTTTCCTCGAGGAGGGCCAGCCCCTTTTCCTACCCTGCAACCCTCCCATGCCCGGGGCTTTCGTCAGTGTCCATCTAGAAGCTTCTACGCCAAGTCAACTGTCTATTTGTGAAGCATTCGTGTATACTGACCAAGCGCTGCCTATAGAAAGATGTCCACAATTCAGAGACCAGCCTCCAGGCAGCACGGCGACGTATAACGGGAAATGCTACATTTTCTACGACAGGCAGCCAGCGGACTTTAGAGATGCTCTCGGATTCTGCAGATCTAGAGGAGGAAGCCTCGTAGACGAGAGTAACCCTGCGCTTCAAGGATTCATCAGCTGGGAGCTATGGAGGAGGCATCGGTAAGTCGATTTATTAATTTTGCTTGCGAATTAAAATTTTAGTTGCCACAAACTTTTCTTTAATTTCATTGTCATGGAGAAAATTTAATGGAGGCATTTTTACATACATACAAATTATCACGTCCTCATCCCTTACGGGGTAGAGAGAGCCTACAAATAAGGCACATTTTGATTACGGACATGTTATAGTTTTACTTTTTAAGAGCTTTTATTTATTGTTGGACCTGCATGAAATTAAGTCATTGTTGGCGAAATAACGCTATAAAGAAAATGTTATGATTGTAAATGAAAATTTTGTGGCACTGATTATCAAAATACAGTCTCAACAACAAAATCGACTCTTGATATCCAAACTCATGTGTTCTAAGTTTATAATAATTGCGAAGAACACAATACGCAAAAAGTATTTCGCCAGGTATTTAGGTACTATTGACATTCATAAGAAATACTTCTTATTTAACATATTTTGCATAACAATACGATATACTTTCTATAGCCGCCGTGTAAACGACAGTTTTTCATGGCATATTACATATATTTTCATGTACAAATTTTTGCATATCGGTCACGGCACTTAGTGATCTGTAGGAATTTTGAAAGGAATTCTAACTATAAGTACTATATTAGACCATTACTAAAATGTGTTATGTGAAATTCCATTAGTTAATACTTTTGAATGAAGTATGAGTATTCTACTTGCTAAACGATATGGGAAATATAGGAATAGTGGGAAAGAAAAAAGCTGGAAAGAGGACCCTGAGTTCTGAAAAAATATAGCGAATAGAAGTGTATACTTCTATTCTGTATATTTTTTCTCCTGTATAGGAGCATGCGAACTAATATGAGAAATAGAGAGAAGTTGCGACGAGTTAAAGCATGGAATTAGCATTAGAAGTAAGCTGATGAAGAAATATATGCTTTTTTCACCTTCACAAACATTTAATAATACGAAATTAAACTTTAGTCCTATCTAAACATTTAAATTGCCTTTAAATATAACATAATATTAAAAACAAATAGTTCTGTGGTAATTTGCTCAAACGGACTGGCAGATTTGCCACAAAAAACGGGTTACCAGTCTTTGACTTGATTCTTTAAAATTACTAACTGTGATAAGCTAACAATGATACATTACTACTTATATGTGTGTTTATATACGATTCAAACTAATAGTCTAATTTGAAATATTACTCAATACACGCACCTAGAATATAACGCTATAAAGAAAATGTTATGATTGTAAATGAAAATTTTGTGGCGCTGATTATCAAAATACAGTCTCAACAACAAAATCGACTCTTGATATCCAAACTCATGTGTTCTAAGTTTATAATAATTGCGAAGAACACAATACGCAAAAAGTATTTCGCCAGGTATTTAGGTACTATTGACATTCATAAGAAATACTTCTTATTTAACATATTTTGCATAACAATACGATATACTTTCTATAGCCGCCGTGTAAACGACAGTTTTTCATGGCATATTACATATATTTTCATGTACAATTTTTTGTATATCGGTCACGGCACTTAGTGGTCTGTAGGAATTTTGAAAGGAATTCTAACTATAAGTACTATATTAGACCATTACTAAAATGTGTTAGGTGAAATTCCATTAGTTAATACTTTTGAATGAAGTATGAGTATTCTACTTGCTAAACGATATGGGAAATATAGGAATAGTGGGAAAGAAAAAAGCTGGAAAGAGGACCCTGAGTTCTGAAAAAATATAGCGAATAGAAGTGTATACTTCTATTCTGTATATTTTTTCTCCTGTATAGGAGCATGCGAACTAATATGAGAAATAGAGAGAAGTTGCGACGAGTTAAAGTATGGAATTAGCATTAGAAGTAAGCTGATGAAGAAATATATGCTTTTTTCACCTTCACAAACATTTAATAATACGAAATTAAACTTTAGTCCTATCTAAACATTTAAATTGCCTTTAAATATAACATAATATTAAAAACAAATAGTTCTGTGGTAATTTGCTCAAACGGACTGGCAGATTTGCCACAAAAAACGGGTTACCAGTCTTTGACTTGATTCTTTAAAATTACTAACTGTGATAAGCTAACAATGATACATTACTACTTATATGTGTGTTTACATACGATTCAAACTAATAGTCTAATTTGAAATATTACTCAATACACGCACCTAGAATATAACTTTATATAGATACCTAAGTGCTGCCTGATGCGAAATTGATGTGTTCATGACTGTTCTTTATGCTCATTGCACAATGAAATCATGTTTCCATACACATGGTTGACAGAGGATTTAATTTATAACCTATTACTCAAGATTATTGTAGAGTGATTTGTATTCTTTTTCGCTTATGCTTATAATTCCTTTTTCGGTTCCTTGGAAAAACTGTCCATTATTACTATAGGTAAAAAGTATCCTATACATGCAACATGTGTTAATGTAGGTAGGTAGCATTAGAGATCCGCTACGCTGGTGAGTTGGCGCATTCCGCAATCCAGGCACCTGGTCTCCGTTAGACATGCCGCTGATGTTAGTTACGCTGTGTGGTTAAAACTTGAACCATATGTGTGGTTAAACCTTGAAACAAACTAGCAGTCCTTTTTGACCAAAAACATCGTCTAAAATACATTTATAATCATAATATAAAAAAAAAAATAACAGAAATATTTTTTTCGAAAATTTCCGTGGCCGAAACGTTTGAATCACATTTTTAAAGTTTCACTGGCCAGTTACGTTAATGAAAATTACAACTTCATTATATTATGATGCATGTTTTACGCTTGTTTCTCGTGCATTGGTTTAATTCGCATTTTTTACAAAAATTACACAACACACACACATTTGGTATAAAAATGGTGCACCTATGCCCCTGGGCTATTGATAAAATCTAATATGTGTCAAGAAAAAGGTCTAGTCTCCTTAAGGGTACGCTAGTCAGGTGTTTCGCCATACAAATTCTGTAGGGTGATGACTCCGTTGTTCGGTATCGTCTGTTTAAAGTTTTTAATTCTATCGATTTGTTTTATCGTTATCTGTGCTTGTATGGAATCATAATTCTAAAATTATAAGTACTTTAAAAGTTATGAGTCTCAAAACATTCCGTTTCAACACGTAATTTTAACGCAACTTTGGGGACAATTAAATACCGGAAGAAGTGTAAAATCTCTAAAACAAAATTCATACAAGCATATATTGGTTATTAAAAAATTTAAATAACTTTACTTTTAATTAAAACATTCAGCTGTTTTACCACAAGAACACTTCCCCCAAACGCATACTCGCGAATTTTTAGACGACAAAGATTTAGATTTTCAACAATATTTGTGTTTGCACACACTAGACTGTAGTTCCAATGTGCTTATACATCGGTGTAAATAGATCTGCACTGTTTATAACCAAGTCTATCCCTTTCTCAGCGAAATAGCACGTAAATTAGCCACGTGCGCCGACGAGTTCGAGTTCCGGACTAGCGCATCCTTAAATACAACATTTCGAACCAAGTTTCGATATTTTAATAGGACCGTCTTAGTAGGAAATGTATTGTAAAGTTTTTTATGCATTTTTCATTAAAATAATTCAATAAGTACTTATTCCAAACTATGTAAGTTTTAGAAAATCTAAAATGCAACTAAAACTATGGGATCATGTAGGTCATGTATGTAGGTTACGAAAACCGTAGGGTTCATATGATATGATCGCCAAATGGTATCCTGAAGGTGTACTAGAAAATTAGAGAAGGACTGCAGAGTGAATTTAATAGAACTTTGCAATAGATAAAAAAGACATTGTGTTCGATAGCCAAAAAATAACAAAAGGGTGTGCAATAGCCGTTAATTTAGTTGCAAGTAACTGCATGTGCGCTTGAATGAATAAATTAATGAATATTAACGTTATTGAAAGATAATATATGATTTTGTGTGAAGGTATGCAGTTATTTTCTAACGTGAGAAATTGCGGTGTAAAAGCTATTGAAGGCAGCGCTTTCATATGTTTCATTGGTTATTTAAATGGTCATGAAAATTATGTATTTATACACACCATCATTGGGAACATTAGAATATCAATGATCCAATGTTCAAAGGAATGGAAACATAATTTTCAATTCAGTCAAATTCATCTCATGCATCCAATTACATGGGCATTTTGAACATTCAATCCTCAGATGCAGTGCTTTACATGAAAAAATATCTTCAAAATCAATTAAAATCCTCCATCAAATAAACCTGTAATAAAACTTTTGGGGCGATTGAAAATCGAATTTCTCTTAGCGCCCGTCCTAGTCAGCCAGTCTTAGAATGAATCTCAGCCCCCTTTTGACTAAGTACACAGATTTGAACAGACTATTACGCAGGGCAGAAGCCCTACGTAGGTATACTGGTGGATCTTTTTAACACCACTACAATTTGATCCACTCGCCAAACCAAGCTAGCTACATTGAAGCCGTTGTACTCGTTTAAGCATGGTACTGATTTTACTATTGTTTTAGGGCATTTCACAAACTTATCTGATGCAGTTGAGACTGACAACTGTTGGATATAAAAGCAATTTAAAACATTCATATAGCTAATATATAACCTAAAGACGTGGTGGTAAGCTCGTATGTAACCATCGACACCCTAACGGGTCCGCTTGCTTACCGTTGCTTATCGTGAGTGGATTGACACGGAGCCGCCGCACTTGTGGCGTGGTACAGTTCTTACACGGAACCCTGATGAATTGCTAATACTGCCTCCTACACGACTGCCTTTCTGACTTACTATTAGTTCTAGTAAAAGACAATTTTCTTATGTTTGCAATGCGAATTTCTAGCGAAAGTGTGTACATTTATACGACAAATTAAGCAAAAGTATAGCAAATGAATCGTTAGAGCTTAATTTATATAAAATTTAGCTATTGAAGAGAAAAAAACTTTAAAAAGCTCAAATTTTTAGTCTTCTTAAAACACCCATGTTATAGTAATTAGTGGAAACTAACTTACTAAACTTACTTGTATTATTAACTAACTTTATTTTATATGTATTATTAAATCTAAGTTCCCCTATTAAATAAAATAAAAATAATTTATGACTTGTTTTGCTACTCATATTCTATGGACGCTGAGGCTTCGTAGTTCATGCATTTTCGCCGATAAGAACCTAGACAGCGTGCTTGTTGCGGCAATATCTATGACATAATACCTTATAAGCAATACAAACGGCGAAATGATAACTTATTATCTTCGCATTAAATTCATGATTATACAGCCCAAACTTATCAGAATTGACCATGGACTATCTTCGACAGAAGCGACAGCAGCAGCCAATACTGGATGGGCGCGGTCCGCGACCCCCAGGACCCCACCAACTGGAAGTGGGTCAACGGCAATGATGTCACAGTATCCTTCTGGAACGCCCCAGGAGGCACGGAAGACTGCGCGAGATTTGACGGGAGCAAAGGATGGCTATGGGCTGACACTGACTGCCAAACGCGCCTTAACTACATTTGCCAACATCGTAAGTCTTTTTCTGTTGGTTGCCTTGCGAATTATGCTTTGCGAAATAGTTTTGTAGTAGGTACACTTAGCAAAGCGAAAGATTTTACGGCTATAATTCTTGTTCTTATAATGTTGTTTGTCCGACAGAACCGAAAGCGTGTGGTAGGCCGGAACAGCCGCCAAACTCGACAATGACCACAGAGAGCTTCGAAGTGGGAGCCTCTGTGGAGTACTCCTGCGACGAGGGACATCTACTGGTAGGGCCCACGGTCCGAACCTGTCTGGATACCGGCTTCTATGACGAATTCCCACCTGTTTGTAAAAGTAAGTACATTATTATGTATACTCATATTATAAAGAGGATTCGACTGTTTGTTTACATTGAATAGGCTCCAAAGTTACTTGTCCGATATAGTCTGATTTTCAATTTTTTTTTTCACTTAAAGAAAGCTAATTTGACTGTGGGTGACACAGACTATAATTTTCGCGAAACAAGTCGCGGAAAAATTGCTAGTATAAAATAAAAAGAAAACTGAGTTGAAATGCCGATGGAAATTTGATGTTAAAAGCTGAAGTGATACGCACCTAATAACTAATTTTCATATAAGAACAAAATGTAAAGCCAACATATTTATTTCAAATGCCTAGGATTTTACTAGTAGAATTTATCAGAGACTAACCATTAATAATGTAATTAATTACTGTCTCTCTGTTAATTATAGAGAGAGAGAGACATGAGAGAGATAAAAAAACAATGTTTAAGTACTTAAATAATATTATCATTTTTAATTATTTCTTAATAACACTGCGGAACAGAAAAAATCTGCGGCAGTTAATTTGTTAATGGTTTCCGTTAACACTTGTATTAGACATACTCGGTATGTATTTACTTTTTTTAGATTGATTCTGGTTCTTGAGATAAAATGAAAGACAAGAAATAAACGAAAAAATTACAACTACCCTCCTAAAATTAAATATATTTGCTTACACACTACTAAGTTCTATGTTTCTTCTTACGTATTTAATAACAACGATTCTACTAATCAATTATTAGACCCTAAAATTATCAGTTCCTGTCTTATTTCAAGTTTATAATGAGTTCTTTACGAAAACCTTGTGTAAATAACCCCAACAGTTTTTGTTATATATGTGGAAAATTTTGTACACAAAAAAAAAAGATCACCGAGTTTGTGATAAAAACCTACGAAGCATACTTAAGGATAAAACTTGCCCAAAAGAATAAATATTGGGTGTCTAATATTGCATGTGAGTCTTGTGTAGAATCTTTGAGATACTGGAGTCAAGGAGGATCAAGGAGGTTCCACCAGGACATCAGGACAATGGAAGAAAGATACCAAGGTCGGTGGGACCGCCACATGATGGCAGACTACTGTAATTGGACTTTAATAAGGGATTGTCCTGAGCAAAATCATAGAAAATCGTACAGAAAAAGTTTTTTGTAATATTTTTTTTAATATTTAATGAACAGAACAATATATATTTTCGGTTTTTTATATAATTTTTATTAAGAATCTTTATTAAAATATTTGTTCCATTAATGTTGGTATTTTTCTATAGATTTTTCCTGTGAAATATCTTTTAGTCTTTATCTCAAAAACAAGAGCCATTTTGACAAATATAATATTTTTCTAGTATTCAACATACAAGTCAAGTGACTTCAATCTACTATGCCGCAAAATGACTGTTCCCCAGTGTAATAAATTAAGTTAAAAATTCTGGAAACCACAATTTAAAACTAAAACTACACATAAAAGAATGCATGGTAAAATATTTTGACACTAAAAGTTTATTCGATTTCATAAGTTTTAGGTTCACATCATTGACAACATATGACTCTGACTCGTCATCAGATATTTTTAGTCTCCACTGCAGGAGCATGACCCTCTCTGTACTACCAGAGCCATACATTAGCCAGAGCAGTCAGAGGTTTTGCCCTACACTCTCCACGCTGGACAGACGAGTTGGAGAGGTCTCTTTGATGTTTATAAGCTTTGTTTAGCTTGTGTTTCCTAAGTCGCCTTGTACGACATCCACGAGAAGACTTGGAGTTGGAGTGGTCCTATTCTACTCTGCTGGGAACCACACGGCTACAAACCATCTACGATTCTGACTAATTGTAATGAATTCCCTCAGGAATCGAATGCGGCTTCCCAGCGGAGATAGCGCACGGGTCGTACTCCCTGATCAACGGGTCGGTGTCCTACTTGTCCCACGTGCAGTACGCTTGCGACGTCGGCTACGAGATGGTCGGCAGGTCCAGGCTTGTTTGCGACATCGACGAGAGATGGAACGGGCCACCACCTCGGTGTGACGGTGAGATGATCGACAAAAATTATAAAAAAATGTGAAATTCAACCCACGACATACCCTTGAAGAGGTGACTCAACCCGTCTATTTTTCATCAGGTCTTTTTTTATCTCCACTGCAAGAGCACGACCCTCTCTGTACTACCAGACCCATATTAGCCTGAGCAGTCAGAGGATTTGGCCTACACTCTCCACGCTAGCCAGACGGGTTGGAGAGATCTCTTTGATGTTTACAAGCTTTGTTTAGCTTGTGTTTCCTAAGTCGCCTTGTACGACATCCACGGGAAGACTTGGAGTGTTCCTATTCTCCTCTGCCGGGAACCACACGGCTACAACCCATCTATATGAAGAACTTTTCCTAAGGCATCAAAGGCTTCTTAGCATTGATCCCTTCACCCCTTTAAGCGAATGTCGAGGGTCAATTTACACGCTGTAGAGGTGAAAGAAACCATCGACGAATCATCAGAGCATTTGCCGCTTCTTGTCTTATGTATGCCATAATTTTCTGATTGGGGTGTAACATGGAACAATGTTGCGATGATGAGGTTATTTAAGGCCATTTAAGGCCTACGTCCAGTACGCTTGCGACATAGATGAGAGATGGAACGGGCTGCCATCCGGTGTGATTGTGAGTTGAGCAGTCAAACAATAGTTCTTCTGCCTTTAGAGGTAAAAGGAACCTTTGAAGAACCATCAGAACATTTGCCGCTTCTTATATATATATGCCATAATTTTCTCTGTACTGTGTAAAATGAAAAACATTTGAGTGTGATTCACACATTGCCTGATGGGAAGCAACGATGAGGTCTAGGCTAGTACACGAAACCTCAAATAATGCCTATGCCAGTTTACAAACCGATTAAAATTGTAAAAGAGGAACAAAAAATAGCTCAAAAAGATACCATAAATTGTTCCTCCAAACTGTAAGAGCCAGAAAACCCATTAAGCGAATATCTAAATGCAAGCATCACTAATTCAGTAAGTATAAAAATGTTTCATAAAAATTAAAAACATACATACGCTAGGTACAGTACAGGCTCTAAACGTTACGATTCGAATTATTTGTGAAGTTAAAAAAATACAACAATCTTAAAAGTTATTACGTATCAACTCTAACAATATTTAAGATCTATTTTATAATTTAAACTGTAAGTAAAAAAATCTATAAGTATACTGAAGTAGTCGTTAAAAATATAGGGGCTTTTTTGTGAAGAGTAGTTTAAAATAAAGATGTGCTAGATAGAGACCCTATCTCGAGTCAGCACCGTGACTCTATGTCACAAGTCAATGGAAACTGACTTTCCTCGCAGTTTGTTCCACAATCAGAGCTAGAAACGCGATGCTATCGCCACCTAGCGGCAACTGCGACGATTACATGTGAAATTTAACGAGGGAACAGAGGAATAAAGATAGCAGCAACGAGCAATGTTAGATTTATTGAATTAATTATTTTTCACTAACATCTTTCTACCCTTTTTAAAATTTTGGCCTTTCCGTCTAAAAATCATAATTTTGTTACTGCTAACCTTACATATATTGTGAAACATTATTGAGTGATCTGTGTTTATTATACTTGAAAATGAAAATTAGTGAGGATATTAGTCAAATAAAAAATTACTTACTAAGTATGCCGGCTGCAAAGCCGACGATACACACAAACACAAGACGTAAAATACTAAAAATAGCCCCATTTTTGATCACTGTTGTCTTAATTCTGCACCGTCTCTATTTCGTGTCACAGCCATCTGATACGAGGTAGTGTCGCACTCTCCCGTGTGGGAACGCGGCGTTTTTCACATGCCGCGAGCTTTCCATGGCGGAATGGGGACGCGTGTGACGAAATTACTACAACGACAATTTGTTGTTTCATTAATGAAGTGGTGATTATAATAAACTCCATCTTTTTGGCAATTTCTCAAAAAAGGCCACAGCTATGGCGCTTGTACTTTTTTTTGCTAAACACACTCGTATTTTGATAAGAGCCCTGTTGGAAGTAAAACATGCAATCTATCTTTGTAATATAAAAAATGAGTATTATTTGTGTATACAGTGACGACTAATCGAATACATATAAGCTTAGCAGTACATAGAAATAATTAAAAATAAAACTCCATTTTATCTGTTCTCGGTAAATTAATATCTTCGTGTCTTTGTCCACTTGCAGTGGTGCAATGCGAAGACCCACCTCAGATCCCGAACGGCCGCGTGTCTTTCCCTCAAAATGCGTCAGTGTTTGGCACTGTTGCGGAGTACGCCTGCGTCAGAGGCTTCAAGCTGCAAGGCGCGCGGCGGATCGCTTGTCTCGCGTCTGGAGTATGGGATAAGCCGGCGCCACACTGTCTGCGTGAGTTATTCCAGCTTAAATATCTTTAAAATTATCAGTAGTGAATGACACTGTTGCGGAGTACGCCTGCGTCAGGGGCTTCAAGCTGCAAGGCGCGCGGCGGATCCGCGGATCGCTTGTTTCGCGTCTGGAGTGTGGGACAAGCCGGCACCGCTTCCTGTCTTTTACGATTGCATCCTTAACTTTGATACGTCAATGCACGAAGTCCACTATTATGACAGCATTCAAGCTGTACTATGATTTGGCCAAAGTATTTGGCATAATTTTTACGATCGACCGCCTGCCTGATGCCAACCCTTCTTAGTTAGTAAATATTTATTACAGATATACGGAGCAATTTGGAATCAAGTTTTGACTAGCCTGTTATACTATCCTTTCAAGTTGAAAATTAAATAATATTATCAAAAAGGGGAAAAAGTTTTACTTCTCGTCTTTTATTGTCCCTTTGATTATTGATGTTTCTTTATTTTAAAATTTTGCTTACTATCTTTTTTAGCGGAAGAACGCAGCACAACTACATCGACTACAACGACGACGACTACCACAGCAGCACCAACGACCACATTTTCCCCTACAGCCGTATCCACCACACCTCGCCTCGTCCTGCCTACCAGAAGATCCTCTCCCCGGCCCTCGTCCCCCGCTCCCTTCGTGCCACCCGAGCCGAAGAGACCTCGTCCGAAGACGACCACAGAACGACCCACGACTAAGGTGTATGAACGGCCTCCAGAGAGGAAGGTGACTGTGGGTGATGCACAGGAGTCACCGACGAGTCATGTCCCGCATATCATTGTAGCCAGCCATCCTAGGGAAAATCAGGTATTTTTTTGTTTCAATTTTGTCAGATTCAAGTTCAAAATTAAGATTTAGGACACAAAAATCAAGAAGAAAAGAGATTTGTCACAAAGAGCATCACGTTAGCTCTGGGTTTCGCGTACAGGTCATCATCATCATCATCATCATCACCATCAGGTCTTTTTAGTCTCCACTGCAGGAGCACGACCTACTCTATCAGTACACTTCGGATCGAACTAAAGTTGGATTAATCCCTGAACTCACTAAAATAAATATACCGTGCTGTGATGTTATATTAGAAGCCGGAAGTTCTTAATTTCTTTAAGGAAGATTTATAAATGGTGACCATAGCCTTCGCCATAGTAATGGTGCAATCGTGGTTGCCATTTTAGGAAGCGCCACATAGCCGCGCGTGAGTGAAAGTATTTGTTTATGGCAACCAATTAGATACGGTTGACACGACATGCTCCATCACGCCGAAAGCAGAAACATCCAACATAGCTTGTTGTGTTAAAAAAAATAATACAACCCCAAATCAGAGAAGTGTTAGATATGTATTCGACAATGGCATTGGTTTGCTCAGTATCATAGTTTTTCAAAACGTTGAGCAAAGTTGATATAAATAGTTGAATTAATAGATATTTGCAGTTAGAACATGGGTACTAACGACAACGCCGTAGGATAGCTAGAAAATATCAGTCTGGCTTGAGATACAACTAAGCAATACAAATAGCGCAAATCTTATGGGATTATAATTTTAAGTAAGCTCCGACTTAACCTTCTAACCCCCGAATATGCATAATAATCTCAAATTTCATATTCTCTTTGTCGTGATAGGTTATCCAGAATGTGATTCGAGAACGATTTTAGATATGATGCATCTAACATGACTATTTGGGCTTATAAATCTTTTTAAGACAGCAGAACTTAGTCCGGAACTAAGAAGTAAAGTAGAAAAGCAGAAAGTAGCTCTGAAAGGCAAAGGTATGAAATGGGTTAACGACAAAGAGAGGTTATCCTAAGTTTTTTAGATTACAGCAGCACATTACCGAGATATCTCACGACATTGATGAAAGGATAACAAGGACAATTCTATGCTCAGTTTAATTAGAGAGATAATGAAAATATTTGAGATAATAATTCCACGTTAAACTTACAGCTTTACCGGCTGTTCATAACAATGACCAATTCCTATTTGAAATCTGCAGATCCTCGGCAGCGGCAACAACATTCGCGCAGAGCAGACTCCCCGCGTCAACGTGCCGTTGTCCGTTGACGGCGAGAGGAGAGAGACGGTGGGCGCCCGCCTGAACCTCGGCGCGGTGGTGGCGCTGGGAGCGTTCGGAGCGCTCGTCTTCTTGGTGGCTATCATCACTACCATCGTCATCCTTGTCAGGAGGTGAGTTATTGCTTTGGTTCTAAAGAGATATAGTCCAACGAGAGAATCAGGTTACCATTGTGTTTGTACACGGGTTACTCATGTAGAAAATCAATTCTGGACAACAAGGGTTCAGACTTATTTATATTCGAATGAGGCGAAGGCATTATCACGTCTTGAGATGATATTCCATGTGAGTAGGTATAACTTGTGATATGAATATAATGAGTGGACTTACCTCCACTTTGTTTTAATAAAATTGGGTTTCGCCTGAAACCGTATAAGAATACAGGGAGAGGTACAGCGAAGCTAAGAGCGGTGAGCGAGAGGTTAAAATAAATAAGGGTTGCTTCCACTATCACGCACCTCTGACCTGTACGTGGGCGACAACAACCTGTTATAATATTGGACATTAAAAATACTTACAACAACAGTCAATTGAGACATGTCGCTGATTTTATCTCCTTGTACCAACCAGCTGGAGCAGGATGAGTCGTCATCGGTATTTATGGGTGGGTATACTCGTGAATATACATATAGTACCTCTCAGCCCCTCTTGGTATGACCAGTACCTTAAAATATAAATGCTCCTTCCTTTAGCTCTTCTTGTTTGGAACTGATTTCCTTACTTCCATGTTTTCAAAGTAATTATATGCTCTTTGGTTTGCAATAAAAAAAATATCAGCTATTCATTACTGTCACTACTATTTTGTTTTAGGGGGCATAAGATGGTAACAAAGTAATTTCTTTTCAATTTAATTTAACCCTTTAGAACTTACTACATATATCGCACAACGTTATAGGGTTTTGATTAGGGTGAAAGTAGGTATTACGCGGAAGCATCTCCACTGTCCCAATGTTAGCACCCCCACAAAAAAATAAGATTCCCAAATTGTACAATCTCTAGAAAAGCAAAAATTTAGAGCTCATTGTTGGCCTCAGCGGAGGCCAGAAGCAGCCTCCGGCAGCGGTCCGCGAGCTGCCCTCCCGGTGGTACACCCTCCTGGCCCTCCCGTTCCCGGACCAGCAGGTCGGGCGGCGGGAGTTCGTGAGGGCCCATCGACACACTCATCGCGCAGGACACTTCTCCAACCCTTTATAGCGTGCGTTTATATTTTAAGGTACAGCGCGGACATGGTGGCTGATAGGGATATGTTTAACTAGATCGTGGTTAATAAAATGATACACCGATTACTCATAAATAGTGAATTAAACAACGTTGAAACATACATCTGATTCATTACATAATACATGTCACTTAAAATCTTAAAGGTAATATATGCCATTTGTTGTTTACAAAATCAGTAATACATTTTTTCGCATGCACTTGTCGTCGAAATTCTTATGGCGTAAAGTTAGCTATTGTTTACCTTAAAAAGAATATTTAGTTAGTGTCAGATTTAGATTATTAAAAATATTTTATACGTTTGTACATAGGATAGTTCTGAAACGGTATTGGATAGGCAAAAGAATTTGCGCTTGGGAAGCCAAAAAAACGCAGGCTAGCAGGCCTTTTTGCAACTACAGTGTCGTTTTGTTTGTCACATCAACGTCAATTATTGCTTTTTTATTTGAGATACAAGCTGTATAAATTGACCCTCAATATCTTAAATAAAGGGGTGACTTAGACCGCAAATATGAACAACTTTTCCTATGGAACCAAAGCTGGAAACTTGAAAAACTTTCCCATCAAAATGGCATGGCCGGCTGAACGCTTTTGTATTATGTTGTATTTTTTTCGAGATCCCAGCATTTCAGAAAAGTTGTTCATATTGGTTACCTCTTTTGGGGTATGTCGAGTGTCAATTCACACGTTGTGCTTAACCGTTATAAATGTTGAATCGACCATCAAAATCTTGTGCACCGTAGGTGTCAAAAGTTTGCAAATGGCCTGCAGGTGAACGGGCCAGCTTCGGAAACTTATTTGCTGATAGAATCGGTTACGGTGTAGGATCGTATCGCAGCCACCGTGTCAGCGCAGCACATACAGCACGCGACCGCACCAACAGTCACGATTCACGATCACGGAAAAACAAAATGGCGGCACTGAATTTTTTTGGGATGGGAAAAGGGTTCTAATTTCTGATTGAACTGCTAGTTTTGCTATACGAGATGAAAACGTTTGGCAGGGATTTTTTATATAAATATTTAAAGTCAGGTTAAAGCTGACTATTTTCGCGATAATTGCGTGGGCTTGCCTGGATTTGCATAAAACAGTGGATAAATCCTGCCTTCACAAAGATACGATCACTTCGTTTCACGAAAAGCACAAAAAGAAACACGCTTTTGCATCGAGGTGGATTCACTGAAATATTTAAAGGTTATCAGCAAACATTGTGGCGTTAGGCAATCGTCACCACAGCACAATCACTTACTGTATATACAGGACAAAAATCACATGTTGCCACTCGTATACTTAGCACACATGACTTCAAAATAGAAACAAAAGATACCACTGCACTGGCCTCAAATGTTGTTGTATGCAATACTAGCTTTTCCTGCGACTTCATTTGTGTGGGTTTTGGCTTTAATGCGAAGTCTATCCTGGCCTCCAAATCAACCTCGGGCCCTTGAAACTCGCGTTCCAAACCACTTCAGGTACGCTTGTTTCAAAGCTTAAGGAGTTATTTGATAAACAAAGATATTCTTCCTCTTTTTTACACCCTTAAGGTTGTTTAAATGATTAAGAAAACTCTAGTATTTATCCATAAGCACCGATATTATTTTTTACACTTATAACTTCTAAATTCATACAAATTTTCAACCCTCATTTAACCCCTGGATGATTTTCTTCAAACATCTTGTTATAAATTTATCGTCGTCATTTAAGGATCATTTACCGTCACTCGAGTTAGACCAAAAAGAGTAGTGGCATGAAGGTTATGATGGGTTACTTTTCTGTTATTAGATGGAGGCTTTAGCTAGTGTGGCAAATTAATAAAATGTTTTTCTATTGCCTTCGTTTTCTATTTTTCCCTGAGTGTAATGTACACATCAACGAACATATTTTGCAGTAGTTTCTATCAATTATTTATTTCACATGGCGCCAAGTTAAACCACGCATGAGTTAAAGTCGGAATCTTTCGATTGTAGGCCTTCATCGTTTCACTTTATCGATTAATTGTTTCCGCCAGCAGGAAGCACCACGACGGCAAAAGGTACCGTCACCACGTGTCGCCCGACTGCAACACCGTAGCTTCTCTCGATTCCTCCTCTTCGGAGTCCAGGAGCGGCCTCAACAGGTACTACCGGCAGGCCTGGGAGGAGCTTCACGAGGCCGCGGGCGGCAAGCACGGCCATAGGAGACACGATAGAGAGGCGCCCAAGGATGGCTCGGAACTCGTGGTGTCGGATGTATATCCTGCTCCCCAAGCGCGGGACAAGCGCCGTCACCATCATCACCACCACCACCGCGAGCCGAGACACCCTGACTGGCATTCGCCTCACCGTCCCCACCATAACCATAAGCCTAGGTATTAGTTAGTTGTAGGTCTATTAATTTTTTTTCGAATCAGCTGTTACAGGGTCGTATGTGCTGCCCGGCGATATGGCATCGACGTCATTAGTTGATTATAATGGTAACAAGAGAGATAGATGTAATGCGATATTAAATCGCCATAATCTTATCTCTATATTAACTATGAAGCCTTTAACGTAGATGCCATGTTGCGGGATCACGTTTTAATTTTCGTTTTAACATATTTTGGAGTGTTCTTTTATTATGATCAAAGACAAATATATAATTGAACTAAGATACTCCAAGGAAATTTGAATATATTTGATCAATAATTCATAAAACTATGTAAAAATAGTTTAAAGTAAGAAGTTATTATTCTATTTCTTGACTGAACGGCGGTATGTGAAGTTTTTGAGAGTTTACGTGTTCGATAAAATAATTGTCCAATGAGGCTAGATTAACAAAAACTAAACCAAATATTCTCTGGTTTCCATTGTTTCTGTTGAATAATAGCGTTAAAACTTGTATTTATATCAGCTCTCCAGCTATGACTTCCTTGTTTTACCACAGATTTATTTATTTACTTCGATGTTATGTCTTACTAGCAGAATATTATACCATTGACTAGATTTTGACTCAGGACCCCACACGCCGAAGGTTTGTTTGCTTTAGGACAGATTCGCTTAAAGACAGAATCGCTTTAGGACGGAGTCACTTTACGGCAGATTCGCTAGACGGCAGAAGTACAGTAAAGTCGATATGGGCGATTTGTACAACGGTAAATAGGTAGGCACCATAGGTTTATTCACATCTATATCGGTGTAAAATCTTGACTATCACCCTTGCCCGGAGTTGATCCACCCAAGGACAAAAATAAAGAAATTTACTGGCCAAACGGGGATCTCTACAACAACAACAAAATATAAAGACAACTATGAATAAAAATTGACTACTAAACGCTTCTTATTTGAACCTTAGCTTACACAACCCCACCGTGTCAGTGGTTATCAGCGGCTCAAGAGTTCTTCGTTACAAAAGGGCATTTTCAGCAGCACACAGACAAAATCTGACTACTGTCACCTTAATTAATCTGAAAATTGGGTCGATGTTTACCTGTCGATTTGGAAATCCGACATTCCGAAAACAAATTTTCAGAAAGTCACTTTTATAGGCCCCTATGCTTTAGTTATTGTTCTGAGCCCCTAGTATATCCACTATTTACTTAGAAAATAAAAAGAGTGGTCACGAAATATATTTTATCCAATAAGAGTAAGAATAATTGGGCTTATTTAAAAAAAAAGTAACAGTTTTACCAAGTTTACCCTGAGAGTTTACCCAAACGCCGTCTAGTGACGGGTGGAAAAGACTGTCAATATGCACTGCAGCGCCGCCGTCACCGCCGTCTATAGTGGCAGCCGTGGCAGTAAGCGGAACTAACTAAGCCACCATTGTTGTACGTGCTTAGTGGGCCAATATTTTTGTGTAAAGTTTTTGACCAAAAAGTAAAGATAAAAGACGCGATTATAACTTGAAATTGTCTTTTCTGGTTACACAATAATCGCTGTGAACATGATGGAGGACATAATATCCTGCTAGCATGGCAGCACTTGAACTACCCCAGGGTATATTAAATACATAAATTAAGTACTTATATATTAGATTGCTACAGTATTTTCTACTTTTATAATTTATTTACGACGCTTTTGCTTAACTATGATTACCTTGATCTCTTCTTAGACCGACGCTCGTTAGTTAGAAGTGTACACAAAGTCGAAAGTGGTGGCAAATCATCTCACTAATATGAACAACAATGATTATAAAATAAAGTTTTCTTTTATCGTCTAAAGTAGGTATTATGTTTATTGTTTATGGTCACAATTCAGGGTTGATCAGATATAGAAACATGCTCGTTTTGTTATGTACGTTTGACTCACTATCGACTTAATCCTTTTCGACTAACGTAGTAAAACCGAACAAACCCTGATTTTCATATTATAATAGTTAGTATTTAAGCATATATGAATTATATTGTACATAATTAGAATATATAAGATTAGATTGAAGTTAATCATTGTTCTTGCTCTTAACTTTCCTCTCTGATGTAATAACTTTAGATAATTAAGAAAATGAACTGTGAAATATATTCATGTTATAAATATTTGGTGTAGAAGTAATGAATTTTATAGAGGAATAGTGCTTGGTTATCTTGGGCTATTGTAGCTTTTGACAATGTTTATGCTATCAAGTACATAGTTCAATGTCATTTGAATATGGGACTTTGTACGATGTTTTATCCAAAATGATTACTTATATTGAATCCATAATATTCTATTTAAATACATCATGTTTCAAAATAAAACACATAAAATATTAGTAGGTACATCTAATAATAACTAAGAACTACACTAGACCAAGATAAAAATGTCGCTCAAATATTATGACATGTATGCTCATTTCTACACATGGTACAAAGTAATTTTAAAATTGTATTGCTCGGAACAGTTGTACAAGTAATTGTATCGGCGAGTACGTTGGTTTGAATCATAATATGTGCCATTACACAGGCAGACATACGTGTAGGAAATTCACAGTTATATTTAATTTATTGTAAATGACCTAAGTCT
This sequence comes from Rhodophaea formosa, assembly GCA_963082605.1. Classification (NCBI taxonomy): domain Eukaryota; kingdom Metazoa; phylum Arthropoda; class Insecta; order Lepidoptera; family Pyralidae; genus Rhodophaea; species Rhodophaea formosa. Next base: position 14,448,004 of record OY720203.1, on the reverse strand, counting down.
ATAGAGAGCGCAAGTTAGTTCGTCAAAAGTTAACATTGACCATCCTATAAGCAGTTCGTCTCTTTCGTGATCACACACATCACCACAATATGTATGATACAACAATATGTATGCCACCTGGCAATATACAAGGCTTGTAGGTATGGGTAAATGTGTACGATTGACTGGCTTACTAGTTGTACTTATCAATCGTTGTATAATCGTAGATTGAAGCACATTTTAAAGACTTAGGCTTGGTTGGTTACGTAATTAAAGCTGGTGCGTGAAAAATATTTAATTGAACTTTTTTTCTGCAAGCTTTGGTTAAGTGACCGTTGAAGATACAATAGTAGCCCGTAAAACTAATTAAACTATATGGTTGATACCACCGATTTGTCCTTCTTTTTGTATCGATGGGCCAAGTATTTACTCGTAAATCCTGTCCCTCCTGAACCCTTACTTTTTTCAGTTGCGGAGTAAACGTCGTCCTTGGTCCAACTTAAGTGGCAAGAAAAGCACTAAAACAGGTGAAACATGGTCTGCAGGCCTATTTGCTAACTCGGTGTACAACGATTTGATTGTCACTTCAGCATCCATTACAGTTTTCATATCTTAAATAAAAATAGTCATTCATACCGAAGCCGTAATGAATAATGAAGTTACCATGAAAATGATGTACACCGTAGCTGTCAAAAGTTAGCAAATAGGCCTACTAGTCGTCATCACCACATTGACACCGCATTTCCCCTCAGTCCTTACATGGGGGCACATTACATGGGGGCACACTACATCGACCTGCCTCAGTATGGAGACGATTAAGTCCATTTGGCCCAAGGAAATTTGTAGCCTTGAATCAACTTCTCGGAAGGGGGAATCTGTAGGTGGTGAGTGGTACTATTGGCTAATGGTTATGCCCGTGGCTAGTTCTATGCGTTTCAGTCCATTGGAAGAGTGCTGCATAGCATATAGCTTCTTGGGTCCGAGACCAGTTCGTACATTTCTACCTGATATGCAATATTTGTTCGGACTACATGCAAGTGGTGCAATATCTGCCAGGGTGTATAAATAAGTTTATGTGATCTTCTTCTTTCTTATGTAGGCGCGATTACATTAGTTACCAATGTTACAAAATTTGTTCGAATAAGCAGTCTTTTTTATTATTGGTATCCAACATTATTTACAACAACACTTTAAGTTAAATAAATAAATATATAGTGACATACACACAAATTGAGTTAGCCTCACAGTAAGTTGTGAACTTGTGTCGCAGGATATTAACTCAACGATACTATATTTTATAATATATACATAAATAGATAAACATCCATCATCCAGGTCAATCTGAAAAAGATCGTTTACTCTCATGACCTGACCGGGGATCGAACCCGGGACCCCCGTGTCGCAGTCTGGCGTGGTAACCACTGCGCCAGGGAGCTAGTTGGAATTTAACATAGTGTTGCTTACACACATAGGAGTATTCCATTTCAAATACGGAGTATATACCTATAGTTTAATTGGTATAATGGGCAATAAAACGATATGCACGTTATGATATGTAAATATATTGAATGGACGAAAGTTGTAGAGATTTAACAGGAATATTTGAAAACACTAGCGTAATTAATATTAATCGAAAATTCTATTTATTGAGAAGGAAATAGCAATTGATTTCGATTCATATTTTGTAGGGAATCGCTTATATTGCAAATTGATTGTTTGTGAAATAAGGCTTGATGTCGAAAGCGAGGGTTCGATAATGAACAGTATTATCAAAAGCAATATGTAACACTTGCTCGCCTGCTTAAAATAACTAGATCTCAATATGCGTATATAGAGTAACGCGACTTTGATTCGGGATTAACTACTGTTACCCCACTTTCCAATGCATGTGGACATAGTTGGAATCGGCAAGGGAAGTGCGGCATAGTCTGGTTGAGTTGATCATGGGTCACTGGATTATTTTCATTTGTAGCAACTGGGATTAAAACCTACACTTTAATCGTCAAATGGGACCAACTATGGGATTGACGCCAACACTGTTGTGAAGTGTAGTTCAAACCTAATATTTATGACGTATTCAAATAGAGTGAAAAGAAAAACCCTTAAAATGAACGACCCCTTCCTTTCGACAAAGGCCAATACGAATTTGTTCTACAACGAAGTATGAAAGTGATAGTAAAAATGTTATCGAATTGGTGAGAGAAATAATGTCAAATTGTAACGCATCTTAATGAATTGGTGAGTAAAATTATGTCAAATTGTAACGCATCAAAGTATACTAAGTAGAATTAAATTTGTGATAATCTTTGCGATGTTTTTATTCTTACCCAATATATATTTTATTTAATAATAATAAATAAATATATACGGACAAATCACATAGATTGAGCTAGCCCCAAAGTAAGATCGACACTTGTGTTATGGGATACTAACTCAACGGTACTATATTTTATCTAGATAAACATCAACATCCAAGCCAAGACCCAGGTCAATCTGAAAAAGATCATTTTCAGCTTGACCTGACCGGGGATTGAACCCGGGACCTTCCGTGTCGTAGGCCGTGTTGACCGCTGCGCCACGGAGCTCGTCGACGCAACGTATTTTTATGGGAATGTAGGTAATAATTAGTCTATTATTAGTGTAACGCACTAGCGTTTTAACCTCAGGATCTTTAGTGAGATCCCCGGCCAGGTCAAGATAAACAATGGGCAACATGCTCTCGTACAATAGAGTATTCGTATAAAACCGCCATTTTTTCCGTTGTCAGATATGGGCACAAGAAATCCACTTTGTAAAGAAGTAAATTTTCTTGTTTAGAAATTTTCCATAGATGGAAGATAAAACTTTTAAGTTTGTCGTTATTTCATGTTCCTATGTTTCATCTAGCCCATCGTTTTGGTAAACATGACCTCATGGTCTAGTGATCTTTGGCTGTGTCCTGCCTGAAATAAAAATGAGATAGGTAGGCACTGCATCTGATATTCGAAAACATACAAGAATATAGATTAATGTAATTTACTTTATTGATAACTTCAATAGAGAAAAAATTAATAACCATCTTTTTAAATTGTTACTTAAAGTAGAAATAATTTATAAAGACCACCTACATTTATACAACAACGTCTTACTATCTCCAGTGACACGAAACTACCATAACCTTAATACTTATATGTATTTAATAATGTTCTATTTATTTTTTATTAACTAAAGACCTGGACTCTGGAATTGGTTCTGGAAAGATATCAATACCAGTATTGAGCAGCTGTTCTTGCAACCAGTAAAAGATGCGTGGATACGACCGCATTATCTGTCTGAATAGAATCTTATCCAGCAACAGAAGCTGAAAATGAAATAAATCCACTTTACATTGGTAGTTGTTTCAGCTTTGTTCAGATAGTATTCTTATTCTACGGAGCAACGGAATACACGTGCTAAATGGCATCGCTGTGAGGCACTTGCGTCTCTCCTGTTTTTTGCATTTATGTTTTTATTAATGGCATTGTTGCCAAAAAAGCTTGCTCTTAAAAAGTGAAATGTAATTTTTATCAATATTTGTAAAACTTGAAACTAGACTAAATCGCAAATCCAAACTCTTCAATTTTAAATTAAAATTCTATGCTTCGAACCGATGCAAAAATAAAAACAAAATCCATAGTCGTAAATATCACAAACTTGCACTCGGACGCTGCTATGAGATGGGCAGTCCTAACCTCCCAAGAGTTTCTTTATCGGGCACAAGGGTCCCCATATCGTTGAAGTGCCCCACCTTTGTCTTCTGTAGGAAAACATCGCCAGGGCCTTGTTCTCGAACATGAAGAATAGTGACAATAGGCTTCACCCTCTCGTTACCTTGCATGGGGACGCTGCTACGACCGTGGACGCCCTGATCTCCCTGTCAGTGACCAAGGAGAGCTCCCCAAAGTAGTCGCCGTCAATAAGGTGCCCCATTTCCTTCTTCTGTAGAGAGTATACCGCTAGTACTCCTGCCTCCACTATCACTAGGCCCTCGCCTTGCTCTTCAGGCTAAAAATACCAAAAATAAACATATTCTTTTATGGAGACATGACACAGATTGAGCCTGCTCCTACAGTATATTGCGGACTACCGGATGTATCTGCATACTAAGTCAACTACGTAAGTTATATATATAATACATAGTATTATACTTAGCTAAAGCCTGCAGCCTGATGGTCAAGATTATACTACTTTTTACATCTTACCAACAGGCTTATTCGCTGACTTTTAAAAACTAGGGCGCATAATGTTTTCATAGTCTATTCAACATTTTTTACAGTTTATATATCTTAAAATATACGTAATGGTCATATGCTCTTTGTCTAAAATAAAAAAGCCAATCATAGAAAAGCCGAAAATCCAGTGAAGTGTCCATCAAAAGTACGTGACCGTACTTGTCACAAGTAAACAAGTTCGTTAGATCTGTCTCGATAATTTGTAAACAATATGGACCTTTGCAGTAGCTAAAACATGAAAATCGACCTACCTACTTAATTTTCGATGTCATGTTATATGTCGTAACCAAATAGCTTAATCGTTCACTTATCTATTCTTTTATTCTTCTTTAGCTGTTAACATACGTCTTTAATTCCCCATAACAAAGTACTTACAAGAAAGTAGCTAGTATAAGATATACAGAATTACCTGAGCAATGACGTCATTTTCCAAGTAGATGAAATCTTTCAACGACAGGACAAGCTTCTCAATTATTGGTGTCGGCCAGTCAGTGAAGTAAGGTATCCTCATGAGCAAGCGACTGTAGCTTTGCAACATTATCTCCTTTTTCAAGATCGTTGGTAAAGCCTTATATAGTCCACTTCTTTGTTCCATAAGTTTTAATTTAGTTGCGGAATAATGAAAATAATATCTTATCTGTGAATTTAGTTCTTCAGGCAACTGTTTAATCCTTACTAAATTCTTTACATCCTGTTCACTCTTGAGAGTCAAGTCTTCGTAGTAAGTATCTCGGGTGAAAACAACAAATATTTCGTATATCAACCAAACAGAACACGTAACGAGTAACCCGTAAGAAAATAAACTCAATAAAGGATGTGGGTATATAATCCTATAAACTGGAGCCATATTATAACTAGGACGTGACGCGTAATTTACAGCTCTCCAAAAATGAGTATAAAAAAGTAACGATTGGGACGACTTTTCTAGGCCTGCGGTTGTGTTAAACTTCAGTTCAAAGACATCATCAAAGAATTCACACTGTACAGCCGCCGATGTCTCCATCATCCTCATGATGCAAATAGTGTCATTGTAGTGAAGAAACTGTACCAAAATCATAAAAATGAGGACGCCGACGCGTATGAAATGAAACACAAGAGTTCGCATAAACGTTTTGGAGCTTCGGTCCCAGTATCTCGAAAGTTCGTTAGTTCTGAGTAGAGTGACTACCGAAAAAAAACTGATCACACAGTTGAAACCATTGGCTTTACAGATATCACAATCTATATCGTCACCGTATCGTAGGAACATGATGAAAACTAAGGGTATAGCAGACACGGTGTGAAAGAACAGATTGTGGCAGCAATAATGGAGCAAAACGTAGTCTTTCTCGAGAATTATCTTTCTGCTACTTCGGTCTATGTATCCAGTACGAGAATTGATGTATATATCGAAGAATAATATACATTCGAAACCCATAGCGAAGTAATATGTAATTTTCGGCATTTTACAGAAAATTATGGAAGTAAAGCAGAAAATAAGAATTTTGTACACTATGAAAGCGTGTAACATGAAGACGTCCCAGATAGTTCTGAAATTGAAAAAACAAATTGATGGTTATTATAACATTATCTATCTATAAATTACTGTGCTGAATAAAACGTGGGGGTTTCTGGACTGTTTTAGCACGAGTTGTTTTTGTGGATAAGATCAGAAGGTGGTTAGGTTCGTTAGTTATTAGCGTTTCCAACTTAGGGCAAATCTCCTACATTTTTGTTCCTTGGTAAATTGCTTTCATCATCAGGTCTTTTTCAGTCCCCACTGCAGGAGCACGACCCTCTATGTACTTTCAAAGCCATATACTGGCCAGAACAGTCAGAGGATTTGGCCTACACTCTCCACGCTGGCCAGACGTGTTGGAGAGGTATATTTGATGTTTAGAAGCTTTGTTTAGCTTGTGTTTCCTAAGTCGCCTTCTACGACATCCACGGGAAGACTTGGAGTGGTCCTATTCTACTCTGCCGGAAACCATACGGCTAGTAAATTGTTTATTGAATAAAAATTTAATTACATCTCCGTGCCTTGAAAATCATATTTTGGAGTAGAGTAAAGTGAGTTCTATAAGATCCAATCCTCAGATATTATCGACTCATGCTACCATTAAAATCTTGTTTTTCGAAAATTACGTGCCTTCGCAGGAAAAACTGGTACAGTCTAGAAAGTATTATCAAACCATAATACTTATAAAAATGTTAATTAGTATAAAGCTGTTCAGCGGCCAATCCTAAACCAATCTCAAAACGTACGAACCGGAATTTGCTCATAGGATGAATGACATTCCGGTATCTCCGGAAATGGCGCATGCGGTCCATCCTCATGGCGTGCGTGCTGTGGTAGTAGTCAGTCACGCGCTCGTCCGAGTACGACAACAGGAACATGTCATACCACGACCTCTTGCAGGACTTCGTCCAACTTATCCCCAGAATTTCCTTATCTAGGACATCGCTTTCGGTAACAATCAAACAGGGATGATCATAGTAAGACTCGTGGAATGGGTCTCTTTGCTCCATAATTATTTTTAGCAACTCTCTATGTACAGTTAATATATTTTCTTTATTCTGCTTGAAACAAAGAAAAATAATTCCGTATATTTTGTGATGACATTTTACTTCATCAAATTATTTTTTTAGAAGATGATAGATGCATGAAAAAAATGATTGAAATCCACAAACATTTTTATGTCTGTGTTGAAATATCATTTTGGCGCTTCGATCACAGTTAAAAATGTAATTGAAGTATTGGTGTAATAAACTCTTCGAGCAACACGGTTTCCGTTCCGGTACGAAAGCCGTGTTGCTCGAAGAATAAACTCGATATAAATAACAAAATACCTGAAAAAAAATTTCATGTGTGTGCCAAATACATAGATACAAGCTATTTTTGGAATGGTGCGTCACCAATAAGCAAGAACGTATTATTCTCAAAGATATGTATATTTGTTTCTGTGATTATTTTCTTTACGCGGTACCTCAGAACCTTCGAATTCAGATCATAATGTGGTACGTGCGTGGTACCTACTTGCTTTAGTTATTCTGAGACCTACACAGACATGAAAAAATTTTTTTGCTTACGTTTCACAGACAAAAAAATCTACAATCATCAATCATCTAATATATGTCACCACAGATATAGTTATGAAAAAAACAACAATGTCTGTGTATACCACAGAACAGAAACTATGCGTATCGGGAATTGGGGTTTTTAAGATCTTAAGCAGAGAATATAATCACTTTTAGGTTAACAAAGTTCAATACGTGTCAATCAGAAGAAAAATGTTCAGAAAAACCCGCAGATATGGTTTTCACGAGTCTTACTACGACCATCCATGTGTGATCGTAACGGAGCGAGACGTGCTGAAGACGGACATCAAAGGGGTGAGCTGTATGACGGAATGCAAGAGGAAGTGGCACGATCTGTTTCTGCTGTCGTATTCCGATACGCGGGCGGGAAATTACTACCACAGCACACATTCTATGAGAATGGACCGCATGAGACAGTTTCGGAGGCATCGGGAATGTATTCACCCCTTGAGCAAGTTCAGGTGAGTCAGTCTACACTATTTTTTATATAGGTTAGGCACACTGCTAGACATATGCGGCTCCAGCTGGAAATCTTCAGAATATCGGGCCTTCATTCACTATTTTCTTCCGATTTTCGTCAGCTCATTCGATTGCTTCGACGGTGGTGTCCAATATTATGCTGCGTTTGCCGTTAGATGGTTATCATTCAAGAATTAATGTTGCAAAATGCAGAGAGAAATTTTCTTTACGAGTCGTCTACTTGAGAAATAAATTGTAGCGTAGAAATATAAATACCTAGCCACTGTGCCGGCAACGCTATAGTGGTTCCTATGATATAAAGGACAAAATAGTGCAAATAGGCGCAGGCATAACTAGTGTTACAAACTACAAAGTTTTTGTAACACAAAAATCACTAATGTCTGATAATTTTTTCAGGAATTTTTGGGACTGCTTCATACTGCATGTGGTTATAATGCATAAACTTCTGGTTTTTGCTATAACATCTATAATTTTTTACAACGTGAAGCCTGTTTTATACTACTTTGCGATGCTGCTTGAAGTGATTATGATCTGCGACATATACATCAATACACAATCCGGATTCATCGACAGCAGAACGCGAAAAGTTGTTATCGATAAAAAACTTGCTCTACGCAATTACTGTTCCACCAAGCTTTTCTTTCACTCCTTGTCTTCCATACCTGTCGTTTCTATCATGTTCCTGAGATATGGCGAAGACTTAGACTGCGATATCTGCAAAGCCAATAGTTTTAACTGCGCTATCAGCTTTTTAACAATAACAAGCATGTTCAGGGTATTAGAACTATCATCCTATTGGAACAGAGAGAGAAAAACGTTTAAAATGACTATGTTTTTTTATTTCTTACGCATCGCTGTTATTCTCTTATTGATGGTGATTCAGACTCTGCATATAAATGATACGATTTCTCTGATTGCGTTAATGCAAGATTCTACCAGAAATAAATCGCGCCCTTATTTCTTCGATGCAATGTTTGACAGAATATACTTTTCAAACATAAATACAACAGATTTTTTCATTGTGAACAGCCATATTTGGAGAGTTATGGTTTTTTTAGGACGATCTAAACTTGGTATGACTCCGGACTATTCTGTTGTATATCCCCATTATGTATGGAAGTTTGCAGTATACGGGCTTCTCAGCGCCTGCATTATTTGGCTATTGATTGAAAGCTTTGCTTTTATCACTCTCCAATCCTACTTTGAAGATGACTTTCTTAATTCCAAGACTTATTTGATGAATCTAATCACAAGCCGCCAGCTATCGGATCAACTATGTTCGGATGTAAAACAATATTTTGATTTCACTGCAACAAAAATAAAATTAGCAGAACACAGAAATTGCCTATACAAAGCTCTGCCAAAGAGCTTGAAGGAAGAAATAACTTATCATTGCTATGGTCGACTAATCAAGAGGATACCTTACTTCACCGACTGGCCGGAAGAGATCATAGAAAAATTGGCAATGATGGTTAAGGAGGAGATCTATCTAGAGAATCAAGTGGTAGCTGAGGTATGTAATCGGTAATTTTCTCTTGATCATGTTGTGATTTCTTAGAAAACTATATCTAAAAACAACTACGACTGAGTTTAGAGGTCTAATAAACCGTCATCCCAACGCGTTTTTATGATGTACGTATTATAAGTAAGTATGTAAAAAATTTGATATATACGTTCTCAAATAAAGTGCGACGAATATCCATGTACATAATTGTACATGGATATTCGTCGCCCTTTATTTGAGAACGTATATAACAAATTTCTTACATTCGAATAGGAAGCGATTAAAAATTATGAATGATTGAACATTTCAATTTTTTTAAAGATTATTTTGGGTTGATCATGTCAAAATTATTTAAGCACGATCTGCAGTACTGTTCCGAGTAGATTAGACCCATTTTTGTAAAGAAGCAGGAACTTTTTTTTTTTAAATCTATGCATTTTTGTCAGGGTTTCAGGAAGCAAACTTGGTCACGGCTGACTGCTATATGTCCAAAATTTATATATTTATGTGATAAAAGTGATGTGTGTGACCAGTGGCGGCTCGTGACTTCAAGGAGTGGTGGTTCACCTGCTTACCTGCTTACCTACTGTCTCTCAAAAGCAAAACGACCTATTGAAATGCCGGACGTTCGTCAATTTTTTGTAGTCGACTGCCGACTGCTACATAATCAGTTACTCTAGGTACAATTCTTGTTAATATTAATGCATGTTGTAAAACTACTTCTGTATAAAAAGTATCAGGTACTTATGTACATGCAGTGAAATATCTCATCATCTTGACTTACCATTGGTTTAGTGAGAGGAGCTGCGCGCTAATGAATATTTCTAATAGGTACTTAACTAATTCAGGTTGAAAAGCACGAGAAGATGGTTTCAAAAAACAGAATAGGCGGCATACCGCCTAAATAAGCCATAGCCTATTTTCTTTTTTAGTTCTTGTTCAAATACCTAATCCCATTAACAACACACTTTGAAGCCACTTTCAACAACTACACTTTGAAGCACACACAAAGTAGAAAACCATAACTATGAATAATTATTGGATAATTTCGCGCGCGTTATCTATCACACCGTGTCACAGGTGCGAAATAAAACAAACAAACTGATTTGAGTAAGGTCAAGGACACGCCTTCGCAACAAAAATGAAAATCTTCAACGAGCGAGCGAGACACCCCGGCCGATGCCGCCCGAGCGAGCCCGTTCGGGAGTATTCGGGACTCGAGCGCCGACCCGATTTTTCAATTTTTCTCATACATTGAGTACGGATCATCTTCCGTTTCACCTGCCGGAGCATTTCTGTCTCATTCCATATAGTTTCTATGGAGACGCTTCGTGCGCACTTTGAAAGCGCTCGCCCAATTTTTGGTTTAGCTAAAATGAGTCTTAAATCTTAGGTCATAAAGATCATGCTTGTTTGAAAATATGTTCTTCTTCAGTGTGTAATTAAAGTTTCGTTTTTTTTCGACACAATTATTACTTTTGGATAAATAATAATTGTGTCGAAAAAAAAAATTGGGAAGTACATAAAAATCTGATAGTGCAGTGCACGAGTGCACTGAAGGAGCGGCCGCCACTGTGTGTGACTTCATTATGCTCGTACCTAACCCGTTTTAGACAAAACAAACGTTTTAAGCGCTAAATGATTTCACATGAAATTCACCAGTGGACAGAAACATTACAATGAGTCGAAAGGCGAAAGAGTTCAAATTATAATTTCAACAACGGTACAGTTGGGCTTACATGTATCATTTGTACTATCAATGATACTTGTGGGATAAATCAGCACCAAATGAACCATTGATGGTACTAATGGGATTGATTGGTGCCACTTATACCATCAGTGGTACCAGTGGGATAAATCGGTGCCAGTTCTACTATTAATGGTACTTTTTAATGGTACAACTGGTCCGTCGGGGTATAGGGCAATAAATTGATCTTCAGGCTGGAGTAGCAGGTGACGGCTTGCTGATAGTGGATACGGGAGTACTAGCGGTGTACTCGTTGCAGCAAGAGGAGAAGGGGCACCTTATCGACGGAGACTACTTTGGAGAAATATCTCTCATCACTGACAAGGAAGTCAGGGTGTCATACGTCGTATCAGTCTGCAAATCCAAGGTGCCTTATAGATTTTAATTTAGTGTGTTAAGTCGAGGATATCTAACTGCTCCACTTGTCGCTAGCACTTGTTATTAATGTCATCATCGTTCATACAAATCAGCAGCCGTAGAGATGCCAGCAATCAGCTGTAGGCTTGGTGACGGAAGGAGTTATCGTTATTAATTTCATTATAAAATATGATTGCAGGTCTTAGAAATATTATCAAATAACAATTATAAAAAACTTTTTTATTAATCATACTTTTTAGGGTTCCGTAGTAAACAAGGAACCCTTATAGTTTTGCCATGTCTGTCTGTCTGTCTGTCCGTCCGCGGTTTTACGCAGAGACTATAAGTACTAGAAAGCTGTAATTTGGTATGGATATGTATATTAATCATGGCAAAAATGTGGTAGAATAAAAACATGAAAAAAATTTTTTTTTAGGGTAGCTCCCATACAAGTAAATTGGGGGAGTAATTTTTTTTTCTCTATTTACCCATCGTGTGGGGTATCGTTAAATAGGTCTTTCAAAAATATTATGAGGTTGAGATCACCATTTTCCGATTTAGGGATCCGTTTCCGAAATATTTGGTTTTAAAGTGCGAATTTTTGTTAGAGGTAAGTGTCCCCCCCCTCTATCTGCTAAACGGTTATATATAGATACGTGAAAAAAATTACGGCAGTAGTATATATACTGAAGTTTAAAGGAAAACTATCAGAGCTGAGTACTAAGTACAAACTAAAAAGTTATAGGCAACCAACTTATAAACTGTAAAATTTCATACTATTTTCATTGTTAGATGTTTTTGGTCGCTAAACTGTAAGGTGCGAGTGTGAATAGTGTGAACTCAAAGTTGTCATTCGCAACTACGGAACCCTACACTGCGCGTGGCCCGACACGCACTTGGCCGGTTTTTTATTACCATTAAAGTGGATTTTGAAAACACTGATATCTTAAGTAGATATTTGATACCAAAGCAAGTAAGCCTGTGGTAAGCTAATTTGTATTGAATGTTCCAGATCTTGCTGCTGGAGAAATTTCCTTTTAGGCAGACAATGAGAACTTACCCTAACATATTTTATTGGTTGCAAGAAGAAATCAAGTCTGATTTTAGACAAACTATACAGGAATCAGCGACGTCCACATAATAATAAGTGTTAATGACAGGATCACTATTTTCTCTTTCAATTAACAAATTGGTCCCAATGAATAGTGAATAGGTTACTTTAAATTAACCCTTTGTATTCCACTGCAGGGTAAAGTAAAGGTCTCCCCTGTTACCTTCCGTACGTCTTATAAAATTAAAAAAATGTTTTACTAACGATATTCAACATGAACCAGGGCTAATCAAAAAAAAATAAGCAGATTAATTTTAAACAAATTGTAATATAATTCATCTTCAAGGCTATCATGTGTTAATTCGATGTATTACTTATGTTGTAAATACGGTGGCATCTTGTATAAATTAGGTTTAAGAGCATAGTCTTTTTATAAAAACATAATTTTTATAAAATCAGGTGGTTTTGATAAGGTTTGTTGGTAACTCCTAAAATTAGTAAGTTTTAAGGATTGCTTTAATAATAAATCGAATCTGTCAATTAAAGTTTTACCACTATGTGCGCTTTTTATTATTTATATTTTATTTTTAGTTCCAAATTTTTATTAAAACATATAACGAAATACGGCTCAATCATATTTTATTATTGAAATAAAGTAAGTAGGTATGTACCTATATTCATTACAATTGTATTTTTTAAGAATAGAATAAATAAGATGAAAAATCTTATCGTTTGCACCCATATTGCTAGCTATAGAAAGAAAGAAAGAAAGAAACTCTTTGAAACGTATATTGTAGGGGCTAGGGGCTATAGTTAAATAAAACACAAATATTACTACACGTAACACCATATATTATAAATATGTTGACAGATAACAATAGAAAGATGGCATACTTAACTATAATAAAATCGAAATGTTAGATTTTTCTTTCATTCAAAATAAAACTAATTTTGACTAAATTCTTTGCTTTGCAAATGTGTGTAGTTATGTATTAGTTTCTCTAAGTTGCTATAAGTTGCTGCACTTATGACATTTTGGCATGTTTTGCAAAGGTTCTGTATTTTGGCACTATTGAGTTGGTATAATTATAAAGCACAATTACTTTACAAACATAAAAATCGTTTACTAATCGTTGGTTAATTTTTGGCACTATTCGGTATTAGTTATAACATGAACACCACAAGAAGTCCTTGTGGCTGAAATGATGAACACCCAAGAATTTTATTTAAGGTATAACATTAATTTTGCCTTATCAGATGTTGGAATCATTATTTTGAAGCATGTCATTGCTATAGGCAAGAATTTAGTCAAAATTACAAGAAAGAATCCTGCGACGTTAGTTCTCCTTTATGTAATATGTATGATTCGATATTTTTGACTTAAAAATTTAAAGAATAAAATGTTTGACAAAAGACAGAGATCGGAATGAGGGAAGTATATGTACCTAAATTGAGTGATTTAAATCACAAGACTGTATTACCGTTGTCGAAAACCACGACACACGTGGCTAGGCATAGATATTAGATTTCATTCTATTGGCATTTCAGGTAGGTAAATTATACTTCTCGCATTTCGGGCAATCTCCAAATCTAGAAAATCATGTTTCCTTATCATTCAATTCGTTTCTACAAAATTATCTTGTTTTTGCTCATGGGCCTAGATAGGCAAAAGCAACTGCAAGAAATTCATTTAATTTGTTTGTAGACAATTTACGAGCTTGCATCAGCCTCTTTTTATCACTAGGCACCCGTTACTATACTGTTTAACGGGTTTCTAATGATAAAAGATTAAAATATCTTTGAAAGTTATTAGTTGAATATCACATTGTAAATTTAATGTCTTACCTAAAACTTCCAGTCTGCTGGACAAATAGAGCACATATCATGGACTACTATAGGAGATTCCTTTTTTCTTGACGTGAAGCTATAATAAGATGTCCTAAGGCGCTAGAATTTATGATTATGGCTGTGCTTCAACTCGTGTAGCAGATTTAGAACTTAAAGAGATGATAGCTATAAAACCTAACTTACTATAGATGGAGACTATCGCCGCACTGATTCTTCCATTAGTGCCGTTGGATCGTACCAGAGGCTGAGTAAGAAACTCTCTAACCTCTTAACAGAATAATAGTAGGGCTAGCCATCATATCACAAAATCGCTATCACGGTCTGATTTTATTTGATCTGTACTTGATCAATGTCTGACTCAAAGTGAAACCCGATATGCGAGCAACATCGCGACAACCCTTGCATTTCATCACGTCAAATTTACAATTTTGAAAGATTCGAAAGCCACGTCCCCTAAATGATCGATCAGCACGTCGACGTTTCACAATAAGTCACATTGCGACGCAAGCATCTCGTCGCCCATTTTTCAGTAAGCCTCGTTCAAATTTCCACAAGCGTTTTAATATATTTTTTATTTCGAGGGAAAACTTTTAATTAGATGATTTTGTCCAGTATTTATCCATAAAGCAAATATCAAAGGTGGTAATAATATCATCAAATACTATTGGTGGAATTGACAGAGCAAAGAATTGAAATCCTTGCTCTGTGGTGGAATTGTATGGGTCTAAATGTATCATAATTCATAACAGTAACAAAATTAGTGAAAGACAACTTCGTAAGAAATCGAAATAATTCTATGTTTGGTATTGAACTCGCAACGACGATTTTGTGATATTGTGGTTTGACATAAAAAAACTTAGATAATTAGGCCGTGAAGAATTTAAACATAACTTAAAACTATATAGGTCAGTATCTGATTACAGATTATAAGTAGACGTAAATTACGCTGAATTCATTAAATTTAAGTTTATAATTGAAAGAACGAATGCTTTGGCAGTAACTATTGTGGGTAAAAAATCACATAAAACAAAATCTCCACAACAATAATAAGAAGATCAGATCATAATTGCAATGAAGAAGGTGAATTTTTTTTCTATGGAAATCCCACCCATGAGTTCATACAGTTCAACATATTCAGTGTCATCGAATTATATATTTTAGGCGATACCAATACTTCGAGCAACACGTCCTCCGTACCGGACGGAGGGAGTGGGCATAGCGACAATTTACTATGACAATTTTTCTGGCGTTTTTTGCGGGGGGAAATGTGCACACAAGTTTAGTTCCGCACACCTACATTCAAAACTTAAACTGTCACTTGATAGTAATTATGACATTGTCACAAAAAATGACATATAAAAGAAAAAATAATTTGTGTACAGATGAGTCACACACAAATAACACATAGACATGCATATGCCTAATTTTGGCTTGTACCTTGACAGAGGGGAATGCAGCGTATGGCTACTCCCTACCAATACTAATCGTAGAATATGCTAGTGAGTCGTGACGTCACGGTCACGCATGAGAACTTTGTTCGACAGCTATATCAAATAATCATGTTTTAGGTAGTACTATTTTCTTTTTAAATTTGTAATACTTATTTAATATGTACTTTAAAATTTTACTTGTTTATACTTATAAAACGATCTTGCCAAATCAAATTAAAAGGATCCTTAACAGTGTCAGGAGTATCGATTTCATATGGTAAGTGTCTTTTTGAGGCAGATTTTAACATTAATTAAACAAATTTTGAAATTTGTAGAAACCAAAAGGTTGTCTAGTTTTGCCTTGATAGTAGTTAGGTACTGACATCGGTTGTCCGAATTGGCATCTTGTGCATATAATATGCAGTTTGCCGAGAAAATTATCACGATGTTTTGCTGTTTTGAGCAATTGATTCAGCAGACGAGTGACAGTCAGCGCCTTATAGATTCACAATTGGCCTGAGACCAAAGCATGTCAGGTAGCAGTGGGATTCAGCAGACCATATCGCAGCTCGACTATGTCTTGTAGCGGCAATAAATGCTAGCTTACGAAATCCCAAACAACAATTAAATGTAGTTTTTTTAACAAGAAAGTCATAATCAAATATATAAAATGTCATTTAAATTACTCATATAATGCGTGACCATCAAAAGCCATTCAATGCCTGAAAAATCATTTACGTAAATAACACTCTTAAGAGAAACACAATTATTTCTATTAAAAACGCAATAGTCACCGCCAGTACATGCGTATACCTAAATTTAACATCGACTTAGTCGAACTTCTTATGCTAATATAAACGAGGAACTATAACACACAGATTTAAAGTCAGTCACAAATATTACGGAGGTGTGTGCACGTTGTCAAACGAACGGTCAGCAGTAAAAATGTATGACATGAAACAAATCGAGGAATTTGATCTTGGCGACCAACTTGTGCAAAAAATGAGGGTACATGGAATATCTATAGACTATAGCACTAATAAGCAAAAAATTTAATTATAGTTCAGTGTGATGGAATAATATCTTAGTTTAATTATATTTTTTTTACTATTTCGAAGTAAGTATATATTAACTGTATATAAGCTGGATACAAACTATTTACTGTTGTGTTGATCATATATTTCTACTGCTGATCGTATTAAGTCAAGAAATCAAGGATGGCAAGAATCCACACTCAACTCAGCCGAGTTGAGTGTGGACTGATCTAAGAGGGCATTACTTTTTAAAATTTAACAAGCTAATTTGTTTCATTTATTTCACACTTGTATTTGAATTTAAGCTGGAAGTTAACTCCAATTTCTGTACTGCAAACATTCATCAAATGAAATCATTTACAGAGTACAATCCGTATCTAAGTCAAAATCATGACAGAACATCTTTCTGATCTGGCTGCCATCCTCAATATGATTACATAGTTACTTACTAAGACGGAGAAAACCGTACAGTGACAGAGTGCTGGGTTGAAACTTATTCGAGAACACATACAATTATATAAGTATCATTAATCATATCCACTACTAGGTTATAATGTCTTAAGCATAACACTGAAGGACACCGAGTGTACATATATGGGATCCTATAACACGGATATACTGTTAAATATGGTAAAAAGTACGCGCTTTATAAGGTTGTAGATCGGAAAACAGCATAATTTCTCATTTAGAATACCAGATCAATGTATTTTTAAATATTTTGTCGTCACGTGATCAAAGTGTCAAAGCAACCTGTCATGCCAGTAATAGGAAGAATAAGGTGAGTGAGCGGATCTTGTCGACATCTAGGCGCATACCCAGTTTTTTTCCCTCAACAATCTCACATCAATACAAGATCTTTAACTCTTCTCTAAATATAGAGAGTTCAACTTACTAATATTTAACATGATTTCAGACCAAAACATTACATAGCGTGTACCTATAGACCAGCTTTCCCCAAAACTGAGTTGAGAGTTGAGCAAAGCGCCAGT
The DNA here is from genome assembly GCA_963082605.1 of Rhodophaea formosa. Lineage (NCBI taxonomy): Eukaryota > Metazoa > Arthropoda > Insecta > Lepidoptera > Pyralidae > Rhodophaea > Rhodophaea formosa. Next base: position 14,430,257 of record OY720203.1, on the reverse strand, counting down.
TTTTTCGGTACTATAATAACCCGTGAATGAGAAAATCCCATCGACTAATATATTCCCGTCCTATCAGTTTTGGTGGAAAGTCAGTCTGAACCTGCTTTAATTTAAGAACATTTAGAAGCGAGTGGGAATCGTATGATACAAGCCGGTAGAGTCTGAGCCACCGCAAATAAAAATGAAAAACATACAAATCCTTCCAATTGAACCTTACGGACAAAGAAATTCTCATACTTCTACAAACAGCAAAAACTATTTACGTAATTACACTGTCAAACGAATTCGGCGACGGATGGAAGAGGCGAAAGACAGAGTGTTGCTCCAACATCTCAAGATATTGACATACGTACAAATGAAATGTTCGTAAATCGTTGGGAGCGACACCTCTTCCATCTACAGTGAACTTATGACGCAGTCTTAATAAGTCACGACATTACACTGAGTCACTATGTTGATAAAACGCGAAGATGATTGCACTTAGGTAGAGACTACATGCGGTGTTAATATAATTACCTAGTTATTTTAATTGTTTAGGCATATTTACCTACACATCATAATTATCATTAAGACTTGCTACCAGTACTCACAAGTGTATCAATCGTGCCCTGTCAAGACAACGCCGGTGGTGATAACAATGCATATTCCATATGCCCACAAAACATTACACAAAAAATTGCTTTCGCTCACAATCCAGATCATCCAACTTTTTCATCTCATTTGATGGCGAATCAACAAAGAAGTACAACTGAAGTTAGTACACGTATGGTATAACTGAAGTTGGTATTAGTATGGCATAGCGGAGAATTTAAACAAAGTTGCCAATCTAGTCCTTGTAAGCACAACAGTTCACACCGTCCTCGTGCAGAGGTGGGTGGAATAGCGTTGAACGCCCAATGAGCCTACAATAACAAAACATTGAAACTGATTATAAAAGAGTATATTAAATTGCTTCTCCGGAGGAGTGGGCTAATTCCAATCACTATTCCGCCCAGCACCTGCGAACGTGAAAACGCAAACACAATTGGATTCCCAAACTTCACTCTCCACTCACGCATTTTACGAGTATAATTACATATATTCCATAAAGACATACTTGACATGTTTCAGCAATGAATAACTCCAGTTGTACTTATCTAACATTCCATTGCTTAGCTTACCGGCAGTAGAGCTCACATTGAGATAAGCGAGAACATCAAATGTAACATTAATTTACTGCAGCTCACTTGCATATCGCCCGTAAAATATACAGTGTTGTGCATAATTTTGTAACTAATAATATATCGGGCCTACTCTAAGATGGAAGATCTAGATTCTGTTGAATATTATATAGGTACTATTTATAATAGACAATTATTACAGCTAAGGTTACAACGAAGATACCTGGGGACAGCAAACCTGTACAGCATTTGGGTATAATAGTAGGAAATATGCATTTTCTTAGTCCGTTATCTATCTGCGGAAATCATAAATTTTATTTGAAGCATGTAGGCATGAAAAAAGATACGATACAAATACTTTCGTTGTCTAACGTGTTTCTATTGTAAACAGTTTTTAGTACATATCTTGAACCAGACTCTTGATTGCATGAAAGAATACAAAATGTGATTTTTATATCTTTTTTTATCTCATCTGATTTTTGCTTAAATAATGAGTTGTACCCTAATATGCTGTCAGCAACTTTTGCCTGCTAGTTGCGAGGCTCATCGGCGATTCTGCAGACTTGCTTTAATGAAGCACATTATTTAGTAAATACTATATTATAATATAACAAAGCATAATCTACTAAAAATATTTTCTATTACAATTTTTTTTAATAACAAATTGAGTGAAAAAAGGAGTGGTACATAAGACAGTATTCAAAGAAACTGAAGCTTTTTTATTGATTAAAAGTGCCATCTTCTAGCTCGTCTGCAATAATACTAAAATTCCCACTAAGGTTATGCAGTTACGTATATCATATTCACCATATCCGTTTTAATACACATAAATAAAATCATAAATTACTTTCAACTAATTACGTAAAAGAAGTTTGGTTGCATTATTTGGTACAAATTGTATCTTTTTGGTTAGTAAGTTGATCAAGTGTACACAATATACTGTGAATATTTTAAAAGAGTTGCTCCAAAACGGTGCGACAAACGTTACCTACTGACTACCTTACCTTACTATGAATGTATATAAGAACATCGAAAAATACTAAGCTTCGCCTTCACAATCCGAAATTTCCAGAGCTCGACTATGATCGCTTCCCAATATAAGGATAATACGTATAATATGTAACATTAACCTATGTACAAAAGTATATATAGATTACTTAACAATAATAAATACTTGCATAATATATCAATAGGATATAAAGTGCTGATGACCACAGAATGGCACTCTTAGTGCTCAAGAAAAGGAGAGTCAGAGCAAAGAATATAATACACGTATCCGACTTTCAAAGTATCGCAGTGAAGTTCTCACAATACCGACAGAAGTACAGACAGGAATAATTTGAAATTTTACTCAGCATAGGTAAGGCTTTCTTTACACATCGGGAAAAGACTATAGGGTAAAACACGGATAGTTGCCTCACTTTTCAAAAAGATTAAATTACAAAAAAAATGGGTGGTTATTAATAATATCTGATAATGTATACGAAAACATAGGTTCTTCGTCTTTTATAGAAGACCAATTCCGTTAGCATAATTGATACTGGTTTTGAGTATATTACGTTTTATTTGACCTCCTAAAAAAGGGATAGTCGCCTACTGCAGCGGATAGTTGCCAAATGTTAAAAAGAGTTAGGAGGATACTTGCCGCATAGTCATACATATAACAATTGGTTTCCGCTTATACTTGCGAGGCATTCTGTTTACCTAGAATGGGCACGTGAAAGCGGTTAATATTGTTTTATATTTAAAACAAGTAAGTATAGCATAATTTATACTTGAAAAAAAAATTGAAAATATGTGTTTAAAAAAAATTGGCCACAGGTAGGTTTCGAATACATTCATCACAAATTTTCAATTTTAATAATATACCGAGCATTGTAATGCTATTTAAAAACCATTTAATGAAAAAGAAATATTCGTTGATTAAGGAATAAATGGTTATGGATAATTGCACTTAGAGCAACTATCCGCCACAATAAATAAGGCAACTATCCTTTTTGATACGGATAGTTGCCTTTTCAATTTAGAAAATAAATAACATCTTTTCAACAATAAAACGCAATTAATAGGGCAATTAAAGGTCTAATGTGAGCAAAGAATTAAAATGTAGTCTGAAACCATAATCAATTATAAAGATATCCAACAAAAACTACGTACCAATATAATTTCGACGACCGTTAATGTTTCGCAGCGGAAGATTTTTGCTCACACGGACGAAACGCGTGCACCCACTCTCGGTTTACGTGGCAGTGAGGCCTGCGGGGGGAGCGCTTCTAACTATAATCAAGCAGTAATGCCACAAATGTACCTAACATAGATAATTCGAAACCGACGCAAGTATCCCCCCGACGCAACTATCCGGGTTTTACCCTAAGCGAGAAATAATGCCTCATCCACATACATAAAATAACAAAAATCCTGCAAAAAAGGCCATGTTACTCGTATTATATCGAGAGGATAAGCACAAAACTGTGAACAAAATTTACGTACTTACTGTCAAATATAAGGCGATTGCGCTTAAATAAACCATTAACATCAATTTTTGGACCCGGGGTTTGGTCAAATACCAATAACTATAGAAGGTGAGAAGATTTGGCTCTGACTCAATAGAATTGATCGATCTTTTCAAGATCAGGCAGAAAGCTCGTGTTGTATATACGATACATATGAAAGCTATATACAAAGGCGGTGTGACCGCATATAATGTACTTATAATGTATATAATAAAGTACATAGAGCCGGTGAAATTCCGGTAACTAATCGTATACATTTTAATTTGACTAAATTAATCTGCGGCAACAGGCGAGCCCCGCGGCACGTGACCACTGGTCCCAACATTTTACCAACCTTTTCAAGAATTGTATCAAATCACGTTTTACTAATATTTTCAACTAATCACGAAATATAGTCCTAATAGGATTAAAAAAATAAAACGTTATTACCAAAAATATTATAAGTATAACATCAAATATCAATGTAACTACCAAACTCGAAAAATCTATCTTTTTTTCGGAAAACATCTAGTTTACGAAATGAGAAAGCCGCTCCTATTTAAAATACACCATCTTCGACAAGTTGCCGGATTTAGGGCCACCCATACCGCAGTGTACCGTCTATTTACAATACAATTAATTTTAAAATACTAAAATGCAACAAAATTCACAAACAGTCAATTCAAGTCTACCAAGTAGCAAGAGTCAGCTATAGGTTTAAGTATTTTGTAAAAATGTCTACTATTTGCCAGCTATGAACTAGGCAGTTAAGAACTCAAAGTTAAATCCAAGAAAAGTCACGCGCATCGCGTTTCTTCGCCAAGATCTGCAAGATTGCTGTTTTTGCATCATCCCTTCGATTTGAATGTTAATTCTTACAAACGAAACGAAATTTATGAATATTTGTGCAACAGTGATTTTTTACAGAAACTTAAAATTTTGTCAAGACTGCCTCTCACTTCTCGATACGACATGTCTATGGAAAATGCAGCTTCACAAAAAATATGGAATTTCCGCTCTAATATCACAGGCCAGAACACTAAAAAGATGTTGAGCTTTCTCGTGGAAAGAAATTTAAATGACCTCAAACATCCCATCTCGGCGCACTGTTTTGTAACGCTTCATTTTCCGCCACGTCGTCCAAAAGTGTGCCCTTTTCTGCCATCTTTGCTAATCCTCTTTTGGTAACTTGTACTTGGAGTCATCCAGGCGTCCTGATGGATTATTATATTGTACTATTTACATTAGAATAAGCGACATCGATTACTATTAAAACATTTTTTTGGGCTTTTTGTTTTTTTTTTTATACGGTGAAACGTTTAATATATAAAGTGGATCGGTGGTTTTGTACAACGGATCGGGGGATGTTAGAACTGATATATAAAAGCGGTAAGCTAATGTTGGTTGGGTGGCATCGTCGATCGATAGTAGCAAATCATATAATTTTAAAAACAATAAAATATTTCTATAGTAATACGACATTCGCAAATATATCTTAAGCTAAATAAACGTAACATAATATCAACTTAAAGTAACAACTACAACAAACAGTAAAGATATTAAGTACTATGTACATTTATACAAATAACAACGTTTCCACTCGAAATCAGTTCTCTGACGACGATGTCGTCGCTACCTACCATTGGATTTATCCGCTATCTAATTATTAATAATAAATTCGTAAGCGTACTCGTTCAAAGCGCATCTGACGTTGTTCTCTTCGTTATAATCGATCCTTTTCAGTCTTCACGTTTGGGGTCAATCCGGGTGGGTGCTACTGTCTGGAGCTATCGAATCCTGAATATCGGGTAGCTCCAGAAAGAAGCTAAAGAAGTCTATTCTGGGTGCGTACGGCGAAGTCTGCCGTACGTTCGTCGGCAGCTGTTTAACCGACGAGTCCGCCGCCAGGGGCGGAGTCATACATTGAGTGCATGGGGTTCTCAATGACGTGGATGGCAATCTTCTTGTCATGCTTGCGGCGCAGGATGAAGTCTGCTAGGCTGGCGGTGCGGCGCGGCAATCCGAGTTCCAGCAGGGCCTCGATCTCGCCACTGCTGCGTGACTCGGCTACGCTGCGCCGCGTCTCACCATCCTTAAAACATAACACAACCAGGTTTTATATGAAATTTTTATTAAAAAAAATGTAAAAATGTTAATTTAGACTGCTTTTGAAAGGAAGCAGTTCAATAATTATTCTTTATAAGTTATTCTGCTTCCATAACACTTTGACGTCTTTATACCATAGACCATTAAAGTATGTATCTTATTTTTTTTTAAATCTCTGAGACCAGTAATTTTTACATAAAAACGTTTTATTAGTTTAATATTTTCACACTGGACGTGTCAGAAATTTAGACGTAGTAAGACTGGATTATGAGCCACTGGATTTGTTGTAGAACATTCGACAATATCCACCTTAAGCTTAAGTCTTGCCTCTTACCTCCTTGCCAAGCTCAATGGACTTTGCCCGGGCATGCATCATGGATAGCACGGCGGGCAGCGGCATGTCAGCACCATCCGCGAAGGAGTGTGGGCGTTCCAGCTTGCGCAGGACACGGGCACGCACCGCACCCGCCACACTCTCGCGGGATGAGCTGGCTCCATTGGCCAATAGCTTCGGGCTTAGCGACCCATTCTGGCCTTCTAAAATGTCAAGAGACAATTTAAGACTTCTATAAATTTTAATATTCAGAAAATTACAATCATTTCACTATAGCAAATAAGTGTCACAGCGTAATCACAGCGTCACGTATGTCGACTGTGAGCTAGGCTCTTATCGATAAGATCGTGTAAATCAATACAGGATTAGGTACTAATCAAAAATGAAATTCATTACCCTTAGGGATGGAGGCACGTGGCGATGGTCCGGCATCCTCATCAGTGTAGCCCTCCGACAGGGTCTCCAGGGGGCGGTGCTCACGGCCATTGTGTTGTTCGCTGCCACCGCCCACTTCACCTTCCGCGGATGTTGATGGGGTTGGGTTCTGATGAAGGAATTTAAAACGTATTAAGTCTTTGATTTAATTTTTCTAATCATATATTTCTATAGAAAAGTTGTGCGTTAGGGACTCATCTAAAATATTCGTATTCAAATGATAAATTCTATCCTTGGACGGCGCGAAGTTAATCGCTAGCTGATTAGGTATTAGTCAGGTTGATATACGAGTGTGATGACAACTGTGTACCAACGCAAACGAAAAGAAAAAGAAACATTCATTATACTTACGTTGTAGATGTCCCGGATGCCGGGGTCAATGGTCTCACCCACTCCCTCCAGGAAGAAGGTGACCATGTTGCCCTTGCCCTTGACATCGACAGTTCCACGGCAGCGCAGCTTGTAGCCGCGAGTGGAGAGGATGTCGTACACCTCTTGCGTCACCTGTAAAAACATTTGGGTAACACGAAGAACGCGAAGCTCGTTCGCGCCAGCCTAATCTAAAGAAACCTACTGTATTGTGGTACCACAATCGCTCAGCCATACTGAAAATTTATTTACACATTCACAAAAACATAAATAATTTATATCAGGAATCAATTCGGAATTAGCTTGAGAAATTGTTTGAAATCTAATACAAGTAATTTTTTTAAGAAACTATTGTGGTGCGATATTATCATAACGTAAAATGGAGTTACACTAATTTTATTAGGTTTGCACTGATTATAGTCGAAGAATTCATGTTGCTGATGCGATAGCTTACGTTATCCCTGACATGTGTAGCCATTCATCAGTCACTTATCTGTGTACCTGAATGTGGTCTAGCAGGCCAGTGGAGTCCATGCGTGATGCGACGTTGACGGCATTGCCCCAGATGTCATACTGCGGCTTGCGGGCGCCAATCACGCCGGCCACCACTGGTCCAATGTTGATTCCTGGCGAAACAGTGTTGTCATGCCTAACTATTGTTTTTTTCATCCTAATATTAAATACAACGTCATTTGCTTTCGCGAATGGATAAGTATTATGAGAGATTTTGACAGTAAGTCATCCAAATATACAAAACACAGATAAAAATTTTGATCAAAAATGTAAACAATATTTAAATTTGCTTAACATCTGTCAAAATCTCTTTCAAAAAATTAAACTATATGTTACAAAAGTGAAGTTCGCATTTGCTGAAGTTCGCTTTGCATAGCAAGTTAAGTTTAAAGAAAGTTTTAATAGAAATAAATGTTAATATTTTTTGATTTGGAATGACTGTTTGACCCAGAGTGAGCCGATCCGGGCTAAGCTCATAAAAACGGCCGAAAATCCCTTTAAGAGTACGCTCGCATAGAACAGAAGTGAAAAGCTTGTCAAAATCGGACAAACCATTCTTGCCGCGACATACATCTCCGCTGCAGTGCAGTCCGGCTCATACAAAGAAAACATACGTTACTCGACCATGCGGGCGTACCTTTAAAGTGAAGAAACTACTTTGTTTACAGGATTCAACTCAGTAGATTGCTTACCAATGCGAATGCGGAAGCTGTTGAATGAATGCTCGTTGACATACTGCAGTTGTTCGCGCAGGCGCAGAGCATAGTCCGCCATCGCAGTTACATGCCGGTAGCCGCGGAGGTCTCGGGTCGCAGCAGTCAGTCCTATGTTATCATTAATAGATTAAGTACCTATTTATTTCAGAAGTGCTTTACATAAATATCTAAATAGGTGTATAAATGTACCTATATACTTGGTGAAAAGGCTACAGTGGAGTTTATGGCCGGTTCTTATACTTTGGAAGCGGTACTTAATTTATTGGTATTAATTGGTAAATATAAAGTATGGTCAAGGATGTCATCCTAAACTGCCTTTCCAGTGGTTGTCAGTATGGCATCGGTTACGCCCAGCCGAGCTGTTACTTTACTTTTTTCAAAAACCTCAAACTTCAAATTCCTTTATCCCGTTCCCCCAGTTCAATAAACTCGTATCCTTCCCAAGCTTAAAAAGCGATTTAGCTGGGCGACAGCGTTGGAAACGATATAAGCCAAACATTGCACTTATTTTTGTGTTTATATTGTTTCTGTCTTTCTAGACTTCTATAAAGTGAAAAAAATAAATAAATACACGATCAAAGTTAAAGGATACCATAAAAGGCGAGTTAGGGAACATAAACTAAATAAAGCTTTTAAATATTAAAGATACCTCTCCGACCCGTCTGGCCAGCGTGGACAGTGTAGGCCAAATCCTCCAACTGCTCTGGCTAATACATAGAGCTCTGGTAGTCGGAAAGGGTCGTGCTCCTGCAGTGGAGACTAAAAAGACCTGATGATGGATGATAATACCTGAAGCAGCCATGTAGGTGGCGCCAGTGCTCTTGATCTTCTCAATGTACTTGAACTGTTCCTCAGCCAAGATCTCATCGAAGTCGGCGATGATCTCATTGAGGAGACGCAGGCACTCGACGCCCTCGTTGTTGCCCTCTAGTTCTACATAGAATTCCGAGAAGTTGGGGATGGAGGCGAACATTACGCACACCGACTCGCATTGCTCGTGGTACAGCTCCTGAAATGAGGTACCGATTGAATTCTAGCAACCGTATTTGAAGTTCGTATCTCTAAGAAGATTTCTTTTAGTGTGTTTTTATGCATTGAAAATGTTATTCTAATATTTTATTTTTAAATTAAGACATAATAATTAACATATGGATAAAATGTAGTTTATTCCAGTTCTTTGGTGCCCTCCGAACAAACTCTTTTATTAATGGGTCGGTATTTATGAAGGTGAGTGGCTATCTCCAGGGAGCACTTACGTCAATGTTCTTGTCGCTGCAGAGGAAGTGCTGCGCGACGTGCTCCGGCAGGATGTTGGCTAGGAGCTTGCGGTTGTATGCCTCTAGGTGTTCCATCTCCTCCTTCTCGTCTGAAGACAATATAAAATTTAACTGTAAAAAAACCGCACTTCTGGCCCAAACCAATGGAAAAATTTTTTTAGACGTTAGTATTTTTATCGGTGGATTTGTATTGAGGTCCAAAAATTTCTTTTGAGTATCACCTTTTTTCTTATGTTTTTTTTTTATATTTTTCGAGTGATCCTTAAAGTGATGTTCTGAAAGTGAATTTTGCCAAAAATTTAAAAATCATGCTGCATAATAAATTCAGTACTGACTATTCGCTTGTAGTTTCCAGATAAAGTCCAGGCGGTAGGTGCTCTCCGTCTGCTGGGAGTGGAGGATCAGCGCAACGGTGGCAGCCAGCGCAATCACAATATTCATCCATTGCTGATTCCAGTCCAAGCCGCAGTGGTGTCTGTAAACAAGTTCTTCTTTAAGTATCTTAGTTAGTCTTATAGTTTCTTTCTTTTTGTGTAAAGATCAAGAATAGTTGAAAATGTACGCCATGAAAACTTATACAGCGGTTCGAGATTCCAGTTTGCAATTCAAGCTTTAAAAACCTTATTGCGAAGGAGTAAACTCAAGTTTAAGGAAAGGGATCCGAGTAACATTTTTGCTAGGCTAGGTAGTTCTTTTGTCTCTTTTGATTGGGGTAGAAAATCAACCTATTATGAGTCTACCGTAACTCAGGAGTAACACAGTAAAAAGCTTTGAATTTGGATTTAATACATACAGATAGTCAGGGAAGAACTCCATATAGTACATGTGCTCTTGGGTCGTGATAGCAATGTACAGCGCTGCGACCACTAACAAGATCACGGTCTTCACCATGGTGATCAAGATCTGGTGCACCGCGCATAGGAACATTGCCAGTAGGGTCAGTTGCAGGTAGTGCTGGAACCAGTAAAAAACATTATTTTTATGATACAAAGTGGGATTTATAAAAAAGTTATGGTTCCATGAGACCATTGAAGTACCTCATTCAAGTCGTATGGGCAGAAGATTCCCTCATCAAACTGTACACGGCTGCGTTCACCGAAGTACATGCTGTGAATCTGTAAAAAGAATTATTATCCAATTATTACCAGTAAAAAAATATTGATCTTTTCCTATACACTATAACAGAAAAAGGTGAAATTAAAGAAAAATTATTATTCCATCCCCAAAATCGTTAGAAATTATAATAAATAGGTACGTAATTTTGCACTACCAACCTAAGATGGAAATTTTGGGGAAAGTATACCTATGTCCAGCAGTGATCTTCTTGCGTCTGAGATGATAATGATGATGAAACTGATATAATTTTGGTATAATACATGTAAAGATGAAGCTGCTCTATAGAATATTCTTTACGTCAGCTAAAGCTGTGGGATATGAGTTTAGTATAGAGCCTTGGTTTTAGATTTTTAGTTTTAAAGATGATTTTCACTTACCATTAGGACCTGAATCTGCAGAATCAGGTTGCCAACTGCCAATACTGACATGAGCTGAGCGAGCGTGCGGTTGTTGTGCACGCGGACCGAGATGCGGCGGATCCTTGGGTTGGTATGCTGTAATAACAATTGCAATGAAACTGAGAATAATTTGCGTTCCATTTTTGTTTTGATCAAGATTAAAATCGAAACTCAGAGACAAAAATGCTTCTATGAAGGTTGGGTTTCTTCAAAACCGTTTTCATGGATTGCTTGTTTTTTGTTTAATGTGTGTTTAATTTTATATTCACCAAAGAATAAATTTCTTAAACCTAGTGATTTTTACCTTGAAGTCAATGCAGAAGACAAGGTAGCTCGTGGCCAGCGGCACAATGGCGCACAGTGCAATCGTCACCAGGCCCACCAGGGAGCTGTAAAGTAAGGATGAATCACACGGTGCAGAACCTTACCAGCAAGGGATGTTCTAAAATGGTAAACACTATATTTTTTTTCAAGTAAGTAGCTAAAGAATATAAATTAGCTTCTTCTCTGGAACCATCGGCTCTGATAGTGACTTGTCCACAGAAATAATAGCATGGGACGTTTTGAAATAGCAATGAAATGTGTGTATCGCGGTCTTTGATGATGGTCTTTGATTTGATGATCAATATCACCATCATGCCTAGACAGACAACAGCCAACACGCACTGTTAAATTTGTCTTAGATTATTATTATTCTCCAAATAGATTATTTGACAGCAGCAAAAGTAAAAAAATGGAGTGTGAACTCACATGCCATAGGCGAGCAGCTGGATGATGATGACTGCAACATACACGGCGAGCGTGCATGCGAAGTACGCCTTCAGCATGCGGTCACGCTCGGTAGTGTACTGCAAATGAAAAGACCGTTTTACACTAATGGCAAAATTAATTTCGGCCCAAATACTAATTTCAACTAGGCCCGAACACAGCCTCCTAACCCGGCATCACATTACACCTTATTCAGCATCACATTATACAAAATAAAAATTTAAGCATTTTCATTTCACCACCGGCCTTATATCTTTTACCTCGTCCGTATGGAATTTACCTGACTCAGTGGATGCCATTTCTAACATATGAGTTAAGTACTTCGTTAAAACAAGATCAAAAAGAAACTAAGTACTTTAAGAGGCTATGTAGCAGACAGATACACATTGTGAGGATGGCAAAAACGTGGAACTTTTAACATCCCTCTTTTTGTCCGAGGTTAAATCGACGAAAGAAACTAAATGCATTATAAAACAAGGACTAACGTTAGAAAATAGTTTAGATCAGTAACTAAAGTAAAGTTGACGAGCTCCGTGGCGCAGCGGTTACCACGCCAGCCTGCGACACGGGGGTCCCGGGTTCGATCCCCGGTCAGGTCATGATGGAAAACGATCTTTTTCAGATTGACCTGGGTCTTGGATGTTTATCTATATATGTATTTGTTACAAAATATAGTATCGTTGAGTTAGTATCCCATAACACAAGTCTTTCTTAAGAACTTACTTTGGGGCTAGCTCAATCTGTGTAATTTGTCCGTATATATTTATTATTTAAAGTTGACTAAAGTTGACACTTAGCACTTTGACGTTTTCTCAATTATAATTGTATATTTGTCATAGATGGCCAGCAAATGGCTTTTCTCTAATTAACAACTTAACAATAAGTTTTCTCAATGACTGTCAGGCTACTTGATACCTACTACTAACTAAAGCCTGTATTTTAATAATAAAACGGACTATGTAAGATCTGAATGACGTGAGCAAATCTATTAAGTTCGGTGAGTCGATTGGAAGAATAGTTCCACAAATTGACACACTTAGTTTATCACATGTTTTCACATTGCCAAAGAATCTGCTGAGTTTTTTTGCCTATTATACGGCTACTACATACCTACTACTAACTAAGTCCCCATTTTTATGATAAGATGGATCTCCATTTTTATAATAAGACAGACTGTGTTTTATGTTAGATCTTTATAGTAATAATAATGCTGCTGGTGGCACACTAGGATAGGTTTTTATAAAAATTGTATATTTTTTTGTATCATTTTTGTTTTATTTTACTTTTTATATAGTTTTGATAAAATCCTATTCTAAGAATTTAAATAAATAAAGAGATAATAATCAAATAATACATTTTATTTATTTAATAAAACCATCTAAAGTGAAAAATCAATTGAGCTAATTTGTAAAGCACGGTGTAATCGACAAACCGAGTTTTCTGGCCTTCAGTTTAAAGCCCCAACTCATTTAGTCATTAGTATAATCCCGAAGGAGTTTAAACACGCCAGCGATTAGCAAACTTCGACCGGGTTACATTAGAATCCAATCATTGAGTTCAGATTCGATTTGTGAGTGATTCAATTACTGTTGTTGGACAGTTACCGTTATTGATTGATTGATTTGAAAGGTTGGCTGCGACACCGGCTGACCGAAATATGCCGCTAGAGTACTTACTACTATGAAATCTTATTTGATAAAAATTATTTTGTTTCTTTCTTAGCATTTGCAGACTCAGGTGTAGGCTATTCTTAGTGGTCTCCACAATATATATATATATATATATATACACCAATACATGTGCGTTTGCAATCTTTGACTCTTTTTGTGTCGATATTGCCTGGCCTATTTTGTTTTAGTACAATTTTTGTAAAATAGTTGTTGTTTTCGTAATCAGCGACCCGATACACCATAAAAACGATACCCATGTTGATTTTCAGAATTTGTCACCCCTTTTTCATCTTTTAGGGGTTAAATTCTGGAAGAACCTGCAACATATGTTTACTTATATATTGATAGGAGTACTCCTGCGAAGTTTCGAATAAAATAGTTTAACTAATCTTGTTTCCCCATACTAACTCCAGAGCCCTTTTTCGCCCACTTAAGGGTTAAATTTTCAAAAAGTCTAGGTCACGTAATTGTTTATTTCTAATCGTTAACCTAGAAACAAAGTTTCAAGCTTCTAGCTTTTAAATGACGGACTTCCATACAAGATTTCAACCTCTTCTTAACCCGCTTAGGGGGTGAATTAAAAAAAATCTTTTTTATCGGATGCCTGTGACATTACAACTATCTGTATGCCAAATTTCAGCGAAATTTGTTCAGTAGTTTCGGCTGTGCGTTGATAAATGAGTCAGTAAGGTTTTTCTTTTATATATTTAGATATTTGAGCTGTGATCCAATTTGGCAAAAGTGTAATGGCTCCTACCTGATCAACCAGTCCCTGGGGTAGATCCAGAACTACAGACATTACTAGTGAATACGAAGTACGGATTGCCCACGGCGGAAATCAAACCCGGTGTTCTTCTTTTCGCAGGCGGGCCCGTTAATCATTGCACTATGGAGCTTAGTTTCTTGTGTGCCAATGATTAAAAGCTGACGGGATTTTTACGCTTCTTACAACCGAAAAGTCTAACGTATTCAAACTAAAACCATTCCCCAATTGCGTAGGCCTGTCTTGCCAATTATTTGGCGACGAGGCATACACCGCAATAAGTACGTATTTGACATACCACTATGACTGCATCTGTCAAGAAATTTACTAAACAAAAAACTTAACCAGATATAATGTTCCGGAACCAGCATTTTATTTAAACTTTGTTTGTCGGGATTCTCAATAATGCACAGCACTGTAATATAAATGTCATCTCAAAAGCCGACACTGGAATATGAAAACATTTTCCCTAGTCATTTCTTTGCTTTTTGCCCGCTGGTCAGTGCACTGTTTAACTACTGTTTTATTGCCCTCATTATGCTACAAGCTTAATAAGATTCCAGTTTCTGTAACAGATACTAAACTATTTTAATTCTTTGATCATAATAAAGTATCTACCAGATAAAAGAATGTCTTAATATAATATAAATTATTTTCGATTGGTAATTTCTTTCATACAATATTTAATTGGAGAAAATTCTTTCAAATTTTTTTGGTAATCCTTCTTCTTGACAATTTCTTTAAATTCAGGAAGAATAGGTAGATATAGGAACACATACCTACACATTGCATTACATATTTATAGATACCTACATACATACACGGACTCTAGAAAGATAAAACTCCTTTTTTAGAGAGTCGTGTTATAAAAAAATGTAAGTCTGTTTATTTATCTGTTTATTACACTTTAAATATATAACCGATCACCATGAAATTTAGTACACGCATTTTCGAGGATACGTAAAAGAACATAGGCTTCTTTTTTTCCCAAAAACACTCCTGTTTCTATTCTCGTCTGCAAGACTCTTGCTTTGACCTATATTTATTTTCTGTTTGTTTGTTCTCATTTAGATTCCTATATATTAGGTACCTATATTATCTTATTTAGATGTGATGCTAATCGCAAGTATATTGCAATCGGCGCAGTAGTAGTAATTAAACTACACTAAATATCTCTTTGTATCTTTTCTGTGCCTCGATAATTTGACGCGACGTAAATACCAATTAGCGCTGAAATTAGATTGGTTTGCGTTTATTAGACAATTGTAAATTGAGCGAAGCGCCCTTTGTATGAACGGAGCGTTTTAACAAGGTTCCCGGGGTAACACCGCGTCAGTCCGCTGTAACCGAGCCGAAAAGAGCTTGTTATCTCGGTTGGCGGACGAATTATTAGCGCTAACGCCACGCTTTTTATTTCTCCTCTTAAATAAAATAGTTTTTATGGTCAAGCCTTGTTATATTGTCATCTGCAATTCCGTCTACCCAGCGTGGAGAGTGTAGGCCAAATCCCCTGACTGCTCTGGCTACTATATGGTATACTCGGTAGTACAAAGAGATACGAGTTTCTGCAGTGGCTACTAGGAGGGATCCTATGATGATAATGATGATATTGTCATCAAGTAACTTCACTATGGCTCGAGTCTTCTATATTAATTGAAATATGCATGTGCACGGTGTACAAAGCCTTTTAGAACCTACCGTCTGGAATACAGAGATCAAATATTCCATCAGGGCTTTTAGAGTTTAATTTCCAATAGGTTCTGTATAGTCAGAATCCTCTGTGACTTAAATAATTTAATTCTATCATTCAAGCACAATAGTCAAGTGCTTCCTACCGATTGAATTTGAATCTGAATATGACAATACACTTTCATTGAAGATTTCGATTGGTTTATGCTGGACAGAGTCAACATATCAAAGCATCTGCATATTTAATTTTACTCATTATAATAATTTTGTAAATATAAATGACTTCTCGCTCTTAATTTCTATATATCTTATCTCCTATACCACTGTATATCATTGAAGTCGGTTTGACACTTGCCATCTTGTGCTATCTTTTGTAAACTAAACACATGCGATCTTTGAATATAAATCTGTATGAAAATTTTCTTCGTGGCTATGTTTGGCGCGTTTCAAGCTATGTTGAAATCTTTCATTATTTTGACGACGTTTTTCTGTAGTCAATGATGGAAAAACATAAGTACTATCTTGCGTACTTGTTTCTGCTCGCGGAAGATGGGATAAGCCTACATTGTTAGTGCTAATGTTTTCAGTTTGGGGCCAGTCAAACCTGACTCCGCCCCAAAAACAGGTTTTAAATTGAAGATCAGGTTTATCTGCCCCCGACTGTGCTTATACTGGTGAGTACTAAATAAGTGTATTTATTGAGTTCTCCCGTCTTTAAATAAAGACATTGATTTTAGTTGTTTTCTCCAGGTGGATTTCATCGAGCTGCAGATGAAGTTCTAATAGATTATATAGCTGACTATATCTATCTTGACGTCATGTTATTTTATAATCAACGAATACAACACATCGAAAAAGGAAAAGTATGTTACGTAGTAAGTTACGTTACTCTGACACTGTGTAATTTAAATAGCATTAAAACAAAGCATAACAGAGATTTACATATGACAATGATTCAAATAGATATACAGGTTGATTGAATCCTCTAACTACAAGTATATTAAAAAGTGGATCAACAATAGAATCATAATCGTAAGAAAAAAGGTAAAACGTATTTTTTTCCAGTCAAATAATATAGCTAGGAAATTGACCGTGTCACCTAAACGAAATGATGATGATGATAGTTACGTAAGATGTATACTTGGAATATCCAAATTGTGTAATAGGCACCCATATCGCAATGCAATTTCATTCAGACAAGCATTGCAGAGAAAGAAACAATGTCGAAAAAAATATATAATGCATATTAGAATGAATAAACAAACTTACTTTGCGCTCCTGTGCCTGGTCGCGGAAGGTGAGAGTGAATGGGCGGCAATTCTCGGCGCGCAGGCGGTCAATTGAGCGCGCATCAATTGCCTTCATGAGGTACTCATTCACCTCATCTTCAGGCTTCTTATACTCGTTGCTCGAGTCAACGCCAATCCTACTATAAAAGAAAAAAAGATGGTAAAAAACTTTATTAAAACCGAGCTGGCAAACTGCGTTTTTTTCTTTGACGGTAATATGTAACTATGAATATCCGCTTTTACGATCCATCACTATTATAATGGTGATGGATGGATGGATGCAAAAAATTTAACAATCTAGTCACGGCAAATTCGTATAGGCCAGCCCCGGTCAACACTTCCAATCAAAACTGCTTCATTCAGTTTCATTCATCGTCTCTTGGCAACAAATAAAAACAGGATTAATATGATACTAACTTGGAGGAGTGCTTGCCGTGTTGTGAGCCGTGGCCCATTACACGCATCTCCTTGGAGACGTTGCCGTTCAGCGAGAATGAGTGCTGGGGCTTCTTGTCCTTAAATATTAAACAAAATTAAAGTTTTTAGTAATGGCATGATAAAAATCTTATTGTTCTAATGTTTTTGTGGATGATCATATGACAGCACGTTTTTACATATTAGTAATGGCCATGGTTTACTTTCAAATTCTTTTTTTAATCATGTTCATTTTGAGGTCTAAACATTGGCAACAGGAATTCAGGTAAAGGTTTTAGGTTATTCAGGAAAAGTAAGGTTAGAGCACGAAAACCTTTTTCTGAAAAGATTAGGATCATTGGAAAACGGACTGTGAAGAAACTCTTTGTCCTTAAATAAAATATAAATTAAAATTGCCACTTCAAAATTGAAAAAGAGATCAGAGACAAACTTTTAAAAGAACATCTTGGATTGATTGACAAAATATAGAGTAATCTTTCTGCGTACAAAAATAAAGGAAATCATAAAAGGAACTAAAAGTGGTGATGGATGACAGATGAAAAAAAAGCATTATGTAAATGGTATCTAGAATAGGCAGGCCACTGTGTAATTTAAATAGCATTAAAACAAAGCATAACAGAGATTTACATATGACAATGATTCAAATAGATATACAGGTTGATTGAATCCTCTAACTACAAGTATATTAAAAAGTGGATCAACAATAGAATCATAATCGTAAGAAAAAAGGTAAAACGTATTTTTTTCCAGTCAAATAATATAGCTAGGAAATTTAAAATCAAAACAAAAAGAGCAGAAAAGGTCAATTTCTAAATAATTATTTAAGGTAAACATGAATGTTGATGGTGATTTAGGATTGGAGCAGGTGATGTTTTGCAACTACTACAGGATGTGGATATAAGATTACTTCACAAGTATAAAATTATGACTTGAATGATGTTGACTTACCACGCGGCTGGTGTCATCCGGGACAATGAGGTAGGTTTCAATGTTGTGGTCCTTCAAGTAGGCGTTGCGCTGGCCACCATAGCCGGGCTCCACCTTGTAGTCATCGCCGAGGCACTTCAGTGTCTCCTTGGTGATATGCACGCGTCTGTCACAGAAAATATTAAGTAGAATAATACAACGTATACAAGAACTAATCACGTAGGTAGTAGTAGCAAGTAGGCAAGAAGTACTCGGAAGTACAGATTAATATGGTAACGTAATTCCCATCTTCAAAATTAAAAACGTATATTTTCTGTGTTGTTTGACAAATAACTCATGCTACTGGATCGGTGGAAATGCTAAATTTAGATGAAGTGACAAAAAAGATATAATCAATAATAAATAGTCTATCAAAAAATCGAGTCACACCGAATTTTAAATTTTGCTACGGAAACTTCCAACTCATGGAAAAACGGCATTGTAATAATTGAACAAAACACTAGCGTTGACGCCGGTTCACAACAAAACTGACACTTGACTGACTGTTGCGGCAGCAGGATGTTGATGTTTCAGAGAAAGATACTAAGGTAAACATACATTTAAGCATTATCTCTACTATTGCAAAATTGTAACTTGGCTGCAGTACGTATTAACAACAGGTTTGTGTGTCTATGGTTTGCGCTACTTGTATTTAAGACATTTCTGTCTACCTATTTATTTTAATAACAGTTTTATCTACATATCACGAAATTTATTATACATAGAACTGATAGGTCTTTATTCTAAAATTCATTCGAACTCCTGATATAGGTATATGCTAGAAAATATGGTTTTAAAAATACGATCCACATCCGGACAAAGTTACAGACAATAAAGGGAAAATAAACGTAAATTTAACACTCTGTATGTATCTTTGATCTGCTTTTTAGAATAAACATTACATGTTCATTGTTCGCCACACATTGTATTGAATCAGCAAGACGACATAAAGAGGTCATTAGAGCGATTTTACGATTTGCAGATCTTGAATAACTATGGATGAGTCCAAAATATTGCGACAATATGAATTATTCGACACTTGAAACGAGTTAGATCATAAATAGCTGAAATAAAGGCCAGGTATTGTATTGAGCGCAAAAACGCGACAGTTTTGCTTTTCTGAATGAGGATTTTTTTTCATACCAGTAGAATTTTTTCCAACGTGTTCTTTAAAATTTTCGATATTTTTTCTTTTATTGTTTTTTCCTATCTGAATGGTAGGCAAATCAAAAACGGCCAATGTGAGTTTGACTCGCACACGAAGGGTTTTGTACTACCATACAATATTTAAATACAAAAAACGCTTAAGAACATGTTGGATATATGACCTAAAATAAAAGAAATTTATTTCAAACTTTTTTTGTTACATAAGCGACAAAAGACTTCAGTGAAGTTTGATTTCATATAGATCCTTTTGCCTTCCCTTCATAAATCGTAAGCTCTAAAAATAAGAACTTCTTAACTGTACGGACTGACGGATGGACTTCGGAGTCTTAGTAATAAGGTTAAATTTTTTCTTTGGGGCGGAACCCTAAAAAGGAACTTTCGTATGCAATATCTAGTCATATTATGTAAAAATATTTTAATTGTTAAGAATTAAGTGACGAAGTGAAAATAGTTATGTGTGGTATTCAGAAGATTTGGGAATGTTTTTGTGTATTAGTGTACTTACCCAGCAACGCCACCACTCTCCATGTAGTTGGCGAGGGTGACATCGTTGGACCAGACATCGAACTGCCACTTGCGCAGGCCGAGCACGACGCAGTGTACGCGGCCGGTGTGGATGCCCACGCGCATGTTCACGTTCACAGCCATCACCTCGCGCACCAGACTGCCAAAAAAAAAGAAATATATACATAAATATATAAATAAAAATGGTTCGTTTGAATTTAGGATAAAAATACAGAAGATACCAGTAGTTTTATCCTAAACTTCCATCCATATCGTGAGTGCCTACAAAGTAAACTTACCTATACTGGGTTGAAATTGACCACCAACATTTCGTTAAAGGCTGGCTCAGCTCATCAAAACGAACAACAGCTTTTCAAAACGGAGATATCGAAAAGAAATTCGGAAGTTCGCTCGTGTTATGCTCTATGTAACCTTCTGTTACATAATTGTGTATAAATAACTTAGAGCATCGCCTCGTGTGGTGGTCTATGTGTAACCATAACCTAACCTACCTTCTGTTATCAATTTGCGTATCCAAATCAGTTCTTCCATATCTAGCACATCATCAGTACAAAACGCGAGACCCTGGTTGGGTCTACTTTTTAAGAAAACATCTTTAAAATGTACTCTTCTATCAAAATTGTCTAGTTGTCTTTGTTTTTTCTTTCCTAAGCCCCATGTACAAGTAAAGGTAGTCAAATCTCATCATTGTTTAGCTTGTGTTTCCTAAGTCACCTTCTACCACATCCACGGAAAGACTTGGAGTGGTCCTATTCTACTCTGCCGGGAACCACACAGCTGAATTGTTCACATCTGTTCACATCATCAAAACACTCACGCAATCGCATCGATCATGTCAAGTCCCATCTCGACGCAGCACTTGGCGTGGTCGTCGCGCGCCTCCGGCAGGCCCGACACGCAGTAGTAGCAGTCACCAAGGAGCTTGATGCGCAGGCAGTGGTGCTCTGCCGCTAGGCGGTCGAACCTATTGGAAAGCAGGTATAGTTAATGAATCTTTCACGCTGGTCTAAGAGAAAATAAAAAAAACAAAGAATGGACCAGGGGTACTATTTTTGAAATTTCGCCAATAAATAAATAAATAAATATATACGGACAAATCACACAGATTGAGTTAGCCCCAAAGTAAGTTCGAGACTTGTGTTATGGGATACTAACTCAACGATACTATATATTATAATAGATACATATATAGATAAACATCCAAGACCCAGGTCAATTTGAAAAAGATCATTTTCCATCTTGACCTGACCGGGGATCGAACCCGGAACCTCCGTGTCACAGGCAGGCGTGTTGACCGCTGCGCCACGGAGCTCGTCATCCAATCCAATCGCAAACTAGTTGTTTTTCCATATAAAAATAGTTCTAAGACGATTGGTTTCACGTTCAAAAATAGTACTCCAGCAATTTTTCTCTTGTCACGCAGATTGTAAAAACCGATTGAGGGAATGGGCGAATATCTGAGGAATCATGTTATTAGGGGGTGAGGCTTGCAACCCAACACTATTTTGATTCCTATTTCCTCCTACAAGCTCGCCAATATGCTAAACGTGGGCTTTACGTTTTTATAGACCTGGGTTTTGTCTGCCCCGCAAGCGAAAAAGACGTGACATATATGTATACGGGTAAGGTACACTTTTGTGGGAAAAAATAAATGTTTTGTCTGAACTTGGGATGTTTACGAAGAGTAACACAAGGCTTTGCTCTGACAGCTACGCACGTTCGTCAGCCGGGACATCTACTGGAGAAGTGTCTAGATGGCAGTGTGTGCAACGTCACATTTAATGAGTTCATCGTGTCATTTGTATTTTGTTGCATGACCAATTTTGATGTCATATGGGCATTTTCCAGCAGAGGATAATACCTAATTTTTTACAGGTTAATATATGGTTCTGAAGCTAATCAAGAAAGGTATGCATCATACAGGTGGTTGTTGCAAATATTGTTGCAGCAGAATAGTAAATTCTGCTGCAACAATATCTGACCAAGAAAATCGAACAAGAGTTGGCCACTTACACACGCAAAAACAGAACAGAAATCACCGAACAGTTTGCAGATTATAACCTCATCGAGCACTTAAGCTTTGTGTAACCACAACATTAAAGCTATTTGCGAAGTAAACTGTATAAACTGGGCGCCGCAATACTTCAGCGGTTGTTTGACTTCCAAAATGAAAACAGAAAGTCCATCAGCACAAGGAAATAAAGCGCTTTAACCATTATTTGAAGTAGCCCTTGTTGCTAAATTTGGATTTACTCGAGAGTCGTGGGGGCTATGGAATTTGAACATAAGACGGCACTTGTAGAGTAGAGAGAAAAAAGGATTACCTTCTTTCTATATGATACTTTATCTTGTAACCAGTTAATCCTGTTGTTCAAATGATTTCTGAAAATCACTAATTTGCACATAAGTTAACTAATAACGTGAGAATTTGAGTGCATACAGTCAGGGATGAAATATTTTTAGGCCATTTAGCGTGATGGTCTTGTGGATGGACAATGTGGCAATAAGCGCCATTTTGTAAGGTGCGACTCGAGCTAAATTATTTATAACGAATAATTTAGCTCATTATATTATTGAAATAGGTGAGTATAACCGTTTGTTTTAATATTAAATCGGTTTTGAATATTTTCACCATCCAATAGAAAATTTTATAGGTTATAATATTTGCTTTAAGGACGAAGATGAAAGAAGTGTTTGCAATGCTTGTCAGGTGTACCTATATAGGTATACGTAAATGTGCTCGGTACATCTTTGAAGGATTTAACAGTTTGTATGAAACTGTCATCTTTTTCGAAATATATACAGGGTGTAGGGTAAATACCAATGTCCCTCAAACCATCAAATCACTTCGTCAAAATGAACAACGTGTCCTATATTATATTGACAATATGCTTGTTCAAGGAAACGTCAAGCGAACATTTACACGCACCATTTTAGATGTTGTAATCCGAAGATCAGCTGCAATTTGTGAAGGTGACGGCGGCCAAACGGCGGCAGGTTAATTCCCGCTGCCTAGGGCTGCCAACCATATAACGTGAGCCATCTAACGTATCAGATAGACTTGCACGTTAGCTGGCCGACAAAGCCAGGTCCAATTATCATTTTGGCGGTTTAATCCACTTTGTTCACCTAGGTGATATCACCTGGATGAACAAAGTACACTCTTTTAGTCCATTTTGTTCACCTCGGGATTTGAGCACCTAGGTCATGTGACCTGGGTGATCAAATGCAACCCTTTTTTCCCACGCTAGTGGAATTTGATCACACTGTTGTCAGATATTTCAAGCCGCTTAGATACATCTGACATAGCAAAATGACTACCATCAAGGATGGCTGTCATGCTTAAAGTGCCTTATGAAGCACGTTGGAACTCGAGATTTTTTCAATGTAACCTATATATTCACAATTCCAGTATCAGGTATACCTACTTATCTAAAAAAAGTAGCAAGCTGCCTTTGTAATTTATTAACCAAAATATAAATTCTATAAATTGTTGTTATTATGTAAAAGCATAGGCCTTTAGGCATATAGGGACCAAAACAGGACTGAGATTCTTTCGGCGTATTTTTCTCAGCAGTGGTCTTTCCGAAACTCTTGCATTTGTCGATTTTGTAAAAAAAAAAGTGATATATGTTATCTAAATTGAAATAAAATTTAATTAAGTATCCAAATTAATAATTAAAAATACCTTTGCTATGGAAGTTCAGTACAACCCTAATAAGTTGCCAAAAAAATGCAAAAAATTTCAAAGTGTTTACCAGTACACAAGAACCAAGCCGATTTTTATATTCTACAGGGCCAAGCGGCCCACCTTAGTAACGTTTTTGCATAGTATCGTTGCGTTTCGGCCAGTAAATCGCGTTTGAAGTGAAGGCCTCCGATGGCTCACCGGTGACCACCACGGCCTGAATGGAACAACACCCTTCGGCTCACCGGTGACCCCCATGGCCTAAACGGAACAACATCCTTTTCCCCTCGGCGTTCAACGTGTTAAATAAAATTACAAAGACAGCTAGGTAAAAATTTATGCACATTTATCCGACTTCTGGTTATTATTTGAAGTGATAACCCTACTGCCGACCCATTTTTACGAAGCCCCCGATCGCTGCGGCTGGCGCAAATCTGAATCCCTTCAAACCGACAAAGTGCCACATAAGAAAATTACCTTTTATTGGAAAGATGGAGTTTTATGGATTTAATAAAACGTTGATGAAATAAAGCATATTACAAGCTTCGCGGGTTTATAACAACCCATTAAAGAAGATTTCAGCAGTTATAAACAGGGTGGTTTTGTCTTACTAACTAGTATTTCATGCCTTACATAATAAATTTTCATTTCAATTATTCTTTTATATTATTTATATGATTTTAATTTGTAATACGGAAATACTTTTTATAAAATAAAATACAACAAGTAAATAGGTATATAAGGAAAGAACACCAGGTAAGACCTGGCTTTCCACTTGAACCTAGACTTTTACACATGGAATAGAATAGAATAATTTATTTACGAATGTGTGTGTACATTCAAGATGATTTATAATTTTTCAACATATTCTGCCGAGTTAATCTCAGCGTGCAAATTTTTAAAACAAAAATAATATTAAGAAAAAAAAATAACCTGCCTATTTTTTTTACAAAATAGGTACTTATAATCTATAGTCACAAAATTAAAAACACAAGTCAAAATTAGAATAATAATGTCAAAATAAAAACAAAAATACACAAAAAAAAAGTCCCTATCTTACAAACTGCCCCTTAGCGTCTCTGGTGCAAAGGTGCCCAAAATGCTAGCAGCATTGCCACGCTGGATGGCTATGGCCAACCTTTGCACCAGGAACGAGCCAGAGCGAGGGTCCCCTGTCTTTTGCGCTATGCGGTGGCCTATCTCCTTAACTAGACGCTTAGCGTCTGATCCCCAGCTGCCCATTGTCTCCACCGCCAGAGGCACGAAACAGTACTGAGGCTCCAAAACTGCATATTTTGCCCGTTTTTTGACTGCCGCATCCTCAGCTGCCGCAGCTGCCCTGCCCACAGTACGCCCAATATAGCTAGCAGCGACGGTACTGACACAAGTTGCATCCCATATTAGGCTTCTGCCCTGCTTCCAAGGCACAAGGGTTAATCCGTCAGGCCTTTTACCGTCTGACCTGCTAAGACCCGGCGGTTCCAAAACGCAGGGTACGTTGGCTGTGACGAGCGCCCTACGCACGATATCATTAAGCGCATGATGTCTTGGGAACCTACCTACACAGCGACGACAACTTAAAGCGTGATGGCCATCCGACTCCACCATGGCCCCGCAAACGCATCTATGCGGCTCGCACACTCTAGCGCCCAGGCGTAGCGCCACGGCCATCCGGAGGGAGTCGTCGTCCAGTAAAGTTCCCAGGTGAGGCGACGGGAGAGCGTGCAGCCATGCACCAGATTCCGGTTGCGATACAGCCTTAAGTCTCGCTAGATTGGGCCCGGTGGCATCGTTCAACAAGAGCTCCTGAACCTTCCCAGCTCCAACTTCATCCCAAGCACGCTGAACGGAAAGGGCTACAGGGATAGGCGCACCCGAGTTGATGGCCACCCAAGCTGACTCGGCGGAAGATACATAAGGTATGCTTACCTCGTTGCCATTTGAGGAAAGAATAGTAGCAACAAGGCCAGCCACTCCATGCGCCGACGCCAAGAAAGCGGATAGACCCACATCACGAGCACATCGAACCCCGATGCCCCCTAAACGTATTGGAAGAGCAGCCTGTTTCCACAGAGTCTCGTTCAATTGAATGTTAAGGACAGACTCTATTGTGGATCTTAAGGTGTTGTCGAAGGTGGAGACCTCAACGGGGCAAAGCCAAGTTGGAGCGGTTCGAAGGAGAAAGTTAACCCTGGGCATCGCAAAACACTTCTGCAACAACACCAATGCCACGTGCGCTGGAAGATCCTGCAAGCGCTCCTTAGCTGTTATAAGGAGTTGCCTACGAGAGTTGATGGCATTTGGAACCGCCTCGAGAAAAATAGGTGAACCCAGAAGACTAAAAGTACTCCTGGACAGTTCGCTGAGACCAGGTAAAAGCGTGGAAAATTTCATAAAATGAGAGCCCGCCTCTGCACTACAAGGGAAGAGCTCACACTTGGCGGGATTCACCTCAAGACCTAGCTCTTTAAAGCGAGGGATAAGAACCTGCAGATCCTGATAAACAGCATCCGGTTCACCGCCTAGCGTACCGTCGTCTAGGTACCATATATTTAAAGGTGACCTTAACTCTGAGACTAGTTTGTGGATCGCCAAGCTGAAAACCAGAGGTCCGAGCGGATCCCCTTGTTGGGCTCCCACTTGCGACAGGATGATAGCATTGTCATATATTAGGTTAGATGGACATTGGTATACCTGATGGAGGAATGGGTAAAGAGATGGTATTTTGTCTCTGACCTCGCACAACAACACATCCCTTTCTAAGGTGTTAAAAGCGTTTCGAACATCTAACTTTAATATTACGCAATTAGCATTGGCGGGATCAGACACAAAAGTACGCGTTCCATGGATAGCCGCTTCGCAGCCCAAGCGCGTACCGAAACCTAACTGGTGCGGTTGAAGATATGCCGTCATCGTCTCCCTGACAGCACGACACGCAAGCTTGGCAGTCAGACGCCTAAATACACTGCCAATGGCGATTGGACGTAAACCACCATCTTTTTTTCTCAACGCGCACAATGTGGCACCGTAAAGATGAGGACAAACCATAACATTAACTTGACCGCTTAACATAAAGTTAGTTAGTTTGGTTAGGCTCAC
The DNA here is from genome assembly GCA_963082605.1 of Rhodophaea formosa. NCBI lineage: Eukaryota > Metazoa > Arthropoda > Insecta > Lepidoptera > Pyralidae > Rhodophaea > Rhodophaea formosa. The sequence goes on along the minus strand of OY720203.1, from coordinate 14,403,291 downwards.
TAAAAGGCGGTGTCCATTTTCGCCAGCCTATTAAATTAATTATTATGAATACTTAATTATTACATTAGTCACCTAAAAATATAAAGAATTATCATCAAAATGTCATTATTAGTTATTACCATATTATTTACAATACTTAGTCAAATACTTATTTATGTTAAATTGTCATTTAAATATTCGTTAACTGAATAGTAGCCCTTATTAGCCAATATATCAAAGAGTTCTCTTTTGAATTTACTTAAATTAAGTGTATGAAATCGATCGGGCAATTTATTATAAATGTAGATAACCATAATATACGCATTTTTTTTTAAATACACTCACTTTTTGTTTTGGTACAAACAATTTATTTCTATGTCTTGTTCTACTGCCGGGTATGTCACAATTCTTAGTAAATAAGTAAGGATAGTTTACTACAAATAAACAAGTCTCATAAATATATAAACATGGGAGTGATATATTTTTTTAAATAATTGTTTGCATGAGTCTGTGTAGTAAACACCGCATATCGCTCTTACACATCGTTTTTGGAGTTTAAATACTCTATCGATATCCACCGAGTTTCCCCACATAACCAAACAGTAATAATACCAATAATTTGAATCAGAAATAGACTTTCTAGCTGTAATATATAATTAAATTCCTCTGGTCCATACTGCCTGTATCTGTGTGCTCCAATTTCTATCAACTATCGCATCGCCGTTGAAATACAGAAAATCTACGTTGCCAATTGGCATGGTAGAGACATAAGCACAAATAGCAGACTACAACATGTAAAACATTTTTGTGGTCGGCGATTCAAATTAGAATAAGTTCATACGAATGAAAGACAAATAATTTTTAATTTAAATCTCGAATTTAGATATCGACATATCTAATATAATATCGAATCGATTTAGATATCGACCCTATTTCAGTAATTGATGAATAGTGATTGAACTTGTGAACAATTGAACTTATTTTCAAATGTCTTTATTATAGCATAACATATTGAGCATTAATACAGAATTAAAACATATTAAAAAAATAAGGATAAATTTCAAGATGTCCCTAATTTCATTACTCGTTCAACTCGATTCAAAAGAGATGCATCATCGATGCTGAGGAAACGGGCATGACAGCCACCCGGCATTTCAAGCCAAAGTCCTACCATGGCAATAACCACAGGTTTGCTGGTACACAGAAAGCAGACACCCTGTTGTCGAATTCCCCATAACTATAATTTTGTATAGATGTGGCTGAATATCGTGGAAACACCGTCGAATTTCTTGCTTTATTACACGGGTAATATAAGTCGAATCTCTCGAACCTTATAAAAGTGCATCTGTCGCATGTCGTAAACTAGAGTTCAGAATTTACGGCGACGTAACAGGGATCCGTTCTTTCCAACAGATTTATTTCTTCGCCAGTGACCTAACAGGAGTGGAGAAAGAATGGGTTAATTTCAAAGCCAGATTGCGTTTCCTGTGGAGTTTTATGGTCAAATAGCGATGCCGCACTGGCGCTAATCGTAAACGCAATGTCTGTCGCAGCGTCCCGAGCTGCTGTCGTCGGAACGACAACACTTGCTTTTCTTTTTCGCAATATAATTATATATCGTTGAGTTAGTTCAGTATCTTACGACACAAGTTCGCAACTTACTATAAGGCTAGCTTAATTTGTGTGATTTGTCGCGTATATTTATTTACTATGTTTATTTTCCTATGTTTATTTATATGTCCGTATACATTTATTTATTTATTATGGACTTCCTTTTGTTTGTATCAAAATATGCTTCGCTGAATGGCAAGTATATATGTGTTCCGCTTGGTGTCGAAACATTAGGTCCATATGGTCCTAGCACCGAAAAATTCTTCAAGGTTTTAGCTCCCTAGCTGGTTGACGACGCTTGTGACAAGAAGGGCTAGGTCATTCCTTGCACAGAAAATTGGAATCGCTATAGGTACAGCGCGGGAATGAAGCCAGTAGTGTTCTTGGTACTTTGCCACACAGACACATCCTTCATTTTGATTTCTTGTTTTAAAGTATAAGATTATTTATTAAACTAAGATTGAACTCTTTTATTTTTAGTTTTAATAGTACTTCCGTTATTTTATTCATTATTTTTGAATATGCTTAAATATAAGTCTTTTTAGGGTTCCGTAGTAAACTAGGAACCCTTATTCTTTATTCTTTATTGTTTATAATTACTCAGTGCACTTACAGTTTCCCAACACGTGCACTTATAGTTTCGCCATGTCTGTCTGTCTGTCTGTCTGTCCGTCCGCGGTTTTACTCAGAGACTATAAGTACCAGAAAGCTGTAATTTGGTATGAGTATGTATATTAATCATGGCAAAAAAGTCGTAGAAAAAAAATCTTGAAAAAAAATTTTTTTTTTGCTCCCATACAAGTAAAGTGGGGGAGTATTTTTTTTTTCTCTACTTACCCATCGTGTGGGGTATCTTTAAAAAGGTCTTTAAAAAATATTGTGAGGTTGAAAACACCATTTTTCGATTTAGGGATCCGTTTCCGAAATATTTGGTATTAAAAGCAAGTTTTTAGCTAGTTAGTGCAAATTTTTGTTAGAGGTACGTGAATATCTGCTAAACGGTTATATATGGATATGTAAAAAAATTACAGCAGTAGTATATATACTGAAGATGAAAGGAAAACTATCAGAGCTGAGTACTGAGTACAAGCTAAAAAGTTATAGGCAACGAACATATTAAATATAATGGAAAATGTAAAATTTCATACAATCTTCATTTAATTGTAAGATGTTTTTGGTCGTTAAACTAAGAGGTGCGAGTGTGGCCCGACACGCACATTATTACATAGTTAACAAACATTATTTCGCTTCTGAGCGCGAAATCGGCTGAACTAATAAATCAGGCGGGCTTTCTATCAAACGATTTCGACGTCAGCCTGCAAATCTAATTAAACGATAGCCCGAAATAAATCAGCATTGATTTACACCTAGCTGATTTATCGAGCACCCGAGCCGCGATATTTCATAATCCTGACTAGTGCCGACAATACTCTAGCAAAAATATCGATAATCTCGCGGGCGTCCGAAACAGCACATTTACATTTTTTTAGTTTTTTATCGCCAGTTTTTGGGGTTCCCTACTCAGAGAGTAATAACGGGACCCTATTTACGAGACTTCACTGTCCGTCTGTTTGCCACCAACCGTGAATTTTCAAAGACGATGAATTTCGGTTGCCGCTAAGACAATATGAATTCACTTAAAAAATAATAATTAAATTCATATTTAAGGGGGCTCCAGAGTCGATTATATTTTCTTTTTTTCTTCGATAGTCTAATGTTGTATAGACAAATGGTACGGAACCATTCGTCGCGAGTCCGACTAGCACTTCGGCGATTTTTATTAAACTAAACAATGGTCGCTTCAATAGGCAATTCGGCAATTTTCGGTTGATTGGTCGGTCAGTCGATCGCGCGTATGCGGCAGTGAAATAGAGAAGTCTGTTTGGCTAGACAGTTCGATATTTGGGCGTATTCAGAAGAAAATGTATGCGTTTACAGAATTTTATAATTTAAATCACTAACTTCACTCCCCATTTCGTCAACCAAGAGTGTATTTGTTTGTTTCAGAGGCTGAAAGGCGGTTCCGAAGAACTCTGACACCAGGGTGTGCATGGTCGACTGACCGTGTCACCTGCACAAAATGATGATGATGATGATTTGTTTGTTACGCTTTCACGCCCTATCTACTGAACCGATCATCATGAAATTTTGCATAGACATAGGTTAGGGTACTGAGAAGAACATAGGAATATATCACGCGGGCTAAGTCGCGGGTAACACCTAGTATAATATAATAACACCGGCCAAGCACAAGCACGGAATCGCACACGAAGCGTTCCGTGCCAACATACAATATTCAATTACAAAATACGCACGAAAACACGTTTTTTTCATAGACCCAAAGTTTCACTTTTAATTTAATTTAAAAAAAAAATTTTTTTTTGACCTAGCAGTGACCTAGCGGCTACAGAATAAATAGGCATTGAGTCTACAAATATTGACTTGTTGTTGATATTAGAAAGGTTGTGTTTAATTAATATCGATATTTATCTAGTGTAAACTCAATGTTTATCGATAAATTACGTCACAGCCTTAAGCCAGTATTGTTTGCCAGCAAGCGTATTTATCAGGTAAGGGTCAGCATCCATCATGCACTGGACACCGGCCTAACGAGATGACCCTGTCGCGAATTGACAGCAAACCCTTTTTTCACCTACAAACCAGAGAGGTGTGACGTTTAGCGTATCAGAGCTTACGTAAATGCTACCATCAAAACAAGCAATTCTTGATATACAACCCTTAAAAAATACAAGATGGTTCTGTGTGACCCTCCTGGCATTGTGTATCCGAATCTTTGTCTAAATGCGAGTTTGGATACATACAGTGTAGGTTTCCGTAGTTGCACATAATTTATAAGTTGATCGACTAGTTAATAACTTTTTGACTTGTGAGATACATAGCTCTGATAATTTTCCTTTTAGCTTTGTGATGCTACTGCTTTAATTTTTTTCACGTATCCGTATATAATTTAGTATAAAAAATAATAACGATTATTTTCGGGTTGTAGCTACGTAATATTTTGCCCTCCTGCTGTTGTTATGAGGGTTTTAGAAACGAGCAACCTATAGAATTATATTCGTTTCGAAGCGGGTGGTAAGCAAAATGGTACTAATGACGATAGAAAACAATCAATTAGTACTCGTACATAGCGTTGGGGAACAAGGTGAGTATATTAGGTAGCTTGAGGAGCATTTCTTATTAGCGCTAACGTAAGTTAAGCAAGCATGATTACTGCCTGGTTTGACCACGACGTGTTAAGAAAATAAATTTAATTAAGCCGTTGTTCCCGGCTGTCACCAATATTATAGCTGAAAGTCGTTTCTATCCCAAATGCCTGTAATACATGGATTTTTCGAGGGCCATTGGAAACAAATAATAAAAAATCATTAGTCAGATAACTCTTCAGACTATTTTATGAACTATTGTATAAAGTTTTAATTGTGATCGTTAGTTTTACTTCGCCAGAACCGGCTGTTTCTGTCAAACACGTTATTGTAAGAAAAGCTGCACGTACCTGCTCGCTTTAAATTGTAATGAGATTTCCAATAATAGTTTCAAGGGTTATCTAGAGCTTTGCAGCTTTCAATGATATCTTCGTTTGCTTTCGAATGATGTGCTTCAAGACCCCTAAATTTCTTCCCCATACGCTTTATAAGTTAGATACACAAACTAATAAAATAAAATTTATTATAGAACAGAAGTTTTCTACACGTACAGAGAACAGTCTCTGTTCTCGTACTTTCGCGGGACGGTACCATTTATTTATACGACGACAAATGCATGTAAAAAGGCACTTATTCCTAGAGCACCCCACGAGTAGCTACATCTAGTTAGCAGTAAACTAACATACGGACTTTATTTTACTAGGTACTTTGCTGGAGTTTATGTCAAACATTGAGTTGGAAGTTATTAAGATTTTTTATGATATGACGGCAAACGAGCAAAAGAAGTGATTACCGCTGCCATTCGTTTTTGTTTATTAAGTGTTATTGATACGTTATTCAAGAATTAATTTGTAACAAGATTTTATTATGAACGGCCTAAACAGTACAGTGCTTGGAAAAATCAAATGAGCTTAAACACGGAGGTATAGTAATCTTCCGGCTCCATTAGCAGATGACTCTATGCTACGGGCTACAATAATATTTTATTGTCATCCGATTTCATATGTGCACAAGATTTCAGCTCAATCCATTCGAAAAAGAGGCATCATAATTGAGTCGCAAGATTTAACACTAGACCAACTAACAGGAAAAGATTTTATTTGACTTTAGTTTGTAAAAGTAAAATAATAAACAGTTTTGGAGTTATCAGAACTAGTTAACAGCTTAGCTCTTGTATAGGCATGATACAAATTAACGCAAATATTTAAATAGGGCTGGCAATCACTAGTTAGAAAAGTGATTAGGAAGCTAATTTCGAAAAATCGGCAGGCTAGGCGAGTTATCTTAAGTTTATAATTTAGAAAAACAGACGTAATAATCACCTTATACAAAAAAACACTGTTTGGCATAAGTACTTAATATTATAACATATTTATTCTGACGAAAAAGGAATCTGGCGAATGTGTCAGAAACCTATCTAAATACCTAGTAATTAACTGACACCGATCACCAAAACAGCTGATAGATAAATTGTGTAAAAAAAAAGTAGGTTGATAAAGTAAAACTAAAAGCTAATAGAAAAATATATATAAAAATGCTGCCCAAGGTATTATGGCATACATTGCACATATCCACGCAGAAATCTACACACAATCGATATACGATACTTTGGAGAGTGGTCATAGATATGTTTTTGGTCGTGGCTCACCTGGCGAAGAGCTCGTTCAGCAGACGCACTAGTTCCTCAGCGGTGCACTGGTCGGACAGGGAGGTGAAGCCGCAGATGTCCGCGAACAGGATGCTGGAACAAAATAAATAATTATTATTTTTGCAGGAGAACCTAAGCATAACCACTCTAAGACCTGCATCACCTAAACCTGTCAATTACCGGGTTGCCACGCCCGTGTTATTATGAGATAAGGAGAAACAATTATTTGAGAGATAATCCATTTTATGAGTACACTGGCAATATTTCAAACGGCTTTGTATATCATCGCACACACTGAACGGGACGTCTTACGAATTTACCTCGCCCGTTCAATAAGTACTTCTATTTCCTTGGGCCAAAATAATGAGCTCTCCATATATACCTACGTTTAATAACAATTCCGTAATGAAACAAAAACATGACCAATTATATATTTTGTATACACATTTTCGCAGTGTTCGCGGAATCGACAATTATAACGCGCCTATCTCGATATATGGTTCACATTAGGAAAGTGATTGTAATATTTCAAATTTGAGAAAAGTTCAGGATGCTACCGGAAATACGACTGGAAGAGAGTGAGACTATGTGTTTAGCGAAACCCGGCTTCAACATGTTGATCAAGAGCATGCCAACTTTTTATTGATATTACTTCAGTACAGTGAAGGAGAGGCAGATACGAGGCTAGGGAATCGTAGGCAGGTCTTCAAAAGTCACAATTTATGTAGATGCAACTGCAACAGCCTACGATCTCTAGGCATACGAAAACCGGATATTAAAAAGAGAACACATATTATTATATGGCCATCTGCCGCCATAGGGCTAGGTTACCCTAGGAGGTGCAGTTCTGTCATTTTTAAGGAGTATATTATTAAGCGGTCAAGAAAAATATATTTCGTATTTTGAATGTCATCGTCACTATCATCGCGTCCCTCTCTGTACTACCAGAGCCATATATTAGCCAGAGCAAGCAGAGGATTTACCCTACATTCTCCATACTGGCCAGACAGTTTGTGGAGGTATCTTTTATATCCTTCTCGACCACAATGATTTATACTCCGTTTAGCGTAAGTTCCCTAAGTCGCCTTCTACGACATCCATGGAAGACTTCAAGTGGTCTTATTCTACTCTGCCGTAAACCACACAGTACAACAAGTTTTTCACATGTAATGCATGTGAATAGTTGTAATATAATATCTTCGATAATATTGTTTGTTTTGAAGGTACAATTGTTAAGAAGTATATGGAAAGGTATTAAGGAAATAATGTAAAATAGGCAGAAAACTAATTGATATACCTATACTGCAGTCCGAGTAAAGATAAGCACAAAGTTCAATCGTTTTCTGACTCAGAATTCAGTTAAGAAAGTCACAGCTCTTTTGTAAAGACGCACAAAATCTTCATACAAAATAAGTAAAAACTTTTACCCGACCTAATAGGTACATATGTGCTTACGCGTGCAAATGATCTCAGCTGAGGGAATACACTCAGATGAGAGAGAAATATAGACGTAGGGCATGCTTTATAATTACGAGTATTTTAACAGGGCTTTTATGGTCAATTTAGACGGAATAAAACTCAAAATACAAGTAATGAGGTAGTAAAACTGAAAATACAAGTAGTATAACCAGTAGGGAGGTCCTACTAGGATCACCCTACTGGTTTAGGATATTTGAAACGCTTTCGATGCGTTCTAAAGGAAAATATTGTTTGTGGTAGATTATGAAGAAACTGTTGGTTGACGTGGTCTTCTCCGTAGCTTGTACGCACATGTATAATTATTAACTACGCTTTGATACCATACAAATCCCTACATACACCTCCGTTACAGTACTAAGGGGATGATTTATTAGTAGATCTAAGCAAGTAAGAGCTTTCTCCTTATTACTGGCCTTTATATTCACCAACTGTACTTGACTAACGTGATGTTCTCAAAGGAAGGAAGCAGAATAAACACATGTCGCTCAGTAATTTTCGGGAATAATATACACAACAAGGGCAAACAATGTCGTGTCTATGTAATGTGTTGGCTTGTCAAATAACTACAAACACGCCAGTAATCTTGTATACCTTTCCCTGTCTTTATAATAATCTATCTCATTAAGACACCATGATGTTTTGTTAAGATGTGCGGATATTAGCAAAATGCTATATCTAATTGTACCTATTATGTTTTACAAGTCGCCTTGTTTGTAAGCGGAAATATTTAGATGAATTTTTCAAATGGCCTTTTTATTTTAGACTAGCTGTTACCCACGGCTCCGCCCGCGTGATGTATAGCCTATATCTTTCTAAGTACCCTAACCTATGTGTATGTAAAATTTCATGATGGTCGGTTCAGTAGTTAGGGCGTGAAAGCGTAACAAACAAATAAACAATCTGACTTATTTATTTAAAATATTAGTAAGGAGTTATGATTGTCTCATTTATTTTAGTGTCCGCTGCAGGCAACCAACAACGACCGTTTCTGTACTACCAGAACTAATTTTCTGTACTACCAAGAGCAGTCAGAGAATTGGACCTACACTCTCTACACTGGCCAGACGGGTTGAAAAGGTCTCTTTGATGATTTTATGCTTGTTTTGCTTGTGTTTCCTAAGTAGCTTTCTGCGACATCCACGGGAAGACTTGGGAGTGTTCTACTCTGCCGGGAACCACACGGCTCATTTCAGATACTGGTGAAAAATCATTTAGAATTTCGAGAAAGTACTGGAATATTCATAACTTTTGTTTCATCACGAGCAAATGGTGATCTAGCTATAAAAATAACTTATTTAATGTAAAACACAACTTAATTATAAATAACCCAATAAATCTCTACGACATGGAAAAGTGGTGCATGTTAAGTAACCGTGGTCCGCTCTGGGATTGGCTTCTGTACGTCAAACCGTTGGTTTCAGCTATCATCATAAGATACCTTAAAAATCGACTCCTGTAATGAATAAGCAAATAAATGCGCGGCGCCACGAACAATGCGCTCAGTTTCTATGAAAGTTCTTTTCTGGTTAGCAGACCCTTTATCCACAGGATAATAAAGTTAATAAGTAGATAAAAAGTCAACTGGGACCCGAATCTGCCAACAACGGACTAAAAATAAGGTCGTAACGCTCGTGCCCAAACAAGCGATCGTGAGCCGTGACAATAAGAAGACAAAATAGAAATTGTACAGAAGATAACTACGTCTTTCAAATAACTAGTTAACCAACCGTGGTATACGCATGTTTTAGAGTAATATCTCAAATCCAAATGGGAGTCAGTAATCATGTCGGCGATGCGGCTAGCAACCCATCACTATTTTGATTCTGTTCTCCACCTACCAGCCCACTTACATGCTAAACGTGGACTGCCAGAGCTCTGTCTACCCCGCAAGGTAAAAACGTGATAGTATGTATCTCAAATCCAGAAACATAGCGCTCATTCACAAACAAACGTTTAATCCATATGGATCCTCCATATGGATTAAAAACTTAAGACAAAATATAATAGGAAGGTATGTTACTATGCATAAAAAACGTAAACGTTGCAGAAACCTATAATTCCAAAAAGCAATAGTTAGTTAAAGAAAAAGTAGTAGCTCAATTAAAGTCGATAAATATATAAGCACCAATTTTTTTTCTTAAGCGTGCATCATTGGTCAGATTCAACTGATTTCTAATATGCACTTTCATGTTTAACTTCTACGTTCCCTGTATTTTTTTGTTGTTTACCGTTTCCCAGCTCGCATCGTATGCCGGGCACGATCAGCACCCGGGCCACTATCGATATACCGGTACGCAAATATTTACCCGGATCGTCAAGGCGTTTACGTTCTTTTCATTGCAAAAAGGTCCTTAATTTAAACTGGAATCTTACTGGACTGGACTCTTATAAGGGGCATGATTGTGATTAGAAACTCTACTCAAAAAGATTCTGGCATGATATACACACACGATCGTACAAACTAGTTTTGTTATAAAAAAAAATATATATGCCTTTTTTTGAGATTGAATTGAATTCAACTTATCGCAAATTGTTCGCAAAAATGGAGATAAGTCGACGTGATTTTCGTGCCTTGATTTAAAAGGACGACAAAAAAAAATTAAAGAGACTATTTCGAACTTTTGGTTACCACTTTTGGTAAATAGGTTTGTTCATAAACAAAAGTTTTCATTTGGTTCTTTCTATACTAAAAGAGGACAAGTAAGCTTTGAAGATTAAGCGAGGACAGGTCGGTCGTCAAACATAAGTCACCCAGAAAAATGTTCAAGTTCAATTGATTGGAGAAAACCGAATTTACATACTTATATCTATCTGGGGCTGAAGCGTGAATTGGATATTGGATCAAAAACGATGCAAACCATTATTTAAGATCGCCTTTATCTTCGTTGTTTACGTTGGGTGTTGCACTGACCGATGAACTGAGCATGGACCTTTTCTTATGTGGAAAATGCGTTCTGCATGCCCATGCACTACGGGGGTACAGAACGGTTACGCGGGACTTGCACCCGCTAAAACCAAATAATTTCTCGCTCCACGTCATAAAACCGGAAAGGAGGCCACGGTAGAACTATACCTCTTTCTCAGTTTTTAGCCGACTTCAAAAAAAGGAGGATGTTCTCAATTCGTCGTAATATTTTTTTCTCGAAGATGCATGAACCGAATTTAAAAATTCTTTTTTTGTTCGATAGGTAATACTTTACAGATGGTCCCATTAAATTTTTATCGAAATGAGTGGAGCGCTTTTTTAAAAATTGCACAAAAACCAAAAAAATGTTTACAGGTATGCCGTTCTCATTACACTTACTATTTTCATTATTTTCTTATGCTTATTAAAAGAAATTGAAAGGGTTGAAGTCGGTTTTTGTTAAAAATATCTTAAATTATAGAATTTTAATATTATAATGTGTTACAGAACTCTAAAGTGTGCACTTGGCCGGATTTTACTAATTTTGAGGGTTTCGTATCCAAAGGGTAAAAACGGGGCCCTATTCACGAGACTTCGATGTCCGTCCGTCCGTCCGTCCGTCTGTCACCAGGCTGTATCTCAAAAACCGTAATAGCTAGACAGTTAAAATTTTTACAGATTGTGTATTTCTGTTGCCGCTATAACAACAAATACAAAATAAAAGTAATAATTAAGGGGGGCTCCCATACAAAAAACGCGATATTTTAGCCCTTTTTCTTGGCTACCACTCGCTAAACTAGATCAAAAACAAATACTAAAAATAAAATAAAAATAATATTTAAAAATTTCATCCAGCAAAAGTATTTTTTTACCGTTTTTGGCTCAATATTAATAATATAAACGTGGTAACGCAGCTAGTGTTTTGCATAGAAACGCTAAGAGACGAGATATAAAAGCACCCATTCACTTGTTTGTATTCCTTGGCTTCCAATGTATTTATATATAATATTTTTCTAAAACCACTAGCATTTGATATATTTTGCGTTTAGGTATAAGTATGTAATTATAATGAAATAAATTAATTTAAAGTTACAATGAAACAATCAAATTGGAATTAGTTCGAAACCTAACAAGCTTGTCATTTAAGATTTTACAAGAGCTATAGGTAAAATCAAAAATCAAACCCGTAAACAGAATATCTACCCGCAATCTATTAGCTCACATGTCTCACTGTCGAGTGGTGGCGACAACAGTGTCATACCGCGTCCTGTCCCCTGGCTGACGGTAATTGAGTGTCGCCGGACACTCGCTGCCTGGATGTTGTAGACTGTTTTGACATTGCAAATGGTGTGTTGTGTTTATGAAGATTAATAATGCTTACTGTATGAAGTACCTTCTTTAGGTATTTTCTAATTATGTTCGTTGATGTAGGATTAAGAAACACGAATTACGTGTATAACATATCTTATTATTTCAAAACAATTTAAATGCTGTTTTCATTTCATAAATACTGTTCATTGTAATTCTCTAGCCATATTATATTTTTTCTCGTAGAAAAATTGGCAATCGGAAACTTAACTCTCTTTTCTCTATTTGGATAATTTCCATTTTTGTAAATAAAACAAGAACAAAGATCTTTTTAAAAATATGTACTTACCTAATATGCAAATCCCAATCCAAATTGTTTTGAGATCATCATCATCATTTCGAGTAGGTGACACGGTCAGTCGATCATGCTCACCCTGGTGTCAGAGTTCTTCGGAACCGCCTCTCGGCCTCTGACGTGGTTCCTTTAACGACTACCAATTGGCAGGCGGGACCAACGGCTTAACGTGCCTTCCGAAGCACGAAATCATCTTTCTTATCAGACAATCAGGTGATTCAAGCCTGCATTGTTCTAACCAAACTGGAAACAACTTAACAAAGTATGCTTCCCGTGGGAATCAAACCCACGACCCCCGGGTCAGTAAAGCAAACGTTTTAACCACTGGACCACAGAGGCTGTTGTTTTGAGATAAACTTTGTTCAGCGCCAACGGCAGGTTATTATAAATAGTTGCAATAAAAGGAAAATTATCTGCATTGATTAGTCAGGTAAGGTAAGTTATGTGATTGAATGTTGTAGTCATAACATCGCAATGGAGCGACCTCAAATCATTAGTCTTAAATGTAGAAAAGCAATGTTGTACTTCGACGAGCTCCGTGGCGCAGCGGTCAATACGCCTACCTGCTACACGGATAGTCCCGGGTTCGATCCCCGGTCAGGTCAAGATGGAAAATGATCTTTTTCAGATTGACCGAGGGTATCTATTATAAAATATAGTATCGTTGAGTTAGTATCCCATAACACAAGTCTCGAACTTATTTTGGGGCTAGCTGAATCTGTGTGATTTGTCCGTATATATTTATTTATTTTATGTAACTAATATTCGTATGTACATTTTTTCTGATCATAAATCCACTAGTGTATACGTTATCAGAAAATACCTTAAGTACTTCAACAGGATCAACTCATGCTGACTGTTTCGGCACTCTGTCAAAATGTACGAAGATGACAAAATTGTCACGCGCATCTTCATAAGTGCTTATCATTTTGAGAACGCGGTGAATCACCGGCGACAAAAGTAATCCATTCGTGGACGGATGAAGATACAAAAAGCCGACCAAGTTAGTGTCGGGCCACGCGCAGTTTATGGTGCCGCGGATAGACGGACAGACAGATAGACATAGTGAAACTATAAGGGTTCTTTGTTTACTATTGAACCCTAAAAACGCCTCAGTACTGCAGTAGCTCGACATCTGGTAGGTAATCAAAATCTTTATCTAAATATGGCGTGATAATAAAACAAATACAGCCCATAACGAGTTCCCGTCGTTATTTCTTCATTAAAATATAATAAGGGGATTTGATGCTGACGTAAACTGAGATAGCCACGGAAAGGAGGCCGGGAATTCGTGGATCTCATAATAATAAGCCTGCCGCTTCATAGCAGCGGCGCGATTGATAGCTGTTACTACGACAGGTTAGAAGCTTCACATATAGGCCTAGTGCTATGTGGGTATGAAAGCGACTTAGTTGTATGTGACGTGACATGGCGTGTGGGATCAAAACTGTCTCGTTATCCACCCCTACTGAAGTCGCGCGTCATTTGATTTACCTGTACCACATAATCTGTGTAATTATTGAATCTCTTGAGAAATGTAACCTGTAGAGGAGAACAGCGGCTATTAGAATAGACGGACATTCGAAAACAATATTTTCCAAGAAATGGAGATGCGTCGCCCGCACTTTTTGCAACTACTAAGAAAACAATATGCTTGCGCGTTTAATTTAGTCTATTATTGCGTTGAGCATAATAAATTCCCAGCTGTCCTACAAAGACTAGAGGTTGAAATCATCAGTAATTGTTTTTAGGGTTCCGTAGCCGAATGGCAAAAAAACGGAACCCTTATAGATTCGTCATGTCCGTCTGTCTGTCCGTATGTCACAGGCATTTTATTCCGAAACTATTGAGACTACACAGTTGAAACTTGGTAGGTATTCTACTTCTGAGACACGGAAATGAAAGAAAACTTTTTTCAAACTTATACGTACGGGGTGTCTTTAGATAGGCCTTTAAAAGCGACATTAAGGTTTCCAAAACAATTTTTTCTCCAAGTCAACAGCTTGAAAGATGGGTTTCGCTTCCAAACTGGTAAAATGTATGTTTGGGTCAATTGTGTGAAATCAGCTATTTTAAAATTGTCCAAGAACTAAATCAGCAAAAAATCTATCGGGCTTGCCCACAAAATTTCATAACATTGGTCAAGGAAAGCGAACTGTAGAGGAAAACAGCAGAACACCGAGATATAATGTTTGCTGGTATGAAAAAGTGCTATTTTGGTGGTAGTTTTTAAGTAACATAACTAAAAATAACTCTAATCTACGAGTATGCCTAATACGACGTAACCCTTTATGGGCGAGTCCAACTTTTTATTTCGCCCTCATAAGCATGGAATAAAATTGAATTTTCTACGATTTTATCGTTCCAATACACGCGATTGTTCCTTGATTCATATAACCTTACCGTGGTAAGGGAATGGAGAATGTATGCATTTTTGCATTGCTATCAATGGAGTTTGATAAGTCTGAATTATCAAATGTTTCAAACAGAATAACGAGCGTATTTTTTTATAACTAGTGATATCGGGAGTAACTTGCAAGCTGAATCTGCAGTCGGCACTTACAATTCTCTAAGCTGGATACATTGTAGGCTTGAAATTTTAGCTTTTTAAGAATGAGGCTTGGTATCTAACCGTCAAAGAGTCGATCAATTGACTTTGTTGTGATTGTGTATATTATTTGATTTACCTAAATTTGGTGGAAATAGGATCATTTTAAGCAGCCAGGACTATATAGGTATATATGACAGCTAGGAACCGATATACATGGAAGTATATGGAAGTCTGGAAGTTTGGTTCATATTAGTAGTGGCAGGAAATGGAGAATGTATACATTTTCTCATTGCTGTCAATGGAGTTCGATAAGTCTGAAATGTCAAATGTTTTAAACAGAATAACGAGCATATGGACTTTTTACAGCGGCAATACTAATTGGAATAACGTGTTACCTGAAACTGCATCCGGCACTAACATTACAAATCTCTAAGCTGGATACATTTTAGGGTTGAAACATTAGCTTTATAAGAATGAGGCTTGGTATAATATAATACCTAACCACCATAATAGTTGATCAACTGAATTTGTTGGGATTTTGTTTACCTATTTCATTTATCTATTATAAAATATAGTATCGTTGAGTTAGTATCCCATAACATAAGTCTCGAACTTACTTTGGGGCTAGCTCAATCTGTGTGATTTGTCCGTATATTTATTAATTTATTTACCTTAGGTTGGTGGAAATGGTATCATTTTAAGCAGCCAGGACTATCCTAACTAATATTATAAATGTTAAAGTGAGTTTGTTTGTTTGTTTGTTATTCTTTCACGCCCTATCATCATAAAATTTTACATACACATAGGTCTTTTTTTATGTCATAGGACGGCAAACGAGCAAGCGGGTCACCTGATGGTAAGTGATCACCGCTGCCCATGAACTAATGTAAAACCAGGGGACAAGAGCGTTGCCGGCCTTTTATTTTTCCCTCCACAGAGAGGAGGGGGGATGGGCCTCCATCGCTCTCACTCACCGAACGAAGCATAGGAGCTGTAAAGCTACTACTCAAACGTCGATTTTCTGTGAGAGTGTGGTACTTCCCCGGACGAGCCAGCACATTCATGCTGCCAGCTAAAGTGATTTTTGCCGGTAGCGTGGCTCTACCACAACTGGAAACTGTTAGGGTACTCAAAAGGACATAGTCTTACATTATGCGGGCAAAGCACAGACACTAGTATAACACATACATGGAATTATATGGTAGTATAATAAAATAAATAAATAAATAATAAATATATACGGACAAATCACACTAGCTAACCCCAAAGTAAGTTGAGACTTGTGTTATGGGATACTTACTCAACGATACTACATTTTATAATAGATACTAATATAGATAAACATCCAAGACCCAGGTCAATCTGAAAAGATCATTTTCCATCTTGACCTGACCGGGGATCGAACCCGGGACCATCCGTGTCGCAGGTAGGCGTGTTGACCGCTGCGCTACAGAGTTCGTCGAGTGTGGAAGTATGAATTTGAATTAGGTACTTTCTGGTTGGGTGACACCCAAGGTGAGATTGTAGTGAAATGAGAAAACGAGTAGATGCCAACCCTATAGAATCGGCTTAGGCTGTCAAAAGGCTCTTGCTGTAGCTCTCCATGTAATGCAGCTGTAATCGGATTAGTTTTACTGAACGAGTGTGGTGTAGCTCAGAAACATTGTTATTGTTCTAGGTTTTTCAAATTATTGTCTCTAAGGTCGTTTACCTTCTGCAACAACGTCTGTGTTAATATAACAGACAGGAAAAATAAACGAACGTACTTGACAGGTATTTTGCGCGAAACTCTTGCGATATTTTCTTCAACAAGGCTATTTAATTTGGTAAAGAATAATTTTCTACGAATAAACAGTTAGGTAAGGTCGATTAGATTCTTACAATAGCATCGTGAGAGAAAGGCTAAACAAATTTTGGTAGACGGTGTCGTTTTTCTCTGTTTTGAAATAGTTTTTTTTTTTATGTTCATTTCTGAATTGCAAGTATTTTTCTATTCGGTGTGACTTGTTTGTGACTTAATCGTTCCAGGTAATTACCTACAACCGTTTAACTCTTACATAATCAAGGTCAAAGGCGTTTGCCTAATTGTTTGTTTGTTTTTCGAATGTGTAAGTGGCCAACACTGGTGTCAGATTTTTGAAGCTGCCTAAAGGCATCTGACATAGCTTAACGACTGCCATCAACGATGACAGCCGGGACCAACGGCTTAACGTGCCTTCCGAAGCACGGAGGAGCTCGAGATATTTCATGCCACTTGCGGTCACCCATCCAAGTAGGGACTGCGCCAGGGGTTGCTTGTTGTTGTTGTTTGCCTAATGACCCGGCGGTCATGGGTTCAAATCATATTGGGAAGTATACTTGGTGAAATTAACCATCTAAGGTTTGTTTTAATCTATCCTAGGAAAATTGGTTTACTAAAAAGACATACTGTAGTCGCTCTACAAACGATAAACCTCGAAAATATTTTTAGGATAGGTAGCGGACCCCGGGCTCTAAAATGTGACTGCTGAGGATGCAACCGTGCGTACGGGATGATGATGATGATTTAATTTTATATATATTTCATGTCTTTAATATAAAAAAGAACGGGAATCAAATTTTATTTGTTTGCTGATATTAACTCTAAGGCAAAACGTACTTTCCTGTAATAACAATGTATGTAATGGTTGAAAAATACTGTATGGTACTCAGCGCAAACAAATGATACTGAAGGAAAATCCATGGTTGCCATCTCAAGTCCAGCAAGTTATCCAGTAACAGAATATTTTGCATCCAATAAGACTCAAGATATACAATTTTTTTTATTATTAGTTCCGTGAGGTCGCGAACCCTTTTAAGAAAATTAAGAGACCCAACGAATAGGAAAAACGTATTTCATGTCTAACTTGAAATATGCGTAAGTTTTTTATTCATAACAGTGAGATATATCTATCTGTGTATTGAGATTATCATTTTGATGTCAAATGGATTGTTCATTCATACGTCCTCGTCTGTTGAGACTTTATTAAGTTGTGGTGGAACAAAAAAAACTCGCATAGACAATAACATCCCTCCTTCCATCTGCTATAATTATTCAAAAGTTTGTAAAAATAAAAAAATTAAAATGTCAAATAATTTAGCCAAGAATCAGTTAAGGCGAAGTGAGTTCACACACTAGCGCCACCCAGCAATTAATTCTATAAGTCCTAAATCATATCAAACCAGTACAAGAGAACGAATTATTACCGCCAAAAGTGGGCACTTTTGGCGGTAATAATTCGTTCTCTTGTACTTAGATTTTAATATCTATGAAAAGTAATAAAAAGAATACTATAAGTAATTTACTAGGGCATTCAGCTATTAGATTTTTTAAATTTGATATGATTTAGGACGTAGGTATAGAATTAATTGCTGGGTGGCGCTAGTGTGTGAACTCACTTCGCCTTAAGTTTGGCGGCATGCACAATACCTATATAAATGACATGGCTTGTCAATACAACTCAATTCTGGCTAAGGCAACCTCTACATAATTAATGTACTAATATCAAATCGAAAATCAACACAATCCCTATTTGCCAGTCGTGTAATTATGCTTCTGAGTAGTATATATTTTAAAGTAATAACATAAATTAGCCAATGGAAATAGTGGTAAGCCCACGAAGTTGGATGTTTTGAAACTCTCGGAAGTCACAAGATCACTCTGAAAGATTGCTCCCGGTCTCTTCTCGGGGAGAACACAGCTGGTAAGATCAAAGGTACGAGATAATATATTGCTAAATATAGCTTTATAAGTTTATAGTTTATGAGGAAAAAAATATTCAATTTAGAAAATTTGTTAATTTTTTGTTAGTATTTAAAATAGTCGTTTTGTTCGTTAAAGCTAATGTTAAAATTGACTACTGACTATAGGTCTTCTCAATGCACCAAAAAATTAATTATTTGGACAAAGTGCACTCAGATTTTATTTCCCTTTTTACCTTGCTCAAAAGATTTCTTATTTATAACCGAGCTTTGAACATTTTAAGACGAGTGTGCAAAGCACGTTCAGAGATAAACCGAGGAAGCGTGATAACGAAGAGGTTTTACAAATTAGATATTGGTTAGTTTTAATATTTGAGATGAATATTCCAATTCGAATATCTTTATTATAACGAGATTTACCTATATTTTGTAGTGAAAACTTCTTTAGCGGCGCTGTGCACTTTTTGTGATGGGGAAAAAACGATAAACTCGCGACAGAACACGTGACCGACACATTCGTCACGTGAAAAATTCGTAAGACGGCGCAGGGCGCTTGCGAATTTGCGTGTATGTTTGTGTTACAGCGTGCTACGCACGTCCTTGGATGGTGACTGCTGTTATAAAAGGTATTTAATTAAGAGTGATAGTATTTAAGTTTCCACGTCTCTCGCAGTGCAACTCGTTATTTTTTTATTTGGTTTCAGGCATTTTTTTCTACTTCTTTTGACGCGTTTGGCATTTTTGAGATGGAAATAAAACCATTGAACTCGCGACATTGTTACCAAAAACATTGTTTTCACTTCTACCAGCACTCCCGGAGTGTCACTGTTTTTTTTATTACTTTGGTACTAACCTGACGTTCTCATAGCGCTGAATGTAGATCTTGTGGAACTGCTCCTGGCGCGGCTGGCTGGCAATGTCCGCCTTCATCTCCACAGCCACGTGGCGGGGCAGCACCGACAGTAGCAGGCGTTCCTGCAACAAACACACTTCAGTCAACATAGGCTCCTTGGTTGGCAAATTTAATATTGGGTCCGAGCTTTCATTATGTACTAGTTGCCAGTGAAAAGCGCAGCGTTGGCCACCTACCATTTGTTGGGATGACCAGACAAAGGGCGCAGGAAGACGCTGGATGCAGGCCGCTTCCGTCGTATTGGATATATATCTAGCTATCCAAAGAGGCGGCCTATGTCCAGAAGTGTAAAGTGTGGAGAGTCGGAGGATGAGTGGTAAAGAAAAAAATCATAATTGTTCTGCATTTATTTACTTCTAATTTCTATATACTCTAGGATTTGATTCAAACACTTCTAATATAAACAACAACAATGTAAGTAATTAATAAAATGGCCTAGTTTTCACTTTTACAAAAATAATCATGTAAAATGTTTCATTAGCTAAAATATTGATGTGATTTGAGGTAGAGTAGATATTTAATTGACCAATAATTGCTCCCGGTAAAAACAACCCTTCGAGAAAAGTAATATAACAAATAAGGGTGACCACGGTAATTTAATACTTCATATTATTCTCTGCTGCACATTTCGCATTTCGGCAAATGTGAAGTTTACGCTCAACAGTGCAGGTGTGCAGTTTTCCGCATCCCCCGTGATGGCATTAAACCTGCGAGAGATGCGAAGAGCTTTAATGTCGTTTGGCGGCGGATCCAAATACTCACTCGCTCAGTTGATTCAAATCTCGCCAGTGAGAATTGAATACTAATAACAAACGAGAAAAGTAACAACAACCACGGGTGACCACGGTAAAGAAATGCTTCATGTTACCCTCTGCTGCACATTTCGCATTTCGGCAAATGTGAAGATTACGCTCAACAGTGCAGGTGTGCAGTTTCCCGCATCGCATGATGGCATTAAACCTGCGAGAGATGCGGCGGGATTTAATGTCGTTTGGCGACGGATCTAAATGCTCACTCGCTCAGTTGATTCAAATATCGCCAGTGAGAATTGAATACTAATAACAAACGAGAAAAGTAACAACAACGACGGGTGACCACGGTAAATAAATGCTTCATGTTACCCTCTGCTGCACATTTCGCATTTCGGCAAATGTGAAGATTACGCTCAACAGTGCAGGTGTGCAGTTTCCCGCATCGCATGATGGCATTAAACCTGCGAGAGATGCGGCGGGATTTAATGTCGTTTGGCGACGGATCTAAATGCTCACTCGCTCAGTTGATTCAAATATCGCCAGTGAGAATTTAATACTAATAAGTATTATGGACGTGAAAGCGAGTGGTATTGTTTTTTTTGACGTGAAAGTCAGTGTTATCGTTTTTTGTCGTCTTGACTTTTTAGAAAGGGAGCTTGCAGACGAGCAAAAACGACGATACCAATGATTTATCTTTGTGTAAGGTCCACATGCTTTTTAGGATTCCGAACCCAAAGGGTAAAAACGGGACTCTATTACCGAGTCTTGACGATTTCCGTCTATCTGTCACCAGGCCGTATCTCATAAAACGTAATAACTAGACAGTTGAAACTTTCATTCACACGCATTTGCATTGAAATTCTGGTAAAGTAATTGCTTTGACTAATCAGAGTCAGAAACTACAATTCGTTTCAATTCACTCTTCTGAAAATTGAAACGTCAGCGCCTCACCCGGATTGCATGCGTTCTGTGAATCCCGCTTATTCGTACTAGAATTTTTGCATTGGAATAATAATTACTGTGATTTATTGTTTCTCAAAGCGCCCCACTCTGGTTTTTTAGTTAAATCATTTCTTTTATTAATCAGAGTCAGAAACTTATTCGTTTCAATTCACTCGGTTGATGATTGAAATAGTTTTTAATTAAATTCACGTCAGCGCCTCTCACTGATTGCATGCGTTCTGTGAACCCTGCTTACTCGAACTAAAACATTTGCATAGGAATAATAATTACTGACTTTTTTCATAGCGCCCCTCTTACTTTAGAAAGTAACTTAACTGCCTCCGTGGTCCAGTGGTTAAGGCGTTTGCCTATTGACTCGGGGGTTGTGGGTTCGATTCCCACGGGAAGCATACTTTGTTAAGTTGTTTCCAGTTTGGTTAGGACATTGCAGGCATGAATCACCTGATTGTCTGATAAGAAAGATGATTCCGTGCTTCGGAAGGCACGTTAAGCCGGTGGTCCCGGCTGCCATCTGGTAGTCGTTAAAGGAACCACGTCAGCGGCCGAGAGGCGGTTCCGCAGAACTCTGACACCAGGGTGTGCATGGGCGACTGACCGTGTCACCTACACGAAATGATGATGACTTAAGAAAGTCATTTCTTTGACCAACTTAAGTTGGGAATCTAGAATCTACTCGTTTCAATTTAATCTGTAGACTGTAAAAATATTTCAGCCAATTTCACTGATTACTGCGTTCTGTGAACCTTGCTTACTCGAAGTAAAACATTTGCATTGGAATAATAATTACTGATTTTTTCAAAGCACTCTTATTATTTAGTAAAGACATTTCTTTGAACAACCAAAGTTGGAACTCTACTCGTTTCAATTTAATCAACTGTACATTGAAATAGTATTTTAACCATTTTTGCTGATTACTGCGTTCTGAAAATCCGCTTATTAAAACATTTGCATTAGACTTCTAGTAAAGTAATTGCTTTGACTAATTAGAGTCAGAAACTCAACGTTTCAATTCACTCGGAAAATTGAAATAGTATTTAATTAAATTCACATCAGCGCCTCTTACCGATTGCATGCGTTCTGTGAATCCCGCTTATTCGTACTAGAACCTTTGCATTAGAATAATAAATACTACAATTTATTTTTCAAAGCGTCTCTTTTACTAGTGAAGTCATTTCTTTGACCAATCAAAGTTGGTACTCAACTCGTTTCAATTTAATCGGCTGTAGATCAAAAAAGTATTTCATTAAAGTCACGTCAGCAATTCTCGCTGATTGCATGCGTTTTGAGAATCTCGCTTATTAAAACTTTTGTATTGGACTTCTGGTAAAGTAATTGCTTTGACTAATCAGAGCCAGAAACTCAATTCATTCCAATTTACTCGGCTGTAGTTTGAAATAGTATTTAATTAAATTCACGTCAGCGCCTCTCACCGATTGCATGCGTTTTGTGATTCTCGCTAACTCGTACTAGAACATTTGTATTGGAATAATAATTACTGTGTTTTTTTTTCAAAGCTCCCCACTCTGTATTTCCAGTTATGTCATTTCTTTGACCAACCAAAGTGGAATACTCGACTCGTTTCAATTAACTCGGCTGTAAGAAATAGTATTAAAGTCGTCAGCTATTCTCGCTAATTGCATGCGTGCCGAGAATCCTGCTTATTGAAAAAATTGCAGTGTACTACTTATAACTTTTGCATTAAAATAATAATTACTGATTTTTTTTTTCAAAGCACACCACTCTTGTTTTCTAGTTATGTAATTTATTTGACTAATCATAGTCAGAAACTCAATTCGTTACAATTCACTTGGCTGAAAATTGTAATAGTATTTAATTTAATGAAATTCACGTCAGCGCCTATCAGCGATTGCATGCGTTCTGCGAATTTCGCGTACACCTATAGAACATTTATTACATTGGAACAATAATTTATTTCGCCATTTATTATATTTAGATAATTCCCGTGGCGCAGTGTTTAACACAATAAATATTCAACGAGTTAAACAACTATTTGATGCTATAGTCATCGATTCATTAACACTGTACAGCTATAGCTGTTAACACTGTACAGCTATAGCTGTACAGTGTTAATGAATCGACTGATCATCATCGACTGATCATCATCAGACTAGTTCGTTGACATTATATTGCATTCTCATGCAATTCACAGGAGTGTTCAAAATACCAGCTCAATTGCTATTTTATTATTGCAAATTTCATCATCATCATTAGCATATACACGTCCACTGCTGGACATAGGCCTCCCCAATTGCAATCCAGGAACATAATAATTAATATTAAAAGGAGTTAGTATGGACCATTCATTTATTTCCGCTGATGTTTCTGTGGGCGAGTCTCGCTGCGACCACGATGGATGTAACTCCATCGAAACGTCAGCGGTAATAAATAAATAAAAGGTTCGCGCTAAATCCTGTTAATATTAATAATAATTATGTGTTTGGAGCGCAAAAGTTCTAAAGAATATGAACATCAGGAAGCTGGATTTCATTTCAAACAGATAAACATCAATCGAGACGGGCAAAACTAAACAAGTTAATAAATTTTTTCCGTTTGGCTCAGACCTTAATTGGTTCAAATTCGCTACAATTTGCTCGGCTGTGAATTGAAATAGACCGTCGTCCCAATGCGATTTTCTTATGTATCAGTTAGTGTTTGGAGACTATTATACATTGATGTGCACTTCATTGGCAAACATCATCATCATCATCAGTCTATACTTGTCCACTGCTGGACATAGGCCTCCCCAATTGCACGCCATCGAGATCAATCTTCGGCTGCTCGCATCCAGCTCCTGCTAGCCATCCTGCGGAAATCATCATTCCAACGTGCCTGAGGACGTCCTACACCACGTTTGCCGAGACGCGGTCTCCACTCAAGAAATCGTTTGCCCCAACGGTTATCGGTTCTTCGGCTAATATGGCCAGCCCACTGCCACTACAGCTTGCTTATTCATTGGGCTATGTCGATGACCTTGGTTCTCTGCCGGATCACCTCATTTCTGATTTGAACCCGCAGAGAAATGCCGAGCATAGCCCTTTCCATAGCCCGCTGAGCGACCTTCAACTTGTGGACCAGCCGTCAGTGTCCACGTTTCGGCTCCATATGTCATGACGGGTAGGACGCACTGATTAAAGACTTTCATCTTTAGGCACTGTGGGATCGACGATGTCAAGACCCGACGTAGTTTCCCAAACGCAGCCCAACCTAGCTGAATTCCTCTATTCACCACGGTCTCGAATAAAAAAACTAATTATCATGCAGGTTTTCTATTGCGTGTTTATAGTATATTAGGGATTATCACTCCGGCCGTTTTTACAACCACAATTCGTAACCAGATGTGAATTACGAATTTTTGTCAATTATTCACCACAAGTTGCAGCAATTACAAAAGCAAACAATTCTGTTCGCTAGTATTTCAGAGTTTAACGATTGCAATGAAACATACACGGTAGTGTGAATGAATTCTCACAAAACTGCGGTGCAGTTCCCATGGGAACCAGCGTATTTACGTTTAGGTTTAATGGAAACCTGTTTTATACAATACGAGTATGGATAGGTAGGTACATTACGGAAAACCAATTGTTTATGCTCTTTGGGGAGTACACTGTGGTAGTTACTTTTCAGACTGCAACTGAAATAGATATGAAATAGTATGACCTTATGTTGTGGTTTTATCGGTTGTCTTATCGATTGTGATTTAGGGAATTCTGCAGCATGTTTTTTTGGAAATTGTAAAATGTTTTGTGCGTCTTATAATTGTATAATTGTGTGTCGCTATCAATATTAATTCAACCTGTGAATATTTTCGTGTAATTTTTCAACGATACAAGATCAAAGATACAAGAGAGCTACTTGAAGACCCAAGTTATGAAAATACCTTTTTGGTTTAGCGGCAGCACTGGCAGCGTTAACTTGCACTTAGAACCCCAACCCGAAAATCTGCCACGGGGCCGGATGTTTCGATTCACATCAATTCTTTGCTTCCACCGATAGAAGAACACAACAGAAAGTGATGGATGTTGAAATATTTACCTGTTGCTGGTTCTCGCGCTGTGTGACAAGCCTCGCCTCCACGCAGTCGCGCGTCTCCAAGAAGGCGCGACGCTGCGCTAGTTCGCGAGGGTTGTGCGTCATGACGCCAGCAATGTTGCACGCAATCAAGGCAGCCACACTGCAGTAGATCTGTAAACAAATGTATGTATCAGTAATATGAAAAGTATTTTCATATTATTTACTAGCTCTTTTTAAAATTAAGACAATGGACAAAACAAAGAACTATCGTTGATTTGGTATAATATTGGAAGGTCATTAATTGAGTCAAATATTGAGAGTTGTCAATCATAGCTAAGAAAATGTTCCACTTGAAAGTGGGAGATGTATAAAAGAAGGGGATGTAGAGAGTCGTAGAGAGAATGTAAGATGACGTTAAAGAAGAAGGAGTCGGTGCTCATAAGGTAAATTAAAAAATTGGAGACGTTGGAGTAATAGTTAGAATAAGAATTCGTCGGCTTTTCATTCTTAATAAGTGTTATTGGGAGCAGCGGTGCTAATGGAAGATACAAAGACGCCATCGTGACCAGTTTGCGTACCAATGTGCTATGAACCTCGACATTGCTGGAGTTGTCGAAGGAAAGTTGAGCGCAGATGTTTACGGAAGCTAATGCAAGGCCATCTAAGATTAAATCATGCAGCTGCACCAAAATATAATGAAGAAACGAAATTAATGAATTGGGGATACACGGCGGAGTTATAGTCTTACCTCGACATCGTTGCTGTCGTCGAAGGCGTGTCAAGCGCGCACATGCAGCTACACCAGCGTCCAACGAAGAAAGATATGAATGAGTTGGGGATCCAACGCGGAGTAAGAGTCTTACCTCGACATCGCTGCTGTTGTCGAAGGCGAGTCGAGTTCCGATGTTAACGGCAGCCAGTGAGAGGCCGGCTAGGACGGCCTCATGCAGGCGCACTGGCAGCGTGGCATACGTGATGTACGTGAACAAGGCGCAGGTGCCCGCGCTTAAGCTCAGCGACCTGTAATCATAATAAGTTTTTAATATGGCAAGTAGGTAAATGACGTTCACGTGTCGTTTCCAGCCTAAATA
Source organism: Rhodophaea formosa (assembly GCA_963082605.1). Taxonomy (NCBI): domain Eukaryota; kingdom Metazoa; phylum Arthropoda; class Insecta; order Lepidoptera; family Pyralidae; genus Rhodophaea; species Rhodophaea formosa. The sequence continues at coordinate 14,376,820 of OY720203.1, read as the reverse complement.
ACTGTAATGGTTAACTCAAGGTAGTAAGTCCCTCTTTCAATTAATTTTTGCACAGTCAAACAGACTGCTGGTCATTAAAACTTTTCAGCATGGTTATATAAAGTAACGAATGGTCACAACTTTATAAGTTAATGGCAATTGGAAATATTGGGATAAGAGTTCGTAAAATCGTTTTTATCAAGTACCCCCTATCGGTTCACCAACGCAGCTAACATTTACTGGCCATCCTGTACTGAAGGTCAAGTATTGGCCAATAGATAGTTGAGTCATGGCCTGATTGAGCCCACTCGTTGGTCAACGTTAAGTTGGCCGCGAGCTTCCAAAGTAACTGTTCGTGCGTATAAGACCTTTATTTTCGCTTCTCTTACATATAGTATAAAAAAAAATACTCCATTTAACAAAATTACTCTAGTTTTAACCGAATATGTTTATAGAAGAGTGAACCACAAATAGACAAACATCAGAGCAATAAATAGCTCGTTAAAACTACAAAAGCATAGCTGCTTTTGTATAGTAGCCTATTGTAATCACATCAAAAGGCATTCAAACGTACGCAATGTTTCGGTGTTTCGAGTTAATGTAAGTCAATAAAGAGAGCTTAGAATAGGCTAGTTGTAACGTATTTTTTTAAAATTAAACACAAGATTAAAATGATATAACCCGTTAAAATATCTTAACAGGATAATTAACTAACATCCTCTCATATATGTATTGTAAGATCACTTGTATACACGTAGTATAGTTTGCAATATTATTCATACTCTTGTTTATTGATAACAAATGTAATTTCCATAGATATTGATTAAAAGTGAAACTTAAAAAGAAAGGTGAATGTCATTGTCAAAAGTTGTCACTTTTGACATATGACGTTTATACGCGGGAAGCCGGTAGTCGGGCGAATAACTTTGGCTGTTCTGTTGTGAATTGTGATTGTAGCGAAAAGATAAATAAAAAGTCGATTATCATAATAATATTTGTTTTAATCTGGCATAATAGACTGACCCCTTCAATTCAGAAGTGGCAAAAAGGACCTTTAAGTACTAGTTTATGTGAAAAGTGACTCGTGCCATACCGAAGTGAAAATTATTGTTCGAAATGAGTTTGTCGGATTACAGTGCTAGTGGAACTCCTCCACTACGTCGAAGTAATAGTCGCAGATCTAAACGCTCTTATGATAGCGACGAAAGCAGAGAAGAATGGAGAAAATCTCGTAAACGATATCGGAGTCGCAAGAAATCAAAGACGCGTCACCCACGGAACGATCGCAGCGAATCTCGTTCACGAAATCGACGTAAATCGAAACATCGGCACGGTGATACTAGAGCTAGCAGCCGACATCGATCAAACCGTGAGGACGACGATTGCAATCCTTCCCGATCACGCTATCGACGACGCTGGCGTGATGATGGCAACGAATCTCAAGCACGTCGCAGTCGCAGTCGCGCGTTGAAACGTGTCCACCACAGTGAGTCTAGAGTACGTCACCAATTAAATCGAGACAACAGCAAAGAATCCCGAGGAAAAGAGGAAAGTTCCAGCATCAACGAGTTGCTGTTGACGGAACTATTAAATGCATTAAAAAACCGTGAAGGTAACAAGTTCCCCATGCTGGGAAATGTTATTCCAGAATTCGATCCCATGGTGAAGGGCCAAACAATTACCATGTGGGTGGCCAAGGTTGAAGAATGCGCTCGATTATATAAATGGGGTGAAGACCAAATTATCCATTACTCGCTACCGAAGTTGAGTGGAGTAGCTAAAGCCTGGTATCAAGCCTTGCCTTCTATGGCATTTACGTGGCCAGAGTGGAAATCAAAATTGATTGAAAGCTTTCCATGCACTGAAGATTATGCGGAACTACTCACTGAAATGCTATCCAGGAAGGCTAAGTACAATGAATTAGATATGTATTATTATGAAAAAATTAATCTTCTGAATCGATGTGATATAAAAGGTAAGCGCGCTGTTGATTGTTTATTATATGGCATCGAGGATCGGTCTTTGAGACTGGGTGCTAAGGCATTAAACTGTCAGGAGCCTGAAGAGGTGTTAAAATATTTTCAATCTATTAATCAGAAAGCAATAGAAAATAGAGTAAAGCCTTTTGACAAAAAGGCAATTAATAATACAAGCAGTCAAATGGTAAATGTTAAGAATGTCCGCACTAATGCCAGCACTGGCACAGCTATTGTTTGTTATAACTGCAATAAGACTGGTCATTACAGCTTCAAATGTACTATTTATATATTATTTATATTTTATTTTAAAATGTAACATATGTAACAGATTGGGCCATATTAGTACTAATTGCCCAAAATTATCTGATAGTAAAAAAACTGATTTAAATGATGAAAAAACTGTACTGAAGTTAGATTCACTCTCTCTCTCAAATGATAATAAATATCTAGTAGAATTAAAAATAAATGGTAAAAAAATTACTGGTTATGTAGATTTAGGCAGTCAGTGCACTATTATCCGTCAAAGTGTTGCGCATCAGTTGAATATAAAATGGTCTACTGAAAACTTACCGATAATGAGGGGTATTGGGAACAATATTGTACTTCCCTTAGGTAAAGCTATGGTACAGTTGAATATTAACAACATTACTGAATATGTAGACATTTATATTGTTGAAGACAGTGTTATTAAATACTCAATTTTAGTCGGCCATAGTTTCACAGAGAAACCAGGTATTGTAATCACAAAAACTAGCAATGAATTGATCTTTCACCGTGAACAGCCTAAGATTCATCTGACTTTAATTGAGAGCATTTCAGTTCCTCCTGGAGTTAGTATTTTAAGAGTCTATAGTAAAGGTGAGACATATACTGGTACTTATTATATAAATGGGTGTGTACGTGGTTATCCTGATAAAGAATATTATTTATTGCCTGGAGAATATAATATGACTGAGGGGAATGGTATTTTATTGGTAAATAATTTATCCCAAGATTCTTTACTATTAGAAAGGGGAATGTTAATAACTAGAGCTTTATGCACAAACAACTTTCAAAAAGTAAATATTTTAGATTTTGAACAATTGAAACTAGACCATTCATTAAATGTTAGTGCACACCTTACAGATGACGAAGTTGATAAACTGAAAGATGTCTTACAAGCATATGACAAATGCTTTTCATTTAGTTTAATGGATATTGGTTATACCGATTTAGAAGAAATGAATATTGAACTGGTTGATTCAACTCCTGTAGTCTATAGGCCGTACAGACTGTCCTATCCAGAACGGCAAATAGTTCGATCAATGGTAAAGGATATGCTAGATGCAGATATTATTGCCGAATCAAATTCGCCTTATGCCAGTCCAGTCTTGCTGGTTAAAAAGAAGACTGGTGACAAGCGATTGTGTGTTGATTATCGAGCTTTAAATAATAAAACAAAAAAAGAACATTTCCCTTTACCATTGATTGATGATCAACTGGATAGGTTATCTGGTAACTCTCTATTTATAACACTCGATTTATCTTCCGGCTACTATCAGATCCCTATTGCGAAAGAGTCACAGGAGAGAACAGCTTTTGTTACGCCGGACGGCCAATATCATTTTAAGCGAATGGCTTTTGGGCTGGCCAATGCGCCTTCAGTCTTTCAACGTACTATGTCTAAAGTCCTGTCTAAGCTTGATTTTGCTGTGGTATTCATGGATGACATCCTGATACCTGCAAAAACGTTTGACGAAGGACTGGCCAGACTAAAAGAAGTTCTTAATGCCATTTATGAATCAGGTCTTACTCTAAATTTAAAGAAATGTTACTTTTTCTTTAAAGAGATAGACTTCCTAGGCTTTGAAGTCAGTGGTTCAGGTATACGACCAGGAAACCGTAAAATAATAGCAGTTTCGAATTTTCCAACACCTCAAAATGTACATGATGTCAGAAGATTCATAGGCTTAGCTAGTTTTTTTAGACGTTTTGTGAAAAATTTTTCATTCATAGCACGGCCACTTACAGATTTGTTAAAAAACAGTTCACATGGAAATGAACCGAAGATCATACGGCCGCTTTTGAAACATTAAAAAATAAACTTATAGAAAGACCGATACTTGCACTGTACGACCCACAACTGGAGACTGAACTGCATACAGATGCCTGTAAATATGGAATTGCAGGTATACTGATGCAGCGTAGTAAGGACGGCCTTTTAAGACCTGTGGCATATTACAGCCGAAAAACAACGAATGATGAACAAAAACTACACTCCTATGATCTCGAAACGTTAGCAGTAATATCTTCTTTAAACAGATTTCGCGTATATTTGTTGGGTTTAAAATTTAAAATAATCACCGACTGTAATGCACTGCGCGCTACTATGACAAAACGTGATTTGATACCTAGGATAGGACGATGGTGGATTCAACTTCAGGAGTTTGATTGCGAAATTGAATATAGACCAGGCGTGAAAATGTCACATGTCGACGCGCTTAGTCGTGCTCCTGTAAGTGAACCAAAATCCATTGACAAACCCCATGTAATTGACGTACTCAATGTCGAGGTTAAGGATTGGATCGCCACAGTGCAAAGCGATGATGAAGAAGTAAAAAGAATAAAAGAAATATTATCTAATGAAGATACTAAGTCTGTTGTTGATGTATATAAAAATTATCAGTTAAAAAATGGCCATGTGTATAAAATAGTTGATAATGGGATAAGGTGGGTTGTTCCTAAATCTGTGAGGTGGCAATTGCTACGTATGAATCATGATGATGTAGGCCATTTCGGTTTTAAAAAAACTTTGACTCGGATTAAAAGTTCATTTTGGTTTCCCAAAATGCGACGTTTCACCAAAAAGTACGCAGCCTGTTTGGAATGCGCCTACCAAGGCGCATTCCAATACTATTTTTCCAATAAATTCCAATAAAACACCTGGTGGCGCTAAACAAGGAATGTTACACCCTATTCCTAAGCCAGATATTCCATTCCATAAGGTGCATGCAGATCATTTAGGTCCATTCGTTCGTTCGCGTAAGGGAAATACTTATTTATTAGTAATTATTGATTCTTTTACAAAATTCATTAACATTAAACCAGTAAGAGATACGAAAACTCTAACTGCAATAAAGGTATTTAAGGAACACTTTAGTTATTTCGGAACACCGTCTAGATTGATTATAGATAGAGGTTCTTGTTTTACAAGTGGGAAATTTAAGGCTTTTATCGACAGCATGGGAATCAAACACATTTTAAATGCAGTAGCGACCCCGCGAGCGAACGGACAAGTCGAAAGGTTTAATAGGTCAATATCAGATGCATTGAGTACTAAATGTCATGGAAAAAATGATAACATGTGGGATGAATATGTTGGTGATATACAATTAGGATTAAACACAATGGTCAATAAAACAACAGGTAAAAGTCCATCAGAATTATTGTTTGGTTATAAAGTAACTAACACATCCGAAAATATTTTGAGTGATGTAATTGACCCAACAATTGAGAGAATCAGTGGAGATGATTTAGAAAAATCAAGAAATAGTGCCAAAGAAAAAATAGAGAATGATCAAAATGTAGCAAAACATAGGTTTGATAAACATAGAAAGCTACCTATAGGATATAAACCAGGGGATCTTGTTAGAGTGGAAAGAACAACGTTTGATAAGGATAGGCAAGGAAAGTCAAAAAAATTAGTTGCAAAGTTTCATGGACCTTACAGGATTGTGAAAGTTTTACCCAATGATAGATATTTAATAGAAGATACCCCTCTCACAAAAAAGGGAAATAAAAGATATGAAAATGTGGTATCTGTAGACAAAATACATCCATGGCTTAATTTCAAAGGTTTTGATAGTGAAAACGATGATAGTGATCTTGAAGACAATATTGAAAAGAACAAGAATGATAATGATTTTGAAATGAGTTTAGAGTAAGATTTATGTAAGTGTACTAATATAATTATTAAAAACTTAATAATTTTATGAAAACATAAATAAATATGTCAATTGTTATGATTACACATAAGTAATTCCATTTAATTAGTATAGTAAAGATAAAAACAAAAAAATATATATGAAGAAATTATTATACAGGATAGAGAGATTCATTAATATATGAGAGATTAAGATATTTGGAATAATAAGCAACTATAGAAAGTTATAGTGATGATGTTAATATTATTAAAGTTATAGTGATAGGAGATGGAGAAATGTGAGATAGGTATAGGTTATGAGCAGTCAGTACTCATTTACATAGATGATTGTAGATCACCTCAGACTATATTAGTGTGGGTAGTGAGTAGTCAGTGCTGCATGCATAGATGGCTACAGATCACTACAGACTATTCTAATATAGGTAGTGAGCAATCAGTGTTGTGTGTACAGATGACAGCAAATCATAACAGACTGTACCTGAGAGATGAACACTGAACAGAGACTGTGATTTTGATTGTGATTAGAATAGTTCGATTTTTTTTTCTTTTTATTTTGTTCTTTGTAGAATTTGAAGTATTATTATATAATTTTAAGTATTTTAATATTATCGATGGTGCAAACATGTCTGTGTATTTAGATTAATAAAAATATGTCACATATGCTTATTAATTGAAAATCCTTGGCACAACACAGAATGTATTGTTAAATATTAATAATAATTGAAAGACTGACAAAACTTTAAATGTTTATAAATTGAGTTACTTAAATATGGGTCTATTGATTGAACTACTTCTAAAGATAAATGTTTAAAATTTGTTTTAATTACAATGAATGTCCAACAAAAAGTGCCTTGGATCTTATTATATTTAATGTGAGAGGACTCACTTAGAAAGGATGGCCGAGTTGTAAGATCACTTGTATACACGTAGTATAGTTTGCAATATTATTCATACTCTTGTTTATTGATAACAAATGTAATTTCCATAGATATTGATTAAAAGTGAAACTTAAAAAGAAAGGTGAATGTCATTGTCAAAAGTTGTCACTTTTGACATATGACGTTTATACGCGGGAAGCCGGTAGTCGGGCGAATAACTTTGGCTGTTCTGTTGTGAATTGTGATTGTAGCGAAAAAATAAATAAAAAGTCGATTATCATAATAATATTTGTTTTAATCTGGCATAATAGACTGACCCCTTCAGTATAAACTATTAGAAAGTCACCGATAAACATGTGCTGTTATAGAAGAACGCGCTCGAATTTAGATTAGGTAAGAAGGATTCATGTACATATACAAAAACCCCCCTATTTCAAATGAAAGGATAATTAGCTAACCTCCTGTGCTATCGCTTATCAACAATACTATTGGAAAGTCCCCGACAAAATGTTTGTTAGTGAGAAATGCGTCCGAGTTTGGTTTTGTTTTGATAGGTACTTATGAAGAGCTTGGCTTTTGGAGTTCAACGAGGCTCGATCTTTATACCACTTGCAATGAAGATCAGCGCCCGTGGTTTATATTATAGTAACGTTTAGATAACACTGTGGCAACTCGACTATTGACACAGGTCCATAAAAAACGTTGAGTTGTGTTTTATGAATTTACAATGCTATTCTGATATTATTCGAGCTCCGTGGCGCAGTGGTCAACACGCCGGCCTGCGACACGGAGGTTCTGGGTTCGATCCCCGGCCAGGACAAGATGAAAAACGATCTTTTTCAGATTGGCCTGGGTCTTGGATGTTTATCTATATAAGTATAATATTATAAAATATACTATCGTTGAGTTAGTATCCCACGACACAAGTTCACAACTTACTGTGGGGCTAGCTCAATTTGTGTGATATGTCTTATATTTTTTTTATATACTCTTATTAAATTAAGAAATAAAATATGGGGAGAAGACCCGCGTGGATTTTTATTCCCATATCTTAATTTAATAAGAGCTAAGCAAGAATTTGTATTTAAACTCATTCAAAAGGTCTCAGTCACAGACATAAAAAACTATATATCAGAACAGACGTTTTATAAAAATCTTAGACAAAGCAGCCCTTAATATAAATGTAGGTACTTGGTAACAAACCATTGGGAACTTTTAATGAAGTATTTTGTTTTACGTGAAAATTTATTAAATCTCAACCGGTTATTATTGAGGCAACTTCAATATAAATTCTCCCGCTTATAAGTCTTTGATATCCTTCATTTTATCTACTCCAAGATGAGTCCTGCAACTGATCGTCAGCCAAGTTTACATTCCATTTAATTTTAATTGTTCATTTTAACCAGTTGCTTCCATTAACGTGGTTCATTATCTCGCGTAATAGCGGAACAGTTCTGGTAAACGATCCTTTGAGGTTAGGTGCAGGCATGGATACATTAGCACGAACGACTGAGGAATGTAGATTGACATCCTTAGGTACTTGCCATATATTTTACCACGCAGTATCTGCCAATATTATAGTCACCATATCAAACGGATTTTTTATATAAATTTTGTGCCGTGTGGGTCCCGGCAGAGTAGAATAGGACCACTCCAAGTCTTCCAGTGGATGTCGTAGAAGGGACTAAGAGAAGAAGGGAAGTCGACTAAGGGAATACAAGCTAAACAAAGCTTATAAACATCAAAAGACCTCTCCAACCCATCTGGCTAGCGAGGAGAGTGTAAGCCAAATCCTCTGATTGCTGTGGCTAATGTATTGCTCTGGTAGAGGGTCATTTTCCTGCAGAGGAGACTAAAAAAGACCTGATGATGATGATATAAATTTTTACTTAAAACGGTTGTAGCAAATATGCAATTCGTGTTAAAGGCTGATAAAAAACTGATAAAACAAATTAATTTAAGGCAAAAACAAAAGAATATCGCATAAACAGAGGGAAAAGAATCAAGAAATAAAATCATCAAGAAATAAAAAATAAATATATAGAGATAAATCACGCAAATTGAGGTAGCCCCGCAGTAAGTTGTCAACATGGGTCGTAGGATAGATAGATACTAATTTAACGATATCCAGGTTAATACATATTATAATAGATAAATAGGTATATAGATTGACATTAAAGATCCAGATAAATCTGAAAGTATCGTTTTTCGTCATAACCTGGCCGGGAATTGAACCCGATAGCACTCGTGTTGCAGGCTGACATGTTTACTACTGCGCCTCCGTGGCCGTCAAAAAGAATGAACATATAGGTATAATACGAAAAGTACCTTAAAGTAATACGCCGATAAGTCAGAGAAATATTGAATTTATAGTTCTATTCGGTAAACGATGATAAAACATAATAATTTAAAGCACAACATTCAACGTTTCTACACTAATCACTAACACTTAACAACCAATTAAATGCGCTGAAAAAATCGCAAAGTGCTTAAATATATTAGAAAAATATAGGTACGTTTATAAGAACTGCAGGCCAATTTCAATTTTAGAGAGGTGCGCCTGTACCTCAGCTCGTTGTAGCAGAACATCTTTTATTATTCAGTCTGCGGTGACAGTTAAATTTCAACAAACAGTGCTTAAAAGCTTTTAATCTAAAGTTACGTGCCGACGACTAGTAGAATTGTGGCCTTTGTTGAATATATTAATTTCCAGTGTTGGAAAGTTTTTTGGCACGATTTTCATAAATAATGATCCCTGTTGCGTTCTACAGCAAGGGCACTTTTTTATCTTGACTCGTCGTTATCCTCTGGGATAGTTTTACTTGATTAAAAGAAGTAGAATGAATATTTAAGCAAAACTGAACTGACATGAGGTACAGGTAGGTCGTACTTCATTCAAAGTTAATAAGCTTCGCCTCTGTTCCATGTAAGTATTGCCGTGTTTGAATTTAAATTGCCTATATTTATGTTAATAAAAGTTTATAAGACAATCGAGTAAACAGATAAGCGTTATAAGAGTATCAAATTATCTGGTACTAGCAATTTTCCCGCGACTTCATCCGCATTCATAAGCAATGTCACCCGCAGATAAATTAGCCTTCTAGGGGTGAAAGAATTTTGAAAATCAGTCTCGTAGTTTCAGATTTTCAATTATAATTAAATATATTATTTTAATTTTAATTTTCAAAAAAGGAACAATAAAATCTTCCTTCTTTATAATATTAGTGTAGATACTTGCCAGCCCAATAATGTTTATGGATTGATTATAAGTTTTGCAGTGCATGTCACCGGACCTTTCTATTGCTGGTTACCAATGGTTGTTTGTTTTAACGTGTGTGTGTCATGTACCTTATGAAACAGTACTCTTCTCGCTGGAGAATTGTACTACTGACTGAATTGCTATTTTAATTGTGTAAGTGTATCAAACGAGAGGTTTCGACATGAAAAAACGTACGTGTCGTTTGTTCTATAGGTATATTAATGATGGGCCACACTGACATCTCTAGAGCTAGATAAAATGTGTATGTGCAAAGGGGCCATCCAAAATCCATTCTTAGCTAGGTATTATATATTATTAGAGATTATTAGGCACATTGTGTGTTTTCCAACGTAGATTGATAGATATTTGAGAGTGAAGCGTGGACGGCAAGATTATTTTTATTGGATTTTTCAAAAACCCAATCGTAGAATATAAAATTTAATATTAATTTCAAATCTTCCATGCTGGTTTGGGAGAAAAGAAAAAATATAGAATATCCCAGGTGCTTTTCTTCCCGCGCAGACCGTAAAAGCCGGTCAAGGGATTGGGCGAAAATATAAGGAATCACATTGATAGGCGATGCGGCTAGCAACCCATCACTATTTGGATTCCGCTTTCCACCTTTACGCTCACTACGATGCTAAACGTGGCCAGTAGGTTTTATGACCTTGGGCTCTGTCTACCCCGCAAGGGATAAAGACATAATGGGAGTATGTACGTATTTCAAAAAAATTGTTACTGAACCTTCATTTTTTAATATAGGAATCAAAAAATCATGGTTCAGGTTGCCAAAATCGTCTTACAAAATTGGCACACCCAGGTTTTTGAGATAAAAATACTGAACACCTCTAAAATCCATATTTAAGTAATCTAAGGTTAGACTTATTCTAGTTGTTTATTAACGTTATGTCCTTTAATTGGGTTGTATATTAGCATAAAGTGGAATGTTATATATTACTGGTTGTACGTGAAACTTGTTGGTGAACCTTTTTAAATAAATAAACCCACTTACAAATTCCATTAGACACACGCATAGCTAACTGGTGCTGGCAACACTCGCACCATCGACAAAACCGAGCGGAGGGCTGCGCAGGCGCCGCTAACTTCAACACAATTCATACGGAAGCACTTCACTTCTATTGCGCTCCGAGCGAGTACGCGTCGTAGATTTTGTCCTTATATTTTAATTCACATTATATACAGTCCTCTGATACATCGAGTTATTATTTCCATCGCAGTAGGGATTCCTAGTATCTGCAGTAATACGGGCACCTACTCAAACATATGGTCCACGAGCCTACAAACGAAGAATTCCAGCGAAGAATTTCGACGTCACCGCTGCTGATTGTCAAAATTTCGAAGATTGGCAGTTACAACGGTCTTCGTGCGTCACCAATAAATTCCCGCTAATCCAGTGCATCGGCTTCGTAATCCTGGCAAAATCGTCGGCTCCAAGGCGGACTCATCATCGCATCGGCAGGCAGAAGTGACGTGAAGTCACAAGGAGCAACAAGGATAAGGCCTCAAAAACCGTGAGATCGACCCAATTTCCTCCACTATCTTCTTTCTTTTGGTTTAATAATCATTCATAATCATCACTGATCATATTCATCCCATTTTCATCTGTGTTTAGTAGTAGTTGGTGTTGCATCATTCTTTTGGTTTCAATCTAACGTCGTTATTTTCAAAACTGTAGTCGTAGCAGTAGTTTGTACTATATAGTGTGTGTGTAGTAAAGTAGTTAATTGTAGTTTGGCGTATATAAGGCGTATTTAGTATGTACATTCAATAATTTCACGTAGTCATTTTCATATTTCAATAACCACAAACCACCTCATAAATCATTAATCACGTCGTATTTTCGTAAATTATTTGCAAATCATCACAATCATAATCATTTTACATCTGTTTTGCCCAGTGTTTTGTGCATTTTGTGCTAATATTTTTTATTTTATTTTTATAGGTCGGTAGTCAGCTGACATCGATCCTAACGGTTTCTTGCGTAACTACGGGTTCGCCTGGCGTTAACGTCGCAGCAATTTACGTATCGTTCCGCTTATCAGTAATATTTATTTTCCGCAGGCTTTTGGTTTAACTAATAATTTAGTATTCTTACCTATTTTTTTTTCTCTCAACTTAGTTACTTTTATTTTATTATTCTTTCACTCCCTTTCTATTTTTATTAAACTCAATCACAATGACGGATGTCAAAGTAACTCAGTTAATTAAAAGACGAGGCACGTTCAAAAGTAAATTAACCACCTTTACAAATTATGTAAATATATTAAATAATGCCTCAGTTCAGAATCCCAATGTTTTCAATGAACTCAAAACGCGACTTGAAAAAATTGAGTTATTATATTCGGATTTTGATGTACTTCAGGGGGAGCTTGAGGAGCTTTCCGACGACCCAGGGGTGCGGTACCAGGAACGAGAGGCGTTCGAGAGCCAGTACTACGCCGCCGTCGGCGCTGCTAAGGCACTGTGTGACACCGTGTCATCAGGGTCATCGCCTAACACGTCCATGCATAGTGCTGAGGTAAGCTCACATGATGCACAAACACACACACATAACTTTGTGAAACTTCCTCGTATCGACTTAACTAAATTTTCTGGAGATTATAAACAGTGGCTAGAGTTTCGAGACTCCTTTCAGTCTATGATTCATTCAAATGAAAGGATTGATAGCATCAATAAGTTCCACTATCTTCGTGCGTGTCTTGAGGGAAGTGCAGCTTTAGTAATTAAAAGCCTGGACTTTAAAGCCAGTAATTATGCATCTGCTTGGGACCTGCTTTGCAAAAGATATGACAATAAACGTTTGCTTGTCAACAATCATGTACAAGATTTATTCAATGTAAATTCCATACAAAAGGAATCCAGCAAAGCTTTGCGTTATATTGTTGATGTAACTAATAAAAATCTACGATCCTTAGCCACGCTTGATCAGCCTACGCAGCATTGGGATACACTGATTATCCATATGATGGCTGCAAAATTAGATGCTACTACAAATAGGGAATGGGAACAACATCGCAATAATCTAAGTGAGCCACCAACTTTAGAGGTTTTCCTGACTTTTTTAACAAATAGGGCCGACCTTCTGGAGACATTGGAGGAAGCTAGGAGTAACAAAGGTAAAATGGAGACCCTTCCGGTCCAGAAACAAAAAAGTTTTATTGTTTCTGCAGGCAAAAATAAGACACTTTCTTGCCCATTTTGTAATAAAAGTCATGCTTTATTTAATTGTTTTGGATTTCGTAAATTACCAGTAGAAACACGCATACAGCGTGTAAATGAATATAAAGTATGCAGGAATTGCTTAAGGTCTGGTCATAATGAGGCTCAATGCAAGTTATCTCATTGTAAATATTGCCAGCTAAAACACAACACGCTTTTGCACATGGACTCGATTAGTCAAGAGCCGATCTCTCATGAAAGTGTTGTACTATCTGCCGAACACTCTCAACCCTCTTCTAATGCAAACCATATTTTACTGTCCACAGCACTGGTCAAGGTGTTCGACTCCCAAGGGACTCCACACACTGCTAGAATCCTTCTTGATAATGGGAGTACCGGTAACTATGTTACACATGATCTTTGTAACAGGCTACAAATACGCACCCACGCTGCGTGTTCCAAGGTAACAGGTATCAATAACCAAACATCCAGTAGTTCACAGTCTTGCTCTCTTACGTTCGAGTCTTTAGATGGTAACTATAGGACGCATATTGATTGTTACGTTTTACCCACCATTACATCGTTACTGCCTAACACATACATTGACATACACAATGTCCAATTGCCATCTGGTGTTCGTTTAGCCGATCCCACATTTAATATTCCGTCGGCCATTAATATTCTTGTAGGCGCGGATATATTTTGGAAGGTCTTAGGAACGAGTCGCATTCAGTTAGGCAAAAACAAGCCGGTTCTTTTCGAAACCAAACTCGGATGGTTGGTTTCAGGCGCCATAGCTTCTTCCGGCTCAAAGTCACAAGTATGTATGTTTAGTAACGACAGTCAGTCACCAGTAGACCTGTCTCGTTTTTGGGAGCTGGATTCGATTCCGTCTCAACATGAATTCACTCCGGACGAGCAGGCATGCGAACAAGATTTTGTTAAATCTGTTAGGCGGGATGCAGATGGTCGCTTTATTGTATCCATGCCATTTAAGGAATCCCCAGAAGCCCTGGGTGATTCATACTACATAGCCAAGCGTAGATTTCTTTCTCTTGAGCGTCGGTTAGAAAAAGAACCGCGTATGAAAGCTCTTTACGATCAATACATGACCGAATACTTAGATTCAGGTCACATGACGGAAACGAAGTCAAGGATTCCCGAAACTTTTTATTGTTATCTTCCACATCACGGTATTTACAAGGAGAGCAGCACCACGACGAAACTTCGTGTGGTGTTTGATGCTTCCGCCGCGACGTCATCAGGTAGGTCACTTAACAGTATACAACGTGTCGGGCCTACAGTACAAGACGACTTAATTTCTATTCTTATTCGTTTTCGGCAACACAAGTACGTTGTCTCTAGTGATATTGCGCGTATGTACCGGCAAGTCTTAGTAACAGTAGAACAACGTCCTCTGCAACAAATATTATGGAGATTCGATCCCTCCCATACACTTAAAACTTATACTTTAAATACGGTCACTTTCGGCATGTCATCCGCACCATTTTTGGCAACGAGATGTCTGCAACAGTTAGGTTTAGATTCACCTGACCCTGACACAAAACGATCTATTTGTCATGATATGTTCGTAGATGATTATTTGTCAGGCCAGGACACAATAAATGGTACAATAGCACAATGCCAAAATGTTATTCAGACTCTCAAGTCGGCACATTTTAATTTGCGTAAGTGGCATTCCAATAATAAAGAAATTTTAAGCGCAATTTGTGATGATACTGACATGACTGGTAGCGTTGATCTCAGCGACAAAGAGTCATCAAAAACTTTGGGACTCCACTGGACTTGTCTGTCTGACACTTTAACTTTTCGCATAAATATATTCCAATCTGATAAGATAAATAAGCGTCATATTTTATCCATTATTTCCCAAGTGTTCGATCCACTTGGTCTGATTTCACCATGCATTGTAGAAGCAAAAATATTACTACAACAATTATGGTTATTGAAATGTTCATGGGATGAAGAGGTTCCAGACAGCATGAAAAAACAATGGATCGATTTTTCAAATTCTTTATCACATTTGAATAGTTTTAAAATACCTAGATGTGTTAAGGTTGGTCCATCCCTTGAAACTCAAATTCATGTATTCACAGATGCATCTGAAAAGGCGTATGGTGCATGCGTTTATGTCAGAAGTATAGACCTCGATGGTACGGTTTGTGTACGTCTTCTTGCATCGAAAAGTAAAATTTGTCCCATTTCTAAGGCAATTAGCATACCTAAACTGGAATTGTGTGCGGCTCTCGTAGGAGCAAGACTGTGTGCGAAGGTTATATCATCTGTTACCTTTGAATTTAGCACGTGTATATGCTGGTCGGACTCTATGGTGGTATTGGGTTGGCTTTCAACAGCTATCTCCAATCTTAAACCTTTCGTAAGGCATCGTGTTGTAGAAATTCAAGAGGGTTCTCACGAGTGGCGCTATGTGCCTACTAAATTAAATCCAGCAGACTTAGCTTCTAGGGGTTTGAGAGCCGATTTACTTAATGATTGTCTTTTATGGTGGACAGGGCCCTCATTTTTACAATTGGACTCGTCTCAATGGCCTACTAAACCCAATCAACAAAGCACAGAGTTGCCGGAAATAGTACACACTCTTCATGTATCAGAAACACCCCCTTTGGAACATAATTTAATAGTTAACCTTATAAACAAATATTCTAATTTCTCTAAATTACAACGTGTCATTGCTTTCATTTTAAGATTTATTTATAATTGTAAACATACTTGCAAACTATCTGGGCATTTATCGTTGACTGAGCTGAACGCCGCAACGACTCTACTTTTAGTCACAGCTCAACAGGAGTCTTTTCCTGTAGAGCACGAGCTACTTTTAAATAATAAGCCTTTGCCAAACAAGAATCGTTTACTGCCGTTGTCTCCATTTTTAGATTCAGATAAAGTCATACGCATTGGGGGAAGGCTTGGTAACTCTCATTACGATTATAATACCAAGCACCCAGTTCTTATTTGTAGTAAGCATAGATTGTCTCATTTAATATTTGAAAACTTGCATAAGACATACTTACACTCAGGCCCACAGCTTTTGCTAGCAACATCGAGGCATAATTATTGGACTTTAGGAGGAACTAGGCTGGCCAAACGCACTGTACGCTCTTGTGTAAAGTGTTGTAGATTCCAGGGCAGAACCACACAGCCAATAATGAGCCACCTACCCGAAAAACGCGTGCATTTAGAATTTCCTTATCTAGAAACCGGCTGTGATTACTGTGGTCCATTGTTAATAGTCGACAGAAAGGGTAGAGGTTGTCGTTTAGTCAAATGTTATATATGTGTTTTTGTTTGTTTAGCCACCAAGGCGCTGCATCTTGAGCTTGTCTCAGACCTAACAAAAGAAGCTTACATTGCAGCTTTAAATAGGTTCATTTCGCGGCGCGGGAAACCTCAGAGCATTACTTCGGACAATGGTACCACATTCGTAGGCACATTCAATGAGTTAGCAAGGCTCCTCAAAGATCCCACGTTGCCATCTGATCTTACAAAACAAGGTATAAAATTTTCTTTTATTAGTGCTTTTACGCCCCACTTCGGGGGTATCTGGGAATCGGCAGTAAAGTCTGTAAAACACCATCTTAGGCGAATTTTAGATCTTACACACCTAAATTATGAGGAGATGTCGACTCTACTGGCACAGATTGAGGCTATCCTCAATTCTCGTCCTCTTACACCTATCTCGCAAGATCCTTCTGATCTTGCTCCTTTAACGCCCGCCCATTTTCTTATTGGTCGATCTCTGGTAGGCATACCGCATCCACAAATCACCGAGAGATCCATCACTAGCCTGCAACGGTTTCAACGCATAGAGCTTCTAAAACAACATTTTTGGAATCGTTTTCATAACGAATACATTTTCTGGCTTCAGAAAAAGACGAAGTGGCACAAAACTCGAGGACAACTGGAAGAGGGCACGATGGTCGTCATCAAGGACACTTCAGCACCCCCTCTTATGTGGCTGTTGGGCCGCGTCATCAGAGTGCTACCAGGCCGCGACGGAGTGGTCAGGGTGGCCGATATTCGTACCCGTAAGGGGACGATTCGCCGGGCCTTCAACACCATCTGCCCGCTGCCTATCACCTGTTGAAGAAACTTCAAGGCCGGGGAGTATGGTGCTGGCAACACTCGCACCATCGACAAAACCGAGCGGAGGGCTGCGCAGGCGCCGCTAACTTCAACACAATTCATACGGAAGCACTTCACTTCTATTGCGCTCCGAGCGAGTACGCGTCGTAGATTTTGTCCTTATATTTTAATTCACATTATATACAGTCCTCTGATACATCGAGTTATTATTTCCATCGCAGTAGGGATTCCTAGTATCTGCAGTAATACGGGCACCTACTCAAACACTAACATATTAAGTACCTATGTAATTTCAGAAAAGTTAAAGTATATTTTTTTTCTGTCTTCGTTATTAATTATTACATTTATAGTGTGAAACACAGACTGATGAACATTCACGCAAATTGACGTGTTAATCAAACCAGCAGTTGTAGTCACAATCAAATTAACGCGCCTTATTAACTCCACGGTCATTACCGTTAACATTGTGATTAATTAGTTCGAAAACAAATATGGCAGAGTCAATTATAATATTTAAATCAATCGCGACCAAACAAAAAGGTTACTTAATTTATTTGATGGACATGTATTATATAATAATTAAATAAAAAGAAATAAGTCAGACTTAATGATTGTATGGTTTGGGAGAATAGAAAAATCATAGATTGTACCAGATGCTTTTCTTCACGCGCAGGAAGTCGATTTTTCAACCAAGAGAATCGATCCGCCACTCGTTGTCAAGTTTCTGCATGGTGAATATTAATTGGCTCTATTTTTGAATCATTATTCGAATGGGTTTTCCGTGTGGTCGTCGCAGACCACTCGGAACGGACTACGCGTGCAAATTGTCAAATTTGATTTTGACCAAATTTTTATTTTTTTCTTAAATTCTCGTCCTTAGAACCTAGCGTTTCCTTAGAACCTAGCGTTTTTGCTACAACTGTCTACAAAAAGTGGGAATATACGTCCGATTGCTTCCGATCCGATTGCAGCGTTGCCTTTTAAAAAATAAGAAGTTCCTTACTCCTAAATGAAAATTAAAGATTTTAAAAGAAATTGCAATAAAAACCCCCCTAGATATGCCTTAGTCACTGTATTAAGAAAATCAGAAAACATAATTAAGAAATAAGAAGGCTTTTGTTTAATTCGCAATTTTATTTTTATTACGCCATTTACTGAGAAGACTTCGTCTATAGTATACATATATAGTATATCTTGTTCATATTTAACTGGTTTTTCTACGAAAGAAGATTACGAAAAACAATTGCCTAAGGACAATCAAATTCCCCTAGAATTAAAGAGACTGTACCTAAAATGGCAACATCGTCCGATTGTCGGATTGAAAATCGGACGTGTATTCCCAGCTTAAGCTACTAGTTTTGCTGTGCATTCAATTATTCTGGCAACCGTAGCAATATTTTTTTTGCTGGTAATTCTAAGCAATAGAACCATTCGCACGGTTCAAAATACGTAAAAACAGGCCCGCTCGTTGATTTTATTCACATGTGAATACGAACCGAGTGCTGACATCACAACGAGTGGTGGATTGATTCTATTAGCTCAAAAATTGAGTCCCAGATCGTAAAAGCCGGTCAAGGGATGGCGCAAAAATCTAACGAATCACGTCAAAAGGCAATGCGGCTACCACTCCATCACTATTTTGATTCCGCTTTCCATCTTAAGGCCCACTAACACGCCAAACGTAGCCTATGGGTTTTATGACCTTGGTCTTCCCTGCAAGGAAGAAAGGCGTGATAATATGTATGTTGTATATGTCGCAGTCATCTGGTTGAATCTGCTATTTGATTGAATGACTAGCGCGTTCATTGAATGACCACGTTTAATTGGATGACTAGGCCAAACGTTGATTGAACAAGCGTCGCTCAACGTCCAACTAGTTAGCGGGTTGTAACATAGCCCTTTGAACATAGCGGACATAAAATCAGTCAGGTGATTCAAATTTCGTTCATTTTTTTACCACTGCGGCGCTAGTAGTCACCAAAACAAATATGGCGTCAAACAGCTCGAACAGATGGTTGATGATGGACGATGTTGATATTTTTTTCGATAAAATTTACTTAAAAGTGCGTTATTTGTAATAAAATAGTATGATGTTATGGATTTACCTATTATAACGCCGCCGCCGGCTACTTTAAAAACTAAGAAAAATGAAATCATGCTTCCACCAAATATTACAAAGTCGGCTAAGATTCAACGACTTTCATTCAATCAAATATCAAATATCAAATTCAACCAGATGACTGCGACATATATATGTTAATAATGCGCAAGTTTTTACCCGACTGGACCCAGAAGGAGAGTAATGTTATTCACGCGTATGTATGAAGTATGTCTGATCCATTTTTGACTCCTGTAGCCTTAACGGCATGAGCAATTTTAAAGTGTGAATTGTATTAGATTCGTATTCTTCCCCGAAGTGTCATAGACTGTGTCACGTTAGTAAAAAGAAATAGTATGGCGGACATCAAAGTCAAAGATTCTTATTCAAAATTAGATAATTGTATCTCTTTTTGAACGACATTTTTTTCTTTCTTATTATTTTCAATTTTTAATACGTAAACTATCAAAAAGGAAGAAAGGTTTTTTAATTTTTAGGGTTCCGTACAAAAGTTGAAAAACGGAACCCTTATAGGATCACTCGAGCGTCTGTCTGTCCGTCCGTCCGTCTGTCACAGCCGATTTTCTCCGAATCTACTGAACCAAATTAGATGAAATTTGGTAAGATAGTGTAATCTTATGACCCAAACACAGATGTGCAAAGTAAATAAAGATTTTTTTGAAATAAGGGTCATTTTGAGGGGCCCAATTACAAAATTTTAAAAGAAAGTTTTGCAAACCTTACTGTGTCATATATCAAATGAAAGGGCTCATTATGAGGATCTCAAAAATATTTTTTTTTTGTTCGGGTAAAATCAATACTTTTGATTTTATTTACGAAAGAAGGCAAAAATTGACCATTCCCCCCCCCCCTGATCTCCGAAACTACTGGGCCGAAAATTTTGAAAAAATTACAAAATGTAGTTCATTTCTTGAAGATTACAGGAAAAATAATAAGAATTCTATCACTTGAAAATTAAGTGGTAAACTCACAATAATAAGTTCATCTAGGGAAATAGTTCACTAAAACACCACTAGATGGCGCTAGTCAATTGAATAAAACATTTTTTGCACATTGTGTGTGTGTTCACGAAGCATATTGTACGGAACCCTCATTGCGCGAGTTTGACTCACACTTGGCCGGTTTTTTTTAAATAATTACTCTATAAGGTTTTGACGGTGTGAAATACCTCTGAGTATGCAGATTAAGTTGACTTAGTACCGTTACTTTAATACTACCACTTGTAACTGCTAATGTGAGTTTGCTATATAGCGGTTTATTTAACTCACTTGAGTCCACACCTAGTGATTGTATAATAGATAAGTTGACCGTTTTTTTTTTACGAATAAGTGAACCATAAATATCAGATGTAATTTGAACGTAATCCATTATGCCTTTCTGTGCCGTATGGAATACGTACCCAGCTGCTATCGCTAGGCAGCTCTGATGCTTTTTAGTAGGTTGAAAACTTTGGACAGTGTAAGTTACCAACACACAAAATAAGACAAGAGCTATTCTTACCTCAGCACTGTGGTAGCGGCCAACGACAGCTCGATGAGCAGGAAGGTGACCAGTACCACGTATGAGATGGTGAGCAGGTAGATCTCATTCATCGCTGGCCGGCTGAGGCATGCCAGGAGACCTGTGGAACAAAAGCAGAAATTGAAATCACACATCCACACTGGTACGAAGGAACAACTTTAGAAGTTGTTCCTTTAGGAGTTTTCCAGTCTTTGAATGTTTTGGGACTCTTATAAAGACTAATATAAGCAATTTGAACAGAGTTTTATAAAAAACACAAGCAATTTTTGAGGTTGTCCGAAAGCATGTAGACAAAAAAAGAGCCGTGTAGTTTCTGGCAGAGTAGAATAGGTCCACTCCAAGTTTTCCCGTGCATGTCGACGAAAGCGACTTAGCTAAATCCAATCAAAGCGAAGCTTATAAACATCAAAGAGACCTCTCCAACCCGTCTAGCCAGCGAGGAGAGTTTAGGCCAAATCCTCTTGACTGCTCTGGCTAATATATGGCTCTGTCAGTGCAGAGAGGATCGTGCGTGAAGATAGTGGAGACTAAAAAGACCTGATGATATTGATGATGATGTATATGTAAGTAAGTATGTATGTACTCACATGCATAAACCAGAGCAGCGATGCCCAGCACCACGATGTTGACTATGTGAGCCACGCGCTCTTTCTCGTAGTAAACGCGATGGACCGTCCCATTTGACAACGAGTCTAAGATGTCGCGGCTCTGGAGGTCCAACGGGAGATCCGCGCTGGTTCCGCCATAGCTGGTGCTGTAAAAATAGATTTGATTAGTCCAAACTTAAAGCTAATAAATAAAAAAATATTTAAAAAATAATAATATAAAAAAAGCTCAAAGTTCAAACTTTTAACCTGCACCATTCCATCATCGGACGACACGGCGTGGGCAGGGATTCTATCCATATATGGTCGATAATCCTGCTTATCGCACCTCTCAATTTGCCTCCTCCTTCATCAGACGAACCGCAAATGAATGGAATTCCCTCCCCGCGTTACTATTTTCCGTCTCGTTCAATTTAGATATTTTCACGACAAGAGTGAATAGGATGAAAAATGTGCCGCGGAATAAAATTTAAATTTTTTAAATTATCATCTTGAGCGCAACTAGAAGGTGCATTCCAAGGAATAATTTAATTGCGCTCCATTAGGTGCGTTTCATAATGGTTGCTCTACAAGGAATACCCCCTACATGCGCGTTTGCAATGTTTGATGTCGATATTGACTGGCCTACTTAATTCTTTGTTTTTTATTAATTGGAAGAACAAAGTAACTGTGAAGAGAGTAAAAAGTATGTCTTACCTGAATATTTCGGTGTTGATATTTGTCGAGTCATTGAAGTTCAGCAGGGAGTTCATGCTGCTCAGCAGGTCCTGTGCGATCAGCAGCGTGCGGAGTTGCACCACCAGCAGTACCACTGATACGCACAGGAGAAGTCCCAGCAGATGTGTCATGTTCGTTTGGTTCATGCGGAGAAAGTACCGTTGATACAACATCTCCACCTGGTAACAAAAAAATACAACTTTTGATATTTTTTTAAAATTATTTATGGATCGGACTTCAAACACTACTGAACCGAATTTTACGGAATTATCTATGCGATTAATCCGTGAATATATACGTTCAACAATTTAAAAGGGAACTAAATAACGGAATCAATTGTTAAAAAACCGGCCAAGTGCGAGTCGGACTCGCGCACGAATGGTTCCATGCCAGAAAAAAAAACTAAAAACATACTTTTGTTGTATGAAAGGCCCCCTTAAATATTATTTTTATTTTATTTTTAGTATTTGTTGTTATTGTAGCAATAAAAATACAACATCTGTGAAAATTTTGACCTACCTGCTATTACGGTTCATGAGATACAGCAAAACACGTCAACAAATACTCTGTTGTATGGAAGCTCCAGTTAATTGTTTATATTATTTTGATTTTAGTATTTGTTGTTGTAGGCGCAATAAAAATACATAATCTGTGCAAATTTCAACTGTCTGGCTATTACGGTTCTTGAGATCTAGCTCGGCGAGTGGTAACTATGAAAAAGGGCTAAAATATATGGTATTTTGTATGGGTGCCCCCTTAATTATTATTATTATTTTGTTTTATATCGGCAACAGAAATACACAATCTGTGAAATTTTCAACTGCCTAGCTATTACGGTTCTTGAGATACAGCCTGGTGGCAGACGGAAGGACGGACGGACAGCGAAGTCTTAGTAATAGGGTCCCGTTTTACCCTTTGGGTACGGAACCCTACTAAGAATGCCTTATCAATTTGGGCTAATTGCATTAGATGTACAAAGTCTAAAGACTGCAGGTTCGAATCCTGACCGCCTGGAACTCATTTTTACTTATACTACCAGCGAGGTACCTACAGCTTAATAGAGATAAGTGTATCTAGCCTATACCTAGATATATACAAATAAACATAATGTAATATGATCTAATATAACGTTTTAATTAATAAATAAAACAGGATTTCTAGATTTAAGATTTATGACGGTTTTCAAGGTTGAAACTCGTAACTGTAATGTGAAAAAGTAATAGAGGCAGCTCATCTATTATTTACAGTAACGAATATTATACCAGTTCATCAGCTCTGCTGATAGTTTGAATTTGCCAAAGTTTTAATCGCACCTCTTTCATACGACATGCGACCAAACAGATCGTAATTCCACTGGATCCTGAAATCCTGGACCGGATTCATTAAAATCCCACCCGCATTGTATCTCTATACATTATTTATTCAGTGGAAATCTGAATTTCAATATTGATATAAAGTTCCGAAGTTAAAATTTCATTTCAGTCGTTTTTTTAAAATTTTGAATACACGTGCTTCCGTAGGAAATGTTTAAGTAAATAAACGATATATGTTTTGCAGCGGAAATTATGAATGTTTAAACTGTACATTTTACGTTCGGAATTCCAATTCTCTGAAAAAAAAATATACCACCAGTATTTAAAGCAGTGGATGTCCGTATACCGTTTGAAGTCGGAAGTCTTAATCTTAGCTGGTTTGGTTGTTACCTTTGAGTTTGTTAACCAATGTCGTCCTTGGTTTAAGGTCTACATGCTTAATTATTAATGTAATATTCAGTCCTCCCTTTAAGGATGTTTAACTTTTTGACCTGTACACCCTACTTAGCTGAGAAAGTTTTCATTTTAACTTCGATGTCTATCCATAAACATATAAATGATTGTTATTCATGGATATTTAAAAAATGCATTTTGAGGCTTAACAGATCAGTCGCTTAGTCACGAAATTATCCCTGAATCAAAAAAATGTTGAAACACCGATAATATTTCTGAAAGGCATATTGAACACACGAGAAAAAAATATCCACTCTACTTTAGATTGTAGGGGAGGAATCCTTTATAAATATTTTTAACATTGTATTTCACTAATTTGTCGGCGATATTCTACGTGCTAAATACAATGCTTCAAGTACGAACAGTCGAACCACGGATAGACAGATGGCAAAACTATACCTAAGAGCTACATGCTTACTACAACTCTAAAATGCAATTACCACAAGAAGTCCCTTTAAATATATTATACATTTAAAACTTTCACTTCAAACTGGATTACAGCTATCTAGTTATCGCATCAGAAACTTATGTCATCCATTATTAAAGTCGAAAGAATCTTATAAGTTTATAGATCTAGACTTAACCAGATCAAAGTGGTTTCAACAAACTTCTAAAATACTAGGTTTGTATAATCTGTAATCTGATCTAGTCAGATTTAGAAACACGTTAGTGTCGGAACTGCACAGAGCACTTGAGCCTCATTTGACGATGCAGAGGAGAGGATTTAGGAGTAGGGTGAGCACTGAGTGATGGGTGAGGCGATGCGGAAGTCAGCATTCTATAACAACGTAGTCTCACTCGCTATTTCATCAATAATATAAAATAAATTTCGTTATGACAAAAAAAAGAACTTCTAAATATAGGTACATTAGTGAAAAAAATACCTTTAGTCCAAAACTCTAACATTGCAAATATTACAAACTGACAAGTCTATTGATTCAGCCATCGTCCGACGCTGTACAAGTGGAATGAGAAGTTTGATCGCTTTTCATTGTTAATATTGCGTACATGGGATTGGCCCCTTAAAGTTGCTGTAAATTGAGAAGCATATCTTATAGTAATATTAGTTTTTAAATTTACTTATTCTACTAAAACGAACTTGCCCAACCAACTATTAAAAGAACTTAACGGACCAATATTAAATACCATACCAATACCAAATCAAATGTTGTCTTAAAAGTCTTTTGAGGTAGACGCTAACGTTTTCAGAAATGTTTCTTAAAATCAACAACCGTGAAGACATTTACTCAATATTTACAGCATTAATAATATAACTTAACTTTCTCTTACCTGATACTTACATAATTATCGTATCTTGACTTTAATGAATAGAAAATTTGAAGTTGTTAAAACGTAATTCATCTTATTACAAAAGGAGTACCAACTTTAGTACCTGGTTTAAACCATTATCCAGACAAAATAAATTGACAGTGACACTTACCAAATATCATAGTAATAAATGTTGCATTATTTTGGTTGGATAATGGTTTAAATCAGGTGTTAAAGTTAGTCCTCGTTTTATGAATAAGAAACATTATATATAATTTGACTATAAATCACCGCCAGTAGCGGGGATAGTACGAGTAATTTATTGACGTCAACAAAAATATAAATTTGTAAACAAATGGTAATGAAAATTGACGTCCACTAAATGATATTGAAATATCTTAAGATTAATAAAATGATTGACTTTTGATAAGAATACTCAATATTTTATTGCAAACCATAAAGTACAAAGGTGACACACAAAGTTCAAGATCATCATCATCGTTCGTTCACTTTATATTTCACTAGAATTTTCCGGGCAGTTTTCCTTGCCATAGGCTAAGTTCTTATAAAACAAACTATTTTCGCTTCCGCTCGTGCCATATGATTACAGCATTCCAATCACTATCATCTGTATGCACCGACTGGTCTGCCAATACGCAAAGCCTTCGTCTGCAGGTTTACGTTATTCCCGGCAAACCAAACAATGCATGTCTTGTCAGAGTATTTAGATTAACGTCTCTATCCGTTACTATAAATAGATAAGGCAAATATCTAGCTAGGTATTCATCCGAGACTTTCACCATAGTTTGCCTTTAAATAGTAAAAGATAGTAGTCTATAGCGTGACTAATAAAAATAGGAATTAATTAAAAAGAAAGTGAGGTATGTCGCCGTGTAAGGGACTGCGTTCTATGACCACTATTTCGGTTGGTATCTAGCTCAAAGAATATCCATTGCCATTCAAAGAGAAAAGGCAGCAAACTTAATGGGCACGTTTATGGCGGGACATTTTGGGGTAGCATCTTTGATTAGTTATGGTTTGTTTAATTTTTTTGTTTTATTGTTAGTTAAATATTTGATAACTGTTTTAACACTAAACTAGCTGATGCCCGCGACTTCGTTTGCGTGAACGTATTAATAGCTATACCTTAATAGAAACTAATGTCGATAAAAATACTTGTAGCAGTGAATAATTAATATATATTAACGTATTATGCAAAAAAACTTGATATATTATGTTGGAACTATCCTTTGGGTTAGTTTTTTTGTATCAATATGCCGCGTTCACATAACCAAGAATTTTCCGGGTTTGTTAGGCTCTGAAACACTAATTATTTTTTAATAAGGAGTTAATCTCGTCTGCCCTAGTACCCTGAATTATACCTGGAAGATCACATGTTCTAAATCTTCCATTTTTATACCTCAACAAAAAAATACTAATCAGGCTGAACAACTTTTGCTACAGCGTCAATTTCATATTTCCTATAGTTTACCAGTATCACTATGGTTCTCCGTCAGGTGTCCTAAATCTTCAATTTAAATATCTTAAGCAAAAATGCTCATCAGGTTAAGTAACTTTTGCTAAAGCGTCATTTTTATATTTTTTATAGTTCACCTGGACCATTATGGTTCTGCATGAGTTGTTCCAAATCGTAGATTTTTATACCTCAACAAAAATGCTCATCAGGCTTAACAACTTTTGCTAACGCTCCACTTTTATATTTCTTATAGTTGAGCTGGACCATTATGGTGCTGCATCAAGTGTTCCATTTTCCAAAATAATTTCTACCCTATATGTTGCCCAGGCTTCATAGCTATATAGCAAAAAAAGTTAATTCGAATTCGTCCAATACTTGCGGAGATAATCATGATCATACAAACAGACAGACAAGAAATTAAAAAAAAATTTTTGCTTTCTATTATTCTTTTTGAGTCTCCCTCTATCCATTTCATTCAAAAATACTTAATGTACATACAAAATATTTTTACTGTTATATTATATGTACCTATAGATAAAGGTTGGAAAGAGCGTGTTTATTAAAGTGAAAATATGCAAGGTTTATGTTATACATAAATCTTTGTTTTGAGACCATACATATATTAGTAATCTTCTATTATCCTTAATGCCTGCTTTGATGTGTTTCTGGCTTGGAAGAATAATACATATTCCTGATAAAATTGGGTGCTCACCATTTTAATCGGAAACACGCCTTACGCCTCTATATTTTCAATTAATCTCTAAAATGTCTTTATACCTGTATACGAAACTCATCCACATAATTTATCATTTATCGGTTTTATTCTATTTGCATCCCAAAGGCCTTTGTAGGGCCAAGAAGCCAATTCGTTAGAATATTCAGGCACCGCCGATACTTTGTCTTTTGATCTTTAAATAATACAAATGGTATTTTCCCTTTGGACGATAATGCTGAATCAACGGACTTTCTTATAATATTATTAATATAATTGCTACTTACTGCTTGTGACCATTTTCGAGATGGAAAATGTTTTGGTTAGTTCTTAAAACAAATTATTTTATGACTGTTAGACAAAATTGTCTAGGCCTCCGATGTCCGTCCGTCTGTCATCCACAACAGCACAGGGCCGTATCTACTGGGACGTAATAGGTAGGCACTTAAACTTTTTTCGAATAGTTTACACGTATATAGACTATATTATACTCATGATTCAACGTAATTAAAGGTTAGTAAGTAAATAAAAAAAATCTGATACTGAAGATTTAAAACAAAGCTCAACACAAAAAAAAAACAGAGATTTTAGGCCGGTATAAATAAACCTAGCAAATTCAGTGTTGACGCAATAATTTTATTTTTTCGGTTGCCGTGTGATAGAGTATAATAGGACCAATCCAAGTCTACCCGTGGATGTCGTAGAAGTCGACTAAGGAAACAAAGGCTAAACGAAGCTATAAACATCAAAGAGACCTCTCCAACCCGTCTGGCCAGCGTGGAAAGTGTAGGCCAAATCCTCTGAGTACCCTGGCTAATATATGGGTCTGGTAGTACAGAGAAGGTCGTGCTCCTGCAGTGGGGACTTACAAAGACCTGTTGATGAATATATTTTTTTTTGTACTTTTTATGGAAGGCCTCTTTAGGCTTCCGTAGCTGAATAGCAAAATCTAGAACCCTTATAGATTCCTCATATTTGTCTGTCCGTGTGTCATAGTAACTTTATTCCGAAACTATTAGGACTAGACATTTGAGACTTGGTCGGTCGATTTATGCTGTAAAGAGCTTTTTGAAATAAAAGAGGTGGCTATAAGTACATGGAATTATTCAACATTTTTTTCTTTAACCAAAACTTTACAGATAGAATTCTAAAAGCTTTGTTGAATGTGCTAATTGAAATAGTATAAAAATTTATGCGAAGATAACTTTAAATTAAATTTATAAATATGAAACCTAGATATTGCATGTTACATCTGCAGTTGATACTATAGTTAATTTCTGTATTCCTCATTCCCGTGTAGGTATGTTATACTGTGAGTGGTTTATTATTCTCAAATGCTTTTCGAAAACTTAATTTCAATAGTAACAGTAACTATATGAAACCTTTCTACTGGCAGGTTATGAAACATTTTCTTAAATAGAAAATCTCGCAAAAGAAAAATGCACGTCGCTCCAAAGGAAGTCTTTTCAAGGAAATACGTTAATATTTTTCTTATTTTCCGTGGAAACAACGCGGCATGTAGGTTTTTGCTGTACCTCAATTAGGATAAAAGTTCCTTTAGCATATACAACGGCATTTTGAAATGTATATTTATTACATAATCAACAATGAGACTAGAGATCCATTATATTTGTACTCGCATCTACTGTGTGATTTCATTTTGTTTACAATTTAATGAAAGCTGAAATGGTTTGTCAATAAGAGTGCCTACCCATAGGAAGTTAACGGGATCCTATTAACAATAGCGACATGTAGATGAAAGATGACAAGCGTCATTTCTCAGATCCGACCCGAAAATATTGGCGTATTTTTTATGACCAATGCAACAAACAAATGTCAGGTCATTATGGGAAATAATAATTTTCCACTGATCATCGATATAAGTATCTATTATTTGTTTGTTTTACGTGTGTGAGTGTTCAACGCTAGTGTCAGTTTTTCAAGCTGCCTAAAGGCATCTGTAAAGTATCTACTACAAAATACAGTATCGTTGAGTTAGTATCGACAAAAATTCACAACTTACAATTTTGTGATTTGCCCAATTGGAAAAACTGAAAGTATGCTATATATATATATATATACATAAATATTAATTTCACTATAATATATTTTACATATACCAACAAATATTACAAATGCGAAAGTGAGTTTTGTGGGTAAAAGCTAGTATATAATAAGTTCCAATGCGCAGACCACACAACCATCGCTACTACTGCCATTAAAATGGCTGTGGCATACTGGAAAACAGACGGACAAACATGATGATTCTATAATGATTCCGTTTTTTACCATTCAGCTACGGAACCTTAAAAGAGGGATCGCATTATTCCGTTACTAAGGTAAGAAGCAGCAAACTTATTACAAAACAGATAACGAACACCATTTCATCCCTCACCTACACCTTTCGGCAATAATAATATTCAAAAGCTTTTCATTCGCGTCGCGCCGTCCGTCATACTTCTATCATCAAGGCTAAATAGCTTTTTTGAGAGCCGCATTTCCGTTGCGAAAAAGCGGCAAAAGATTAAAATAACGAGAGTGTAGATAGGTGTTTTTAAACGGTAGTGACTCAAATGATATAAAAGTGCACGATAAGGCATACCTACGTTCAGTATCAAACTCCTCGGTCCAATCTGTTGAATTTGTGGTCGAAACCGACCCAAATAAAATATTTTTTGAAAAAAATTGCGTCTTCGAGTACTTACGTCATTTCCATCGACTACTATTGGTGATAGAGTAAGCCGTGTGGTGCCCAGCAGAGTAGAATAATATCTCTCCAAGCCTTCCCGTAGATGTCGTAGAAGGCGACTTAGGGAACTCAACCTAAACAAAGCTACATCAAAGAGACCTCTTCAATCCATCTGGCTAGCGTGGAGAGTGTAGGCCAAATCCTCTGACTGCTCTGGCTTAAATGTGGCTCTGGTAGTACAGAGAGGGTCTGCTCCTGCAGTGGAGACTAAAAACATCTGATGATGATGACTTTCAGCATTTCTTCTCTGCAGCGGTCGGTTCCGAAATGCTAGTAGTCTGTAGCTTTGAACAATTATTAGTAAATGCATAATACTTAAAGATAATTTCATTATGCTTTGACGTAAAAAAGTGCCTGCAAGAGCCTATATTTTCTGAATAAACGTTTTGAATCTTGAATCTTTAACGTTGGAGTAAAAGTACCTATACCTATGCGCATCTAGGATTTTTTTACTTTTAATATTACCTACTTACTCTTGTATACATCTATGCTTCTTAAAAGACTCTGGGTTTATTCAAAGTGGATAAAAACTCTTATATATAATCTTATTTGCGGTTTCCTGCGGTTATGTACGGACTAAAGGAGGTTAGGTTTGGCCTTAGGCGTACTGCCGGCTACAAAAACATTTTGGAATCTTATTACTTCAAGCATAGATTGTTCAAACTACGAGTAACATACTGCTGTCATAATAACTGAACCCAGGATGCATTGTATCAATAGCTGAAAAACATCTGGGTTTTTTTTTTCAACTTAAAATCTCAATATGGCTTTTCATTTATACTTTCATTATTTTACAAGGAAACAGTTTTATATTTAGCTAAACGAAACTCCGAATAAAGTAAAAGTGTTTCCTTAACTTTTGGAGGTAGAATTTGAACTTTGTCAAGTACAAAGCGGTGTGCTGCTTCACGCCACGTGCCATTTATCGGATACATACATCAAAATCATGCCAAAAAAGTGGTAGAAAAAAATCTTGTCGAAAAATTTTTTTAGGATAGCTCCCATACATGTAAAGTGGGAGAGTAATTTTTTTTCCCTACTTACCCATCGTGATTAATATTGTGAGGTAGAGAACACCATTTTTCGATCTAGGGATCCGTTTCCGAAATATTTGGTTTTAAAGTTTGCAAATTTTTGTTAGAGGTAAGTGTCCCCCCTCTAACTACTAAACGGTTATATACGGATACGTGAAAAAAATTACAGCAGTAGTATATATATATACTGAAGTTGAAAGGAAAACTATCAGAGCTCAGTACTAAGTGCAAACTAAAAAGTTATAGGCAACCAACTTATAAAATGTACTCGAAAATGTAAAATTACATACAATTTTCATTGTTAGTTGTTTTTGGACGTTAAACTGTGAGGTGCGAGTGTGAACAGTGTGAACTCAAAGTTGTCATTCGCAACTACGGGACCCTACACTGCGCGTGCCCTGACACGCACTTGGCCGGTTTTATCCACTAGTGAACACTTCACTAGTTTGCAGTCTCTTTAATCAATGAGGGTTTTCAAAATTGATTTTTCGTTCAGTTGGCGACACTGTGCCGAGAAATCAAGATCGAAATACCTCTCGACACAGCTTTGCCACCGGGGAAAAAAATTAATTCTGTCAGCCTTTATTTCATAAATCATTTTGTAAAACGTCCCCTAATAAATACGTCGGATCACAAGTTAACAATATAAAATAATTTTATTTAGAAAGCGATAAATGCCACCCTGTCGTGATAGACCCAGAGTCGGACTGAAGGCTGATTACGGACGCCGGAATTCCGGACACGTATGCGAGAGCGCGTGAATGTACAGCTGGCCAAATAAACAGTAGATATCAACGTAGAGGCCAATTTCCTTGGAAAGTTCAAGCATCAGTATTCAATATTAACACTATATCGAAAGCTTTTACAGAAAAGTTAATACTGTTGTGGCTTCAGAAAATGTTACATCTATTATTGCTTTATCCTATTTTATCACTTGTCTAAAAATAACGTTATATTTTTTAAATTATAATAAACAAAAGAATACAAACTTAACAATAGATACCTATCCCAATCCTATCCTATCCCATCCTATCCCATCCTATCCCATCCCATCCCAATCCCAATCCCAACTTAAAAGTGAGTTTGTTTGTTTGTTACGCTTTCACGCCGTACCTACTGAACCGATAATCATGAAATTTTGCATACACATAGGTTAGGGTACCGAAAAGAACATAAGCTATATTACATACATCTTCTTCGTATTTACATTTATTTCGTGCTCCTGCAGTGGAGACTAACAAAGACCTGTTGATGATGATGATGATGATTTAAAAACCAAGCTCTCGTCGATCAAGTGATTTCTAGATTTACCTATTCGCAGTTAGTTGTTTTATTTCTTTAAAAGTTTTCACATTATATTTTTTTTTTCATTTAATTTTGGTTTTCTTTCTCCTTGTTTTTCCTCCCCTGATACTCTCTATTTTTCTTTCAACTTTTGTATGAAATAGGGCATGATGTTAGCATTTTTCTTTTTCTATTTTATATACATACTATCACGTCTTTTCCCTTGGCGGGGTAGACAGAGCCCAAGTCTGTAAAACCTTGACCAACGGAATCAAGATAGTGATGGGTTGCTAGCCGCAATGCCTATTGACATGATTCCTGAAGCCTATTGACAAGATTCCTGACGCCTATTCCCTCAGTCGGCTTTTACGATCTGCACGGGAAGAGGAGCAGCTGGTATATTCTATGATTTTTCTTTTTTCCCAGACCAGCTTGGAAGCCATTCTATTTTCTATAGTTTTGTATATTTGCTTCTTCACTCCTACTATTTCTAACAGTTTAAAGAAGCGAATAAACTTATAAACTGATGAATGAAACTTGATATTATTTAAGGAAGGGGAGAAAGTGTTTAATATCTGTATTTATCTCCTCTGTGCCCATGCTCTCCGCGGGTGCCGGGACTAGCTCCAACAATGTACACAAATATTTGCTTGATATTATTTAAGGAAGAAGAAGAAAGTGTTTAATATCTGTATTTATCTCCTCTGTGCCCATGCTCTACGCGGGTGCCGGGACTAGCTCCAACAATGTACACAAATATTTGTACAGGGTGCTCATTTGAAATAAGAGCATACAGTATTTCTGTATAGTACTGGTATATTGCTTATTTTATTAACAATGAATTTAATTATTGTTTGTGAAACTTAGATGTTTGTTTCTCTTTTACACTGACATCGTTTAATCGATTTTATGGAAACTTTACAATGTTAAAGCTTAAGAATAAGCCTTCAGGCCCGAAGCTTACCCACCAGTGGATGAAAGATGGACTGAAATGATGAAAATTATATATGTATATGTTCAATCTTTATAAACCATTTTAATAACGGTCATTCAATCCAAACATAGCAGTTGATTGCTATTTGAATAGTTGTTACATTTATACTTTTCACATATCCTTTGGTCTTACAAATACACCCTCATACACATAGACAAACTTACAGATGCAACTGATAACAACCCTATTTTTAAATTTCATTTATTTATCAAGAGTTAAAGAAAGTTCCTCGGTGGGTAAAAATTAAACCGCAGCGGTCAAAGCGCGTCTGAGCTTTCGAAGATTGCAGCTTAGCGCCGCCATTAAAAGTTGCGCGTTTTAAACCGTAATGAGACGCCGCGATCTGCGGATGAACTTGCGCCGCAAACTTTGTAAGTATCCTTCTAAAGCTGTGGCTTTGGCAAAAGCATATGCATGGCTTACAGCGATATCACATGGGCGCTGGGATGTCACATGCAAAGGAGTAAATGATACCTACAAATAAGAGTGCGATCTTAATCCATCTATTTACTCGATGGAAACTATTGTTTAATAACTAATTAAGAAAAAAACATGTGTATCGTGGGTGCGTTGCCTGGTAAGCGTTTGGACCTCTTTGGATCGACGTATCCTGACCTAGAGGACTCAGGCACTACGCACCAGGTGATAGCCTACAGCTCATACAGTCCTTCGGGACTCACCGCGTAGGTGGGTAAGGTATGGGGTAACTACAAAATAACGTAAAGGTTAGACGTGCTTCCGATTTATAATCGGCCCCAAAGAAGATAAGAGTGCATTGCCTAAAAAACCTGATATTACAACGCAGTTCTTTCTTCTAAACTTTCACATGAAGACCGAGGGGGTCACGATCCCTACATCAAGATTCCTAATAAAATATACTCAGCTATTGAAAAAAAAAATAATATAGGACGGTTATTATTTTTCTCAAACATGCTCGTAAATGTAGGCATTATTGTAGTAAAAAGAAGACACGGAAGTTTGTAATTCTTGGCTCATTCATTACATTGCCGGCCTCGGCCAGGAAGTAAGTATGAAAATTCATTCCTGGCCGCTGCTCAAAACTTTTTGATTTATCTGTGTAACGTAAATTATGTCACTTGTCATACAGCCAATTAATCACCGATTTAAAAAAAGTGCATATAATATATGAATATGACTACAATTTAATAAAATATTGATATGTGATCATACGAAAATATGCTTAATTTTCGTTGCGAGAAAAAAAAACAATAATCTATGATCTATTACATTATTTGTGTAAAAATGACTGGACCCTATGGGCATTGTTTCCTTTGCTGGAATGGACAACGGAAAATTAAAAATAAAAAACGCGGGAATGCTGTTATTTTCAGTATACCTTTGCAGTAAACATTTATTGTTTTCGATAAATATTTGCAAAGTTAGTTATTTATTCGAAATGCAATGGTTCAAAATGAGTTTTAGTGATGAAAGCAACACTGCAATGGATTTTAAGTACCTACTTCGCCTAATTTGAAAGTGGAAAATTTACTACCGGAAAATACCTAGCAAGGGTAAAATATTTAAGGCATGTATGTAAGTTTATGTGTAACATTAAGTTAAATTTCCTCACATTTATTGAGAAAAGCTCTATACTTTCCTCGGCGAGAAAGGGATTGCTATTGTCAAACTATACTCGTCCGTCAATCCCTTACTTTCCTGCCTCTGCAGTAATGTACTATTACATACAAAAATTGTTAATTTCCTGCTATAGCATTTAAATTGTAAATAATGAATACCTTAATTGTTTAAGAAAATTATTAACCAATTATAGTGATGTATACAACAGGAAATTTATAAAGGGAAAATTTACGGTTTAACACTAATAGCAGTATAATAACAGACAGTCAATTTCACAATAATGATAATAGGTTTAAATTTAAGCCGTAAAATAGTGGTTATTAATAAGGAGGCTCCTTGGCGCAGCGGTCATCACGCCTGCCTGCGACACGGATGGTCCCGGGTTTGATCCCCGGTCAGGTCAAGATGGAAAACGATCTTTTTCAGATTGACCTGGGTCTTGGATGTTTATCTATATATGTATTTGTTATAAAATATAGTATCGTTGAGTTAGTATCCCATAACACAAGTCTTTCATTAGAACTTACTTTGGGGATAGCTCAATCTGTGTGATTTGTAAAAAAAAAAAAATTGTGATATACGCTAGACAGTTTATTCTTAATTCCATCATCATCATCATGAATTATCAACATCTGGTCTTCGTTAGTCTCCACTGCAGGAGCATGAATCTGTACCACCACAGCCATATATTAGCCACGGCAGTCAGAGGATTTGGCCTACACTCTCTACGCTGGCCAGATGGGTTGGAGAGGTCTCTGTGATGTTTATAGCTTTGTTTAGCTTGTGTTTCCTTAGTCGACTTCTACGAAATCCATGGGGAGACTTGGAGTAGTTTTATTCTACTCTGCATCGCAAACCGGGAACTTGTCAAAACTACTATAACAACTCAATTTTAATTATTTAAATTTTTTAAATATTTTTATGAATATTCCTTCGTACTAAAATATTTTAAAACTCGAAACAAAATAACTTCACCGGCGTGACCATTCCATCCCTTTTCATTCGATCGCGAACAAAGTTTCACGTTTCGGAACATGGACATTCTAAACTGTGATTCGTTGACGAGCAGGCACTGGCCCTCTAGTTTACTTTTATATTTGGCAATTTATTTTTTTCAAAACCTATTTCAATGTGTTGAAAATTATGTATATTTTCTTGCCACAATTTTATATCGTGAAGAATATTCAAATTTAATCTTGCATTTACTCACGTATGTATGATAGTTTTGCCCCGCCGTTTTATATTTATTTGTATTGTAGTCTATTTTACTACGTCTCTTTAAGGAAGTAGAAACAAATGACAATTATTAAGAGCTTAACTCGAGTCCATGTAAATGTATACATCTATACATATAATAAAACAGTAAACATATTTTGTCTGTACATTTAGTATTTTTGACTGAAATGGATAGAGGGGCACTTATAAAGACTAATAGAAAGCAAAAAAAAATTTTCAGAATTTCTTGTCTGTCTGTCCGTCTGTCTGTCTGTATGTATGATCACGTTATCTCCGGAAATATTGGATGGATAGGAATGAAACTTTTTTGGTACATAGCCTGCTATTAAGCCGTGGCAACATATGAGCTAGAAATGATTTTGAAACATTGAACACCTGATGCAGCATCATAATGATCCAGCTAAACTATAAGAAATATAAAAGTGGAGCCTTAGCAGAATTTGTTGAACCTGATGAGCATTTTTGTTGAGGTATAAAAAAATCTGAAATTTGGAACACCTCATGCAGAACCATAATGGTCCATGTAAACTATAAGAAATATATAAATGACGCCTTAGCAAAAGTTATTCAACCTGATGAGCATTTTTTGTTGAGGTATTTAATTTGAAGACTTGGTACACCTGACACAGATCCATAATAGTCCAGGTAAACTATAGGAAATATAAAAATGACGCTGTAGCAAAAGTTGTTCAGCCTGATTAGTATTTTTTGTTGAGGTGAAAAAATCGATGATTTAGAACATCTAATACACTAAGTACCATGTTTAATTTTATATCGACAATTTAACAGAGTCACACTCTCAACTGGGATAGAGTGCGTAGAGTACGACTAGCTCATATTACTGGTGACCGCCCCGCGGTCCCCCTTTTGGCAACGTAGTTTTCAGCCTATACGGCAAAACATGAGAGTTTGCTGTCTCTCCAAGCCTTAAACACACGGGCAATACCTAAAGCCGAGGTGCGTCCCTCCCAAAGGCCCATTGGAGATGTGCGATAGGTTGAAAGCGCTATGCGCATACCTCAAAGTTTGGTGAAGTATCGCAAGATCACTTGGAGGTAGCTATATAGTCTTCTACCTATCGTGTCGGTGGCTCAAAAAGTCTAAAAGAATCCTACATTTTATCCCTCCAGTATTTAGCAGCAGCCAATGCAATGCCATACAATTTTATAAAACTGCTACAAGTATTTTCTTATGTATGTTTAGATAGATAGTCATATAGTCCACGCGAACGAAGTTGCGGGCATCAGCTAGTAGTGACTAATTGAGTGTCCAGCTCTAGAGCTATTCAAAGCTTAACGTGGTCTGAGGTACAGAACAAAGTGTTAAACGTGAACTTTGTAATTGAACAGCCAAACTGTACGGCGTTAAAATGCCAGTAGACTCAAAGTTGTACGCATACATAGCCAGGGGCTGCGATGTCGCCAAACAGGGTTGCGACTTTGCGTGCTTCCTTCTAGTTGGCCTGAGGATAATATACGTTTGTATATGACGCACCCTGTTGGGGCGCACTTACACAGTACATAGGAAATTGGTATTTCTATAAAGCATAGAATTTTAATATTTATATGGACTGTTATTTATATTTATTCGCCGTGTGGTTCCCGGTAGAGTAGAATCTTTCCGTTGATATCGTAGAACACAAGCTAAACAAAGCTTATAAACATCAAAGATACCTCTCCAACCCATCTGGTCAGCGTGGAGAGTGTAGGCCAAATCCTCTGACTGCTCTGGTAGTACAAAGAGGGCCATGCTCCTGCAGTGAAGTCTATAAAGACCTGATGATGATGATGATGATATTGACTGTACGTGAGAGTTCAAGCATCGGTGTCCTTGAGCCGGGACGTGTGCGTAGGGTTGACAATGCGTAGGTACTCACTCACTACTCATTTCGTGCCTGCGCTGCGGGACGTGCGAGACACGAACACAACACAGACAGCCCTGCAGTTCCGTGGCGGGCCGTTCATGCCCCGCGCGCCTCTCGCTGCCCCCGCACGCGTCCAGACACTCACACATAGCTTCAAGCGGTTTTACGTGCATACATGCTTAAATGTCGCTTCTTTTCGCGTAATGTACATAGTTCTTCGCTCCTGTATCGTTCCTACAGTTGTAAGCGCTTATGCCTATTCAGTGGTTCTTATTTTTATATACCTAATCACAACAAAGCCGGTATCCGGTAGCTATCATTAGTAACATGACAGTCATTAAAACACTGACGACAACAAATATAAAAATACTTTATTTGCCTTTTCCTGCACGTCCAGATTAAAATTTGCTCAACGCCCATAACGACGCCCTTTGTTTCAATATCTACTGTTTGAATAAATCCCAGTATATTTCCCTTGGATTTCATGCAGGGAACTTTGAATATAGTGAGTCAAAGTGTGTCAGGCGTATTTTGTCCAGTTCAGGCTCCACTTAAGAGAGTTAGTAAAATTAAGGGTGGATATGTACTAATAAGTGGGTTGTTTGTAAATTAGACATCAGAAACAGGTAATATGAAACTTTCAAGCTCTGTGCTGCTCCGCTCGAGGATTTGCTTTCGTGCTTGTGCAATTACTATAACGACCAGCAACATTAAGTACTTTAACATTACAAGTAGGTACTTAGTAGACCTCTACCAATTAACTGAGGGCGATGTTTTAGCTTAGGATAATGTTTTTTCAGGTGAATTGTCACTTAACCCCTTATTTCACACTATAAATCGCAAATTATATTGCTATCTTTTGACTTGAAAAAATGAGGTACACAAACAAGACTTATTTACTAAATTCCTATAACTGTTTGAGAAAATATGTTTCCTAGAAATGTACTATTATACCTCAGCAGTAACGACTATAAAGAGAATATACGCTTAACTCACATTGTATGGTAGCGGACTTGGTGTTAGGCCCAACACCATACATGAAGAGATGTTGTTGCTTGCTCGGTTGAAGGTGGTGGTGCGGTAAATATACGATCACGTCACGGAGACAGTAGTTTATTGCTCTTGCTGGTTACATTGTCATACACCCAGCCAGTGTGATGGATCCTTTCTCAATGGCAGAATCCAGACTCAGCGATCGATAGTATCATGGCTGCCAGTCGATAGTATCTCGCAGAGCCATCGATAGAATCTCGATTAGTTCTTAGATAATGAAGTTATTTATATTAAAAAACCGGCCAAGTGCGTGTCGAGCCACGCGCAGTGTAGGGTTCCGTAGTTGCGAATGACAACTTTGAGTTCACACTGTTTACACTCGCACCTCACAGTTTTACGACCAAAAACATCTATCAATGAAAATTGTATGAAATTTTACATTTTCCAGTACATTTTATAAGTTGGATGCCTATAACTTTTTAGTTTGCACTTGGTACACAGCTCTAATAGTTTTCCTTTCAACTTCAGTATATATACTACTGCTGTAATTTTTTTCACGTATCCATATATAACCGTTTAGCAGATAGAAGGGGGGGACACTTACCTCTAAGAAAAATTTTCACTTTAAAACCAAATATTTCGGAAACGGATCCCTAAATCAAAAAATGGTGTTCTCAACCTCACAATATTTTTCATAGACCTTTTTAACGATACCCCATCCGATGGATAAATAGAGAAAAAGGAATTACTCCCCCTCTTAACTTGTATGGGAAATAACCTAAAAAAAAAATTTTTTTTTTCAAGATTTTTTTCTACCACTTTTTGCCATGATTAATATACATACCCATACCAAATTAAAGCTTTCTAGTACTTATATTCTCTGAGTAAAACCGCGGACGGACAGACAGACAGACAGACAGACATGGCGAAACTATAAGAGTAACTATATTAGTTTACTACGGAACCCTAAAAAAGAGCTGACACGCGCCCTACATGATGTAGGCCGCGGGTCGCTAAATGTGCGAGGTAAGCTTGTACGCACATATTGATGTGTGTACAAAATTATTTTTTCGTATCAGTATCGTTCCTTTAAAGCACCACACCATTTCTATGGTTTTATAATAAAGTGGTTTACAATTTAGAAGACAATCATAAATTGGCCAAGTGCAAGTCGGGCTCGCCCATGAAGAGTTTCTTTTAACTGTGTAGTCTCAATTGTTTCGGAATTAAATGGCTGTGACGTACGGACAGACAGACAAACAGACAGACGGACATGACATGGAATCTATAAGGGTTCCGTTTTTGCCATTCGGAACTAGATATACCTTTAAACCTCGACAAAAAGCATTCACCACTTCACTTGTGTTAATTTTCGACTCAGTAACATTAGTTCGTTCCAAGTCGTCGAGCAAACACATCGTAGTGCTCATTTAAAAGGCGAAACATGGGCGAAACTAACAAACCAAATAGAAGCTTTAGAAAAGAAAAAAATATATCAATTTTGTATATCAATATATCAAAATATATAAATTTAGCTTCAAGCTGAAGAAATCTATTTTTAATACACTTCTTCCCTGTCCTACTAAAGAGTGGCAGTAATTTTATTATCAGCTTTAGCTACGAGTAATTCATATATAAAACTTGCAGGTAAAGTTGGTCAATATCTACTTTCAGGCAATGTGGGACAGCCTAAATTATGAATTTTGTGTGTGACTGTGCTTCTAGTTTTTAATATTTCCAATTCGAACATAATTGTTATTTTTATATTAGCATCCGTGAATGATTGCAATAAAATCGCTATAAAACATTGCTTTACATGGAGTGGAGAAGCGGTCTATAAACATCGACTATTCAAATAAAAACTTCAAAGCTATTTCACTAGAGCTTTAAACAGAACCGTGATATAAAAAAAAGAAGATTATTGGTTGCATTCTTTGAGCACATTCA
Source organism: Rhodophaea formosa (assembly GCA_963082605.1). NCBI lineage: Eukaryota > Metazoa > Arthropoda > Insecta > Lepidoptera > Pyralidae > Rhodophaea > Rhodophaea formosa. Next base: position 14,335,612 of record OY720203.1, on the reverse strand, counting down.
AAGGCAGCAACAAACTAAAATTAGTACAGAAGTAGGTACTCTTCTATACTGTACTGTTATTGTATAAATAATAAAGTTTTATTTTTAAGCTTTGCATTATATGACAAAAAACAATTTTCCGCGTACAGATTTTATATAACATAAATCGAATAGAACTACGCCTAATTCGTCGTCGTAGTGGAAGGCGGATACGCGATCACTGCAAGTTCGTGCATAATCCATGCTAACATTATAGACCTTGAATAGGAGTCTTTACAGCCAGGCCACGGCACATTCGTCACGAATGTCTAGCGAAGAAAATAAATGAATAGAGATGTACTGTCAAGCCCCGCTCAGCAGCGAATGGCGAAACGACCGGCGATATGTACTAAATAAATGGCACGAGTGTCTTACGGTGCAGCGGGTGACTGAAACAATGGATCGACAAGTGACGGAGTCGAGCGGCACACGTAGCGAATAGTAAAAAAAAAACAAGTTAAGTACCATTAGCTAAAAAGGTTAACAAACCCCTAAAGTACGATGCGACTCCTTAAATTTTACTTTTAATATAGTATTAAAGATATGCGCTCAATCTTTTAAATTGTCTTATAACGCGGTCCGTATTATTCGTGTATCAGAAGTTTCAAGGCAAGAATATTTCGTCAGCATATGTTTTAATAATTACGACAACTAGCAATTCATTAGGATCTAGACTATGTTACAAACTTCTGTAATCTCTTTATTTGATATCTGCAATCACTGGCAGGAGATTGCTTCTCCCACTCCCCGAGGACCGCACTCAGCGTTCACATAACGTTTGTTTTACAATATTTCGTATCAATGGTAAGGGTAGGGATTTCACGTCGTAAATACTTAAACTATAACGTGCATCAGACAAGGTAGGCCAGGAATCTTTTTTTTGTGCTTTTTAAATGTGACCATGCTAATGTTTCTGAAAGTTCAGCCACAAAGTTCACATTATATAATAACAAACATACATTACGACTTTACTTCTAACTCTTACATGCTGGTTTGGGAGAAAAGGAAAAACGTACAATATAGTAGTTGCTTTTCTCCCTGCGCAGACCGTAAAAGCCGGTCAAGAGATTGGACGAAAATCTAAGGAATCGCGTAATAGGCAATGCGGCTAGCAACCCATCACTATTTTGATTCCGCTTTTCAACTTAACGCGCCCACTAAACACGCTAAATTTGGCCTATGTGTTTAATGCATCGGGACCAGTCTACCCCGCAAGCTATACAGACGTGAAAATATGTATGCTTGTCTGTATATAATTATATGTTTTTATTTAGTTTTTACAAAAAAAAAACTGGTGTGAATACCAATTTTTTTGGCAAGCTTTACATGTCACTCAGCAGGGCAAAAGCCCCCCTACGTTTCTGTAAGAGTCCCGATCCTTAATTTTATTCTTTCAGTATTCCTCACAAACCTTTATTACTTCCAATCCCTTTCAATTTTGACTTCTAGAAACGCAAATATGGGTTTTCATCATTCAAGCTCTGAAAGGAGGTTGTATATCACTCTAAATCTCGGTAAATAAAATCGAAGTCGGCCACGCGCCACGTATCGGCTCCTTTATTATTCATAAATATATTTTTATTTTTAAAACAAGCGCACTGGCCGCCACAAATGGCTGAATGCATCAAGAGCGCAAGGCCATATAAAAAAAATGATTAGCGCGCATTTTTTTTTTTTGCAAATTGCAAGTATATTTCCCCTCAATCATGATAAAATTGGTTTAATCGACTTCAGACAAGATAGACAGATACAAGTATAAACCGAAGTGAACAAACTCCCGCAACATAGTAGATCGGATTACAGAGTTAGCTGTTAGCGGATCGCGTCAGTACTGCAGACATTGTTGTCTACAGTCTGTTCTACACAAGTTGCATTGTTTGAGTTCCTTGTTCTATTGTAAATAAGTACTTTCGTAGACAAAACTGTATGCGCGGGTTTCCTGAGGCATCTATATCAATTTACAAGACTGCGATACTTAAATTTAACTTGATTGAAACTAAGATTATAGTTACGTACAGTGATACTGAAGAAATTTTTGTGCCAACAAAAGTTTGAATTTCATACATATCTAATAACTGGCAAGACATGAATAAAACTCACGTCTTGTCAGATATATTACAGTTTATAGTCACAATAAACATTCCTTTAAGATCAGGTAGTTTCCATAAAGTTTAAATTTCAAAATGTAGAATTTCCCAGAACGTTAGGATTTATCATAGATTAGTGACTTGGTCCACGAGTATTCTTTAGAAACTTCATTTTTATATATAAAATTCCATTTTCAACACAGCCCTTCCCCTTCATCTGACACTCTGCACAATCGATCTGTAACTTTGCTTCTAGACACTCGTTCTAAAGAATTATTTCTTAATTATATTTAGAATGACTATCTGTATTTCAAACCAATAAAAGCAGACTTGTAAACTTGTGAAACAAGGCATAATAACTAAATATAAATGTAGTGCTCCTGCATAAAATCACTAACTGTATTTTATACCAATAAGAAAAGCCTTGTAAATGTGTGAAACAAGGAATAATAACTAATTATAACTAGCGCTTCTGTACTTGTATAAAATCTCTACAAAAGCAAGTTCATTTCAGTAAGTTGATGCAATGGCTTTCACACATTATTCATATAAACAGGGTAGTTGGAAAAAATCGCACTTTAAAACATCAAACCAGCCCATGAAAATAAACAACTATTCCTACGGAACCAATGCATGCAGAAAAATACGCTTTTTTAATTGTCGGGCAGGCCGAACTTTGAAATGAAAATGTCGTTCAATTTTTCGAGTTCCCATTCCTTTTGTCGTTCCAATATATGCATATAAAACAAAATAATCATATAAAATAGTCTATAAATAATATTTCTGCATTTAAATAAAATTATTTTAATACGGTTTTTATCGCGTTTATTACATTATTTATACACCTAACGTCCTATTTCTGCATTTCAGCAGAGGAAAACAGAACGCATATTTAATTACAAACTTGCAGTGAACGACAAGTCTCGTCAAATTGTTAGTCAACCTCCCGAGACTTGATCTGAGTGTCTAAGGTATGTATATATGTATTGTACTTGTTTTAACTCAGCCCCTGGGAACCGACCTGGTATTGTACTAAATTTTGCTACAATTTATATAATCTTAGGTATTTTTTTTTTGTAATATATAATCAATCAACATACGCTGAACCATACTGTTACTTTAAAATAAATACAGTGAAAGTAGTAAATATAATAATGACTAGTGGTCAAAGTCCTGCACCGTAATTGTTGTATTTTAGCCAAGCAAATGGGATGCATGTCGAATTAAAAATTTGCAATTTACTACAACTGTCGTACCGTTGTTTAACACACTCCCGAGACTTAAAATGTTGAATTGTAAATATTTTTACCACGTGATTTGGATCTAGGGTAGATTGGGAGACAGTTAGGTAGGTAACGAGGTAAATTAAAATCCTTAATTTTGTAGGTTTATTGCAATGTATAGAATGTATGGAACGCCATCATATAGACTATAATTTTTGCAGACAAAAAAATATATTAGTAGTATCTAAGCTTGCTACTACCTAAAACTTATTGGGCGAGTCTGACAGCACTTGGCTACTTTTTAAATTCTATGAGCAAATCATTTGAAAAAATATAGGTTCTTCTACGATCGCCTCAGTTTACAACACAAATAGAAATGGATAGTTATTGTTACAGCAAACTTGTTGTTCTTGCACTTTCACCTCCAGAGACCCGAGCCGGAATGAAACTCCATTTCGTTACAGTTTTAATGTGCATTACCGTTGTTGGTTTCCTGTGGGCATTTGTAACTCATTCGTTGTTGATATACTACTTTTTTGTATAAAACACGCACTTATTTTAATATCAAATGAATAATAATACGAAAACTGGGTAATAATAATGGAAAACAGAGAAAAGAGATCAGGTAGTTTTGATTTTTCACGTATTTGTACATTTTTACAGCAGATCATAATTTTGTAATGTCATTTTTACGGCATGACACTTATATCGTGGAAAAACTGACGGTTAGTTTCGAATTGCATTCGGAACAACATAGTTGTTAATTGAGGTCCCCATACGGCACTTATTTTTGCTCCATAACTCTTAAGTACAAAAAAAAAATAGGTGCAGCTTTTTTATTTTATCAAATTATTTTCTTTCTTTTTCTTTACGAATGCGTGACTTAACTTTAAAGTTAAAAAATTGAGTAGACTTTTCTCCCTAATTGAGAATCCCTAGAGTCCTTAATATCTTCTTAAATTCCATCAACTGTATTTTATAATGAAAAATGATATAAACAAATAAATATAGATATAAACGTCGCTATCACATTTAAATTTATTCGTATGTATAGTAGCTAATTTAAATTTAGTCCGGACCCGTTTCACAACGACAACTTTTTGTAATTTACCTTGCTGTTTACTGGGCAAATGTACCTGTGTGCAGTGTCGAGGGGTAAACATAAATACAAAACATCTGTCTGTCACGCCGGTCTCCAATTAGCGTGAGCTCGCGGAAGAGAAACAGCGTGCGTCACACCTACCGAGTTCACGTCGCTGAACATTGATGCATCACGTATTATTTTATAAGTCCCTTACAGGGCAAATTAAACCAATCAATTAATGACCTTCAGGGACATTGTCTATTTTATAGGTAGAAATAATTGTTAGTTTAATTTGGTTTTTAGTGTTTATTAAGTAATTTAAAATATATACCCTTATTGTTAGTTGTAAATATTAATAGCAATTATTATGATTCAAGTGACTTTAATCGATCATTTAAATACGAGTTGTTTTGTTCGCGTGATTAAAAATAAGAGTGTTGTTATTACAAAACGAAATTTTTAAATACGAACAAACTGCAAATTCGATATCGAATACACAAAAAAAAGAACAGATTGTCGATCCGTTATCCACCAAGTACCCTGTCAAATTGGATGCATGCTTTCTACATTGCCTGAAGCTTGAACCATATTTGTCGAGGCGGAATGCTGTCAATATAGAGTGCGCTCGACACTTATATGCGCGAATCGAGTGCTTCCCGCCACTCTCATCTTCAATACACACAAAGCCAATTCATCTGACAGTCGGTCCTTGTGTGCCAGCCTGCGAAGGGAGGGGGTGAAAAGAGGACTTATTTACAACTTGGCTCGAAAATTTTCGAATGAGGAACTTGCATGAAGAGTAGATTTTGAGAAAAAATCTAATTATGAAAGAAATTAGCTGTGAAAGACTGTTAAAGACGCTTTTAGTCCGATATTGTTACATTAAGTTTGGTAATAATCGGTTTTAATAGTGTATTTTAAAAGTATGAAGAAAAATAACTAATATGACTATATGAAAACTTTTGAAATTTATAGCAACTTTTGATAAGTCATTTCTATACACGCAATATTTAACAAAGCTGTTGAACTAAGATGCATCGCCCATACAAGATGCTAAAGAAGTGACGTCACTTTGATACATTAATTTGTGTTAAAATTGGTTTGAAAAGTCAGTTTCTAAAGTATGAATCACCATAACACAACTTTTGATATTTATTTATAGCCATTTCTATAAACGCAATATAACATAGTTGCCGAATAAAGTTCTTGCACCATCCATGCAAGATGCTAAGGGAGTGACGTCATTTTTTATTGTTTTTTGGCAGCGACGTTTACGCTGAGAGGAAAAATTGGGTCAATTTTACCTATATTTATTAAAGAACTTTAAAGTTAGAAAAGTAATTTGCTCAGTGCTATTTCTTTTTTTGAGAGCTCTTTTCATAGCACACCGAAAAAATGTGTTCAAGTGTCCCATTGGTGTTCCAAATAATTGTTGATATTTTTAACCGGTTTAATCATCGATTAATACCTAATTGTATAAATAGATCAGATTAATAATAAATAAAAAAATGTGAAAGTCCTACATAGCCCCACGTACTTACAACTTATCTTTTCTTGAACTTGCCTGATTCGTGTATCTTATATGAGGTAAAAAAAAATGCTATCGATGCGGGGGTATGAATGACGCGTTTCATTTAGATATTAAAATTTTATGAATATGCTAGAATTTATAAATGCTGATGTAACTAGTTAACGCTGACTATAATTACGTTAAACACGTTTATTTTAAAATGTATAATAGATATTAAACACCAAGGTATTCTCCAACTATTCAAAAATAATCAACTGACCTTTGTCAGCATTGTTTTACTCAAAATTTGGCCCGAATGGGCCATTATATAAATTGACTGAGCCACAAAATGCGATCCGCGATCTAGCCGTTTGATTACTTATGCCGTACTCACATTTGGTTTAAGGACGTAATGGGGCTATTAAGGACGCGTTAGCTGTGACGACGAACATTTACTATGGTTAGGTATTTCTTTCGAGGCATTTTTAGAGCTCTATTTTAACACTCCGCCCCTTCTTGTGAATATTGTTTATAACACAACCGCCAAGATTTCAGCTTTTATCACCCGACTGACCTAGAATCAGGAGTGTAATGTTCTTCGCGCATATTTAATAGGTATGTAAATCCGTCTCTTCCAATTAGACCTGTAGCATAAAGGGCTATTAGATACGTTATTTTCCCAAAAGTGTTATAGACTGTATTCTTAGAGTATCAGAGTTAATAATTTATACTCTAAGACTGTATTCCGTAACCGAAAATATCAGTATAGTTACCGTGCATGTTAAAAACATTATCTTGCACACTATTAAACTGGCTATTTTTGTTTGGTCTTTAGGTTTTATAGATCTGGACTCTGTCTACCCTGCAAGGGAAAAAGACGTGATAATATATAAATAAATGTTTGTATTTATGTATGTATGTATTTTGGTACTATAAATGTTGGCGTATTCATTTTTGAAATAACGTTTCATGTCAGAGGGAGCATTAGCCCAGGGATCGACCCAGCACGGATCGTGTTTTGGCGAATATTACATGGGCTTGACTTAACAAGAGTTTGAATTATGCAAAGATAACAACACGCAAATGTTAGAATTAGACTGTGTTTTGAGATAGTACAACTTGGTTGTTCTATCGATCCCGCTATAGTAATAAGCCTTGACAATAAATATGGATTTACTTGAGTGAGGAACTTATTAGACTTCGAATATCGAGCTCAAAAAATCACTACAGTTTAATGTTGTTAAAACAATGGCACGGGACCCATTGTGCGCGAGTCCAAGTTGCATTAGGCCATTTTTTTTAAAACATGCGCAGTAGCTTCCATGTTTCTAGATTACAAAGTAACAAAATCAATTCTTTATGCTTTATAATATTCGATCTACATTATATGGCTCTTCCGAATCACATGTAGCAGCATATAATTTATGAGCAGCAATATGCCGCTAAGCCTTCTACTAGGATCTTCCCGTAGATGCACCACAAGACATAGGTAAATTATTTCTCATACCAAAATCTCAAGAGATAGAAAAGAAACACGTAATTAATTACGTCAAAATATGTTTTCCGTATCGCATGTTTGTGGGTTTGAACCAAAAACAAAATTTATTCCACCCATTCTGGTGTTTACGAGTAATTAGAATCGGGCCGTGTGAGCGTATACCAGTTGTTTACAATTACCGCGGCAGCCGTCCAAATAGCGTGCAAATGCTGGACAAAGAGAGGGAATTACGTTTGCTTAGATAATAGAATGTAGAGATGAGAGATGTGTTAAGCTGGTATTATGGTCATCATCATAATCAGTACTTTTTAGTTTCCACTGCCAAAGCACGACTTTCTGTATCTACTACCAGAGCCATATATTAGCCAAAGGAGTGTGAGGATTTGGCTTATACTCTTCAAGCTGGCCGGGTGGTGGTACGGGTCAGAGAGGTCTCTTTGATGTTAAGCTTTGTACAGCTTGTGTTTTCAAAGTCACCTTCTACGATTAAACGTATATTTCATTTTTTTTCTTTCAAATCATCATTAAATTATTGTTTACAAATAAGTAGAACTCAATAATTTTCTTACAGCTAAGTTTAACGTTGCTTCCAAAACAGAATGCAAAAGATAACGCACAATTGAGAAAAATCGATTCAGTAGTTTTTAAACTGTATCCGTAACCAGAATAGATTCAAAATTTAAGACCCCGCCCCAAAAATCTCTCTATATTGTAAACGACTGGATTAATTTTGATAATACATATCTTAGAATCTAATTCCTGCTTTTAATTAAATTAAAAAAAATCGCGTCCAATTCGGGTAATCCATCTAATAGCTCTAAGGTGTTACTCAAAAACGTAAATAGTGGTCAAACTTTCAACAACCCTCTGTTTGCATAGGGGATTAAAATATATTTTACAACTACTTGATTTATACTCGCTGGGATTTTATAGATATTGTATTCAAATACAACTAATTAAAGAAATACTAATTAATTAATACCTAGTGTATACACTCATCTTTGTACAAACTGTGACAAAAACTATTGTTACAGGATTATTAAACTTAATTGGCTAGTACTAAAAATCAAGAAAATGACATACAATCATTGTTTATTAATTGTGAGCAATCAATTAAATACACTTTCATTTATAAGTTAAAAGTAAACCTACATTTTTTTTAAATATTCCTATGTTTTACAGTTGGAACGTAAGCTGCGGCCAAACTCCGCGAGACAAAAGCGTTGAAATTTCAAATTACACCAGCAAAGGTGAGGTAATGAGGAGATGTGGCTGAAATGGTCACAGCTGTATGGGACATAATTATATCTGTTTTCGCTCAGCTTTCTTTAAGATTTCAGGCTCATTTAATAAAATGAGCTTGTTCGATCATCGTAAGCAATAGCTTACGATGATCGAACAAGCTCGAAGCGCGAGCAAAACGTCTCAATGGTAAAGAACAATACATCAACATTTTCTAATTTTATTGTCGAATCAGTTTTTCGAAAGTTTTCAAATAGCGATATGGCACAAGGAACCTAAAAGCCACCGTGGTTAATGGCGGTATGGACCATTGTGACTTTCCCGTGAAAAAAGGAAGTATTATATTATTTAGCTATCGGCAAAACAGATAATTTTACTGACAGTGTCACCGGTACAATAGCTAAGGTGGTTATAGATAGCTATTTTCAGTGCGTTTTTGATATCTTGAGTTCAAATCATGGGTTTTATTGACTGAGTTTTTTTCTAGATTAATACAATGATAAGTTTATAACCTAAATGCGATAATTCTCAATATTATCAATATACAATATCGTTAGTTTTTTGTTGGTTAACATTTATTCAGTTTTCATATATCTAAAGACAGACTAGCAAGGTCTACAGCTCATAGAGAACAACATTTATTATTACAATAAGTACTTAGGAATTCAGATGGAGCTTTGTCACCAATCCAACCAAACTGCTGTTGAAGACATTCACAGTATGTCTCACCTGATCGACTCTAGTCCGCTTCCGTCTATGGATGGTGGTATTCAAAAGATTACATTAAGCCGATATTGACGTTGTTGAGTGAATTAAAAGCCTTTCATTTCCAAATACTATAAACTAAGTACTTACTTAGAACATATCTCAACCTTACTAACTCATAATTTTATTATCAGCCAACGACATGTACACTGTGAAATGTCATAGTGATCAAGATAAAGTATAGAAAGAAATACGAGTTTATCCTTAAAGGTTATACTTAGTTGTGTGTGGTATGCGCAGATTGCTTAACTACTAAGTAGAGAGGTAAAAAATTTACAATTGTAATTTCAAAGTTAGATATTAAATGTGTATGCTGTTCCAATCTCTACAGAAGGAAGAACAGGCTGTAATCGAAAATATATAATGGCATGAATACACGTTGATGACACATATCAACATACTGAATGTAAACAAATCCTAACATAACTTGAAGGGACCACTCACTTCATTAGCATTATTTCCCCTGCAATGCTTTCTGTTCAAACTATATTTCATTTTCTGTTTTTTTCCCTCCGAGCCTTTACACACGACGCTCAAAGAGCACGTAAATAACTGTTTTCACACAACACCGCAATTTGCTTTGTGGTGGCAAAAACGTAATAAAAGACCATCTTTTGGGTTACGTTTCGTTGTTATCGAATTTATTTATTATTTAACTTGTTTTTATTCAATGTTTGAAACTGAAATCATAAAGTTATCGCTTTTTATGAACTTTTCTTTATTGTTAGTGGGATAGACCACTAAAAACTAATAATTAAAATTACAGCGAGTACAAGTTTTCGATACGAAACTTCAACTCGCTGTTATTTGGTAAGTAGAATTTAACGCCCAAATACTAAAAGGCATTTTAGCGGCATCATACAACGTAACGTCATCGTAAAGTATTTGATCGTCATGGGAATCGAACCCAGAGCTCTTCGCTTATCAAGCTGGCGAGATAACTTTTTGTTACACTAAATCGCTGTGGTATTATACAATTACGTGCACCATTAATGTAGTAATGACCGCAGGCGACGCCTCGTACTAATACAGTCTGACGAGCTGTGGTCGAGACAAATGGAAATTAACAATTTTATTCTAGTCGTGTGTTCAAACATTCCTCCACTTATCTGAGGATATCGGACGCTCATCGAAGGTCAATTCAAGTTTTACTTCATTGCACTACCTCGAGCAGTGCATAACGGAGGACTTGAAAAAACTAACTTTAAAATTTCATTTTCAAATCTAAAACTCAATCAATGGAACGCATCTTAACTAAAATCGTTCTTAAGTCTCGTAATGTCACTGTATAAGTATTAGATTGTCAAGGAAATCGAACCCAGAGCTCCTCGCTTATCAAGCTGGCGTGATAACTTTTAGTTACACTAAATCGCTTTGGTATTGTACCATTACGTGCACCATTAATGTAGTAATGGCAGCTGGCGACGCTTCGTACTAATACAGTCTGACCAGCGGTGGTCGAGACAAATGGAGATTAACAATTAAATTCCAGTCGTGTGCTCAAACATTCCTCCACTCATCTGAGGATATCGGACGCTCATCGGAGGTTACTTCAAGTTTAACTAAGTTGTTCCACCTCGTCTTATCAACTGTCATGAGTCTTAGGACATTTGATGATGATGATTAGATTTTTGAAGTTGAGTGGATTTTGAGAAATTTGCAAAAAACGAATTAGGATACGGGTGTAATTTTTTGTTCCCCCTTATCCAGGTGTGTTTTCACTTGCATCTCAGCTTATCGAAACTTGCGTCCCACTTTCGGAGCAGCATGTTGGTTTACACTTTCTACGCATTTTTTTAGCAAAGTTTTTATAGCTGGCCGTTTGTCTGAAGCTAGGCCTCTTTGGATAGCTACAGACTACCTGTAAAACAAGAATACAGGTATGTATTCGCCCACTAAATCAAGCTTAGAGCCTTTTAGTTAACCAAGTAACGTGCTTAGTACTGTACCACGGAGGATTTCAAATAACTTTAAAATTTTATTTTCTCATATAAAACTCAATCAGTGGAACATGTTGTTCACCTTCGAACAACTGTTTACCAATCGCAGTAGTAACACAATCAAAACGGTTCTCTTTACGTTTTACCGCTGGGAAATCACTGCGAGAAACACGTGTAGCTTTTAAAAGTTTCATTATAAAGTTAATAAGTGGCTTTTTAACTGTCACTGGACTTCTCTCTCTAGGGACTTTGTGTTATAGCTATGTAATTTTAGATCAGGGTTCCTGAGGACTAACTTCGTTCTATAATATATACGTTCTATTAATATAATATTAAATATGTAGGCTTCCAATATATGCTCGTTCGTATTTTAAGACTGCAGCGACTTTCGTGTTGCCGTGGTTAACAGACTAGTTTGCTACTCGGGGGCTCCGATTCATAGTGCGGCCAAAAACTTAGTTATTAACGTGCATTTCTAGACCAACCGAAGAAAGGCAGGCGACTGGACCACCTGGCCCGGTAAATGATTTGCTTGATTTTTCACTTACCAAGAGTAATCAATATATTGTATAAACAATGGTTTAAGGTGAATAACATTTATGTATCCCATTCTATTTCGGTCCGACTCTCTATTTATCCAGATAATCAATAATACACATGCATACGTTAATAATTCCCACTGCTTTGAATCTATTGACACGGCACGTAGCACAACGCTGTTATTGTCACGCTTCGGCAGGATTACGTATTGTAGGCACACAGACAAACGGATAAATGGATATAGCAATATTGTGAGTACATAAACAAAGCTAAATCTATAGAGCGCATTGTGTAAAATTACGTTATGAATTTTCTGTTCATATTATTCTTCATTGTTTGTGCTAGTGGACACTTGTGGTCAACACTAGTGTCATGCTTTTTAAACAAGATATCAAGTATTAAACATTTTTAATGGTTTTTCATGCACAGTGTAATTTGAGATAACTAACGTGAGTAAGAAAACATAGGCACAAAATTTAATTAATAAAATTTAATTTCTTAAAATTTTTGGGATTAAACCAACGGTTTAGTCCACCTATTATAATAAAATAATACTCAATATTAAAAATATCTTGTTTTATGTTTTTTAAAACAAAATAATTTTATCGACCACTTATCCAAATATTTTACGTATATTTTTTTGTAATTTTACTCCTATGAATAAACCAAATTATTTCGTTTTATCTCATTCGATGCTTGAGGTAACTGATTTGCTTTGAATCAGTAACTCATACGCTTTTGATTTAAACAACACATTTTTACTACTACACTAAAAAAGTTGTGGTTTTAGGTTTTTTTAGGCCCGAACCAAATTTGTAACGAATTGTTTAATAATTGTTGTATAAAATGTAAATAAACCAAATTATTTCCTTTTACCTAATTTGTTGCGTTTTTCTAATCCGTAACTGAAAAAATGATTTCTTTTTTGTAAAATTTGATTTATTGTAATTGTTTAGTCTATTTTTGTAGGTGTCAGTGATAAAATACATGAGTGGATAGAGTACACACATCGTCTTCTCGTTGAAAGGGATGTCTGCCAAACAAACATGATCATATTCGTATAATCTGCTGCTTTCAGGGCACGACGGCCAGAGAAACGGAATTTCTAACGAAATGCTTTAGTATTATTTGTAGAACATCGTCAATAGGCACAATAATATGCTCAGCACTCAAAAATTACGTTTCGTTCAAAATTATCTATATCTCAATACATTCAATCATTAATTATATTTATAACTTGTTGGTGGAATTGATAAAGTTATTTTGTTTTATATTAGAACGATTAATTAAACATCGTAATATCGTTACCTTAGTAGTATAAGTACATATAAGCTATGTACCTACCTAAATTATATAAATGCATGTCTTTACCTGTCTCACCATATAAACGTATGTGAACGTCCAAAACAAAAATAACCCATTTTAAGGAACTACTTAACCGAAACAACCGCATATTCCGCGGTACCGAGGTGGCACGAGCGCAAGGGGCATATTCGTAACCTAATTAACAGTATGTGAGCCAAGCCGATTACTAAATTGTATACATAATATAAAGGTAACTGCTCGAAAGCTTTGCATGACACTGTTTTTTTCTTTCCGAGTCGGTTTACATACATACATGCTAACTCCCTTACAGAGCTTACCTACAAATTTTGAAATCCACGTTCAGATCGGTGTGATGCCGAATTTTTAAACACTGGGAAGCATAAAAATAAATGATTAAAAATTCTATTTGAATTGGTACTTAAATACATTTATAAGTATGGGTGCGAAACGTGGAAGGCAACAAAGGAAATCACACAATCAATCCTGGTCTTTGCTATCTACGGCTAATGCTTAGAGGCATTTCCTGGCATGAGAAGATCTCTAATGAACGCCTATGGGAAACGTGCCGGGTAATACCAATCGATCAGTAGATCACACTTTATAAGTAGACAAGAATAGTACACTCTCAGGAGTGGGGCCCATAAAAATATTGAGCTTTGGAGTGGTACCCAAGGAAAATGAAAAGTTGGCTACCGCAAGTACACCTGGCGGTGTGAACTTGCGTGGGGATTAAAGATGCTGCTTGGTCCGAAGTGAAACATGAAGTGGCCGATGGATAAGTACTGTGGATGCTCTGCCCCACCTAGGTACCTCAGGAACTTAAGTCAGGTAAGCTTTTTTCTTTCAGCGATCGAAATGACGAGACGCTTCGAATGCTTATGGGAAGCGTACCGGGTAATACTATGTCGATCAGCAGATACGTTATAAGTAGACATTATAGCACACTCTCAGGAGGGGGTCCCACATACATAACGCGACATTCTTTGGATTGGAAACCTGGCGGTGTGAACTTGCATGGGAAATAAAAAAGATTGAGCTGTCTTGGGCCGAAGTGAAACGCGAAGAATTAAATTGGTTGCTGATGGAGAAGTACTGTAAATGCTCTGTCCCACCTAGGTACCTTTAGCACTGTCGCAAGACTCGTCTTCTTTCAGCATCACCTATTTTCTGTCATGAAAAGACGAGACTTGAATATTGCCTAGGATTTCAAAATCAACCTTGGTATAAGTACAAAAAGGAAGATCGTCCGTAAATTGAGAAAGAGAAGTATTAAACGGACGTAGTAAAGTAAGTTTTTGTCTTGACTATGTAATCTATGCCGCTAATAAAAGTTCGTAAAAATATTGTTTATACAGACTCTCAATTGCGTAACGGTGCTGATAATTGAGTTTTGAAAAGATTAAATTGACTATAAAAATGTGCAAAAAAATATTTGAAGGGTTATTGAATAAACGCTGAAATAACGAGTCTATTTTAACAAAATTTCGCTTCCATACCACCGTTACGGTTGCCAGATAGCAGATATTTTTATAACATCGGTTATATTTTTTCTTTGCAGGGAAAAGAAAAACGTTATCTGGTTTGTACAAAATGCTTTTTAAATTTAGTAATTGCTATCTGAAGTGAGATTGGATTTGTTCGCCTATTTGTTAGGCTATTACCCGTTAACTGAACCGATGTTCAGAAATGTTTGCAAACAATTTTTAGAGTTATAAAAAAAGATAGAATCTTTGATCAGTAAAATGTTTTATACCCCAATTTTCTATATTACCGCGAAGAAATTACAGACAAATTAGAAAATACTGCGAGTTTAATTACAATCTATAAAATATGTAATTGCACGTCAATTGTTATAAAGTAAATAGTTTTCGTCAAAACTGCGTTGTTACCTGTCGCGTGATTCTAAAGTGCTGCGAGTAAAAATATCGGCCAACTATCGGGTAATATTTGATTGCGAAAAAATACACGTAGAGTCGAAAAGCGGGCTTTTTTGGCGCTAGCACGAATTCGTGCCGTAGATACGGAGATACTGAGAGTTACGGGATCAGCTTGTTTTGTTGGCTTATTTTGAATTTTGTGCCTCGCGTATAACATTGCTGGTGGAAAAGCATTTTTTCGGACATGCATCTACCATATTTTCACTAGAAAATTCTGGTTTTTGTACTAAAAATCGTTGATAACTTTTTGTGGTTACTGAAAAAACTGACATAAGCGTTTGATAAACTGCGCTATCGTAAATAACGCAACAAATCACTTTAAATTATTCTTAAGACCACTTGAAATTGAAGTGGAAATATTAACTTTGCTATTATCAGACAGAAGTGCTTGAAAATCAGCACTATCTTAGATCCTTATCTACGGCAATATAAGGTTCAGGCATGCTTCATACCTTTACGAGTATCTTAAATGTTCTCATATAATAAAGTGAGCAGGAACTGCTTGCGACTCCACACGCGTGAATGTAGGTCTGTCATAAACAGTACCTTTTCTGGGAATTAAAGGTATTTATATCATTTCCGGAGACTCAAACTATATCTATACCAGATGTCAGGAATATTTTCAAAGAAGTAACAAATATAGCACATATTCTTAAAATAAAAAAAACCGGCCAATTTTTTTCACGTAGGTGATTGCTACAGTAATTGGCCCTTTAAGAACATTGTTTAAGTTCAGTTGGGTAAAAAATAACAAAAAAACATTTTTATAATAATTTTGAATAGTTTTTAATGTAAAGATACAATATTGCTGTAACTTACATTATAACTTAGTTTTATAACATTACAATTATAATAACAATTTAAAAAAATATCTGAGATCAGACGAAATTTTGTAATTGGCCGTTATATCACAGTAATTGGCTCCTGAGTCTACAGCTATTGGCCATCACAAGCCACCTAAAAAACATAATAATCAATGAAAGTTAATGATGTCTAATCCTAACTCCTTTTGTCTATCCTGAAGGTTAGTCAAAAATTCGTCATCTGAATCGTTTTCACCATTAATTTCTTCATTGTTTTCATCATTGTCAGTACTTTCAGATACACTGTAACAATTATGACAAAGATAATTGTCTCCTTCTTCATCTGGAATATGCTGTTGATGAGATTTTGGTACACAACATTTATGGAACGAACGGTGACACTCAGAGCATACTAAAAGTCTTTTCTTTACAAGTTTTTCACAAATGTTGCAGACTTGATTGAATGAAGATATACTTTTTTTACTTTTCTTTATTTTAGCAGCTTTGGTTTCTTCAGCTTTTCGTTTTTTTTCTTCCCTTTTTTGTTCTCTTTGAAGTCTGCGTTCACTTTTCTCTATCTCAAGGTTTTCTTTCTCTTTAGCTTTTTCTTCTAGAATCCTCTGATAACCTGTCCCTGATATATGGTATGGTAAACGCTGTACATTTCTCTTCCCTTTTCGAGCTGGCTCTGGGGGGACCCATAAAAAGTCCTTTAAATTTGTTTTTTGTTTTGGCACTGTGTATGAAGCCAAGTCATTTTGAACACCTAGATCTTCTAAAGTGATAAGATCAGTATGGCTTGTTGTCTCTAATTCTGAAGTTTCCATTTCTATTAAATCAAAATTTTCTTGTATATCTTTCAACTTATTGCAAGTCTCAGTGGCTTTCACTTTTTCTTTCGTTCTTTCTGTATATTGCGTATGTACTTCTGCAGTTGTAATAAAAGTCATTGCCCTTGTTTCAGTCATTTCCAGATAATCGAGATCAGTTTTTTTCTGAGTTCCATCAATTGTTGTTTCCTTTTCTTGGGCTAATAGTTCATTTTGAGTCAAGTTTAAAACTATCCCTTGTTCCTGGTTTACAGTAATAGGCTCTTCCGACTCCTTTTCTTTATCTCTAGATTCTAGTCCTTTTTCATTAAATGTTTTTTCTTTATCTATACTTCTAGCTTCAAGTTCATCTTCAATTTGTACTTCCAATTCATTTTGTTTATAAAAATCCCACAGCTGAAAGAGAACAAAAAAGTGTTCATTGTTTTGCATGTCTGGTATTATTTGCTTTATTTGTTTAAACTGATTAATTGTTTCTATTCCAACTATTTCTTTGAATTTGCTGAATGGCATTGTTGTTTCAGGTTTCAGGAGTGTCTGGTTTGTCGATTTTTCTGCGGTAGATGGGCCTTTTGCAATGCACTTAGAATAATCGACAGCATCCGGATTGAAGGGGTACAGACCACAAGCTCGAAATCCGTTGATAATGCATGAGGGGTTAATTTTCTCAGTGACTTTTTTTAGGACTGTGGCAAAATTTTGTTTTGTTACCACCTCACCATCATTTTCCAGCATCCACTCACGAACAGCTGATTTCCAAAACTGCTTGACAGGCCTAAATAATGAAACATCAGCAGGCTGCAGTATTCTGGTCGCGTTGGGGTACAACGCAAATATCTCGATTTCCAAGGAATGGGCCAATACGCTTAAATCATAGGTCAGGTGAGATTTATGTCCATCCACAAAAAGGAGGACTGGGAATGTTACGTTTTTTTTCTTCAAAAATGGGTGGAAGACATATTGAATTATATATTTAAATGTATCTGCTGTCATCCATCCAGAACTGCTGGTTGCAGTACCCCAATCGTCAGGCACACTTTGCTTTATTCTTTCAGGTAATCGTTGGTATGGGTACACAATCGTAGGCAAGACGTTTTCACCATCAGCAGATACCGCAAAGAGAACCGTCATATTTTCCTTTGCTTTTCCTTTATCCACAATATAAACATTCTTTTCGCCTTTTTCTGCAAATACTCGACCTGAAGTTGGGCACGTCTGAAAGCCACTTTCGTCTGCATTGAAAATCCGAGATGGATCCTCTAAAATATCTTCTAACCCTGATCCTTTTAGTAAATCTGCTACTTCAGAGAACCATTTACGTATATCATGCTCGGTAACGCAAGCACTTGCATGAGTAACAGCCTCTCCTGTTCTCTGCGTAATTTTGGGATGGCGTTTTAAGAAACTTTTGAGCCATCCTTTTCCCGGCCTGTTTTCCACAAAAGGGGTCTCTCGAGGATTTTGAAATAGAAAGTTTTGGACAGAATCCAAAATATCGTCTGCACTTCTAGGGAATCCTCTTCTTCCCATGTCACAAATCCATCTTTCTAAATGCTTTTCTTCTTCAATATTCAAATATGGATTTGGACCAAACTCATTTTTACTATTGGGATTTTTTAACTTAAATTGTAGAGTAGCTCTCGGTATTCCATATTTTTTTGCAGTTTCCCTTATTGGGATTCCTTTATTAATGTCGTTTAAGGCATTATCCAACTGTTCTTTCGTATATTTTGGTATTTTCGGCATCTTGTTACAATCTAGGTAAAAATAAACAAAGGAATTAGTAATTGGCCATGCATTAAATTACAGTAATTGGCCCCCGGCTAATTACTGATAGCAATAGCTAAGAACGTCAGGATTTTAATAGCAAGTACTTGAATGTACAATCAACCTAATCGTAAATAGATATGCAAAAAATATTAAAATTAGCTATTGGCCACCCACGGTCAATTACTGAAATAAAGCAATACCAAACATAGTAATTATCCGGTAATAATTTGAGGTTACTTTTGCAAAATACACTGAAAATACTTGTTAACGATGTACGCTATCATATATTCTTTTATAAAAACGTGTTGGAAATACATTAAGATGCAAACAAAATGCAATTATGAAGAATATTAAAAAATACTTACCTTAAGATTTTGACAAGCATGCGGCCTCTCTGACGACTTGCCGCCGAAAGAAAAAGTTTGCTCATTTGAGCGCCATCTCTTGTCAATCTGACGTATTATAATAGACAGTGTATTGTATGCAGAACATATTTCTATCGCTTTCACCCTCGTGGTTCCATTCATAAGCTTGTTTCTTTCTAGTTTGGTCGAGATGGCCAATAGCTATATTTAGGCTAATTACTATAGCAATCACCTATCTTTATATAACCGTTTAGCAGATAGAGAGGGGAGGACACTTACCTCTAACAAAAATTCGCACTTTAAAACCAAATATTTCGGAAACGGACCCCTAAATCGAAAAATGGTGTTATCAACCTTACAATATTTTTTAAAGACCTATTTAACAATACCCCACACGATGGGTAAATAGAGAAAAAAAAATACTCCCCCACTTTAATTGTATGGGAGCTACGCTAAAAAAATTTTTTTCAAAATGTTTTTCTACCACTTTTTTACATGATTAATATACATATCCACACCAAATCACAGCTTTCTAGTACTTATAGTCTCTGCGTAAAACCGCGGACGGACAGACAGACAGACATGGCGAAACTCTAGGGGTTCCTTTGTTTACTACGGAACCCTAAAAACCCAACCTCCGTTTTTGACAGTTTACGTTCGCCATACTGTTTTTTTGCTGACATTTCATATCCTATGACACTTCGGGGAAGAATACGAATCTTATGACAATCACTTCAAAATCGGTCAAGCTCTTTAGGTTTCAGGAGGAAACAATGGAACGCACATATATAAATATGGGTGAAAACATTTCTCTCCTTCTGAATTGGTCAGTCGGGTTAAAACAGACATAGTTACTTTCGCTTTAGCAATATTAGTATATTTTAAGTTACTACGGCTACAAAATGGATAAAATGTCGATAAATCCCGTAAAGACAAGTAGTGCCTAAAAAGTCAGCGAGAAACCGGATTCGTGCCGGAGATCCAAAGATATTGCGAGTTACGACATCAGCTTGTTTTATATTTTTGTTAAATTTGGTACAAGGCGGATAAATTTTTTGGTGGAAAAGCGTTCTTCGAAACTGGTAAAATTCATCATCATACTACCTATTTCTACGAGAAAAATGGATTTCAAAACAAGTTTGGCTGATACTTCGTAGTTACTGGAATCATATTACCTCGATTATATTATTTGTTTGCCTTACGTAGTAAACATAAGATCCAATCTGATAGTGGAAAAGCGTTTTTAGAAAATAGCTAACATTATGTTTCCTTCACTTACGAGAAAAATGGATTTCGTATTTAAAACAAAATGAGTTTGTCTGATATTTCGTTGTTACTGTAACCATATTACCTTGAAAATATTAATTGTATGCCTTATGTAGTAGACACAAGGTCCCAATTCAAAATTTTGAGGTTTCGTTAATAACCTTGATTATTCAGTCACGTCTAATCTGTAAGATTAAGATGTCCTTCGAGAATAGTACAAGTTTTCACGCTGCTCGAAGGCCGTACTCAAAATTTTATTACCTAGCTCTTGGACTAAAGTTTATAGGTCGAAGTGGAAAAATGAGAATAGAAGAGCGGGACTTATTCAACCGTAACACACGTGAAGATGATGTCGCAGAAATATATTTTTCTGTCAAGGGCAACATTTAAAAGCGTACTTGGAAACGTCATGATGAAGAATATTACCTTGTTGAACCTTATCAAAAAGGCACAAATTGACGTGGTATACATACAAACTTAATTTATAGTAGGTATTCGTTTCCCAAATTTCCGATTTGTTTGTATATATTATAGCCAACCTCTGCATGGCTGAGGAGGATTGTTTAAAATACAAAAGGTAAGTCATTTGTCTTATTTACGTCTTGTCATTAATTAAAATTATCTCTGTCTGTCTGTCAGTCACCTTATCACGCTTCAATCACAAAACGTATTTTATATGAGGGTAGTTTAAAGCCCGGAAAGGGATTTCGGATATTTATAAACACCGAAATATTTACTGTCATTGAGGGATTCACGTGTAAAAGCCGCGGGCATAAACTACTCACATCTGGTCTGGTTTTCCCAGCATCAACAACCAGTCCGGAGTCAAAGGACTCTAATAATATTGCCCGGTGGATTTCACTTCTCAGTAAAAGAACCTTTCTAGGAAGCGGAATATTGGACGAGGAATTGGCCTTGCATTTAATTGAATGAACCGAGTATGTTTAAAAGGATTCTTCAGTTATATCACAGAATACATACTTAATAGTTAGTTATATGTACATTTACTTTTAGAATAGAGTGGCATGGTGATAGATGTAAGGAATTCATATTAAAGAATTTGCTTGTGCATAATGGAAGTCAAGCCTGATTTGACCTGCCTAGAAATCAGACCCAGGCAAAATTCTTTCACAAATAGTGTATAGTATTTGACGACTTCTGAGGGTCTAGTTGTCATCAATCATCATGCAAGTATAGTTCCCGGTCAGTTTGGGATGGAAAATGATATTTTTCAGATTTTCCTGAGCTTTGGATGTTTATCCATTTATTATGTATTTGTTATAAGATATAGTATTATGCAAGCTAGCATCGTACAGTGGCAGTATTTTTTCCTAAAATATTACTTTCGATTAGTTTAAATTCAGTTCGCAATAGGTTGAAAAAAGCGCCGCGCGTACTCATTATACAAATCTCAATCATACTCTGGGGCTTGCTCAATCTGTGTGATATGACTGTTAATATTTATTTATCGTCTAACAATAAATAAATATTTACGGTCTGTCTGTTAAGGGGCTTCCAGATTTAATAATACCACCGCCTAAAAGCGCGTTTGTATGAGCGGCATAGGCATTACCTATGCTATTATCCACTTCGTTGAAGTTTATGCTCGGCTAGGTCCATCACCCTCGACGCCGTGAGGTTCCCGGCGGAGTAGTTTCAAGACCCAGACCACTTCAAGTCTTCCCGTGGATGTCATAGACTTAGGGGACACAAGCTAAACAAAGCGTATGAACATCAAAGAGACCTCTCCAACTTGTCTGGCCAGTGTGTGAGAGTGTAGGCCAAATCCTCTGTCTGCTCTTGCTAATTTGTAGCTTTGGTGGTGCGGAGATGGTCGTGTCCCTGAAGTCCATTACAGTTTTAGTCTCCAGTCTAAAAAAAGACCCGATGATGATGACCGTCACTGGTCAAAAATATCTTAGGATATAAATGTACTCACATGAAGGTTGTCAAACCGGTGGGAGCCACACAGCGTCCGGACCGGAGCTGGGCAGGTCCGGGAGCATTGCTGCCAACAGCCGGTGTCCTCATCTTCGGCCGGGTCCGCGCCGGTGGTGCCGCCGTTCTCAACTCCTCCTTCTGTTGACAAAGAGATAAAAAAATCTGTCAGACAAGAGAGATCTTGAAAAGGTACATTTTAATATTCTTCTTAAATGTAACTTAAGTCGCTAACGCTGTAGCTAATCGTTATAATAATCGATTTTGTATAAGTTGATGAAATAACTTAAAATCATTCATAATTAGGTATAAAAATCCTAATTTTTAATTTGCCCAGTTAGTTTATTTGTTTGCTTGTTTATATTTTGCGAAACTGGGAATGGATAAATTTATGAAATTGGTAATGAAATAATTCTTATAAAAATAAACACACTTGTAATTATTGGGGTGACGCAAGAAATAATGCGAATTGGTAATGAATATATTTATTTCTTTATTTTTATATACAAATCGTTTTTATCTTTTACGGGGTACATAGTTCCTAGGATGATAAGTACCAAAACGCGAATAAAGCTGATAAATAGCGGGCGTAATAGTGACAAACTCAATCAAAAGAGTAATGTTTGGCTAGCCACATCACCTATTGATATCCTAAAATGTATGCCAATTCCTTTGAGTTTATTTAACCAAAACAAGAGTTCAATAAATGCGTACTATCCTTTTTACGCTTAAACACATTCTGATTAGTATACTTTACTAGCAGTGTACGTACTGTCATCTACTTAGTGGTAACTTTTTGTAACTGTCAGAGAGTTGTCCAGAGCGCGTGCTTCCGGATCAGTAATTTTTGTAGAACTATGATCACAGCTAACTCCTTTTACCTACGGCACATATGACTAATGGGTAAAACCGAGATGTTATACTAATTTTAGTACGAGTAAGACGGTATCAATTTACTAAGTCTCTTAATCGCTGCTCTTGATTATCAGACAGGCAACCATCACGTCCCAAAGTTCTCGAGCACGAAAGCTTGTTAATCTGCGACGCCTGACATCACGTCACCGGCAGGTGTGCTGACATGCCACGTCATGACTTGTTAACTGTTATCATATCATTTTAAAAGTGAATGTCTCGCATTTACTCATATAAAATTAATCGTCTCTTTATTGCTCCTTTTGATTACCAGTCGAGCAACCATCACGTCCCAAACTTCTCAAACACGAAAGCTTGTTAATCTGCGACGTGACGTCACGTCACCGGCAGGTGTGCTGACATGCCACATCATGACTTATTATCAGTTATCATTTTGAAAGTAAATGTACTGCATTTCCTCATATGCGAGTACAACGTGTCAACTTATTTTAATTATAAAATAATTAAATAAAAATTTTAATTTCAGTTCTGCGGATTATTTATGAATATATTAACTTTTTGTTGTTTTCTTGTTTATTGAAAATTAAAAAATTTACGGTTGTTTCGCGCGACCTAGGACGTAGTTGCCGCTTCGCGTGCTTTTGCATTACATAGTTTAGTAATGATCAAACACGACCCCCATTTTAGTAATTACCATCATTTTGTGTAGGTGACACGGTCAGTCGACCATGCACACCCTGGTGTCAGAGTTCTTCGGAATCGCCTCTTAGCACAGATTACTAAATAGTTACTTTGTAACTCTTGGCCTCTGACGTGGTTCCTTTAACGACTACCAGATGTAATTTTAGTTATCTGTCTGTCTGTCCGTCCGCGGTTTTACACAGAGACTATAAGTACTAGAAAGCTGTAATTTGGTACGGGCATGTACATTAATCATGCCAAAAAACTGGTAGAAAAAAATCATGAAAATAATTTTTTTTTTAGGGTAGCTCCCATAGAAGTAAAGGTAAAGAGGGAGTCATATTTGTTTTCTATACAAACCCATCGTTATACCAAAAAGGTCTTTAAAAAATATTGTGAGGTTGAGAACAACATTTTTCGATTTAGGGATCCGTTTCCGAAATATTTGGGTTAAAGTGCAAATTTTTGTTAGAGGTAAGTGTCCCCCCCTCTATCTGATAAACGGTTATATATGGATACGTGAAAAATTACAGCAGTAGTATATATACTGAAGTTGAAAGGAAAACTATCAGAGTTGAGTACTAAGTACAAACTAAAAAGTTATAGGCAACCAACTTATAAAATTGTACTCGAAAATGTAAAATTTCATACAATTTTCATTGTTTGTCGTTAAACTGTGAGGTGCGAGTGTGAACAGGGTGAACTCAAAGTTGTCATTCGCAACTACGGAACCCTACACTGTGCGTGGCCCGACACGCATTTGACCGGTTTTTTTAAATATTTGTGTTATTGATTCTACTTTTGGTTCTGAACAAACTAATTTCAAAATTATTGAAGTGAATTTTAAGATTTTTTGATTACTAGTCATTATGCCCGTAACTTTTCGCAGTTGTGCGTTACTAGCGCTACTAACGTCTTTCTCAGATCCCTAACCTATATGTTTGCAAAATTTCATGATGATCGGTACAGTAGATAGGGCGTAAAAGCGTAACAAACAAACAAACTCACTTTAGTATTTGTAATATTAGTTAAGATTACATTGTCATATTACTGCTCTTAAATTATTTATTTAGAGCAATATCGTTCGTTTTAGTAAAATCCTAATTAAGGCAAAGTACAAGTATGTAAGTACTAATGCCTATCTAAAACTTACTGTCTTATTATAAAACGAAGACTTACTTTAGAACCTGGTTTAAACCATTACTCGGCCAAAATAAGACGGCTATTATCACTTTGACGTTTTCTCAACTGTCATTATCAATGCGTTTTAGTCGGGTAATGGTTTAAACCAGGTATTAAAGTTAGTCCTCGTTTTATAATAACACGGGTTGGGTTTTGGTACCATTTCCATTATAGAATTTTATGGCAATAGTGAGACTCAAATACGAGTAATATCACGTACTCGTACAGCTGAGGTGAGCTGTTTGTTAAAGCATAAAAGAACGCAGGTGTGATGAATATTTGGGATCACACTGAACATGACAATAAAAATTTCTCAAGAGTTCGGTTTTAAAACTTCAACACTTTCAGGTAACTTTCAATACATAAACCTCGCAGATATTTCACGAGAGCACACTATCTTCAAAGTCAAGTGCGTATAAAAACGTCTCACCGCGGTCTAGATCGGGTGTGATAAGCTTTACGAGCCAGCGCGTCGTAAAGCTGCGAGCTTCAGCTGACGTTCGTTGGTAATGCTATCAATAAATATGATTTCCATTATCTACGACCATAGAGCAAGGAATGTTGCTCGCGCCGTACGAGAGACGAAAGTAATAATAATACCGCGTGCCAAATCGCGCCCGACTAGTTGGCGAAAGTTGCATTCTTGGCCTGTCAGTACGTGTTTAAAAGAACGTAAAGCCCGCTCCACACTCTCGTCAAGAGGTTTTGTACTCGGTTCTCGACAAAATCCGCCACCAAATGAAGATTTGACGAATACGAGAGTGTGGAGGCAGTATTCGGCAAGTCTCGGCTAGACTTGCCGAATACTGCCTCCACACTCTCGTATTCGCCTATTCTCGTGTAGTTTTGCTGAGAGTGTGGAGTGGGCTTTATATTCTCGGCCTGTCAGTACTTGTTCAAAAGAACGTAAAAATGTGCCTTGATATGGTATGCATGGTTACAGTAAAAATGTTAATGAAAACGCCCTTCTAAAGACGAAAATAATAAACAGCGGATTTTTGCATTTCCATAATAACCTCAAAACCGAAAACTTCAGTAAACGGTAAAGCCCCTGACACGTTTCTTTTGTATGTCTGTTGAAATGGCGTCTCTAGTAGCGCGTGAGCAACAGTCTCATTCCCTGCTCTGCTTCTACGGCACATTGGCAGACCTTTAAATATACATGATTAATTAATTTCTTATTTGAAAGGCGTAACCAGGTACCAGCCTGTGACGGCCGTCTTCAGCCGATATAATTTTTTTAATTACGTTAAAATATGAAATTAATTAACATTAGAAAGTCAAATTTCCTTTGTTGCATGTAATATGTACCCCACTCCAGCACGTCTAATGGAGAATAACCCAAGTATACATTTACTCAGTTAAATATAAATATAATCCAAAGACAGACTCAGGTCTAAAGCTCACAGAGCAACTACTATAAGTCTTTTAAAGCCTTAAAAAGTTACGTTGTAGTACGTAAAATCTAGAAAATAAAACTCGACATTTGTGGCTGAAAAGTTTATTGTCCTCTCACATGTGATGTGAAGTGTCGCCGAATCATGGGGTCGACAAGGGTGGATACAAGTTTTACGTCTCTTTTATGTACATCTCGAGTTACAGGTAGGCTCGTTTACCTAATTTTATTACGGCAGCTGTAAATGCCGCAGTTATTGTTATGAATGATGGTCGTCTTTGGAAGTACGAAGGCGAA
Organism: Rhodophaea formosa; assembly: GCA_963082605.1. Taxonomy (NCBI): domain Eukaryota; kingdom Metazoa; phylum Arthropoda; class Insecta; order Lepidoptera; family Pyralidae; genus Rhodophaea; species Rhodophaea formosa. Next base: position 14,309,041 of record OY720203.1, on the reverse strand, counting down.
CTACTATTATTCCATTTTGATGATGACGTACGATAAAAAGCTAGTCGACAGAAAGGGTGAAAATATATAATATGAAAATTATAGACGGTGAAGCAGCAGCAGCTAGCAATTCATCACTATTTTGATTACATTTTCTATAAACACGTGCACTAACACGCTTTAATTTTCTATTCTAATAAAGACGAGATTAATACGTGTGTATACTTCCAAAAAAAAATTTTTGTTAATATTTCTACGCGATCGAAGCCATAATTGCCGTAGCATTGCAGTGTAGCGTTCCAGTAGCGGTACCGTAGCCGAGCCGATCGTAGGTGAGGTACTTTGTAGAAGTGCTACGTGCCTACGACGCATAGCACCGTAGCAGTTCCTTGGCGTTGATTGCTACGATTGGACAGCGATATGCCAAGGCAGTCAAGCCGTCCGTCAATAATGTTAATGCCTGTGACCTTTAATAAAAATAATACCACGCAAAATCAAGCATGGAATCATATATCAGGTTAACCAACTTTAATTTACCTTAACATAGGCTAGTATGTGTAAATAAATGTAAAGATCTAGGAGATTAAATAAAATTACTTTTCAAACGGTTTTATCGCGTTTATCACAATATTTGGACATTAAATAAGTACTAATATCTGATGCTTCCGTGCTGGTCTGGAAGAAAAGATAAAACGTAGAATGTACCAACTGCTTCTCTTCTCGCACCGATCAAAAAAGGCGATCGAGGAATGGGTATCAGGAATCATGTCAATAGGCGATGTGGCTGGCAATGATATACTACATGATGTACGAGCAAGCACCGTACACAGTAATGCCGAGTTGGCAAAATTTATTTATACATTTTTCCATTGTCACGTAAAGTATAGTTCGCTACCTATGGCCAGCGAGAGTGCCATGCGACTCATTATTCCACGTTCCATCAATTTCATTTAATCATTTAGTTACAAGAATACATCTTCGTATTATCAGAGACTTTTAATTCTATCAGAACATCAACCAAAATCTCCCCGTACACAGACATACTTACATATAATAGAACAAAAGAAGTGAACCTTCAGTTTTACCTCTGAAGCCTGCCGCTAACGACCCACATTATGCCGCGCGACACAAAACGCACGCGTTATGATAATCCGCACTTTTGCAAACGTAAACGCAAAAGGCGGACGCGGAACGCGTTTTCTCAGACATCGCTTGTCAGTGGTTAAAGAGAGCAAAATACGTATATAATCAAAATTATTTTATTTGTGGTAGAGCCACGCTACCGGCGAAATTCACTTTTGCTAGTAGCATGAATAGGTCGGCTCGTCCGGGGAAGTACCACACTCTTACAGAAAATCGACGTATGAGTACAGTTACACATGGGCAGCGGTGATCACTTACATGTGACCCGCTTGCTCGTTTGCCGTCCTATGAAATAAAAAAAATCCAGATTTATTTTACTATAGCACACGTCCATTTGTATTTCTACTCTACACTTTTAGTTTAATTTGTCAATACTTACGACAAAGGATGCCAAACGGTAGCGGTATGCGTTTTTTTCAGACGTATACTACTAAAACCCAGATTTACTTTACTATATCACACCGTCACACGCCTATTGTTATTCGTAATCTAGTTACTCAATTTTAGTTCAATTTGACACGTATCCAGCAGTAGGCTAATTTCCTTCTGAACTGTGATATCACGAGCTCCCACTAATGAACTTTGACGTGCTTTCTTTGAATCATCTATTGTTAAATTAAGGAAAGAAAAAATATATGTCCAATATTTTTTAATATGACTGACACACTAATTTTAATGTTGTTAACCCAGGAAACTAGCGTCTTTATGAAATTGTTAATGCTTCCGGTAAATTATCATGGTAAAACCTGTACACTAGTGAAATTATTATTAATGTATTATGGAAAAAACAGTCCATATTTTCTGCCAAAATAGTTGTTGCGTGCCCTTAATTAATATAAAAGAAAAAAAAAGCAAGTAGTGGACGCTGAACTCTATTTTGCGGTCGAGTGGGTAGTCTTTGATAGATTTACATACCAACCAAACTATATCTACTTCAAGCTAGTAGGACCAAGTCTGGATTAAGTTTCTTTCGGCTTATTTTTCACACCATTGGTTGTTCCGATAAGCAAGTAGTTTTTATTTTTCATTTTGCATATATATGCTTGAAAGAAATACATTATATAATATTATATGCGTGAAAGATATGTATAATATATATATATATATATAATATTATATTAAATATATAATATATACTGTATTGAACAAGCTTGAAATCGATAAAAAATATCAGTTTCCCTACTAGATCCCTATCTATGGAAAAGCTCATTCATTTTATTCGATTTCAAACTAGGTCCCAGAAATAAAAATGTTTTCGTATGGACGTGAATTAATGATCGCTAGTTGAATACTAAATACATAGTAAAAAAAATAAGCAAGTAAAATATAACGTTTAAAAAGAGATACGTGTATCCAATGTTGAACAAAAATCTTTTGACTTGTTGTTTTGTAACAAAACTTTTATGCGATTGGTTCCGCTTTCGCTGCGTGTATGCCATGACCTAAAACTTGTGTTCCGCTGCTTCCAAAGTCAAGAGCGTAGTCAAAATTCGACTAATGTGAAAATGTGTGCCATTATATTTTATTGACATCATTTTGTTGGCAGCGGGTATTTTATTAGCCGATTTCACTTCGATGGGCACTTAATTTTACCGACTTGAAATATTGAGGTTCTGTCCTAGACGTAAAATATAAATGGTTTTATATGTACACCAAATTATTGATTTTAATGATAAATTTAATACAATATGTTTTAATACTATAACTGAACTCAACATTTGCAATGTAACATTTTATGTTTCCCTTAGTTGTTTCAATATTAGAATAAATCTTACATACAAGACCATAAATAAAACTGTACATCACATTGAAATACTCAATTTTCCACATAATAATAAATCTAGGGGCTTCACTGAATCCTGAGCCATCAGTCCCGAAAGTTGTAAACTGGGATTTTTGCAAAGCTCCGCCTCTTGCGAGGGAAATAATTACCGTAAATATACCGGTATGTTGAGTAACTTTTGTTAGCGTATGCATGCAGCAAAGTAAAAAGAATACGAAATTTCAATGAATTATTATCCATTGTCCTATCAACAAATTGTCTTTGTAGCTTGAGAAAATGTATCCCCTAAAGTTTAGTTATTTATAAGTTATGGTGAAGTGAAGGAACTCATGAAAATACATGGTGGCGAGGAGTTTTTTTTTAGGGTGCGTGTATTGTATTCCTTAAAAACGTCATTCTTGTAATTTCTTCGGTCCGGGAAGCGGATGAAGCCTACAGCCGATGACGCAAAGGAAAAAAATCGTAAATCGTAAAAAGGCAGAACAAAGAAAAAAAACGCGCTGACTTAACCTTTCTTATAAATACAATAGACAGCTCCTGTGTCCTTCGTAGAAAAATCGGCGTATTGTGTTATGGTGTTAAGCTCACTTTATGAGTTCCTACATTTTTCGCGGTGTACTTAAATATTTAATTTCAAAGACAAAAGGGTTTACTCATCCCAATGAGACATCCTGTAATTACAAATTTAAATAAATTTACGAAAATATTTGAATGACTAAATATAAATAATGAGGTTTAAAATACTCTAATACGCTGGTTTCGTATGAAATTTGTTGAAAAGGCGTCTTAAGCAGCGCAGTGTGACAGTCACATTACCTTCTCTGTGACTTCTCTTTAAACATTATCTAAACTAAAAAACACACTATGCGTTTCTTCTGAGCAGTCATGTAAAAATACAAAGGTTTTGACTGACTAGCTTTGCGTACACTCTGCCGCGTCACACCACTGACCCGAGTTTTCCGAGTGACCAAGTCACTCAACCGGTTGCAGCACACGAATGCCTTTGTTAGGTATCCCTTTTTTATTAAATCAGCCTCGTATCCGAGGCTTGAACATATGTGTAGCTTTATTTGTCTTTCGGTTTAGACTCAATGGCATGAGAAATAAAAAAAATAAAAATCAGACACCTGACAATACAAAATAATACCAATTAATGCAATTTAGGTTACATCCGCTATTTTTACAACATTGCCTGAAAAAAAGAGAAGCTTTTCTTCACTCCATCATAGCTTCTAAATGCCTAAACAGATTTGAATAATATGCATTATGGTTAAATCCATCCTTTATACTGAGTAACAAAAGCTAAAATTTTGTTTTAGATTTATTTTGGAAAATTTTGTCGAACTTAGAAACTAAAGAGCCGATTAATATTTTTGTGTGCAAGCTTTTAAACAAATAAATGTTTTTTACTTCTTCACGCAAAAGTATTTAATGGCTTCTACCTGACCACATCTTACAACGTTATGAGATGGCAAACCTCTATAGAATTATAAAGATAAAGCTATAACTAAAACTGAAAACCTTCCAGTGGATTTACGCTCACATATAAAATATTCAGTGTTGTCAATTTTCCCTGTGCATTAATAACACATAAGTACGGCAGAGCTGACGTGTCATATCATACAAAGACATGACGCTAGGATAGAAAGCTGAAACTAAAGCTTTTTACAGCTAGACATGATGTAACATACTTGAACAACCCCTAATGACAACTAAATATGGCCTCTTTCTTTCACAAAAAGGAATAATAACTGCTATTAGAGTACCTTTGAGGTTTCTTAAGTCAAAAATTGGTTCTCAGTTCATCCGCACATCACTCGCCTTCAACATTGTCGAGAATAATAGCTGAACCCTTTCATAGCCGGCAATCCGGTATAATAGCCGCACAATAGACTTTGGATCAGATTCAACCGAGGTAAGCTCAGAATAAAAGAATAATTGGGCAAACAAGAAATACCTGGAGGTACGGAATCTTTCATCGCGTATGTTGCAAGACCTTGACATATGGACTTTTTATTTTTGAAAGCAATCTTCATTCATGAAAAAACCGACTTATGAAGTCCACTGCCAGACTCTAGACTCAGTCTCCCCCAAAGATTTCCATCATTAGAGGGGTTTTGAGCGCAGTTTGTTTGGCTTATATCAGTTTCAACACTGCTGCCCATCGAAACCGTTTTGAAGCGAGGAAAGAGTAGGAGTTTGTTGGACTGGAGGAACGGAAAGAGGTTATTTCGGATGTTGCTTGCTTGGATGGATTCAAAATGGCGAGATTGTGTCAAAATACCATCAAGGCGCTTATACTAATAAAATAAAACAATACATATGTGAGTTTACGGTGATTTTAAACAAAATAGGATTATTAATTTAAGAAGAAACCGTTGGTTGACGCAGCCGTCTTCGTGGGCCTCCACATTCTACTGATAAAGGATCTTCTAGAAAGCATGACCAGATTAAACGTATTTTATATCTTAACATACCTACTATACCTTTCCTCCTCGGAGCCCATACAGTGCGGACGTGTTGCAAAAGTTATCATTCCGAATTTAATAATCTAAATAATTAATACGAAAATAGTGTAAACGTCGAAAGTGTACTAGGAGCGCATAGATACGCAGAGCTGACTAGCCAAAGGAAGAAAGAGACAATCACGCGAGGCAGAGATAAGTATAAAACGCAACTCTTACTTACTACTTAACGCAGCACCACTGACCAATAGCAAAGTAGCCCCACTATCAGCTAGCCGCGTTAACGGCCCTAGCCACACCTCCGAGCCCAACTACTGCGCTCACGCAGGACACGCCCCTTACAACTTACACGGTGCCGACGGCTCATTTAGGCCTAGAATCATTATAATGTCCGTCCAACGTTCGCCGCCTGCAACTGAATTGTCACTAATCCCGTCCATAGCCAACCTCGAACATTACAACTCAGACTCTGCGTTGAATGCACCAAGAAATACACAAACAGGAGACAATTATTTCAACGTAACGAAACGACAAAAGCGTACCTTTGACGACCTGGCAAACGAAAAAGCCGCTAGTGCGTCTGAGATACAAGGTATGATTGATACTAAGTTTGAAGCGCTTAGCAACACGCTAATTACCATACTGACACAGAATCAAGGCATTCAAACTACAGTGTCGACTATGTCGTTGAAACAGGACGACCTATTAGCCAAAGTATTAGTTCTGGAACAAGAAAATACAATGTATAAAAATAAGGTAAAGACACTTGAAAACAAGGTCGAATTGCTTGAAAGACGTAGTCAGAACTCCACTATGGAAATTCGAAACTTGCCGAAGCCAAAGGACGAAAATAAAGAATCGTTAATTAGTATGGTCAAAGACATCTCTTCCTGTATACGCATGGAAAGGCCGATAACAGATTCAGATATAAACAACATATACAGAAGTAAGTCGGAGACAGTCGTAGTGACGCTCACCTCAGCCCTCCAACAAGAATCCCTAATATCAACTTACAAAACCTATAACAGGGATAATAGACAACGAAAAGAACCCACACTAAACACAGAGGCTCTCAAACTTCCAGGACCTTCACGAACAATATATATCTCGGAGTCCCTGACCACCAAAACAAAATACCTGTTCTATCTGGCTAGAGAAGCAGTCAAGAACAAAAAACTGGCGGCAGCCTGGACGTCCTTTGGAATCGTGTATGCAAAGAAAGATGAAACCGGAAGACCTACCCCTATCAAACAGGAATCAGACCTCCAGGCCTTATTGTGACTAGACTTCTGGACCCCAGTGGACCACCTCAGCCAAATCTGGCCATTCACATTGTCTGGCTGTCTGTTCGCAATTATTTCACTTACAACCACGCATGTTAGTTATTATTATAAGTTAGTATTTTATCTATTAATGTCTGTTACTGTAGTAAATGTACACCATACACACCTATCACAACAAAACACACACTATGCATACATAATCACTACCAACCACACTAAACTCATTACACAACAACATTCAACATACATACCAAATGGGAAAAGGGTATTCCGGATCCAGGCCACTTCACACGCAACAATCCTCCTCCGCTGTTGTCACATGATTTTCCGTGACAACCGTTATATAAAAAAAAAAAAGATTACATAAGTGACAAAAAATGGATAATATTGAATCTGTTGCCCAGGATCTGGACTCATTACAGATAGCACAGGTGGCTGAATGTAATGTTGATGGTATCAAGAACCATATTTCGTACAATAGCCAAACATTAAATATCATTTCCCAAAATATCCGCAGCATCAACTGCAATATGGCGGGTTTCACACCCCTTCTGCAAGAATCAGGAATCCCGTGGGACGTTATCGTCCTGTCAGAATGTTGGCTACCATCCAATAAACATATACTACATCTAGACAACTATGAATATGCTTCTACTACACGTAACTTTACGCAAAACGAGGGAGTAGTAATGTATTATAATAAATCCTTGAATGTAACGATAGAAGAACCGCACATAACAGACGCTAACTGCTTGATATTAAAATTAAATAATACTACGTGCATTCTAGGAATATATAGACCACCAGCCCAAAATGACACCACAAATTTCATAAATTCATTAGACCAAACCCTTTCTAAATTAAAATCTTTTAATAATATTATCCTTTGCGGTGATATTAATATAGATATAGTCCCTAACAACCCTAGAAAGAAACAATTCGAATATCTAAACATGTTAGCCGTCCACGGCATGCTTCCCAGCCACTATATTCCTACCCATGATCGTACTTGTTACGATCATATGATCGTCAAAACCAAACTGGAAGCCACATGTCTAGTAGTGGAGTCAACATTAACTGACCACTACACCGTCTCTTTTAGCCTTAACCTAAAGCAAACCCTCCCCCATAAAAGCTACACCCCACAACATACTGACCACATTAAACTAGACTCGACCATGCAACTCCTTGATTTCAACCCTGTCATTACCAGTACCGACACAAATACAGCCACAGATAGGTTTATAGAGTTAATTTCGTCCGCCATCAGTAACTGCACTAAACCTACTAAGACCCCTAAAAGAAAGTTTATCCAAAAGCCGTGGATAACTAAAGGCCTCTTACGCTGCATAAGAAATAGAGATAACCTACACAAAAAATATAAAAAGCATCCAGAAAACGAAGTGATTGCACTAACATACAAGCGTTACAGAAATTACTGTACACTCGTATTGAGAAGAGTAAAAATAAGTTACGAAAAATCATTAATTGACAGTGCGAAAAATAGTACAAAACATTAACGGTATTAACCGCCCTCAGGATCACTCACAGGCTCTTTTGGATAAAAATTGCCCAATGCATAGTATCAACAGCGTAAATTCCTTTTTTGCAAATGTAGGAAAAAAACTTTCGGACCAAATCCCTCCTGCTAACCTAGAACAGGACGACATCAGCACAAGCATCAACCCCCTGCCCTCCCCTTCCCACAGCTTGATGATGTCCCCGGTCTTGGAAGAAGAGGTTCTTCAAATCATCTTTGGACTAAAAGAAAAAAGCGCAGTTGGCCTGGACCGAATTTCGAGTCGGATAATCAAACGATACGCACTTCTACTTGTTAAACCAATTACCCATATATGTAACTTATCACTCACCCAAGGCACCTTTCCCACTGCTTTCAAAAAGGCTCTCTTAAAACCCATTTACAAAAATGGCGATAAAAACCAAGTAGACAACTTCAGACCCATATCTATTTTACCTGCGTTGTCTAAGATACTGGAGCGACTAATGAACAATCGCCTTATTAAATTCCTTGAAGGCAACAACCTTCTGTCAACATCCCAGTACGGTTTCCGTGCCGGTAGGTCTACCGGCGACGCGGTCCACGAGCTTATCCGTTCCATTATCTTCTCATTAGATGAAAAGAAAAAAACCCTGGTCATATTCCTAGACCTCAAAAAGGCATTCGACACGGTCTCCATCCCTCGTTTGCTGAACAAATTAGAGAGAATAGGGGTCAGAGGACTATCCCTGGCTCTCTTCAGAGACTTTTTACACCAAAGGACACAGCGAACTAGAATAGGAGACTGGACAAGTGATGAGACGGAGGTCACATGTGGCCTACCTCAAGGGAGTTGTATCTCTCCCACTCTCTTCTTAGTCTACATCGACAGCTTGTGCCGACTTCAACTCGACGGTGGCAAAGTCTTCACTTTCGCAGATGACACGGCTCTTTGCTTTGTGGGTGACACATGGGAGGAAACCTTCCTAAAAGCCCAAAAAGGCCTACGTCTAACAAACAGGTGGCTAACAAACAATCTTCTGACCCTTAACTCCAATAAAACTAAATATATAACCTTTTCGCTCAAAAATATCTCCCAACCACCCCCCTCCCTCACAATAACCTATCATGTGTGTACCCAGGATGCTCAGAGCTGTACCTGTCCCCAGCTGGAAAGAGTAGAAAGTCTTAAATATCTCGGAGTCATTATCGACCAAACCCTTTCATTCAAAATGCATCTAGATTCACTGACAACTAGGCTTCGCAAACTAATTTACATTTTCAAAACGCTAAAACACATATCTGACCGAAAAATTATTATTATGGTGTACAACGCCCTATGCCAGTCACTTGTTAACTACTGTATTACCGCATGGGGTGGAGTCGCCAAAACAAACATCCTAGAAGTCGAAAGGGCCCAAAGATCCATACTCAAGGTGGCGGCGGGACTACCCTTCCGCTACCCGACCGACCAATTATATAAATACTGGGGCGTACTCACAGTCAGGCAATCCTACATCTTGCATACCACGCTAAAACAACACTCACAGTTGCAGTATGACCCAAACAAATTCAAGGACAAGAGACGAAATAGAACGATTTGCCAAATCCCCACGCACAACACGGCTACTTTTTCCTCATTCTTCCCCTTTCTTGGCCCATTCTTATACAACAAACTTAACAGTCATCTAAATATATACCCCCTCCATAAATATAGCTGTAAAAAATCAATCACCACTTACTTAAAATCATTAGATTATTGTGCCACAGAAAACCTCTTAGAAAGATTCAACTAATGCAATCTACCACTAATAAGCTATCCCCCTATCATACCCAAATCTCACCCACTCAATTCCACTCATAAAAATCACCATACAACACATACACAACACACATAACATGCAACACAACATTACTCACCAAACAGACCACTTTCGTAATTATAAGATGTTTTAACTTTAGTTTTAACTTAATTAAATTTTGTATGTAATCAACACCAATTGCAACTCTTGACACTTAAGTATTTCCGAGGGAGGGCCTAGTTACCTGTAGCACAGGTCCCACAGGGACCTATTTCAGGAACTAGTCTCTTCACAAGACTAAAATGTCAAAATTTGTAAACCATTAGCTGTTAGTTACTTAGTTTATTTAAGTACAAAAATTTGTGAAGAGAAAATAAAAACTTTATATTATTATACCTAGCCAGGAGGAGTGAATACGTTATATTTTTTTATTATTAGTCTAACTGCTTCAAATATTAATTACGTTTGAAACGCTCTAATATTATAACGTAAACGACATCTAAACCTTGCTATAATTAGGTACATACAAATATATTTTAACATCTATAATAATACTCGGGATTAGTATACAATTATACTCGTATAATTGAAGGCTGTGTCGGTACGGAGTCAAACACAAAGTTAATCGATCACTAGCGACGTTAATGAACTCTCAACCCTCGTTGGGGTCGGCCAAACAGACCTTAGTGGGTCCGGGACACGCATATTAATTGTGGACTATGTGCCAGTGATACTATCTGTCTTATTGTAAAACGAGGCCTACATTTAGTGCTTAGTTCTTCATCTTCTGTTTTATAATATGGCTTCCACCGAGATTTCAGTGACTCTGCCAATGTCCAGTAAATTAAAGATACTAAGTATCGGTGTTGTACGGTAAAGTTGTAACAAGTAGCATCAAAGATGGCGTATGTTCTTTGATGCCTCGTGGGAGCTTCTGATGCCAAGTCTATACGAGTCCATATAACAGTCTAAAGTAGACTATTTCACAAATTGTTCATGAGCACGAGCATTTATAACACCAAACTACACCAATTTCATACTATAACGATTAATTTCAATACTATAATTCAATATATGAACAATTTGTGAAATAGTTAAAGTAGACTATTATATGGACTCGTATAGACTTGTCACCTTAAGCTCCGATCACGAGGCATCAAACTGAGGCATCAAAGAACATCTTTGATGCTACTTGTTATAACTTTACCGTACAACACCGATACTTAGTATCTCAATTTACTGGACATTGGCAAAATCACTGAAATCTCGGTGGAAGCCATATTATAAAACAGAAGAAGAAGAAGAAGTTAGTCCTCGTTTTACAATAAGACGGTATGTGTCTACTCGAGGCTTCAAGTAGACTTTGAAATTAAGCAACAAGCGATGGAGACAAATGTCACTAGAACTTTATTATTCATCAGTTACAGGTTTTAAAAGAGAAATCAAAGTTACGATTTATAGTAGCTTCGAGACGCGTATATTAATTGGGAATAAGTCATTTCAAGAATGTGTCATTTCAGTAATGAGTTCTTTTGCGTTTGTATTTGACCGGGAATGGTCCCGGAACAGAGCATTATCGTAGTAATTGTAAGACGCCATCTGTCGCGGGGCGAAATACGCTAAATAAATACAGAATAACTATTTAAACATCTATTACAAAATACCTCCTTAATGATAATTTAGCGGGTATGTCTTTGAAAAAATATATCAGCATAATGGTGATGATTTAAAAAAAAAACACACCGGAAAGCTAGGCGCCTACAAAGACTTTACTTCTTCTTATATAAATGCTTTCACATGAAGCTAAAATGCAGAATTGATGTAGATTGGCATACATTAAATGTGTTTTATGAACACATAATCAATATGCGTTTTAAGAAATATATATTGAATAAATCCCACCCTGCGTTAATTTCTAATAAACGCTTCTAAACTAAAATCATGTACAAATCAAAAAATCTTCAAAGTCGTACTAAAATTTTAAAAGATCTCCGTGCTCATTTCAAAATCTAATATTCATTGAAATCCATAGTTAACTAGTTTGCGCCCCGCGGGTGGAGCACTAACCACAATCTCACTCCAATAATGTATCTGTTCAAAGAAAATTGGAAATATGAGTATGTAGTCAAGCAGGATTAAGCAGATTTCTAGACGGCTAACTTGACAGAGACAGATTTCACATTGTTCGAATAACCATAATGTAAGTTGCATAGAAAGATTAGAAAGATGAACTAGCAAAATTCTGGCTTTTTAGAATCATAAGTTAAATAAATATATACGGACAAATCACACAGATGCAACCGGAATATGGTCAGATGAGAATGAACAATAAAAATCTCTGTATATTAGTTGAGATTTAGAAATCTAAATTTGGAGGTCGTAGTGTTTCCTCGGGATTCATTTGTGAAAATTAATGTATACATTCGCGATAAATTATCTTTTATCCCTATAACCTATGAACTCATATTTTAGAATAAACGAAACACAAATCATCATCTCAGCTTTTTTCTGTCCTTCAACTCCGAGCAACTCCATCGACCAATTAAAAAGGATCAATTATTTTCTTCCTTTAAAAATGATTTTTTTTAAATTTTCGTTGGTATCCTGATAAAGATATACCTATATACAGAGATGTTGAAATGTGCAGCAGGGTAACTAGATTAGGTAAAAATAATGAACACATTAGAAGGAGTCAAAGTCGCGTCCATCACTAAAAAACTTACAAAACAGCGACTTAGTTGGAAAGGAAATATTACAAGGCATTGATTTGACTAAGTGGTGAGAAGAGGATTGGACCAATACAAAAAAGAAGATGGACTTCCACATGTTACTTGGTGGTCCATGGTGTCCAGGGATTTGAAGCGAGTGACTTAAATTTGGTCTCGACTCTAACGACAATCCAGGATAGGTACCAAATGTTTTAATAGTCGCTATGGTTACATAACATATTTGATATAATAATTTCTCTTTTTAAAAACAACAAAAGTTTGATTGAAGATATCTCACCTTGCTCTACTAGTGTGAACTGCGATATTTGTTGAACTCTGCAAAATTAACGTTCCCGGAGTTTGGGAGAAATTAGTACCGTTATGATTGACGCGGCGCGCGTGCCATATAAGCGGAAAATGTTTGTTCCTAGTTCTTTTTCGAATATGTCAACATTAAAGGTGGAAAACGGAAATGTAGAGAAAGCGACGTGTGACTTACCCACCATCACTTATTTAATCATAATCCACAAGTCTTGGTGTTAAATTAATGTATTAAATTTTTAAAACTGCTGTTAGGCATATGTCGAACTAATAATTAATAATTGTAAATGGAACCTTATTGTGCCTTTTGAAGCGTATTTATTCACTCAGTAATTTGCATTGGCTTTCAATACGATTTTTTCCTTCTCAGTTACAGAAAGTTCAATTAATCTGTGCGCGCGGCGCTATGTGTACGTGCGCTTAAAATTTATACATTTTAATTTTTGTGAGGCAGTTTATCAAAATCTTCTACATCTGTACAATTTTACAAATAAAAAAAAAACTGTCAGAGCGAGCGAAAAGCGCACTCGAGCAATGCATCTCTGTTTCAACTTGGGCGAAATGTTCTTGGTATCGTCAGGGTATTCGGAACTTAGTGTAGTTATGTAAATCCACATTATTATATTTAAGCAAATTACTTTTCTATCACGAATAAGACATTAAGTCACACGAATCAGGCACAAAGTTAAATATAATTTGATTTTCATACATTACTAAATTGTAATGTAAGAAAATAACAAACTATTTCAATTTGTCAAAAATGATGAGTGACCATTTCTTCCTTTACAATGACACAGACAAGAGCCTTTTTTTGAAATATTATAGAAGCAAAGAGTGTATGTAGCAATTTATCAAGTTTCTAGTTGCTTGTTTAAATACGAAAAATTTAAAACATTAAAATTAAGAAATAACAAGATAAGAATTCAGGACCCAACAGCGGAGCCAGCCCAACAGCGATAGGCAAATTTCAATTCACGCCCGTTATCAAATTCAAGAAATTTATATTTTCCAGTGAAAATTTGCGTTATGAAATTTTGCGACAAAAATAAGAATTCCTAGATTCAGTATATTTTTGAAAATTCAACATAATTAACGAAGTTTCTGCAGCTTATGTTTATTGTTATTTATTTGTCGCGATTCTTCTTGAAATATCTTACACTTGAATTACTTTTCGTAGTTGGGGCCAGTTTTATTGACGACTTTGAATACGTTAATTTCTTTGATTTTCAGGTATAATAAAAAGGATTTTAAGTTTAAGTATAGGAATCGGAGTTAGATAAAATTTACTTGGAAAGGTAAAAGCTTATCTGATCTATTTATTTGTCATTTTTACCCGACTGACTCACCCACAAGGAGGTTAATGTTTTTCGTTTTTTGTGTGTGTATGTTTCTATGGACGTATCATTAGATTGGTATTCTTCCCCGGATTGAAGGATATATAACGTCAGGAAAACGTTCATCATATTGAGTATATGATGGACGTAAATAGTCAAAGTCAGCAGTTGGGTTTTTAAATTTTCAAATAATGCAAATTTGTTTATCTAATTTTTTTTTTACATCGGTGAAAATTCAATAGGTACCAGAAATTAATTTTTCAGCTTCAAATTATACCAAAATTGACCTAGTAGTTACGGTTAGGCAGACATTGAGCCGAGACAAATGAGCGTTTTTCCCCCTTCTCCCTGGCGACAGGAGGGCGCTGCCTCATGGAACAGGGGATATCAATTTCGATTGATCTAGTAAATAATTGTTCCAAGCGGCGTCATTTATAAAAATAGTAAAGGTGCCCAAGACAACGTTGCAAAACAAAATTAAGGGAATTACAAGCTTTTAACCCATTTCAATCATTCGAGATAAATTCATTCACAGCCAAATAAAATCGGGAGTTTGTATGTTTTATCACTCCAGGAACTCCGCGAACCATGTCGGTAAGTGTCTGGAGTGTAAAAAAGAGCCAGACTTTTTCTATTTAAACTCGAAGAATTCAGTAGAAGTAAGGCAGAGATGGAAGGCTCGGTCTATCTAGTATCTACAGCCCAGTCACATTACTGATAAGGTGGGGAAGAGATTGTTTACCAATAAGTTCACCTTTGTATCAATATTTTGTTATGTTCTTTGTGTATTTTTGTTGCTATGGCGCAAAGATGTATTGTATTGTATTGGTATGTCTTATAGGTCATCTTAGTCATCCGGTCTTTTTAGTCTCCACTGCAGGAGTATGATCCTCTCTGTAATACACCATAGCAGTCAGACGATTTTGCCGTCACTCTCCACGCTGGCCAAACGTATTCTAGAGGTCTATTTGGTGTTTATAAGCTTTATTGAGCTTGTGTTTCCTAAGTCACCTTCTGCGACTTCCATGGGAAGCCTTGGAGTAGTCCCAATTCTACTCTGCCGGGAACCACACGGCATTTAACGGGTAGTTTAGACCAAAGTCTTCAGATCAAGCGTACAAAAGCTACTAGAGATTTTGAGTTAATAAGGTCTTTTTCACTGCCTATGTTTGTGAGGTCAACCATAGCATAAAGATGAGTTATTCGGAATCCTCTTGCGGTTCGAGCGTTTCAGAAATCGCACCCTAAGTAGTTCAGCACGGTAGTGCTATATTTAATCCCTTAACCTTTAATACCAACTACAGCTTACGTATTATCGTTAGAAATTGCAATGAACTACTAGGGTTGACGACCCGTCATGCACAGGTTTTCTTACCTGAATATTTAAAATTCTACTTCTCTACAATACTACTAGTTACTCTGTGAGCTGTAAGTACACCTCGCAAGTCTACATTTGAATATATAAAACTGATTAAATGTTCACCATTAAAGAAGTTTAATGATATGGGATCTATCGCAGATATGTCAGAAACTTATAAATTTTAAAAGGAAATCTTAAAACAAACTCTCTAGATTGGGACACTAATAAGTCATTTTAAATAAAAAAAATAAAATAAAAGCATGAAATAAACTATTTCGATGTACTACAAATCATCATCAAATAGTCATATAAGGCAAACCCCAACTGAACCCTTCTCGCTAAAAACTCCGCAACAATATTCTTTCGCCTTTAGTTTTGTCGACAACCCTAAGTGCGGGTTAGTTCTGGAGAATATTGTGGCTTAGTGAAGGAGCCTACACGTAATAACTTGTTGTTGGTCAAGTCTGCTGACCATAATCAACAATCTCCAAAGTTTCTAGCTGTGATAACAATTGTTTATTATTTCGTAGTTTTGTTAAATTAAGCTTTTATTGTTGCGTACCAAAAGGACAATATCGAAATGACATTTTTGTTTTGTTCTTGTTGATTTTTTCTAAAAGCTCTGGACACATTTCGATAAAAAAATATATAACCACCTTTATAGTTTAGTGAAAACAGAGGAGTAACGTTCTCATCAATTTGTCTTGATTTGCATAGGAATAAAATACAAATAAGTTTAAACCGAACGGCATACTTTGACTTTTTTTTTGGGTTTATATTTATTTTTTCAAAAAGTGCTCAATATATTGCAACAAAAATTTTATGGGACCACCTCGAGAGCATCAACTATCGAACAAAAAAAGAATCACTAAAATCAATGTATAACTGACGGAGTAATCGCGTAACGCACATACAAAAAAAGGCTGTTATGGATGGATGGATAGACCTAAAGAGTGCCAACGGAACCTCTTCTTCCACTATCTGTCCAGCCGGTAGACGTAGAAAACAGGTAGGAAAGAAATAAAGATAGACACTTGAAAACGATTGGGAATCCCTAAATATATTGCTGTCATCATAACAAAATAACACAAAATAAAATTAACTAATTGAGGGACACAGGAATAGTACATTACTGCAGAGCTTTTCAGAGAGAACAGTATAGAGGTTTTCTCAATAATGTGAGAAAATTAAAAAAGTTACATGTCTACATATATTTCCCCCAACTATTTTCCGGCAGTAAATTTTCCACTTCCAAATTAGGCGAAGTAGGTACTTACAATCCATTGCAGTGTTGCTTTCATCACTGAAACTTATTTTGAACGATTTCATTTCGAATAAATAACCGACTTTGCACATATTTATCGAAAACAATCAATGTTTACTGCAAAGCGTATCTAATCACTACGGGGTTTACTGAAAACAATGAAAACATAAGCATTCCCACGTTATTTTATTTTTTAATTTTCAATTGTCACTGACAGCAAAGGAAACAATGCCTATAGAGCCCAGTCATATTTTACGTAAAAAATTTTTATTGGACCATAGATTATTGCTTTTTTCTCTCGCAACGGAAATTAAGCAGATTTTCGTATAATATAATATTTTAGTAAAATTGTAGTCATATTCATATAATATATTGTGTTTTAGAATGTCATTGACATATACCTATGCATTTTTTTAAATGCGGTGGTAGAAATTGGCTGTGTGACAAGTGACATACCTAATTCAAGTTACATAGATAAATTAAAAAGTTTTGAGCAGTGGCCAGGAATGAATTTTTCATACTTACTTCCTGGCCTAGGCCGGCAATGTAATGAATGAGCCAAGAATTACAAACTTCGTGTCTTCGTTTAAATAAAATAATGCCTACATTTCCGAGCATGTTTGAGAAAACTTATTTTGTAATTGTTCTCAAAGGGCTAGATTGTAGAAAATAGAAATGCTTAGTTTGGTTAACCGTACACAAGAGTGATCATAATAGCCTTCATGCGTACTTGGTATATAACCCATACAAGAAATGTGGTTTTGAGGCATTTTCACATTTTAATATTGTTCGATGGTGCGCATCTCGTATAGTGTGAATATGACTAGCACTTGGCGGGATTTCTTTCTGTTTTTCAAGAAAAACTTTAGTAAATTCTTATACTTTTAATGTGATTTTACATACTCACCTCATATTATACGAGATTTGAGTGTTAATATTTACTACATCCACAGATAGGTGGAGGAACCCCTGTTGCCCACGATTACCTATAATAGGGGTGAAATTAAAGAAAATAAACTTTCGACTTTTATTTGTTGCCCTGAATTAAATAGCGAATTTGTTCGTCAAGCTCATCAATTTTTACTTGCAGCCCGCCCGATGGGATCCATTCGTCTCAATTTGGGACAGACGTCGGCGACAGTAACGCGCCGCGCCGCTGTCACTAATTAAGGATTCGCAAGGAATCTGACACAATAGGAATATTGAATACCTACTTTTTTTTCGCGTTGCTATAAAAAGACCTTTCAAAAATGAAAAAAATTAGAGAAAAAATACATTTTTTAATGAAACAAGCTCTTTTAGATATATTAAAAAAGTTATAATGGCACATGTTTTTAGACAAAACGGATTACTTATCCGCGTATATAGATAGATTCGTCACGGCATGAGCAAGTTTTTTGTGCCGGGGTGGAGTAAGAACTTTGTTTAGTAACTAAGTTGACAGAAATCTACTAAGTAGATTATCGGTAAAATAGTATTTGAAGATTTATTTACCTTTAGTCTTTCTTACTCAACTTTAAAGGGACATTAAGATTACGAATTGATATGAAAATAAAAACTGGTTTTAATATTACCTCAGTTGTTATGTATTTTTTTTATATAATTAGAACATCGGTCCAATACCGTATTTCCTGTCAGTCGTAATAATAGTCGTAAATTGATATAAATCTAGTAGATTATCAGTAAATAGAATTTTAAGATTTTCATACTTTTAAAAGTGGTTGTTTTTCACTCATCTTTAAAGTGTCATTAGGATAACATAATTAATTGATATGAAAATTAAAAGTGGTTTTAATATTATCTCTAGTTATCATGTATTGTTTTTTTATAATTTGAACATCAGTCCAATACCGTATTATTCGTCAATCGTAATATAAGTCGTAAAATGAATAAAATGTGTCAGTAGACAAACTCAAAAGCGAAAACGTGTTCGTGTTCATTGTACAATATTTTGACTAAAATCTCGACGATGAATAAAGTGAAATTGGGTGGTTTCTTTTTCTCGTAAAATAACCCGCGATATAAAAGGAACTAGGTATATTTAAAGGGCTGGTGTAAATTTTAAGGGTTCCGTACCCAAAAGATGCCATTTTATTAAGCATCCGCCGTCCCTCCGTTTATTACAGGGCTCTATTTTTAGAACCGTAAAACGCTGTCATGTTTTATAATGGGCATTTTGTAAAGAGCTTTGTTACATCCCTCGGGACAATGCCTGTGACACAATGAGACAAACCGGACTATAGAGCAGTCCACGTGACATGTAACACCGGAGGGCAGCTTGCCCCATTTACCAAGTTGAACCGTAATACTCTGTAGCTAGCTTAAACAAGACTACATACAAACACACATACATATTATCACGTCTTTATCCCTTGTGGTTAATTTGGAAAGAGGAAAGAAAAGAGTGATGAGTTGCTAGCCACATCGCATAGAACGTGATTCCTTGGCTTTTCGCCCAATCCCTTGACCGGCTTTTACGGTCTGCGTGGGAAGAAAACGTGTGGTAAATTTTATGTTTGTCTTTTACTCCCAAACTAGCATGGAAGAGAATGCTTAAAAAATGCAATTGCTTTTTTGTCTGTATTACAAGCATGTGTTAACATAGAGTTGAAATAACTATACATCATTACACAGTTAATAGAGTCCACATAAGGGGGTAAAATTGTTCGGATGAACGTTGTCAAGCCCACCATTCCCCATATAACGCTGTCATGTCCCATAACGGGCAGTTTGTAAACAGCTTTGTTACCAAGTTGAACCGTTATACTCGTTTAGAAGCCTAGACGAGACAAAATACAAACGTACATACATAATATCACATCTTTATCCATTTTGGGGTAGACAGAGCTCGATATGTCATAAAACCCAAATGCCACGTTTAGCGTATTAGTGGGCGTTGGGCGTTAAGGTGGAAAGCGGAATCAAAATAGTGATGGGTTGCTAGCCGCATCGCTTTAAACGTGATTCCTTAGATTTTTGCCCAACACCTTGACCAGTTTGTATGGTCGGCGCGGGAAGAAAACCAGCTGGTAAATTCTATATTTTTTCTTTACTCCCAGACCAGCATGGAGAAGAACTGACATAAAAAACAATCTGCAGGGGTCGGTTCCGAAACGCTAGTAGTCTGTAGCTTTTGAACAATTAATAAATACATATTATCTAATAAGATAATTTTAAATATGATATGACGTGAAAAAGTGCCTGCAAAGGCCTATTTTCTGAATAAACGTTTTGATTTTTGATTTTGATTTTTTCAATCGTTTTTATGTCTGTATTACAAGCATGTAATAACATACGTGTACAATTGAAATAAGTATACATACTCGTACATTACGAAGTTAATAGAGTCCGTCTAAGGGGGTAAATTGTTCTGATAAACCTCGTCAAGCCAACCATTCCCCATATAACGCTGTCATGTCCCATAGCGGGCATTTTGTAAAGAGCTTTGTTACATAAATGAAGTGTCCCGTGTCCCTCGGGACAATGCGTGCGACACAATGGGACAAGCCGGACTGTTGAACAGCGCCACGTGACATGTAACACAGGAGGCCAGCTCGGCTGATTAACCAAGTTGAACCTTAATACTCTGTAACAGGGCTAGACGAGACATACAAACATACATACATATTATCACGTCTTTATCCATTTTAGGATGGTTATAAAATCCAAAGGCTTTGTTTAGCGTGTTAGTGGGCGTTTAAATGGAGAGCGGAATCAAAATTGTGATGAGTTGCGTGATTTCTTACATATTTTTTGCCCAATACCTTGACCATTTTTAAAGGTCTGCTTGGGAAAACAAGCAGCTGGTAAATTTTATGTCTTTCCTTTATTCCCAGACCAGCATGGAGGACATACCGAAAAAAAGCAATCGCCATACTTTTAAGCATATGTTAACATATAATTGACATAATCATACATAACACAGTTAAGGGGGTAAATTTCTGATAAACCTTGTCAAGCCCACCATACCCCATATAGCGCTGTCATGTCCCATAGCGGGCATTTTGTTAAGAGCTTTGTTACATAAATAAAGTGTCCCGTGTCCCTCGGGACAATGCCTGCGACACAATGGGACAAGCCGGACTATAGAGCAGCGCCACGTGACATGTAACACCGGAGGCCAGCTCGCCCGATTAACTAAGTTGAACCGCCGTAATGTTTGTTTTGTTTTTCAGGCTACCTAAAGACATCTGACATAGCTTAACAACTGCAATCAATTATGACAGCCGGGACCAACGGCTCAACGTGCCTTTCGAACCACGGAGGGGATCGAGATATTTTATGCCACTTGCGGCTACCCATCTAAGCGCCCGGGGTTGCTTAACATGCAGATACGCTTGTAATGCGCACGCCCACTACGCCATCAAGCTCTTTTATACTCGATAACAAGCCTAGAAGAGACTATTACTAGTTTATTGAAACAATACAAATATAAAAATATATGTATCACCTCTTTATTCCTTACGGGTAAGAAAGAGCCTATTCCCCAAGCAGAACCCAAAAGCCTCGTTTAGCGAGTTGGTGAGCGTAAAGATGCTGCATCGTCATATCTGGAACCCCCAGTATGATAAATATATCTCTCGTTTAGAAAGAGTGCAAAAGAAATTTATTCGCTTCCTTAATTATAAGTGTCATACTAATCTTAGTTATGATATTGCTTGTAAGACACATCATTTACTACCCTTGAAAAACAGGAGGCAAATTTCAGATATTACATACTTACTAAAGATATTTGCTGGGAAAGTGGACTGTCCAGAGCTTTTAGGTAAGTTTAACTTACATGTGCCAACCCGACCGCTGCGTCACACACGTGTATTTGCGCTTGATGCCGTTGCAACCAATTACCGACAAAACTCATACGTTTGGCGGGCGGCTAATGTCTTTAATAATATATGTGATGGTTATGATATCGACCTATTCACCACGTCTATACCTGCGGCACGGCGTCGAATCAGTGAAGGGATTTTTGACTAGCTTCGCGTTATATATTCTAAAATGTAACTTACTACTATCAAAAAATTCTATGCTTAATTTTAGTATTTAATTTTTTATTACAATCATATATCTGTTCATGATAGTTGTTACTGTGAATATCGTATATCACTGGCTATTGTGTTCTTGCTTCTATTTCTTTTCTATTTTACTTCTACATGTGGAGACTTTTTATTGGCTCTTCATTTCTTATTATTTTTTTCTAATATGTATTTATAGCTGTAAGTCTTCCTAAAA
The DNA here is from genome assembly GCA_963082605.1 of Rhodophaea formosa. Classification (NCBI taxonomy): domain Eukaryota; kingdom Metazoa; phylum Arthropoda; class Insecta; order Lepidoptera; family Pyralidae; genus Rhodophaea; species Rhodophaea formosa. The sequence goes on along the minus strand of OY720203.1, from coordinate 14,286,872 downwards.
TGTAATAAATAAATAAAAAATAAAAAAAATAAAAAAATATCTTCTGCGCATCCTTGACCTGTTCTGACGGTCTCGGCGGAAAAAAGCAGTTGAAAGAATATCTACGTGTTTAGGGTTCCGTACCCGAAGGGTAAATAAAGGAACCAATTCCTAAGACTTCTTTGTCCGGCTGTATGTCTATCTGTCCCCAGGCTGTATCTCATAAATCGTGAAAGCTAGACAGTTGGAACTTTTTAGATGATGTATTTCTATTGCCGATATAACAAAAAAGAATAAAATAAATATTTAATGCATGCTCCCATACAAACATGATTTTTTTTTACCATTTTTCGGATAATGGCGTAAACCAAATACTAAAGTTAGCCTTCTTTTTATCATAGTAGCCAATAGGACAAGTCGGACAATAGAGTGGTTTAATGCGACTTAACGACCGGAAGGTGGCGCGCTTCGCTGATTGCCTCTGAATAGAATCCTAATATTCTGACAAAGGTCTGGCAATTTATACAACATAGTTGTGCAATTTGGCTACAGTGCAGCCTTATGGTAGCCTTTGATCTCTATCCCCGAGTACGCTTTACGAGTACATTTTGCTTAGGAGTAGTCCGATTCTATAATATTTTGTATTTAAAAAGAAACATCAATCATAGCCCACATAAACAGGGGACGATTGATTTTTCGCTTATTGGCGGTTTCATTATAGCGTTAAAAAGTTTTATTAATAGAAAGATGTAAGTAATTTTGTCCTATTTGTATCTAGTAACTTTAAACTGTAATTTTAATATTCAGTTAAAGCTATCACCCGTGTCTCTGCCCGGTTTCTCGGGATGAAAAACACTTTATATCTATCTAAACAGGGTAAAAATAAATACACGTTATTAGTCTTCAAACCATTGAACCAATCCGTCAAAATAGAGAGTTCAAATGTTACAAATCACGTCAATGTTCGATGAGACCCTAAACCCCTTTAGTTTCTAAAGGATACCAGTCGCAAAATGTTCAGTTTTTGCTTGAATTACTGATTTGGATATGTTAGAAAAGGCTAATACATTCGCTTCGCTTCGCTTTGCTATAAAAATGTATTTCTCTATTTTTTCGCTGAATACTGCTTCTAGAGGCAAAACTCCTTTTTTATAAAATTTATTACTAAAATAGGTTAGCCCTTTGTTTTATTTTTTCCTATTAACTATTTTTTTTTTTTAGAATTAAAGTTTTTTAGAAATATACAAAATATAGGGACATACCTATTTTAGTACTAGATTTCATGAAAAAAGAATTGTGCCTCTAGAAGCAGTTTTCAGTGAGAAAATAGAGAAATACATTTGTATGGAAACCATACTGAAAAAATACTGCTAGGATACGCAATGGCTTAATTACTATCAACTAATAACAGCTTAGCGTGGCTTTCAAAGCTCTCAAAATTTCGTGCTACGGAGGAGCACGAAATATTTGTGTGCCACTTGTGGTTTCCCATTCCGATGGACACTACGCGTGAGGTTGCTTAACATGCGTAACCACTAATAATACATACGCACTATACCGTCAAGACAATCGAACAATTATTTTAGGTTGCGTTTTGCTATTGAGGCATTTTGCGACCTTACGCTCTTTGGAGGTTGAAAAATGATGGTGGAATGACAAAATGAACATAACTCAAGTTGTTTTGTTGCCCTTCCTTTGATCTCGCCGCATTTTTTCTGGAATTTAATATTGCTACTTGAAACGCTAAGTTGAAAAGTTATGAAACGCAAGAATCTTATTTCGTCAAAGGAAGTTAAATACTTTTGAGCCTATAAATAAAAACACTGATTTCATTCTTATCTGACGAAGACTTCAAATTGTAAATGTCATATTATTATAAATTGTGTGCCTGAAACCATGAATATAGTGGAATGGTATGTTAATATGACTATAAATAAATAAAAGCAATAATAGAAGAGGAGCCCAAGAGGGGATTTTTGGAATGACTCGAGCACGTCAGATTAAGACATGGGGGACACCTAACATGGAGTAGGAGTACCTCCACCATTTCTCCAACCTCTATTGGAGATGTGTTTACTTTTGTTGTTTCAGCTTATGGAAATCGTCAGATTATATGTTTCTCGTTAATCTTAGATTATTTTATTCAAGAATCAAACGCTAAGCTAACCTCCACCGCTGAATCAAAAAACATCATATATCCTTTTTATCTTCTTACCACAATGATCTTCAAAAGTAAATAGGTTCCCAAGACGCTAGAGTAACTATTACACATTTAGTATCATGAGCTCGCCTACTAGGTATAACTCATTTTTATGGGCTGTGCCAGATATTAATTAGCTTTATTTTTGGCTAGGTTTAGTAACATTTCTCAGGTTTTGTTTCATATTTAGGCATTGTACAAAGTTGAATGAACCTAGAATAGGTCACGGACGTCGTCCTGAAATGGGTAGTCGACAAAGTATAAAATTGTAAATCGCTCCTTGATGAGGGCACGAGGGACAGAGACGAGTATCGGAAACGAAGGGAGAAGCCTGTGGTTCAGTTGGAGTAAGATGGCTGATAATTTCAAGTTTTTTTTTCTTGTATAATTCACATAGATTAAGCTAGCCCTAAAGTAAGTTCGAGACTTGTGTTATGATATATACTAACTCAACGATACTATATTTTATTGCAAATACATGTATAGATTAACATCCAAGGCCAGGTCAATCTAAAAACGATCATTTTTCATTTTCACCTGACCGGGGATTGAACCCGGTACCATCCGTATCGCAGGCTGGCGTGTTGACCGCTGCGCCACGGAGCTCGTCAAAAAGGTTCTAACCAAAAGATTAAAATCAATGCAATCTGGAGCAACTAGTAGGCTAATAAAATCTGACTTATGTGCGCTTAATATATGATTACGTTCGCCTCAATCTGATTTGGACACTTATATTTCAACTCAAGTCACAAGAGGATTCATTGTTCAGGTAACTTCCACTACTAAATACATACAATGATCGTAAGAAAAACAGACGTTGATTTACCCCGGACTGCGTAGCTGAAAGTAGTTTCTTTGAAACACGTCCCCATTGAACGCCAACAATAACAAAACAGAACTAACAGAAAGAAAGTGGAAGTGATGAATGGGTGTACTTGATGACCTTGGGGCGTGACCTGAATTCCAGGGGCGATGAAGCACGAGGTAGCCAGGGTTGTGAAAATCATTTCTACTTAACGAATGTTAGTAGTTTAGATACACTGACGTGTCCTGTGTACTTTCGGCATAAAATAGAACAGTTCCGCTTCTTCTCAAAGTCGTAGAGATTAAGATGAGGGGGTGCGAAAATTATTTCTACTTTTCAAATGTAGTTTGTAGCTACATCCTTACAGACTAACATAATAGGTACCTATATTACTTTTTTTGCCAGTTTGTGGTTTCCACTGCTGGGCAATGGCCTCCCCTTTCTGCTTCCATATGCTCCTGTCAAGGGTTTCAAGTCCGCCAATCTTTATTATGTGCGTCCAAATCAAACCTTTTCAAAAAAATTATATGAATTAAAAAGGAACTAGTATTTATTTTAGTATTTGTCCTTCAGCATGTAATAGCGAAATGCCTTTAGAGAAAATAGGCCTTAAGTGGCGCTTGAATTAGAAATTCTCCTCATAATTAAATCAAAAAAGCAAAAACAGAGGACTGTAATTACTGTGAATCTTTGTCTGTTCATCTATTATTGTATTTTTTTACATTTTAGTGTTCCGTATCCCGTGTCAATGGGACTACCTATCATTTTTTAGCCTCAGCTGTCCATCTACATACGTTAAGGGCAGTATCATTTGAAATGCAATAGAAGACTTGAAATTTTCACAAAATGTGTACTAATTCGATTGCACCTTAACATAAGCAATAAAAACTTGCTCAATTATGTCACAGGGATCTTGAGAATTATTACAGGTTTATATTTACTGTCTACAACTTTCAGGTCCAACCATGCGGTAGCTTAAGTAAACGTTCATCATCATCATTATCAGGTATTTTTAGTCTCCACTGCAGAAGCAGACCCTGATCCTCTCTGTACTACTAGAGCCTATATTAGCCACAGCAGTCAGAGGATTTGGCCTACACTCTTCACAAACGTTATGGAACTGCTATTGTGTTTAAAAAAATCATCTGTTTTCTGAACCATATAATTGTCGTCGTCTAATCTTCCGGTAACCCTGCCCTACCCATAGTAACCACCTGTCGCCTTTGTGTCGCCGGGTCAGAACTCGCAACACAGCTTTCAGGTGAACGATCAAAGACTTTTGTTGTAGCTTCTCGAAAGCTTTTACACTATTGTCCGAACAAAGAGAGGTAAAATTTATAGATTCGATATTGCAATCTTATAAAGATTGCAATATCGAATCGCTGTTGGCGCCAGTTTTATAAAAGAAATGCGCAATTCAAATGCTATTGGTTTTCAAAACCCAACCCAATTTTAACAAAAAAAAAAATACTTTTATGCTCTGATAAACTGTTATGGCAATTCAGTAGTGAGACCTGATTTTTTATTTCATAACAAACAAGTTATTTTTGTTGACATTGAAAACGAAATGGGGTTTGCTTTTATGTTTTTTTTTCATAAATCAATTGGTGCTTTTGACCCTTATCTTGCCTGATGGGAAGAAACGATGAGGTCTAGGGTGGTACACGTACCTCAAATAATGCCTATTTATATATGCCTTGAAAATCATTAAATTTTATGAGTAGGGAAACAGTGACGCGGGGAAGGAATTCGATTCCTTAGCAGTACGCATGAAGGAAAAGGCGAATTAAGAGATGCGCTGAGCAGGAATATAGATCCCATATGGATGTAATACCCGTCCACGCCGCGTTGTCTGAAGGTGAAATGGTGCAGGAGGAATTAAAAACTGCAACTCCTGTGCACACTCTCCGAAATGTAGCCTGTAAAAGATACACAAACTTGCTCCTAATCGGCGGTGTTCGAGGCACTGAAGCCATCTTGCCGTGAGTATCAAGTCATCAACAATAGGGAGTATGCACGTCATTTTTTATTTGCTTAGTTTAATCCTTAATAACCACAGTAAAAAAAATATGAAAGAACTTTTAAAATATCTTAATTAACGACGAAGATGTGAAACTTTAAAGTTTAAATAAGAAAGAGAAGTCCGGACTAGTGATGTCATTGTCTATGTGTTTTCGCAAGTGAGATAGACATATTTTCGTAAAATCATTTTATCTTGTTCGTTTTTCAACCAAATTTTATACTGTTTTCACCTTCAATACTTTACTATTCAATATTTTTGGATAAACTGGTAAGATAACAGATATTTTTTTCATGCATATTCCCTATTGATTTATGTTTACTAATTTAGCGAAGCAATAGTTACTATTTTTAAATAAATAAATTTTAGCTCGGTAGCTAACAGTGATCGTACTTTTATTGAACTATTTTTGGATGAAACGAAGTTCCCTTAATAAAGCCATCAGTTGCATCAGGTTTACATCGTTACCAGCAATAGTTACTTTTTCATGATGAGAAACTATGCCTAGTAAGAGATGTAAATCTTTTCATGTGCCCCATTGCCTCTTAGTTCAAAGCTGCATTAGAATAATTTTATTAAATGAAGGTGCCAGAGGCTATTTTCTTAGAATGTGACAAGCGTTCGTCGTTCATTCGCCAGGTTAGCAAATGGCGATAAAGATGCATCTCTAACGATCTTCGATGAATGGGCATCTCTTCGGTTATAGGAAAGTGGCATGGCATACCAGATAGGTACATGCCACGAAATTGTGGGCGAGTGAGCGCGTTGTTCGACTACTACTATTGACTTTATAACTATGGCCTCATAACTAAGGAAAAAAAAGAATCATTTTATGTTACCTTTAATTTCTTAAAAGTGAAATAATCTAAAATATATGCTCTTTGAATTTGCCGTAGAAATCTGTCTGTGCTCAGCTGTGAGACGAATGAATGAATTAAGACTCTTTTGAATTCAGCTAAAAGAACATTTTAATGTAAAATGTATTACCTAAGTACTTACTGGAAAAAGTACTCCTTATTTTCTCTTGAGTAGCTCTTGCCTTCATTACCATTTCAAGATTTACTTGTCAAATTTCAAAAGATCCGGCCTCATTAATAGCGAGTATAGCTTGAAGACAGGTAGTTTATTCTTGCATTATTATTTGTTTCTTTTGAATGATGTCGCAGAAATCAAATTTGATAATTGGTTTTTTCAATTTATAGTAAACTAGCTGCTACCCGTGGCTTCGCCCGCGTGATATGCAGGTTATCAGCCAAGTCCTTCTCAGTTCTCTAACCTATGTGTATGCAAAATTTCATGATGATCGGTTCAGTAGATAGGGCGTGAAAGTGTAACAAACAAATGAACAAACCAACCAACAGACAAACTTTATAATATTAGTTAGCGGATTTTAACTATTTGCATGACAGATAGAGAGATAGAAAAAGAAATGAAAAATAGAACTATCTGAAATGTATGAAATGAAATAAAAATGTACCTATTTGTATTAAATGTTATAAGGAATTATTAAGAAGAACTCCTTCGCTTCCAAATATTTGTAGCTAGTTATTTGGGTTTCACCACTCGCTACTTACACCTCTAGCATTCAGGCGTCAACCTAACCCTCTTAGCTTATGCTGGGTAATGTGATTCATATTAGGCTTGGGTTATTTTTTTAAGGGAACGTTTATAATAATATTAGGCCAGTCGCCGCAGGCTCCTTGCAGATGGCAGAACAACTGTATTCTTTTGACGATTCTTAAACAATATTACTTAAGATTTTATTATTATATCTATAATGTAAGCCAACCCCGGGCGCTGTCTCCACTTAGATGACCAAAAGTGGCATAAAAATATCTCCAGCTCCTCTTTGCTTCAGAAGGCACGTTAAGCCGTGATCAATGACGGCAGTCGTTAAGTCATGTTAGATGCCTTTAAGCAGCTTTAAAAATCTGACAATAGTGAGGTCACTAATATCTACGAAAATCAACAAACAATTAATTAATGTGAATGTGATGTCTTATCAATAAATTTTAATAAGTATCTATGTAAGTACAAAATGTATCAATTAATGACTTTTTCATACGGTGACTTTTTAACTTCAAATTCTTATAATGTTTTCTTATGTTTTCGCGATTGTTACACATTTAAATAAAATTGTTTTAATACGGTTTTTATCGCGTTTATTACATTATTTATACACCTAACGTTTCGAAAAATATTTATAAATATATATAAAAATAAAATATTTATTGATAAAATATAGATTTTGCAGTTATTACAAAATATTAGACAAATGTCAAATTAGTCTACCTGCGACCACGAACACTGAAAAGTGTTCGAAACGTTAGGTGTATAAATAATGTAATAAAAAATCGTATTAAAACAATTTTATTTAAATGTTCAAATTTTTTTAGTCGTTTGGCAGCTATACAGCATGTAAATTGAACCTTGACATACCGTTAAAGGGATCACTCAGTCCATCAATATGAACAACTTTTGCAATGCGATCAATGCAGGGAACTCAAAAAAAAAATCGATAACTTCATAAGAAAGTGTTCAGCCGCCCCCGGTAATGAGTATTGGAAGTTCAAAAAATATTTCGGGTTCCCAGCGTTGGGCCCAGTTGTTCGTATTGTCGTCTGACTCGCCCTTTTATGGGAAGGTTGATGGTCAATTTTCACGCTGTATTATAATAAAAATTAGGCATAAAACAAATAACGCTTTTTTTTCTCATCGAGGCTTAAATAGAAGCGATATAGTAGGCAGTTATTTTCCTCTCAATATCTTTTGTTAATATTTTCGTATCGCCGGGGTCTGAGCCAAGTGGCGCCATAGATACTTCATCGTTTATTTTGTTCGGTAACAATAAACAAAGATGATTAATTATTTGGAAATAAGACTACTGAAAAAAGGTAGATGTTTTTCACATCTATACTCCATTCTCCATTATTCGTTATTCGCTGGAGAGAGTGGTATTAGCTCGAGATCTCATACAACCTTTGAATAAGTACAGCGGCGGATTTACAAATTTGCCGCTAGTAGTCTATTCAAACTTGCCGCCCCTACTGAGTATTAAAATTCAATACGTTAGTTTAGTTCACAATCATATTAATTACATTTAGTTATTCAGAAATTGCTACTTTATGATGTGTTCTATCGTCCTCATTACATCGACTTTTTCCCGTTATTAGTATGATTGTGAAGTAGGTGATATAGTGAAGTAGCCGCGGGTAACAGCTAGTCTTTTATATACGGATTACGAACGTAATGTGTATAAATATAATTATATTTTTTTTTTATTATTTGGGCTAAATTTGCCGCCCCTCTAAATATGCCGCCCTAGGCTTCAGCCTACTAAGCCTATTGGTAAATCCGCCACTGAATAAGTAGGTTCTTCAGGCAGCGTGAAATTATTATCGAGGGTTGCTTACTCATATAATACAGTCTAGATCTGACTGTCATAGATATTACATGGGACCGCGTAAATATTTAATAGCCTTCTTTATTTCCCATACGAATAATGAAATCGACATTATAACAACACCTTTATAGTCGGGTAATTATATACATACATATTTTTAAAGTGAAAACTTCTTTAGCGGCGCTGTGCACTTTTTGTAATGGGAAAAAAATGTTAAATTCGCGATAGATCACGTGACCGTCAGAATGTAATTTCGTAAAACGGCGCAGGCTTGCTCGAATGTGCGTGGGTGTTTGTTTTACAGCAAGCCACACATATCCATGGACGGTGACTGCTTTAAGGAAAGGTATTAAGTTAAATGTGATATATGTAAGGTGTTACTTCTACCGCCGACACTCCCGGAATGCAACCAGTTTTTTTTTTATTCATTCATCCATCCATCAGGTCTCTTTTAGCCTCCACTGCAGAAGCATGACCCTCTCTGCACTGCTACAGCCATATATTAGCCAGAGCAGTCAGAGGATTTGGCCTACACTCTCCACGCTGGCCAGACGGGTTGAAGAGGTCTCTTTTATGATTATAAGCTTTGTTTAGCTTGGGTTTCCTAAGTCACCTTCTTCGACATCCACGGGAAGATTGGGAGTGGTCCTATTCTACTCTGCCGGGAACCACACGGCGATATAGTAATACCTTAGTTTTTTTAGAAAATGTAACCTTTGATATCAACAATATTAGGCCTTAGACCATAATATCTTTTCCATTAACTAGATGATGCTCAAGTGTAAACCCGTTTCATATAAAAAAGCTACGAAGAGTTTTTCAAAATATAAATATATACTTAATCCATGATTTTTTAGTTCACTGCTTTATATCTTATTTCCATGATCCACGGAAGGTTAAACAAAGGTTGCAGACTTGGCGGGTGTTAACGGTGTAGGGGGCGCGGGAAGGGACAAACTAGCGAGGTAGTGCCTCAGGGTAGAGGCCTACACGGCCCTTTCAGAAGTTGTGCTTACAGGTATTTACTTGTCGAGGGCCATTGTGCCCGGCCAGATGGATACCTTTGTTCGTAACCGGCAAAGCTGTTCTCTATGACCTTTGAGATAGTGTTGATAACCTCGGGGCAATGGTTTAAATCTTGTTATTGTGAAATTATTTTTCGAGGCAGTCAAGATGGTGGCCACCCGGCCGTGGCGAGTGATGTCCGGTCTAGAACAGATCCAGTCCCCTAAGTACTTTTCTACCTGTTTTCGTATCGTGGAAAATTGCTTTTGAATAGTAAGTTATTTTGCAAGGAAGAAATACAAGTTTTTATGCAAAGACTATATTGTAATTTCATAGTAGCATTTGTGACGATTTTTTTTGTCAAGAAATGTTCAAGCACCTACCAAAACACGAGGTGTATGGGTATTGCTTGTCATATTTCATGAAATTTTGTCAGCGCAAAATGCCCATTGTGAATCGAAATGTTGGTGACGTTGGATGTAAAGCTGCGATTACATTTTATGTTGCAGCTATAGTGATAAAAAAGAAATATTTTCTTTTGGTCAAGCTTTATTTTCTTTCATGAATTAATAAATAAACACTTTATTGCACCTCTATACCTAAGATAAAATTAAAGTCGTAGCAGTTGCAGTCAGACGTATGGACTTATCGCAATATGCAAATTAGTACTTAGGAAATTCAAATTTACATAAAAAACCATAGTGAACCATTTTTTTACCAACTATGAGTGAAAAAATCTGACATCAAGGTCATATTTTAATCTGACGCGCTACAGTTAAGCCCAGAATCCCCATTATGGCTCTCGGACTACAAGTTTAAAAACTCATTGAAAGAGCAAACTCCGTACACCGGAACCAACTTGTCAATACGTGTGATAGTGATCGTCAAAGTCGTATATTTCCATAATAATAAGAATCGTATCCGCCGACGCGTTCCTTGAATACCAAACATGCAGTGTCTGTCTATTTGCGAAAGAAAAGGTACGGGGAAAGTCTTATTTACTTTTTCCAAACCCCTTTCTTTTGCAGAAAGTGTGGACATTCAAATATGTTCGTTTAATTAAAAGAAACTAGAAAAATATAGGCTCGTTGACGAAGCCCGGCCGGCCATGCCTATTACACTCTGCTTACATTTCCTAATAAAGTCTATTCTCGGTTACATCTTCAGATGAGATGTTTAAGAGAACAAGGTACGCAAAAGCTTGTATGAAGCAAAGGTAATGTGAAAGATAGTTTACTTATTACTTGAGGTTCCCAAAGTTTTATTTTAATAAGAGCTACGAACAATATACGTTAAACAATATTAAAAAAATATAGAGGTCCTGTTCGAGGACAGGAACTACAAAACAATCAAACCTGAACTAGAATTCAATATTTTACAGGCAAATAATTAGATGCAATTGTTATTATAGTAAATTCTTAAACTTAAAAATTAAGTACATATTTCAGTCATCTATCAAAAGCTCTATAATTAAACTAGCAACTAGTAATTTAAAGTAAAATTAAACTTCTGCTTCAAACTATCCCCTAAAATTCCAGAGAAATAATGTTCGCATCAAATCTGCACATCCTTCACGCAGACCGGGACCGCGCTCGCCTACTGACAAGGTGATTGCTGGATCGCTCAATCGTTTTGTCATCGACAAATTGACGCGACCCTGTAGTATAGATGTCTAGTTATGCGATCGGCTTCACATTTCAGGGGCTCGACATTTATTTACTAAGAAGCTTGAATATTTCGGGGTTTAGTTGCTGCCACCATTTGAAAAAAATCGTTAGACAGAAAACGGAGATATCATTTAAAATTTTGTTCTACACAGCCCTAGATAACCTCTAATTAATTTTATGAACTACTGTTTACGTTTTAAAGTAATAACGTGAAGCTTTTACTAGCGATTTTGTAAAAAAAAAAGTAAATTTTATTCTGCATGGCAGTCAAAAGTGTAAACTTATATTACACTTTTGACTGCCATGCAGAATAAAATTTACCATGATATCTCAGTTTTCTGTTGGCAGCACTGGACCCGTAAAATCGATTCACCCGGCCATGTTTATTTATTTATTTATTTAAAAACTTCATTACATAGTACATGTAATTGGCGGACTTAAAGCCTAAGGCCTTATCTACCAGTCAACCAACAGGTGATGCCGAGAAAGAAATTATAAGAAGTAAGTGCAAATTTAATGTAAAAGCTTACGTAGATAACAAAACAAACTTGTGTCCAAATTAATTACTAAATTTTGTATACATATACTTACATTCCAAATTACATAAATATAAATATAACATAATGATACATACATAAATAGACTACATAAATATATTATACTCTTTAAATTTGTTGAGAAAAATGTGCGCGTACTGCATTCTTCGATTCTGCATGTGACATCGATCAAAAGGCCAGCGAGCCTCGCAAACATTTAAAACATTCTAAATATTTGCTCTCGCCTGTTGTGTCGCATGGATTTGACGTGCCAATATTTATATGTGGACGAATACCGCACCGCATATGGAAAAGCAAATATATGCCCGGTTAGGCAAAGTAACGTAATTAATTTGTTTATCACATTTTCGGGATTTTATGTAGGAACGAAACCTCAGATAAGATGTGGTAATTTTATAATTGTGGTAGAGCCTCGCTACCGGCGAAAATCACTTTTGCTAGTAGCATGAATGGGCCGGCTCACAGGGCCGACTCGTCCGGGAAAGTACTACACTCTCACAGAAAATCGACGTTTGAGTAGTAGCTTTACCGCTGCTATGCTTCGTTCGGTGAGTGTGAGAGCCGGAGGCCCATCTCCCTCTCCCCTCTGGGGAGGTAAAAATTAAAAGGCCGGTAACGCTCCTGTGTTGCAGTTATCCATGGGCAGCGTTGGTCACTTACCATCAGATGACACGCTTGCTCGTTTGCCGTCCTATGACATTAAAAAAAACTGGCTTGTTTATATAAGTTGAAATCTAAACTAATATGTCATGTCGTGCTATATCCAAGGATGGATTGTGACAACAATACTGATGTGGATTCCGTAAGTGCATCAACACTGCGGATAATTGAAAAATGGGTTCATAGCTATTAATATAAACTTGCGGTCTACGCTATCAACAGCAGCATCAAAAATAATGCATTTTAATTTAAAGAGAGAATTACAGTTACCGCAGGTTAAAATGCAACAATAATGGACTTTCAGATCAGATATAAAGATAAAAAGTAGCTGCGTCAGATTTTTTCCGTCTTTTAGCCTGAAAAAACTTTTTACAAATGAAAAGCATAGTAGAACATAATTGACATTGTTATGAGCAACAAAGTATGGTAAAAAAACATTCTTTATTTCCAGCGAAGTTATAACTATGTATTTATTTTCATAGAAGTGACAGTGTGTTTTATCAATTTTATATCTTTCTCTCATATTGCGCCCTGCACCGTTTTAGATGTGATTTTTTATTTTTCAGCTATCCATAAATTCAGATAATCCACAGGTATAGTTGATGACACATTATTACGGTTCCTTATTTGCCCGTCTCCGTTTGTTTTGGAGCTGTATCTATTGAACCGTAATAGGTAGACTCAAAATATATAATAAAATACATAGCAAAACTACAATAAGGGGAAGATGTATACAAGAAAGGTGGTTTTTCAGCGTTTTTTGTAGTTAAATAATGATGTTTACCGACAATGTCCATATCACCATATACTATGAGGGAAATATAAGAAGTGAGTTTTGGCCAACAAAGGCTTTTTAGGGTTCCGTAGTAAACTAGGAACCCTTATAGTTTCGCCATGTCTGTCTGTCTGTCTGTCTGTCTGTCTGTCTGTCTGTCTGTCTGTCTGTCTGTCTGTCCGTCCGCGGTTTTACTCAGAGACTATAAGTACTAGAAAGCTGTAATTTGGTATGAGTGTGTATATTAATCATGGCAAAAAAGTCGTAGAAAAAAACCTTGAAAAAATATTTTTTTTTGGGTAGCTCCCATACAAGTAAAGTGGGGGAGTAATTTTTATTTCTCTATTTACCCATCGTGTGGGGTATCGTTAAAAAGGTCTTTCAAAAATATTGTGAGGTTAAGAACACCATTTTTCGATTTAGGGATCCGTTTCCGAAATATTTGGTTTTAAAGTGCAAAATTTTGTTAGAGGTACGTGTACCCCCCCTCTATCTGCTAAACGGTTATATATGGATACGTGAAAAAAATTACAGCAATAGTATATATACTGAAGTTGAAAGGAAAACTATCAGAGCTGGGTACTAAGTGCAAACTAAAAAGTTATAGGCAACCAACTTATAAAATGTACTGGAAAATGTAAAATTTCATACAATCTTCATTGTTAGATGTTTTTAGTCGTTAGACTGTGAGGTGTGAGTGTAAACAGTGTGAACTCAAAGTTGTATTGACCGATGGTACGGAGCCCTTCAGATGTGATTCTGGCTTGCACTTAGCTAGTTTTAAGGTGCCGTACCCAAAGGGTAAAAACGGGACCCTATTCATGAAATTTCGATGTCCGTCTGTCTCCAGGCTGTATCTCATAATCTCGCTGTATATCTTGGTAGGTAGGCAGTTGAAATTTTCACAGACGATTCATTTCTGTTGCCGCTATAACAACAACTACTAAAAACATAATTAAATAAATATTTAAGGGGGCTCCAATACAACAAACGTGTTTTTTGCCGTTTTTATTGACGCTTGAAATATTCACAGATTATTTAGTTGTATATACAACCAACTAAAATAATATCAATTTAAAATAAATAATGAAATCAAAATAAATAAATATTTAAAGGTGCTCCCATACAAGAAACATGTTCTGTTTTTCATTTTTGCTCGGATACGGAACCCGTTTTGCGCGAGTCCGGCTCGCACTTGGGCGATTTTTTATTTTATATTAGAGACTAAACGCCCAAGAATTATAATAAAGTAAATTCATATTTCCAACATAAACGAACCTGCCTCAGAATAACAAACTGTAATTGAAACAAAGAAACGTCTTCGTTCCAAAAAAAAGCGTGTCATCGACAATAAAGAAAAAATAGGCTTTAATCAACAAATCATTTAATCGGTGAGAGAAAAATAAAGTGAATTTTCTTGCGAAAGCATTAAGGGCGCCCTCGAAGTCGGCTGAAGGCAGAATATTTGAATTGCTAATTGGGGGAGAGCCCGCGACATTCGTGCAAATGGAAAAAAAGAGCTCGTACCCCGTCCCCGCATCCGCAACGAGCCTCAGACGCGTTTCAACCTTTCATAACAAAATTGACAGTTGAGAATATTCCTTCATAGGATTATACGTTAATTAATCCCCTTCGGCCGTGTATGATACCAGAGTTTGGTAACCGGTATCATACAAAGAAAAAATGATCGTCGTAGGATACTGGTATCCAACTAATAGGAATTTTTCGTTTTATGTAACCGAGTATCAGCTCAGGAAAATATTAAATAATTACAAGTGAGTACTTAATATTTCCTCGTATGTAACTGATAAGCATGTCATGTGCATTGATATATCACCTCTTTTGATATCAATGCACTGGCCCTTTAGATAACTGAAGTTTTCATAACAATTGATGTCAATGTCAGTGTATTAGATTAACAAGTAAGTAATTATTCATTTTGTGATTTTAATCTACATCGAATTAATTTCCGCATTGCCTGTAATCTAAAATGAGTAAAGAAATTGAATTTATCTCTACGAAGAGAGGAGGAAGAGCACTATTGAGTGATGGTCGCAAGTACCACAGGAAAAAAACTTACTCAAACGACTCTACCTTTTGGCTCTGCCATAATATTAATTATGGATGTACGGGGAGTGTTACTCTAAATGTTAAAAATGAAGTCACAAAAATCAAACCTCACAAAGAAACATGCAAACGAGACATTGCAAATAATAAAATATTGAAAGAATTAGATAATTTGAAAGAAAAATGTAGTCATAATTTTGATAGTATTCAAAAACAATATGACAACATGGTGTTCAGCCTGGAAGAGGCAGGACTTGACTTTGTACGGGAAATCCCCAAATTCCAAAACATCAAAACGGGATTGTACAACGAAAGAAATAAAGTATTAGGAGCACCAAGATTGAGAAGCAAATCTTCAATTGAAGCCGTAGTACCCGATAAATTCAAAAAGTTCTTGTTGGCAGAATATAGTGATGACGACAAGAGGATTCTACTATTTTGCAATCAACGTGCTGCATCAATCGTAAAGTATAAGCATATTTTATCTGACGGTACTTTTACTTCATGCCCGACTGAATTTCATCAGTTATATACAATTCATGGCGTCGACGAAACTACATCGGCTGTTGTACCTTTAATTTTTTGTTTACTACCAGACAAGACACAGCAAACTTACGAGGTACTATTTTATATGATAAATTCCCGTTTCAAGCAGTGGCTACCAGAAACAATTACTGTTGACTTCGAGTTGGCTCCAATTAAAGCTGTTCGAAAAGTTTTTCCCAACATTGATGTTAAGGGATGTTATTATCATCTGAATAGGTGTTTATTTAGAAAAGCTAAATCGTTAAAATTAACCACACGGGTAAAAAAAAGGCATGTAGCCAGGTGTGCTGGCCTTGCACGTTTACCCAAAGCCTATTTTCAAAAGGGGTATGAATACGTTATGTCAAAGAGTCCGTCTGGAGAAGAGATAACAAAGTTTAACAAATATTTCAATAACCAATGGATGGCAAAGACTGACTTCGAAAAAATTTGCTGTTGTTCATCATCTAAAATACGTACTACCAATAATATAGAAGGTTGGCACAGTCGCCTTAACAGATATGTTGGACGTAAAAGACCGACATTGGCTCAACTCTTAGATACTTTAAGAAAAGAAACCACCATAATGGATATATACAAGAGAAAATCAAAACTAAGCCGAGAGTTCAAAGAAATTGATGAGGAAATAAATGATGCCATATCTCAGCTAAATGAAAACGAACTTAGTGTTGGACATTGTATCGAAATCATTTCACCATTTTATTCCAATAGGTTGTAGGTAATAAACGATTCACAGTTGAACTATTTCCTTGTTTTCTTGTATGTTTTCAATAAAGCGAGGGTTTTACAATAAGCGTAGGTACAAAATGCAATCCGATGGCTTTTACTCGGATGAAAGAGGACAATAATATAACCAGAAGTGGATAATGACATAAGCAGTTAGGGTTCTCATCTCAGTGTTGAGTTGGGAACTACCCTTGTTTAACACAGTTTTGCCCAGCTGGTTTCATAGGCAGAATGTTATATTCCTTACTGGATACTGGTTACCAAACATGATAAAGGGTATCAGAAAAGTAATAAACCCTATTAGTTGGATACCAGTATCCTACGACGATCATTTTTTCTTTGTATGATACCGGTTACCAAACTCTGGTATCATACACGGCCGAAGGGAATTAATCATTTAAAAAAATAAGTCATTAACCCATAACCGAAAAGACAAAGTTTTATTATTGTTACGTAGAAGTACTGCATTTATAGAAAACCTGACTACCTGCCTGCTAAATTGACATTAAGCTTAATAGAGTGATAGTGGGCCAAATCTAGCTTTGTCCGGTTTGTTATTCCACGTAAAACAATAACGCAAGGCAAGTGAAAGCTAGAAAACATGACTAAAGGTGTTGAGTGGTGATGAAATCACTCTTTGCTAGTATTAAGCGGATTTATATCTCGATGATGCTTACTTCAATGCACTCCGCAATAAAACCGGTTAAGTTTAAATGTAGGAAAACACCTCTTCAAATAAATTATTAATAAATGGCCCAGAACTGGCGCTGATAAATTGATAAATAACAACCATGTCCAGCTTCTCAAATACGTTTCTCTGGACTAATAATATAATAATATATCTTTATTTTCTCTCCAATCTTACAACAAACTTACTTAAAAGTAACATGGCAGAAGAAATATATGTTAAGATTGTGAGAGACTGGTGTCTGAACTAAGCAGAGCTTGTATCTCAGTACACCAGCCTCCCCCCACTTAGAGCAGAAGCGTAAGAACCATGTAATAAAGTAATTTAAACATTAGTTACCAGCAACATGAATAAAACTCGGATTTGCACAGGAAAGAAAGAAAAACGCCTGTCTTTCCCGTGACACTACCGGTTGTGCAATGGGTAATGTAGCTTCTCCCGTAACACAACCCAAACACAAGTAGTATCATATAAATGTTTGTAACTTTATAGCACTTATTGGTTTATTATTCTTCAAGTTGCTGAATATGGATGTTAGGTACTAAGATATGTTATCCTACACATATTTTATTTCGTAGAAAAACTCTCCTGACGCGCACTTCACAAACAAAGGGAAACATTAATACTGGAGAAAGAAAAAAAGATTTATTGTAACAAATGTGACAGATGGGGTGTCGCGCTGATTGACGCCTGTCGATGGCGCGTGAGTCCTGATTCCCAAACCAGGTTACCTGTACGAAATAAAATAAGTACAGAAAATACAATATCAAGACGACATGTAACAACTACAATGTCTGTCGAAAATAGTACATATAGTTCATTGAGGGGAGAAAATGGAAGATGTCTACCAATGACACACGAGTTGAATTGAACTTACTCCCTCAGTGATACATGGTGTTTTATACTACACCTACTAAGGAAATGTTGTTATTTACAAAACTAACAGACAGCACCTAGCCAATACCTATTCAACTATATAGCCAATAACACTAGTGGCTATTATGGTTATTATACGATGGTAATATATCATATAGCGTTTGGGTACCACTGGTACTGTTAAACACCATTGGGTTATAATTGAGTACTAATATCATGTACTAGCTACTACCGTCAACATCCAAAGAACCCCAAAAACATACCATCGTATACCATAACATAGGTACCATACTTATTGCATCATAGCGTATACATACACCATCCATTAAAAAATTTAAAAAAAGCACGCTAGCAAACAAAACTACCCGTTAGGATAACGGTTTTTATCTATTTTTCCTCCCGCATGTTGGTCGGGAAAAATCACGTCATTAATCCAGCAAAATAAAAAAAAAACCAGTTGCTCTCTGAAGTAATGTTGTACCACACGCTACAGATTTTTTCACTCGATAGTTTAATCGGGTTCTAAATCGGTAAGAAAATGTAAGCAACAAGTATGCGCACCTTTGTACATCGATTCGGTATCGGTTACATCTTCATACTAATTAAGAGCCAGACTAAACTATCGGTCTATGGAAAGTCTTCAGTGACTCTAAAGGTATTTATTTTTCGCAATCAGTACTTTGATTGGTTCAGATTTTCTATTTGCGTACTTTAACACATAAAACCACCAGGAGAGATTTTGCCTTTCTCGGGGTGTATAACCGTTTGTGACATGATGTGTATGGCTTATTTCTATCATCGCACCCCATGACTTCGACACATGACCTTTCAAAAAGGATGTAAAATATTTTTCGGATACAGCAACGTGCGTGTTGCAACATTGTTATTGCAGGGCTTTATTAGTTACGGGAACCGCTTTGTAAAAAGTACTTAAGAATACAGATCTACGGTTGACTCGAGTTGATAAAACCTTGATGCAACGACATAGATTATCATATAATAGCCTCCGTGGCTTACAGTCCGTTTTGAGGAGCCCGATGGCCTAGTGGGCTTGAGCATTATTAGTCCTTATGCATGTTTAGCAATCGCGGGGAAGTCCTCACATGGATTGGTGACCGCAAGTGCCATAAAAATATCTCGTGCTCCTCCGTGAAGAATCTAGGCCAATATGGGTGGTGTTGGCCCAAACGAAACACAAACAAACATGCCCGCTTTTCGTCCGTTTGTGTGTTGTAAAAGTTATTCCATCCTTAATGAGGCAAATTGTTAACATTGCCAGTATAGGGATAAAAAATAATATGGTTATCATTTAGCTAATCTTGAGACTTAAAACTAAAGCGTCAAGCGCCTTAAAAGACAGGGAATCTGTATTATCATTATGCCACTAGTGGTCACCTAACCCAGCAGACACCACGCCCAAGGTTGTTTACCATGCGTTACTAATGCTTCCCCGTAGAAGCAGGAGAAAGACGCATTTTTTTTTCAAATCTATGTGAAGCCCTAACTGAGCTAAGCTGCACCTTTAATATCTAGTTTTGGAATAGTGCTAGGTGCGTATTTCAACACAATGCGTCATATGAAGAATACCCGCACTATCTTACTTTTTAGAGTAACATATACACCCTTGCTTATTTGCAAAATGGATCGCGTTCGAGCTATTTATACAAACAATGTCAACGGGAAATAAGTATTTGTGTTCGTAACACTCAGGGGTACGTCGTATTGCCTTCGTAAATATTATTCATATCAAAGAGTTATGTTACCTAGAAAAAAAGAAATTCTGTTTTCTAGTAACTAGTGTCACACGTACCTATAATAAAACCGGTCAAGTGCGTGTCGGGCCACGCGCAGTGTAGGGTTCCGTAGTTGCGAATGACAACTTTGAGTTCACACTATTCACACTCGCACCTTACAGTTTAACGACCAAAAACATCTAACAATGAAAATAGTATGAAATTTTACAGTTTATAAGTTGGTTGCCTATAACTTTTTAGTTTGTACTTACTACTCCGCTCTGATAGTTTTCCTTTCAACTTCAGTATATATGCTACTGCTGTAATTTTTTTCACGTATCTATATATAACCGTTTAGCAGATAGAGGGGGGGGACACTTACCTCTAACAAAAATTCGCACTTTAAAACCAAATATTTCGGAAACGGAGCCCTTAATCAAAAAATGGTGTTCTCAACCTCACAATATTTTTGAAAGGCCTATTTAACGATACCCCACACAATAGGTAAATAGAGAAAAAAAAATTACTCTCTCACTTTACTTGTATGGGAGCTACCCTAAAAAAAATTTTTTTTCAAGATTTTATTCTACCACTTTTTTGCCATGATTAATATACATACCCATACCAAATTACAGCTTTCTAGTACTTATAGTCTCTGCGTAAAACCGCGGACGGACAGACAGACAGACAGACAGACAGTCAGACAGACAGACAGACAGACAGACATGGCGAAACTATAAGGGTTCCTTGTTTACTACGGAACCCTAAAAATGATGTTCATAATAATGATTACGGATCAAAACATTTTTAAACTCTACTTAAAAAGGGGTAAGCCATCATGCTGATCTGAGAGAAAAGCAAACAACGTGCTGACGAAATATACCAGCTGATTTCCTTCCAGCGCAGATCGTAAAAGCCGATTCTGGTGAAATAAGGAGAATATCTAAGGTATCGTATATCCTTGTATTAAAATAAATATATTTAAAGGTACAAATCACACAGATTAAGCTAGTTTCCACCTTCACGCTAAACGTGGCCTTCGCATCAAAATACTTGTTCCCGCAAAAGAAAAAGATTTTAGATTATTATAGTGTGACATTTCACGTACCTATTGGACATTAGTTAGACATTTCACGTTTTAGATATTTCAGTGCGACAAGGATCATTTAATTTAATGTAGGCGTTGTGTGTTACTACGAGTGTAATTATGGCTACCAGTTAACAATATATTCTTAGATTTATGAACAGAATTTAAAGCACAAAATATCCGCAACAAACATCAATTCGAGCTATCTTCCAAAAGGGACGCTGCAAAAGATGAAGGCAATTGCAGTGTTTTGTTGAGATCACTATTATGTTCACTACGGGACTTACCGCGATTATTTTTGAGTTCTGTCTGATATTTCGACAACATTGCAGCTGCCATTTTCACAGACTAACTGAAGAGACTGCGGTGGTGGATGTTATGCGATTATGGCCACGTGCCAAAAGATCCTTGTAGCACTTGACTGTAGTCTGATTGGACATTCCTCGTATTTGGCATTATTTTAGTCGGTCATTGTAAACTTCAGGACATTATTCGTGAAAATCATTTAAATGAATGTTACGCATAGTTATCCGTATTTATATTCTTATGTTACGCGAGAATCTCAAATTATACTTACCCCTTTCTGTTTCTCCCAGTCAGTGTCAAATGACCGCAGTGTAATCTGCGGTAATCTACATAAGCACCAGTTTGGCAGCTACGATGATGTAACGGACAGACACACAATTAAACGCGTCAAATTAAAAATCCCCTTCACAGTCTCTTTGCATGGGGGGTTAATAAATAAGCGTTGGTGATACAGACCAGCGCGAGAAACACAATGCCAATTAGTGGAGACTGCAATCATGCGAGAAATAGTACGCCGTATCGCAGATACAAGATATACATGTATAGAATGTATATGTATGTATAGGTGTATAGAAAGACCACGTTGAGCAGAAGGTTGACTATCGTTATCGACATCATCTACTTAAGCATTCTCCCGGTTGCATCCTTAGTTGCTTAGTTGAGCCCAAGGTCTGCTTGTAAGTTCTCCCACACTTCTGTTACAATATTTAGAAACCTTTTTCCAAAATTCAAATAAAATAACTTTTTGTTGTATTTTTTTATTTAAAGGTATTTGTCAGTCATATTTATAATCAATATTAGTTGTAATAGTTTTTTACTTTCATGCTTTTATGCATTTTTATCATGTTAGAAAATGTTTGTAAACATCGGTCAAAATCTAAGCCCTCCCACTGCGTTTAGCTTCATCGTAGGATAAAACTATTAAATTCACGAACTAACAGTATATCACTGTGTATCCCAAATAGATTTAGAGTATAGCGACTAGTATTGACAGACACACGTTGTACATAACACTAACAGATGTCAGATAACCGACAACCGAACTGTTGCAGACTTAACTAACCACAGTGTAGAATCTCGATGTCAATTATTGGATATTGTAGTCCGGCTGCGAGAGACAGTTAGCCGGAATCACAAAAAGGTATATACATAATGTGTATAGGGAGACATATTGTAGAATAGCACCACTCCAAGTCTTCCCATGTATGTCGTATAAGGCAGCGTGTAGGGAGAGACCGTCTGGCCCGCGTGGAGAGTGTGGACAGAATCCTCTGACTGCTCAGGCAGTACTGTGTGTACAGTCTGATAGTACAGCGAGAGTCATGCTCCTGCAGTGAAGACTAAAAAAAAAACCTGATGATGATGATGATGATGATGATAGGGAGACCTAGGACCACAGGACTATCTATGCTAAACGAAATTGTTTGCTAGTCTTTTAGTCAGGCCTATTTTCTGTGGCACACCTTACAAGCTGTTCTCAAATGAAAGCTAAGAAAGATACAGTTAGAAAAGCATATTTTTTTCATATGGTATTTTTAATTAATTTTATTTTTACAGCAGAGTAGGAGGGGTTGTGGTGAGAGTGTGTTATTGTGATACCAATTAATTTTGTATGTCTATGCATTGTCATAAGTTTTCGATTTAGGTACAACGCAAAGCAAATGCATCAGTTTATAATGTTTGTTTTACAAATGCGTAATTACCCAGAGCTGGTTTCAGCTTTTCAGGCCTAAAGGTATCCGACATAGCTTATCAACTGTCATGTGACAGCCAAGACCAACGACTTAACGTGCCTTCTAATGCATGGAGGAATATTTATATGAACTCATTCCTAGTGAATGCCACAGCCAAGGTTAGTAACGCACAGTCGTCCACAGAGTTAACGAACGAATCGGAACTTTCTGCGAAGATATGGTCTTATAATGGCCATGTTGTCAATTGAAGCGATAATATTGATACAAACTGCCTAATCTTCTTCTAATAAAACTTTATCTCATCGCACACATAATGAAATGATCACTTGAAGTATCTAGTGACTAAATCAATTAGATTAATCAAGTAAAATACAATGATTCATTAAGCAAGATAAACCAACAAGTGCGAGTCAGAATAGCACACAAAGTGTGCTCAAATAAAAAAGAAAGAAGTCGTAACTAAACTTTACGTCACATTAAATATTAACATAATCAGACGCGGCTATTCCCCGTGGACCCTGAAAGACAAATGACCTGGCCGCCGTCGTGGTCATAGATCACAGAAAGAAAACATTAATTTGACTAGATTTCATTCAACTTGCTGTCTCATGTGCATGATCATGCATTTAATTAGAACAATGCATACTCAGTCCACATATAAGTATTTTCTAAGGTTAACTAAAATTTGTGAGTTGACGTCGCTTGAAGAAAATGCGCTGTGCAGTTTGTAGCTGTTTTGTTGTGCAGTTTGTTTCTTCTGCACTCCGCTTTGGAAGCAGCTTAAACTTAACCATAAGTGTTCAAAGAACTTTATTAAATAAACGATTGAATTTTGAATCATGACGGGTGGCGTTCAAGACCTGATCTGTTCTGAGGTGGAATAAAATGCTTTAAATTAGCAACTTAATAGTAACAGGTTGGTAGTTACAGGAGCGTTTTGAGTTTACCGTCATTGTTTTAAATCTTTGACAAAAGATTGTTTTGAAAACGGGGCCCATATGAACCGCAGTGATAATAAATTCAATCCGCATGAACAACAAATATTGCAATCGCTCAAAAGGCATATTTTCGTCCCTTTTAACAGATCAGACAGCGAAGAGATATGGCTAAATCAGTAGATTATTACTAAAGATGCGGTTATTTTACGACAGATAAAATCAAATTGCAGTATTTTTTTTATATTAACTTTTATATTAATAAAAAAAAAAAAAACTTTTATAGTACTTATGTCAAGTTGATCATATTTGCTCGCTCGGTGTGAATAAAACTATTAGACATCTTATACAAATTTGAATAAACAAATATTTCATTTTTGTATCTTTCCCTTATCTTTGACTCTCACTCGCCAACTTTACGGAGAGAAGACGCACCGGGCAAGTTTAAAATGGATTGAAATCGCAATTTTCTGCGCAAGAACCCCGCAGACCGGGCGCGAGCCTTGTCCTCTAATTGTTACAGGATCGTGTTTCAAACTTGAATTGAAAAACTATGTCTCGCAAAGTCTCGCTACATTAAGTTGACACTTTTGTTTCAAATTCAGCGTACGAATTTAACCATGTTTTAATATTAAAATCATTTTTTTGCACTAAATTTATTTCGTCTATTCTTTGCCACTTAGTTGCAAAAATAGATATTACCTCATACATTTGCCCATCAAACAAATCTAGACTTTGGAATTTTAAAACGTATTTTTATATCTTCGACTTTTACTCGCCAACTTTACGGAGGAAAAACTACCTAACCTGCAGGCAATAATAATTTCAGTCCATGGAGTTTTCTTATAACTTAAATTGCTAGTTTCCTAAAAGAATTTGATCTATCTCTTTCTTCTATACTTCAGAATTATGATTTCGTGAGTATGACTAAGTATATCAAATAAGCCAAGCGAACTAGTTCCCCCAAGCAGCACCCATTCACGAGTTGATACATGAATTACATATCGTTGAGCTCAACCTTATCAGAGGGAACTCAACGAACCAGTACACGAGTTCCACCAGTTTGAAAATTTTATTGAGTATGACTAACTTAAACCTTAAGAACCTTGTCACAATAATATTAGAGTCAATAATTTTTCCGTAATTCGTCACGTAAATTATAATCTACGTCACCGATAGATACATGTAAGTCAAGAGAATTTTAAAAATCAGTTTAGTAGTTTTGAAGCCTATACAAACAAACAAACAATCAAACCTTTCTTCTTTATATACATCAGTAAAATTTATTGATAAATTGTTGATTGTACATATTTACATGTTTTACAAATTTAGGTTGTTTATTAAATTTAAAAATTACAAATAGGTAAGCAAGAAAACAATTAAATAATAAATAAAATTATAACCCTATTTAGACAGGTCTTGTAACTCAAACGAGGTCTATAGGCTCCAAGCATTTATATCCACTAAATAATAATTAACCCTCACGTAACCCGCAAGTGCGGGTCCAGAGTGCTGGGACGAAATAGCCTAGGTAAGTAATGGTATTAATTCTCTGTCAACGATTTAAATTGATTTAGGGTGGAGGAGGGATTCGCGGTGATTTGTGCTAGATTTCTCTCATTCAAGTGAATATAAGTAACCTCGTCCAGAAATGGTTACCTTGCGGAACTGTGGAAGCACTTGCCCACGCAGGCTAATGTTGGAACTTTTAAAAAATATGAACCATGTAAAACCAATTGATAACTGAGAAAACGCCAAATAATAAAGGTACGGATACGCATGCTACTTAGTAGCATTACGTGTTAGTTTTGAGCAGGTGCTACTTAGTACGTGTGATTAGCCGTGGAAAAAATAAGCATGCTACTTATAGCAGGGATGGAAGCAGTGCCGGATTTGTATTTTTTATGAGTGTAGGCCACTTTATTTCCGCCGCCCCATGTACATACCTTTCTAAAATAATAATTTTTAATTTATAGTAAAGGGGCCTCCTTTACTACAAATGGAAGATTATTATTTAAATAAACAAATGAAAGTTGAATAAACGAATGGATTTGTCGTTAAAAAAGAGAGCGTAAAAAAGAAATAAGAAATACAATTTTTTTTTCTTTTATGCTCTGAAATCAAGTGACCGTCCTCTGAAATCTACCGCCCCCCTAGGACGCTGCCGCCCCTAGGCCTATACGGCCTATTACTAAATCCAGGACTGGATGGAAGGGGTAAGCGTATTCATTGAGTATTCCACTGCATACCGGAAACAAGCGTGCTTTTTTAAGCACGTTTGTGTAGGTCGTATGCGGGACACAATGCTCATGCTTATAAGCATGCTCAAAACTAGCATGTGTATCCGTAGCTTAAAGGGTAGCCTTATAGTCTACCGTACCGATTATGATTTAACTTATTAATTCCAAACATACATACATTCTGGGATATTAATTTTATCTTGTGAGATAGACAGAGCCCAGATAAGACCTAAAGGCCACGTCTAGCAATAGGTGGATGTACAGATTAGTTTCAACCGGTCTACCGGGAACACCGGCTTATTATCTTTTCATAATAAGCCGGTGTTCAAAACTAACCTCAAAGGCGTATTGAAAGTTAGAGGACGTGTAAAGTCAGTAAACTAAGTACCTATCTCTATCACATTTGCAGATTAGCAGCAAAGTTGCGTTCGACCACGGTGGCCAGGTTATTAAAGTTATTAAACTTTGCCTGACTACGAGCGGCGTCCTGCTTACAACAGGAAGTTAGCGAGTCCACACTTCTTTAAACTTGCACACAAAATGGTTTCAAAAATATTTTATTCAGTACTTCATATAATCATCAATATAATCTTTTATGAGTAGGTAATACATAATATTTTCTTTTTATAGAGTTTCGTTTAATAAAGTTTGGTGGGGTGGTCCATTTTTGAAATTATCAAAATCTTATGAATAATATTACCATATGACAGGACTTTCAATTTATAACAACTTTATGCATTATTAAAAAGTCAAAAGGTACCTTATACGAAATATGTAGGTACAGTTCGCGAGGCCTAAGCTGAGCTTTGCATTTGTGTGAGTGCACATAGATAGTGTAGGTGTGACATCGGCTTACAGCGCGGCGCATCTCCGCCGCGCACCTGTCACACTTCACCCTTGTACTGGTAGCAGTGTGACGTATTTAATTTCTAATATTTTGTTCTTGTGTCAGATTTATTAGTGAAATGGCTGCAAACAAAAGTAAACGAACAATACGAAACCCTTTAAATAGCCATGTAATAGAAATATTTTGTAATTTAAATAGTTATTTTAAAAACATGAACCATAAAGACGTGTCAAGTGTCAAATTTATTTTTAAGAGTTTTTGGTCTGACTCTACTTTTGGTGATTACTCACACAAATGCAGAGCTCAGCTTACGCCTTCCGGACTGTAACTATCGACCACGTTATTCTCACGTCAAGCGTTCAAAATGATGGTGTGTGACGACACATGTCTATAGGCATTTATCTAAATTTCTAAGGAATGTGTCTTTTTTAGGAATGTGTAAAATGTAGGCTTAAAAATACAAATCTCTTAATTATTCCAAGCTTATCAATTAACATTAAACAATATTCGAAAATCTGGACTGGACAGTTTAGTAGATTAGGACTAACTTCAAGTTTCAAGTATATCGAGAAGCTTCAAGTAATAATTCATTATAGATTAAGAGCTAGCGAACCATCTGACTAACCCGTTTCCCACAAAGCTAAAAAATTTTTAAATTATATTTTATTATCTGCTAATTATAAAAATACCGGTCTGGCAGGGATATCGCGGTTGCATCATCACCCCAAAAAATTTTGTAAATGCAAAAAAAAAAATTTTTCGTAACCGTCTGCCACAAGGCTACAATTTTAATATGTTATAATTTAATTATGTTAAGGTGTAAAAAAAAATTGCCAACCTATTTTGAGGGTTGCAGGTGTGTGCCAGACGATAGCAAAGTTGTCATTGGGACGGTAATTCATAACCTTCTGCCACAAGGCTAAAATTTTAATATGTTATAATTTAAGTATGTTTAAGTGTAAAAAAAAATCGCCAACCTCTGTTGAGGGTTGCAAGTGTGTGCCAGACGATAGCAAAGTTGTCATTGGGACGGTTATTCATAACCTGCTGCCACAAGGCTACAATTTTGAGGGAACATTCTTTCAATTGTTTAAAAAATATATGTAAACAACCAGACCATTCTAGCGGTTACAAGTACCTGCCAGACTACTATATAATAGTCATGTCGCTCGACGGGAGTGCGCGCGCAACAGACGTGTAAGAGTTAGAAAGAAACAATACAATATTGTAGTGTTCGACGGCCTCCGTGGGGCAGTGGTTAATCTGTGGCAGGGGTGGACCCTGGTTCGATCTCCGGCCAGGTCATGATGGAAAACGATCTTTTTCAAATTATCCTGGGTTGTGGTGTGTTATATATAACATATTAAAATTGTAGCCTTGTGGCAGAAGGTTATGAATTACCGTCCCAATGACAACTTTGCTATCGTCTGGCACACACTTGCAACCCTCAAAATAGGTTGGCAATTTTTTTTTTACACTTAAACATGCTTAAATTATAACATATTAAAATTTTAGCCTTGTGGGAAACGGGTTAGTCAGGTGGTTCACGAGCTCTCCCACGTCGTCTGGCAGGTACTTGCAACCACTAGAATGGTCTGGCTGTTTACATATATTTTTTAAACAATTGAAAGAATGTTCCCTCAAAATTGTAGCCTTGTGGCAGCAGGTTATGAATTACCGTCCCAATGACAACTTTGCTATCGTCTGGCACACACTTGCAACCCTCAAAAGAGGTTGGCGATTTTTTTTTACACTTAAACATTCTTAAATTATAACATATTAAAATTGTAGCCTTGTGGCAGAAGGTTACGAAAAAATTTTTTTTTGCAGTTTCCAAAATTTTAAGGATGATGACGCAACCGCGATATACCTGCCAGACCGGTACTTTTATAATTAGCAGATAATAAAATATCATTTAAAAAATTTCTAGCTTTGTGGGAAACAGGTTAGTCAGATGGTTCACGAGCTCTCCCACTATTAGTTTTCGAGGTTTCTCACTCCATTCGAGACACCTCTTAATAGGCTTTTAATTATAATCATCAAATCGACTCCGCTATGCCGGTTAGAAACTGAAGATTATTTCGTTCTATTATTTTAGGCCAACAAGGTTGGTACTGATATTTACTAGAGTGCATCTGATTAATAAAAAGAGAAACCTTCTACGCAGTAGAATAACCTCTACCACATTTTGAAACTTTTTTGTAGAGATATTGAACTTTTTTGACAAATAAATTAACTTCAAATACGGTTTTCGTATGAACATTGTAAATCGGAACGTTATGTGTACAAGTAATGTAATAAACGCGATAAAGCCGTATGTAATGCTATGTAAATGTGTTACAATCGCAAAAATGTTAGAAATCGTATTTTTGATAATTTCTGTGCCTTTTAGTACGTACGTCTGTAGCTATTGGAATTTTGGTTAAATTTTGGTCGTTATTGTTGAATTATGAATAAAATGGAATGAAAATAGACCAAGCTGGAGAATGTTTTGGTATTACGTTTTGTTGCACCTTTATGTGTGATCCCTCACACTTTCATATAGAACAAGATATGATTTGAAAATCGTATTTGTTATTTGAAGCAATAATCAAAATCAGACACAGGGCCAACTAAAATTCGTAAGCACGTGTAACTTTCAGGTTATTTTGTACTTTGTGGTTTAGATTATACCGTAGATCATTAGTGTATCGAGAAATCGTACATGGGTTGCGTAGTAAAATCCCGGGCATTACTGTTTAAAATAAATAAAATATTGACTAACTAAATGATTTTTATTTCTATAGCTCTTGAGAGTAGTAGGACACTTTAAAGTAGTATTTGAACTATAAAAACTTTTAATATTTTAACTTATTTAAGTGATACATTAGTAATACTTTTTTTTTTTACATTTGGAAAGAAAATGTTTTGGAATATGTCTCACTATACAGGCAATAAAAATGTAGGCCTAACTACGTTACAATAACTTAAATGTATTTTTTTATGTGGCTCCGAATAAATTATAGTTGTTCCATTTTTTTTTCTATTTTTCTAAAAGTATCATGTGATTGACTCAAAAGAAATGTACTTACCCTCGCTGAGCAGCGGCTGCACATCGGCGTCGGGCCGTCCGGACGGGCACAGCGGCAGCGCCGGCGACGCCGCCACTCCACCATCTGTTTCGACCTGCAGCAAGGAAAATTATACATTATACTTTGTTTTTTCTTTTGTTTTATATATATGCGTATATACGGACAAATCACACAGATTGAGCTAACCCCTAAGTAAGCTCGAGATTTGTGTTATGGGATACTAACTCAACGATATTATGTTTTGTAATAGATACTTATATAGATAAATATCTAAGGCCCAGGTCAATCTGAAAAAGATCATTTCCCCTTGACCTGACCGAGGATCAAACCCAGAATTTGTAAATAAACACTTTAAATATAAAACACGACAAAAACTAATTTTACCCCATATATTTAAGAACACTAGAAAATTCAATATTTCTATAAAATAGAGAACATACATTTTTTTTTCATTGTGCCATGTAAAAACCTCACAAAAACAGGTACATCAGTGGAAAATATAACTTAATATTTCAAATACTGAGATATAAACTTTACAAGTTCATATTTTTTGGGAAAGTTCATTAATTCTTCTGCCATCCACCTTTAGCCTAAGACCAACCATAAGTGACGTAATACGTGTCGTGTCGCTTTTGTACGAGTTGTATGAGAAGTTTGTGAGCTATGTTAAAAATTGCGTGAGTTACCCGTGGCCTCATAATAAAAGTTGCTATAAACTTATTGTAATGGAATATCTTATTCTAATACTGAACACTTTTTTTATTTATGAAAACATTTGAAATGCAATGAACGACCGGTTTAACGAATATCAATTTGAAACTTTTGCTAAACAGTCTTTTTAGGTAGACACTTACGCAATCAGAAATGTTTTTCAAAATATTCCTCTTGCTTTCTTTCCAATTTAAGCTGGCATTCACTGCAAGCTTATCAGATTGCATCGCCCCGAGGCTTCCAGTCGTGCTTCTTGTTACATCCACTTACTTATGTTTGCCATACGGATAATACAATGGTGATTTAAACATTTGCCGTCTCTGGAGTTTTGAAATTTCACCGCCCTATCTATCTATTTAGGGTTTCGTTGTAAACAAGGAATCCTTATAGTTTCATCATGTCCGTTTGACTGCAGACATAATCCGTCATCTGTCTGCCTGTCCGTGATTTAGCTTAAAGACTATAAGTTCTAGAAGCTGTTATTTGGCTGGCTATTAATTATTATATTAATCGCGCTGAAAGTGATAAAATAAAACAAAAAAATAGTTAACTAGTTGAAAATATTTTTTTCTAATCACCCTCTTGCTGTGGTTTCGAAGGATATGTTTTTTTTAAATATTATCGTTGTCTTACTATTATTTTTCAATTTAGGAATTCGTTTGTGATATATTAAGCCTATTTGCATTTTTTCTTAGAATAAAGTGTTCTCACCTCAAGCTAAATGTAAAAATTAAGGGCAATAGCAAATATAAGGTCCCAATACTATGCAAAATTTCCGACTTTTTTCAGAAAAATACAAAATTTTGGATGGCTGGCATGCGTAAAATAAAAGCCACTCACACACACCACATGGAATACATTCATACATAATATTGTATGTAAGTAAATGTATCAACTACAAAAACACGAGTTATTCTTTTGTATATATCTAGATTCAAATAATCTTTTAATATTTTCTTACAAATATTGCTATAAAATCTTATTCTTTACAAATTGAGGTCTAAAACTGTCACGGCGTTTAATATTCGTCAAAATTTGAATCCTTTTTTCTGCAAGCTACTATTGGTTTTTGTTTCATAGTAAGCAGATAAAGCTGTTACAAAAATTGTGTAATTGCTTTAATGCTTACAAAAACTACACAAATCTTGGTGTTAGCAACATGAATTTCCCAAGTAAAATGGGAATCAATTTAATAACCTAATGGAATAAAATAAGAAACTTGTTCTGAAGTTTGCTCGTTGGCTTTCAATATTAAATTAAGTGCTCCTTTTTGATAAGGCCTAAATTGTTTTGTCTTCTCCATATTGATTCCTGAATTTTGTTCTTGTAGACCTTAGTCAATTTTTGTCTTAAGGGAGTTGTCCAATTTATTGTTTGCGTCGTTTGAGTTGTCACTTCCAATAGTAAGGAAATGTCTTCAGCAAATTCAACAAAGGTTGTCGACAAAAACTTCAGGCAAGTCGTATATACGAGTGTTTAGGGTAATTAAAAAAATGAACAGTAACCTCACAGGATTAGGTAGCTAACATTATAAAAAAAAACGAGTTTTCTACAAGTTTTGACATAACTCGATACATTAAACAAAAATAATGTTTGATTTATTTTATTGCCGTTTCGTAACAACTAACGTCTGTACCACTAAGGGGCCTGTGGTGCACTCATATGATTTTTATGCAGTTTAAGTTATGTGCCATGATTTAAAAAGTTTGAAAATCGGTCGCCGCCTCACGTTATCTTTGAATAGAGCAGCTTAGGTAACGCAGGAACCAAAAGACTTTTTGAAATGGAAAAGAAAAAGTCAGAACGCAGATCCCGCGGACACCAAGACCCAAAGAGAGACGTAAAGCAGGATTCCCGCTAATTAAAGTAAAAGAGTTGGGCACACTTTTCTTATTAGATCTCATACTTTAATACCAACGAATTTCTATTTGTAAGTAGAAAAGAAAAATTTAGAAAGTAGATCCCGGACTCCAAGGCACTCCAAGTGAGGATGCGAAAGAGAACACGTCTAGGTGAGAGAGACGTTATGAAGAAATGCCTCTTATTAACGTACGAAGGCTGGTTACACTTTTCTTTATTAGATCTCGTCTTTTAATACCAACGAATTGTATTCGTAATCAAGATATAAAAGGAATACAGTTGATCGACAATGAACAATGCCGACAGTCCTAATTCGGCCATTTCCACAACAGCTGTGAGCTCGTGAGACCCGACCCGTTATAAAGCTCGGTTTGCATGCATAGATCTCTTTTTTCTACAATTTCATGATGATGATTTTGATCTTACGCCTATTAGTGTTCAATCTAATAAAGTAACTTATTTGTCTTTTTAGTTTTCTTGTCCGAATTCATTATTTTTTATCAAATTATTAGCAATATATTGAGTTACCTACCTACCAAACATGTTTTGCCATTATTTTAATACTGTCATGGGCTTTGAACAAACATTATTTATTATTCTTTTTCTTATCGATTCGATGGTTAAATTCCTTTTTTCGCCTAATACTGATGAGGTACATGAAAGGAGCCTCCACGCGGCGCACCCTGGAAGCAGCTAGACACGGTAACGCAGTGTCTAGGCTGACTAATCCCTTACCACGATGGTTATGCCTTACCCCAATCTGCCCTTTCGTGGGCCAAAACACCGGCCCTTTTCAGGGCCAAACCACCAACCCAGACAACATTATTTATTACGTGCATTTTTATATCTTACTACTACCAACAAATATTTTTAAAAGGTGCTAATAATAAATGGTGCTAACAAAGGAGCGGGGTTACACCTGTGAAATTAAATGTAATTATATGTATATAGGGTTAAATATGTGTAACTCAGTCACGAGTAAAATCTTAACTGGATTGATTGTGGCATAAAAAAGACAAATGGAAATAATTTAACGTTGAATCTTAAAAACAAAATACTTTTGTTGATGTATACTCGTCCTTACGGCAACCAGCAACGGGCCGGGATAACGACAGTGTAATGGAGTCTTTACAGCCGACACATCGCCGGACGGTCCCGACAAAACTGTACAAATAAACATTCAAATAAAATTGCTTGCTCGCTTGCACTTTTCACAAGCTTAGCAATTTGGCAGATCTTTGCTTCCAAATACCAATGGTATTTATAAGCATTGCAAAAGCATATTAAGCTCTTGCGTGCTTTGGAAGGTACGTTTTTCCCAACAAACTTTTAGGGAAAAGAGCTTCTTTAACAAAATTACGAGCGTCATTTATTCGTGTATGAAGTTAATTTCCAGTTACAACGACGCGATTGCTCCACATGCTGATACGTATAAAAACGCACGCTTTATGCTTATTATTTATTTTAGTACAGAAGCTAATTCTGTGTACCTTTAGTGTGCAGACCACTGCCATATACTGCCGTGGGTTCTACTGTGGACGACGATACGCATCACGAAAAGAATAGAGACATGTAGAAAACAGAACGGGCGCTGATGTTCGCATCACCGAAAGCTACACATCATCAAGTCTAATTTAGTCTCCACACCAGTTTATAAAAAGAAAATGCTTTGATGTTTTGCCGTATGTACCGAAAGCTACGCCAGAAGGGCCTCCCCTGTGTACAAGTCACCCGTGACCGCCTATCCTATGTGCAAGTCAACAGTCATCATCGTCAGGATTTTTTAGTCTCAACTGATGTAGGAGAATGACCCTCTCTGTACTATCAGAGCCATATTATTGGCCGGAGCAGTCAGAAGATTTAGCCTACACTCTCTCCAGAGGCGTTAGAGAGGTCTTTTTGATGTTTATATGCTTTGTTTAGCTTGTGTTTCCTAAGACCTGGGTATGTCCTATTGTACTCTGCCGGAAACCACACGGCAAAATCACCAGTAATCGAAACTAATCTCCACACGACGCTCCCATCACCGTGCTTCGTTCACCCACTTAAATACTGCATTTCGGTGTAAAAACTCAGTATTGCTTCTGCAATTTGCATTTAAATGCCGTCCTTATAGCCGACACATACTCCCGCGCGCCCGGCTAACTGTCCAAATAAACTACGAGAGAGGAATTCAAATAAACTTTATTCTGGCGGTTGCATGCCTTTTCGCGACTTTTTCTAAAGGTTTTTTTACGTGTATACCTCTTTATTTAAATAAAAGTGTTACCTCATAATTACTTTTTAAGATCGGGACCCCTGTAAATGGGAGTGTATCACTAAGCCTCAGTACTTTTTACTTCGCCTTAGTTCTATAAATATGCAGATCCAATGATCTGCATATTTATTACTTACATCATAGCATATTGTGAATATGTCAATACATATTCACAATATGCTATGATACACTTCTATGATAGCTTTAACAAAAAGAAATAAAGATTAAAGTAAAATAAGACCAAGTTCTTACTATACTTGATCATATTTTACTTTAAAATATACTATTTATTTGTTTAATGATTGTAAAAAATATTTATATTTCTGTTAACTTGGCAAAAAAACGTTCATATGACTTATCTCTTCAGCACACAGCGCTTCTCTTTGAATTCGTACTTTCTACAGCTTTATTTTTTTATTTTTATTTAACTTATATTGTCCCTATTTGCCCAGCAGTGGGACAGCTTTCTTTTATTTGCTAAATGATTTACTCAATTAAATAAAACTTGAACTTCAGCAGCCAATAGATAAAGATCGTATAGCATATTAAAATCACCCTGAAGACACCATTTTCAAAATGCAGAATCACGTCGTTTTCAATTAGGTTGATTCAGATTCAAAAATTTCAAATTCGTACTAAGCTCTTCCTATTATTATTATATTATAGCTCACCCTCACTCTGAAATTACTTATGAGAAGGTTGGATGAAAAACCTTACCTTCGTGGTCAATGTGTGAATTGATGCCGGAAATCTAACAGCACCCGCCTAGCCAGGGTGACTGATAGCACGTTGTACATATACATTATAACCAGCACGGCGCCGAACCCCCAGACGAAACGCAGTATCATGAATAACATCATTTTTAAATCACTTTACAAACTTTATCAGAACGAGTGTCTTGAAAACTTGTTGTCACTGCCACAGTACCACTAGGAGGTTGAAATTAACGCTATTTCTTGATAACTCGTGTTGGAACCTAGCTACACGGGGAGGTCTAAAAGAATATGGATTATATTTCAACGATTGTTCAAGTTAGGCTGAAGCTAAATTTGATAATACTAAACTAAAATAATAAGCTATTTGCACTTTGATTGACATTTGACAGGTCGCTGACAAAATGACTATTTATTCTTTGTGATCCAGAATTTCATAGAGAAAGCCTTAAACCATAACTGCCAGAGTTAGTTTTCGATACTCAATCCTGTCTGTGGTGGTAAACGATGATTTTCAGATAATTTACTATTCATACCCATTTCTTTTCGTTTACTTAAATAAATTATTAAATTAATAAGCAGAAGTTGTATATTTATGAGGATCGGCTTACTGTAAATTTTCATACAAAAAGCGATAACTCTTCCACCCCCTAAACCTTTTCAAAATGAGGAAATTTTGGTGTCAGTCGATTTAGCACACCTTAATCTAGGGCACGTTGTACATATATCTCCATGATCTTGGGCTCACCGTTTTTCTTTTTTATTGATTCGGTTTAGATTATTTGAAATAAGTAAATTAAAATCCTTTGGGTATTTTTAAAGTAAAAAATATGGATATTTACTTAAATGCTCATAACTTTTGCTGTAAGCAATATATCTTAAATATCAAAACGCACAGCTCTACTTTTCCAATTATCAATAATGTGAAAAAAAATATTGAAATTGGACTACGTTTAAGGGGTGGGTAGCGTTATCGCTTATTGTATGAAAATTTACAGGTAGTGTATATTCTTAAATAATTCTTTTATATATCTCACTGATCTTAAAGTGATTCTTATGATGTCAGAATTGTGAACAAGTTGCATTATTTCAATAAAAATCGGCCAACTCGCACAGTCCAGCTCGCCCCTGAAGGATTCCGTAGAAGCAAGCTTAGATTAGCCAAAAACATGTACAGTTTTTGCCAGCTAAGATAATTTTGTTTTTTATAGTGTTTGTATTAATGAGAAAAGTTATTTTTGTGGTATATGAAAAAGGGCTATAACTTTTTAGTTTGTCCTTAGTACTCAGTTTTGATACTTTTCCTTTAACTTCGTTGTATATACTACTCCTATATTTTTTTCACGTAAGTATGTATATATGTTACAGTCAAAACTCATAACCAGTCAAAAATTAGGCAAAAGTATTTTTGATAGCTGCCCTTCATTAAAAACATTTTAGACTGATTTTCGCAGTCAAAAGTATTTTTAACTAAGGACGTTGGTCAAAAGTACTTATAACTGCAAAATATTGGATAATAGGGTTTGTGGCCAAATTGTTTTAGATAAAAGTGGTTCTGATTAAGAATGTTGAAACTTTCTTCTCGTTTCGATCGTTCTTTTCGTTTCCACTCATTTTCTTTTTATTCCGATTTCTGAAACAATATTTTAGGTTACAGTGTAACGTATAAGTGACTTTTGCACGTGATGCAAAATTTTATGCATCAAATATTACGGGTTGTATTTTATGTATTTAATAACTTTTTCAAAGACTAGCATCAATATTTCCAAATAACATATTTTCATTAGATTGAGATTTTGATTTAGATCAATAATGAAAATAGAATAAAGATCCTTAAGGGCGCACACTAGGCACACTAGCGACGCCAATCATTTTATTCCTAATACTTTACAAATAGAAATAAATTCAAGAATGTAAATCATAGGCACTAGTAAATAGCCTGAAGTATTTTTGGAATCATGTTTAATATTTTCAGAATCAGTGAGAACTATGAGAATAAGATTACCGCCAAAAACGGCCGTTTTTGGCGGTAATCACGTTTTCTCTTAATGACTGATTCTCATAATATTAAAACATGATTCCAAAAATACTTCAAGTTATTTACTAGTGCTTATATGATTTACATTCTTGAATTTCTTTTTATTTGTAAAGTATTAGGAATAAAATGATTGGCGTCGCTACTGTGCCTAGGGTGCGCCCTTAAGATTGATCCATGAATTTTGCAACAGGTACAAAAGGCAGTGATACGATAGCATGGCATAGGTTGTATTCCTATCGTCGTGCAACTGGGCAGAAAGAAGCGGGTTTTTCATTTAAATGATGAATATCATGCTCCATTCCGCCCAGCTCCACATGCGTTGCTGTTCATTTAGCACTTAGGGGACACGTGTGAAATAAAAGCCCACGGTCGTGAACAGTTTTATCCCCCATAAACTAATACTACAGGATGTTTGGTAACTGGTGTATCTCGCCGAGATGTACCCTTGCAAAAATTTGCAGTTTGAAACTGATCCCTCAATCGAAAAATGGTGGTCTTAAACTCACAGTTTTTTTAAAGACCTATACAACAATATCTCACACGATTGTTTAGTAGAAAAAAAAAATACTCCCACTTGTTGGGACCTACTACTAATAGTTTCTTTTTCTACCACTTTTTTGCCATGACAATATACAATACATACCCATACCAAAATACAGCCTTCTAGTATTTATACTCTCTAAGTAAAACTGCGAACGGACAGACAGACATGGCGAAACTATAAGGGTTCCTTGTTTACTACGGAACCCTAAACAATAAATCCTAGCTACGATATTGTTTGTTTGCTGTTTGCTAACATGTCATAGCCGGCCTCAGTAGCCGCCTATGACTTTCTATGACACTACTGGGAAGAATAAGAATCTAATGACATCTCACATTTCAAAATCGGTCAAGCCATTGAAGCCAATAATGGAACAAACATATTTACATACATACATAAGCGCGACAAACATTACCTTCCCAATACATACATATAATATAATTATTTCCTCAGTGAAAATTGCAAGGATTCATTATGTTTCTATTTATTTATCGCGAAAATAGAGAGTCTTATGTACTATATAATTAAGTTAGTTTTGTTTCTAGCAGTCCTACTTTTCTACACTTGAAGCTGACATCTCCTTGAACTTTTAACAAGACAAGAAATGGCACAGCGACGCCTTGAACCAATGAATTTATTATGACCAATTTGCCTTCGATGTCAGACACGTATTCAGGTTACCTCTACTAAATATAACACAAGCGACCTCTTATTTTCTTGCTATAAGTATAAATATTATATAAAATACTAATTTAAAAAATTACTACAAATAACATACGTATGTGCCAAAAATTTACAGTACGCGTTCCTCCCTATCCCCGACTTGGAACACTCATATATCTACTTATCACCATTACCGACTATGCAAAAATGTAAATTCAATAAATAAATATTATGTATACGGACAAATCACACAGATTGAGCTAGCCCCAAAGTAAGTTCGACAATTGTGATATGGCATACGAGCCCAATTATATGTGTTCACCTATAGGTATATATTAATCACTTCCTTATCCCTTATCCTCGTAAGGGTAAGGACATAAAAGTCTATGGTATGATATACCTATAGGCTAGGTTTAGTTTGGTGGAGGGCATATAGGTGGAAAACGGAATCATAATAGTATCCCTTCAAATCCACCTAACACCTGCCAAAATGGTAGAACGGTGGGGTTTCTTAAATTCGATACCGCTGATCAATAGTGATGGTAGGCCGTTGAAAAGCTCGAATGCTGACCCTAATTCCTTAGTTACTCATCCATTCCCTCGATCAGCTCTTGAGATCTGCGTAGGTATAGAACCCCTTTGTTTCTTCCCCCGTTTGACCAATATTGTGTTTGCCTTTGTACAAAATCTCTGGCTGGATTGCCTGACAAATAAAAACCCATGTATGTAAAGAATGTAAATAAAGGTAATTGAAAAAAAAAACAGGTTGATTAAAACAGCCAAAAAGAAACCTTCAAGTATGTACAAGTAAAACAGCTATATTTAACAAACGCCCGAAATTAGCCAAGAATATGAGGGCTTTGTTGTTACTTTTTCATTTGTAATGCGTTTGACTCCAGGTTATACCATCATGACAATATATTAGTTCAAGCCAGAGAATAATGCGATTATTTTTTACCTACTGCAATAAGATATGGCAATGTTTTCACAGGGATAGCTCCAGAAATTACAAAATGTAGGTGTATCAGTTAAGATAAAATAGGTACAAAATGCCGCCCTAACAAGAACTAAAAGTAGTTTGCGGAGTAGTGTATTAACATAATTTTTAAAACAATGCATATTTTGTTTGAACGCACAGCGTGTCTACTGGTACTGAATTCATTAACTAGTATGCGGAGGCCACCCTTTGTTAGAGTCTATTCAAAAAGAAAATAGGCGTAGGATGTGGCGGCGCTGATGTTTCTTTCGTAAAAATGCTTTCGTATAACTGTTGTATGTTTTATCCTTATATCTTCTTTCCTTACCCTTTTATCTTTTTGCGAAATAATAAAGAAATTATGGCTCATCTTTTGTCGTTCTCTAGTTGCCCTATAGGACCTTAATCAAACCAATGAAGGTGTGGAGAGCCCCAGACTCGTATGCTTTGGAGGACATGATGAATTGATGATACCTACTACTTATGCGTTACAAATCCACGAATAAGTAATAAGATCCAAATAGCCAAATTTTGGTATTATGTAAATTGGTTTCCCCCGATACGAAAAGAAGAAGAATAAAAGGGTGATCAGCGAGGTCAAGCATTGTCAAAACATATAAAAAATCGCTTCGACTCAATAGGAAGAAGATACCAAATCAATACGTCACTACGAGAGATCTAACATGAAATAATATGTATTCAATGAAACTTCTGAATCGGGTTGCTATGTAAAAATAATAGCGCTAGTTCCCGTTTATACCACATTTATTTATTTTCCGCCCAGAGTAAATATATTCTTCTGTACTACTAAAATCATGTTGTGCCTACACGTAGCGTTAACAAAGAAATGTTACTTCAGCACTTTGCCAACTTCGCGGAACTTTTCGTAATAAGTGCTTCGGAGGTTTTGTTATTTATTTCCGTAAACAAAGCTTTTCGGGAGCCATAAGCAACAGTTTTGTCTAACTTTTCGTGATAAATATTGGTATAAGATGTTGTCTAGTTCTGAGGAATTTGAACGTTATGTAGTTCTGTGTGATTTGGTCGTATATATTTATTATATTATATATTTTTTCTTGAGCTTTATCTTCTTGACTTATCCATTTTTGTGTGAGTTTATCCTATGACTTTTTAAAATAAGTTTAAATCACAAGTATATAACTGTGATTAAATTTATTCATGATCATTAAACGGTTAATTAATTCATTACGGCCACAGAGTGCTACAACCTCGGTCACTCGAACAGTCGACTGAAAGTCTAAATATATATATATATATATATACCTAATATATATCTAGGTACGTTTGTAGTGATAGTGTCCTTAATAACTCTACAAACAAATACAAGGAATGACGCATCAAAGCTAAGGATGCAAACGGGAAGACGCTCAGAATAAAAAGCTTGCACAATATGTTAAACGTGCTAGAGAGAATACACGTAACGTAATAATATGTATGTATGTTGTACGAATATTATCAAGCTTCTCAAAAACTAATAATCGGAGCCCGTACCACCCCACATTAGAAAATATTCCCAATAAAGCTTGGCGCCAGGAAATAAGCCGGCCATTCAATATAATGCCATGATATTTACAGCTTCAAATAGTATAGATTATAAGCTATTATAATAGCAAAACCATTATATGTAGATGACCTTGTAACCGGGAACACAACATCCGATTGTAGAAAAGAACTTGAGCTACGCACAATAAATGAGGAGCCACTTGTTGAATAACATCCTAGATACGGCCCACGTCTGGAGTTATTTATCACGAATTGACACCAATAAATCACACTGCTATCTAGCTCCTAGCGTCATTCCGAGTTACATTATTGATTAACTAGTTGTAGACACGGTTTCACGTGGATAATGGTTACTTAACCAACTAATTTAATTTTAATTCATGACATGACAATGTAAACTCAAGTCCACTTAAGTAGTTTTAAACTTTTAAGTAGGTATGTCGTAGATTGTAAGTTAACGTCATTTGGAGTTTTTCGGCACTCCGCTTTGGAAGCGGTGTAAACTTAGCCGTAAGTAAATTATTGACATCTACATTATATAAATTTTTAAACAAATATAATGAAAATTTACGTTCACTAAATGATATTGAAATATGTAACGATAAATAAAATGATTGACTTGTTTACTTTTATAGCTACAATTCTTAGATGCAAAGTATTTCCAAGATGTTTTCTACACGCGAACGCCGTATAAGCTGGCTGAGAGTTGAGGATACAACCATGCAGATACTCAGAGAGTACATCATATAAGTCCCTACTGAAATATAGCTAAGATGGAACTCGGGGTCTCCTGGGAACAGTTACTATGAGTGTTTATGGGTTGCGGGTATCGAAGCCGTTTAGCGCGGCTTTATACCCAAGGGCTTAGATTTCGGTCTCTTATGTGAGGATCAATTTTATTTATTAACCGACTTCAAAAAAGGAGGTTATCAATTTATCGAAAGTTTTATTATTATGTTATATGTATTAACTGTCAATTCCTCGAAAACGCCCGAACCGATTCGGATATTTATTTTTGTATTTGAAAGGTATCGTTCAAATCAATTTTTTTTTAAATATTATTAAAGTTGTGTTCGTACTATGGAAGTTGATTCTTAATCTGAATTATTATTATTTTAACGCTATATTTCAATGAGTTGCTGCAGGTAATCGAGTGAATGGGACGCTACAGTCCTTTATGATAAGAATAAAAGTGTCTGAAGGCACGTCTGGCTGTCCATAATGGAATTTTGCTTTTAACTCTGATATTTAGGAGTGAAATCTGGGTATTGCAGATAAAAAATGTAAGTAGAATAAATGCTGGTGAAATGCGAGCGTTAAAAAGTATATGTGAGATTGAAAGATCGTTTGAGAAATTATGTTATAAGGGAATGGTGAGGAGTGAAAGATGGCATAGTGACAAAGTAAGAAAAATGAATGTTAAGATGGTTTGAACATGTAGAGGATGTGTGGATGAAAGAAGACTTACGAAAGGTATATATTTATACAGCAGATGTAAGTGGTATAGAATAGTCGTTTAGTATAAGTCTCGGCAACCGTAACGTAACCAAATTGCGAACGTTCTTGCAAAAGAAGAAGTAAGGAGTACCCGAAATTGGGGACCGTGTATAAAGAGAGTGGTGGATGTAGATAAGGCGAAAAAGGTTTAAAAGGATTGTAACGAATGAAGACCCATATTCTCTGCCTACTTTATTGAAAAATGGACTTTTTTAATTGGATAATAATAACAATATTTGATTTATGTCTCGATTCTTTCAGGTTTCATGCAACCAAGTTCATATTTCCAGTCGTAAATTTCCTTTCGGCGCATAACACCATATGCGTGAAACACCATCTATACGCAAAACACATAACTCGCAAAAAACCGCTTACGCAAAACACCAATTGCAGTCAGTATATTAAAAATCAAAAACCAACTGGCTCCTAACCCTTAAATTTGGTGCTTAAATACTTTAATAGATATTTTAAAAAATCTGAACAGTTTTATAAAACTTTTCATAAAAAATATATGATAATAGTAGTAGTTAAATAATATTTTTTTTATTTAACTACATTTAAGTTCTATATAGTGTCATCTCCTATAATATAAAAAATAATCGCTGAATGTGTTGCTGAACCCAAATCTGCAGCTGGACCGATTTCGCTAATTCTTTTTTAGAATATTCCTTGAAGTACGACGATGGTTCTTACGGAGAGAAAAATATATATACCACGGGCGAGGCCGGGGCAAACTGCTTGTGTTAAATAAATCTTTCTTACCATGCAAGTTCTTTTAACGAGATTTGATTTCAACTTTGATCAAAAATGAAAAAGTCATAGTCTATTTCTAGAAAAGGTCTACGAATGATTGTTAATTTACCCGTAATATCGTGATACCATTGAATAGAACCGAACTGCGTCTAGCTAGATGCAGGCAAACTACCGAACTGAAATTAGATTGCGCTGCGAAGCTAAATTGTTTGCTGTCGTGATTTCTCGTGGATTGAATTCTCTTCTCCGATCCGAACCAATGCAGGTACATAGGTACACTTCAT
The DNA here is from genome assembly GCA_963082605.1 of Rhodophaea formosa. NCBI lineage: Eukaryota > Metazoa > Arthropoda > Insecta > Lepidoptera > Pyralidae > Rhodophaea > Rhodophaea formosa. Next base: position 14,243,168 of record OY720203.1, on the reverse strand, counting down.
CTAAGTATCCTCATAGTGTCTATAAAACTTAACTTTTCTCAAACATGCTCGGAAATGTAGGCATTTTTGTTGTAAAAAGAAGACACGAAGTTTGTAATTCTTGGGTCATGCATTACTTTGCCGGCCTAGGCCCGGAATGTAAGTATGAAAATTAATTCCTGGCTGCTGCTCGAAACTTTTTAATTTTAATTATCTATGTAACTTGAATTATATCACTTGTCATACAGCCAGTTACTATACCCCCTGACATCAGCACCAAGCAAATCATGAATCATCAAAAAAAAATCCCTTTTTTACTTATTGCAAGATTTCTGAGAACACATAAATAAAATATCGTAATTTCTGGGATTTTATCCAAATATCCTTTAAAATAATAAATAAAAAATTGGGATCTTCGAGATATTACGTCTATAAGCTTACAGTAGGAACCTGGAAAAAATGTGTATATCCATTGCCCCTTTTACCATAGATTGAATTTTTTTTTGTAGTGAAATATTTTAAGGTAGTTCACAATGCTACATGTGCGATTCCAATTCTGGCTTTGCCGATTTTATTTATAAATTTTACTATAACACTGACTTTGTCACTTGCACGTATCTTGTTAATCTTACCGCTCAAAGATATCCATTTCACGCCAGTTTCAAACCTAACACTTGAACTTCAGCTGAACGAGTGCAGTTATACCAAGCGCACACAAGCACTTAAAACTTATAATGATAGCTAACTTGGCCAACAAGTTCAATAACTTGGCCAAAAAGTACAGGAGATGCTTCACTCTTTAATTAAGTTTGATATTAGATTGCAGCAGTAAACAGATTTAATTTTATAAACAGCAAATTATGTAGTCGGACCTCTCGACCGTTGGACAGCAAAGTATTGTTTAAGGATTGATGAATCACACAGTAGCAACTAGTATATTCTAATTTTTCTCTCCAAGACTAGTTCGACGTCAAACTTGATAAAAGCTTTTTTAATTATTTACCAAAACTTTCGCGGTGGGAGTGAATTGAATTTTTGTGTTATGATTTTTCTTATTTTCAACTTAAAGACCGTTACCGAAGAGCTCATAAAGCAGTTACTATTTTACCTAATAATGCTACTCTAAAATATTTCGTTATTTATTTAAGTTGTGGTAAAAGCATTTTTATTTTTACATAACTTATTCAAGTTTGAAAAATTGAAACAATAACTTATAAGTAACTTCTTATACGAGAGTAAAATGATCGGGAACGAATGATGCTGCCTGCATGTTGCTTTTCATCTCATTTCTCAATCATCATCATTCTGTCCACTTTTACTTAATAACATTTTTTCAAATTTACTAATTTGTTTTTAAATTCTTCTTCGTTACAGCCTTCGTCATTATCTGACACTCCCTCACAACTCTTGCTATAGATACACGGTGAGATGGAACCTCAAATTGGTACCTAACGTGGGGCTGTAAACAGATAAATAACGTACCTAAAAAATATACTTACACATCGTTGTATGATGTGTAAATATGTTGCTCCTTCCTTCCAATCCTTCCGATTGCTTGCTCCTGTAAATCTTGCCCAAAAGGCTGGCATCATTGCCAATTTAAATGGCAATGCTGAGACGTATATCACGTAGGTACTCAATATTTTAATTTTAGCTCTTTGATTACGGGATACCTTTTTTACCAAGAAACTAAAATGTTAACGTGTCGATGGACCGCACGGACTCAATGTTTCTGCCCCAAAAGGTCCAAACATGTAGTAACCTCTGATACCTACATATTTATTCCTTTTAAGGATTTCTGCTACTGCTGCAGCTGTACCGGCCTTCAAAAGTGCTCTAAATATGGCATGGCGCCAATGTGTCGATACAAGTCAAGGATATCCAAGTTATTCCATCTAATCTCTTGCCATCTTCTCTAACTTCTCTCTCTCTCTCTCTCTCTCTCTCTTATTTCTTTTCCCGTGAAAAGATGGTTCTTAAAAGACAGGAAAGTGGATGGCTGGCAAGAGAACCATGTATTATATTATCCTGCCCTGAATGGCCGTTCCAGCCGCAAGGCACTTCTACCGTTAGTCTAGTGTTGTTTTGTTTTATGTATGTTATATATATTATATATGTTATGTTTATATTGTTTCCTTTTATGTATGTTATTGGCAAACACTGATAACAAACATAAATACTATTCTTATGACTATTCAAGCTGCCCAAAAGTATCTAAAAGCCAAGGGGTGCGCGGATCAGACAGGTCATCCCGTCTGATCCGCGCGCCGCTTCCTTTTGTCCACCGGAAACTAAAAAGTACTTTTATGAGAATTAATCCGTGTTCATGGCTTATACTTGCTTAAACTATATTATATACTATACTCTCTAGACGCCGTCATGACTTCATTTCAATAATTAAAAAACTGGCCAATTTTTAAAGCTTGTTGCGTGTCAGCTTTGTTTTAGCGCACGCGTTCTGTCAATTAATGTCCTCAAATCCGTCAAATTGGTGCCTACGTGTTTGCATCATAGACTATACACATATTGTTTTATGATTTTCATCTAAACCAACGCCTAAGGCCTAAAAATTGTTTAATAATAAGGATAAAATTATCAGAACAAGAAGGTCAAAGCATCAGTTGACTATTGAACTAAATTTCAGTCTAAGTCTACTTGTGCCGATATTGTGTCAGTCTGTACAAGTTGGAAGCTCTCCGTCTCGCTGCAATAAGCTTTTAAGGCGAGCTTCGCCGGCTGAATACTGAACACTGTTTACTTAACATTTATGAGGAAAGACTTTGTTGCAGTTCGAGAAATTTATCAACTACTGAGTTCATGTTATAGCAATGTTTTCAAACACGATTATTGAAAGTAAAAACAATTTTTTTGACATTTCCATACAAAAATAGCTAGCTGGCGCTTAACTTGTATGAAAATGTCGAATATTTTTTCGAGTTTCCAGCATTTTTCCCATAGGAAAAGTTTGAGTCACTTTTTAAAAGAAATGTCGGATCTGTTTACGCACCCGGTACATACTGGGTGTAAATTTATGCACAATTTGCGATTTCCCAATCACAAATTGTGATTCATTGTAAATATTTGCAATTAAATTTTAAATTAAATCGTGTGTTTGGATTTCTTTTATATGCATTTAAGTCGAATACAGTACCTCTGCAATATCCCTAAGTAATTCTTCTTCTTCCTCATCTTTTCCCACTTTATGTATATACCTAGGTAATTATCGAGAAGAAATAATAAAATCCACTAGTAGCTTTAACTTTTTTTTGGTATAAATGCCGTGACTAAGCAAATTTATGAAACAACTTTATTTAAACAATCGTCATAATGACACAACATTATACACGCATGTTACAAGCAACTTCGAGCTCGATAGTGAGATAAAATGGTTGTAATATTTCGAGCTTCCCTGCTCTTAAACAAACTAAGTTCATATTGCAGCTGTTGCTGTTAGGAAATCACCGTTTTGAACAAGAATAATAAGTTGACACCTTAATGTATTAAGAGTAGATTTAATTTAAATAAACTTCCGTACTAACCTACGAATGAAAAAAAAAACAAAACGAATGTATAAGCTGCTTTTTTTCTCGCGAAAACTGTTGAAGCTAACTCAAGGTTTGGGAGGCAATTAAAGAAATATGGATATCAAAGAAAACATGTCGCAAGGGGATGCGACTAGCAACTGATTTCTTTTTACTATTTTAATTGCGTTTTTTGCCTATACGCCATCAACACGTTAACGCTTTTGGGCCTTGTCACCTCAGGCTATCATCTCTGCTAAAGACATGACTAGTATGTCCTTATATAAGTGAAACCATGACAAAAACAGCCACACCCACAAAACTATGATAGTAACATCCATATCCACATAAATTAAAAAAAATATCGTTCCAAATGATCTTCGTAATTCTATGAGCATCTCAATTGCTAGTAGATTTCGGATCGGCATTAGCATTCCATCTGGTAATCCAATTGTTGGCTCTTTGAGATTTTATTCGGAATCTCGCCTCCGAAGCGTAATCGTTCCGACTCATCGTGTAATAAGAACTTGATAACGTCATAACAAATACAATTATTTCTAAATGCTTTGGAGTTTTTGCCGTTTTGCGGATTTATAAAAAAAATCTAGCTAGGGATTTTGGTAGAAAAGTTACATATATTGAATAAATATTATTTAATTTAGATAAATTGCCCATGAGCGTCAGATAAAAAAGCGTAAAATCACGTCTGATTTTTTGGCTTTTTCTTTATATTCTACTAGCTGTTACCCGTGGCTCCACCAGCATGATATATAGCCTATGTCCTTCTAAGTGCCCTAATCTTTGTGTTTGCAAGATTATAAATTTCATGATGATCGGTTCAGTAGATACGGTGGGAGTGCGTTAAAAACAAACAAACTCATTTGCGCATTTATAATATTAGTTAGGAACCCACATAAATTTAAAAAATGTAGTCCCAAATGATCTTTGTAATTCTATAAGCATCTCAATTGCTCGTAGATTTCGGATCGGCATTAGCATTCCATCTGGTAATCCAATTGTTGGCTCTTTGAGATTTTATTCGGAATCTCGCCTCCGAGCCGTAATCGTTCCGACTCATCGTGTAATCAGAACTTGATAACGTCATAACAAATACAATTATTTCTGAACGTTTCCGCTTTTTAGTCGGATCTTTGGAGTTTTTGCAGATTTGCGGTTTCATAAAGAAATTTAGCTAGAGATTTTGGTAGAAAAGTTACTAATGAAATAGTGAATAGGTAAATCTTATTTAATTAAAAAAATCGCACTAGTAAGAAAATATTTAAAAAAAAAACAGATTTTTTAGCATTTTCCTTTATATTTTATATTATCGTATTATTTGTCTTTAATATTTTTTTATCCTACTTTTAATTTTCACAGTGATAAAATCAACGTCTAGCTATCACAGTTTATGAGATAAGCCTGGTGACAGACGGAAGAACAGTGAAAACTCGTAAATAGGGTCTCATTTTTGCCCTTTTAGAACAGAACCCTAAAAAACCAACTAGCTAGTGTTTAAGTAATTAGCAACGCTAATTTATAAATTAAATTAATACGTAGCTTTTTCTCGAAAAAAATTTTAACCATTATTTAGAAATGGCACGCAATTGGTATAAAATACCAAAAGGCCATTACGGTCTCACTTAGTACCCGTGTGAGTTCGCTGTGATAAGTGATAGTAATCGCAGGGTCGACAGCTCTCAGGCCACTAGTGTTACCAAAAGAGCGAGTAAAACCTAGTTTATAGGCCTAAACTTAGCCATAAGTAATTATTGACGTCAACAATTTTTTTTTGTTGTAAAGATTGTAAACACAAATATGACAATTAATAAGTGTTCAAAGAAACCTATATTAAATAAACGATTGAATCTTGAATCTTGAATCTTGAATCTTGAATAGAGATAAATACTAAAATAAATCTTAAAACTTCTCTATATTTTGTTTTATTTGGAAACTTGCAAACTATTGAATTTTATAATGTTCTATGGATCAATATGGCCGCCGCCATACGAGGGGCTAATACGAATAGTATAAAGAGGCAATATTTGATACATAGTGTATTTGCATTGAATTAGGCTCCAAAACTATTTGATCAATTCCCAATATTCATTCACCTATATAAGGCTTATTTATGAAAGAAAGAAAGAAAAATCGTTTATTTGGTATCAAACAAGAATAACACAACTAAAAACAATATGAACACAATTATAGGTATTGAACTCTTATGATACCTACCAAAACGTTCTCCGCTCAGCTTAATGTTGCGGTATGAACCACAACGCTGATCTTCCGCGGACGACATAAGATATACATAAGAAAACACTTAAAACTAATTTAAGAACTCCTTTAAAGTGCCTACTGATAAAAATAAAAGTTCTTTAAATACGATGGCACTTTATCTGTGGTTTTAATTTACGCGGATTAAGTCGTGGGAAAATTATATATTATTTAAGAGCTAATCCGCACATCGTTTTACCAGTGGAACAAGACATCACTTGCACAAGTTGGACGTAAAACTACAAAGTTCCCGAGTTGAATATGGGTACAAGTGCTTGTGCTCCCGGGTGATATAACTTTTACAACAAACTAGTCGTACCTAATCGAAATTGTGTTCAAGAATACGTTGTTCTAACTACTATTTTTAAAACGAAAGTATCTAAGTACTTGTACCAAAATAGGTACATGATGATCTTATTTATGAAATTACTAGCTTTCGACCGCGAAAATTTTACCAATATAAGTGGTAAAATTTCTCATATTTTGGTTAACTTCCAAAATTGAGACAAATTCTCGATTACATTTAGAAAAGAAACGAGAACATTTAAAAAAACAACCAATTGTTTCCAACATCCAGAACCGACGCAGCAGTGCCCCGACTTCATCGAGTTGAGCTTTGACAAAATTGATTCTACTAACTTTTGTTGTTCTGTCTGTATTCAATACAAACGCAATTAAAACTTAACGCCCTCCAAGCCCTCGCACCCTTTAGGGCCGAAAGCCAACCGAAATAAATAATTGTTACTCGTGTTTCTTCGAGAATGAAATATATTACGCAATTTGCGCCATTAAGGAATTTAATATTTTTTCCTGCAACAAGTTATATAATTGAGAAATCTTAGTCTTTAATAATATTTTTATGCAAAATCTTTGGATTGTGTGTGTGTTTTATTTATTTTATTTACTCTTTATTGTACAAATACAATGTAAAGGCACAATCGGTGGACTTAATGCTAAAAGCATTATCTAACAGTCAACCTTTGGGTTATGCAGAGAATTTTAGGTGGGTGTAAAAAGAAAAACTATATTAACAATAAGATTTAAGACAATTACATACATAAATACAATTTTATATAAATATACATACATATATACAAATAAACACACATACATTTTTATAGATAATATACATACTTAATAAAAAAAAGTTAGATGCAGCAATAATTAAACGTTATTTGTGCGAGAAAATGCCTGAATACTTGAGACTTGAAGCCAATGCGACTAGAAGCAGTCTTCACAGAGTCAGGAAGCGCGTTCCAGAGTCTAACTGCCTTAACGGCGAAAGAGTTAGAGAAAAGCCAGTATGGTGAGAAGGAGTTTGTATGATAAACTCCAAATCCACTAGAGTATTTTAATACAAAATCACTAACAGTAGGTAAACGATATCAGTATTACAGGCACTATTTTATTTTTACACAATGTATGTTCCATTATTGGCTCCTGAATTCTTAAGTCTAAGTCGGCTTAACCGATTTTGATGTGTGACGTATCATTAGATTTGTATTCTTTCCCAGAGTGGCTCTTGAGCATAGAAAGGCTCTTTGACGTAAGCAACAAATTAATATGGCGGACGAAAACAGTCAAAAAAACTGCTTTTTTAAATTTTTTTGAATAATCAGTTGTGCTGAATACAAGTGTGACTTACAGAAACGTCACACAACCTGTACATCAAACACAGTACGTAGTATCTACATATATCTCTATGCATCTACGATATGTAAGAATGCAAACCTTAGTTGCAACCTCTCTTGAGAGGTTTTAAGCGAACTTCTGACAACTCTATTCTTCTTATTTACTCGTAACTGTCTATTGTCTTCGCAAATTTTGACGCCTCAGTAATAAATTAGCAGCATAGACATAATCGAGAATAAATATATATAAATAAATAAATCACACAGATCGATTAGCCTCAAAGTAAGATCTTAAGTAAGAGTCCTATCTACTGAACCGATCATCATGAAATTTCGCATACACATAGGTTAGGGTACTGAGAAGGACATAGCTTGGCTATACTCGTAAATCACGCGGGCGAAGCCGCGGGTAACGCTAGTACCATTATAAATGCGAAAGTGAGTTTGTATATTTGTTACTTTGTTACCTCTTCACGCTTTCTCTACAGAACCAATCTTCTAAAAATTTGGCATACACATAGTTTAGGGTACTGAAAAGGACAAAGGGTACTTACCTTTCATCCCGGAAAAAGTACTGGTCCTGTGGTATTTGTTTTAAACGATTTGGAAAATTGAAAAATTGAAATTGAAAAACGCGAGCGAAGCGGCGGGAAAAAGCTAGTCTTTTATAAACTTTACTATGTTATTTATTTGTAATCAAACAATACCTACATTTATTTTAAAACACGTGTACGATTTCATAAAATTGTAAAAACAACGCTCACGATTTTTATTTCGTTCTATGCATATCTAAATATTTCGTGATTTAAATGTAAATTTTAAAGTACTTACCTCAAAAGTAAGTTCTTTGTAACCCCTCTGGCTACAATCTCGTCTCCAAAGACGTTTCGAGCGTGAAATTTATTTTAGAAGCGTTTACAGGCGCATTAGACTCGCATATGTGATGTAATCTTACGTAATAAGATTTAGTACCAAAAAGTGTCAAAGCCTGTTTTTACCTCAGGTATAAAGAAGTTTTTGGTATCAGTTTGTTTCACAAAACAAAAGCGCTCCAAAAACAGTTATTAAAAAAATGTCAAGAAGAATGAAAAGAATTAAACAAAATTTTTGTGTATTACGTGCTTCTCACTCAGCTCTGTGGGAAACACCACGCATAGCATTAAGGCTCAGTGCATCTGCATACCTGTAATTTCTTTCTTTTTTAGAATGGACAATGTATCTAGCTCCAAGTGAGCTTTCGCTACTTGACCGGACTTTTGAGGTAAGAACATAGGGCCCTCAACCTGTAAGGCGAACAACACCAAAAGGGCCCCCAGGAGGGACGGACCTCGGCTTTGGGCGTTGCATATGTGCGCCAGGCTTAGAAAGACAGCAAACTCTCATATGCCTGATGGGTCACGATTTGCACGCATAGCCTGAAGAGCCGAACTGAGAAACAATGGCAAAGTCTTTAGAGAGCAGCAACTCTCATGTTTGTACGTATGGGCCGAATCTGCATGCCTGCCTTGTTTTTGGTTTTATATACTCAAAGGTTTTTAGCTTTATAGAAAATGTATGTAATGTATGCCTTATAATTAATGTTTATACTATAGAGATAATTTGTTGACCAGTTTACCAAAGTTAAATACCTACAACTAAACTTGTAAAGTTGTAATAACACCAGCAATGTAGATTGGTTTGATTTCTACGTCAAAGTTACAATCACGGCCATAAGTAAAAAGAAAAAATAAACCTGGTATGAAACGCAACATCTTAATTAGGATAATGAACAAAAATTATCAAAAATGAAAACTGTTTGTTTTGGCACAACATTAGTACGAATGTATCTAACTAAGTAAAGTTTATAAGTGTTTTTCAGCAACTTAATTGATTGCACGCCTCATCATAACGTTTCAGGTTGTGCATTACTCTCGACTCTAGACTTGTCAAGGTCAACCCATTTTCAGATGTTACATTGAAAGGACTTTTAGCAAAATATTTATTTGTAGTTATTTGGTTCTTGTCAGTATTGGTTTTAGGTGACTGTAACAGAGAATTTGCTTTTTATTTGCAATCCCCTGTATCCCCTGCTGTGTTTGATATGCGTTGAAGCCCGGGTCCCTTCTTATGATGCGATTTGATTCAGCAAAACTTAAAGTATTTATTTAGTAACATCTACTTGCCTGTCGCCAACCATATTTAGGTAGCTTTTTAATTACAAATATCTTCCAAAATGTTTGGGAAGTTTACCAAATACCCGTAATGTTTCAGCTTTGGAAATTTAAGTGAAATTTTTAGCATTAAATTAATGTTTTGATATTCAAATTGAAGGTAATAATTTAAGCAAAGGTTGTTGTACTTATATTATGACAAAGTAAAGGGGCCTTTGATAAACAACTCCAACACAAAACTCCAGGTTTTGCGAGCCACAGTCAACCAAATTTGTAAGTGGATTTTGTGGACTTGAAGCGTAATAGACGAACATTTCAGAAATTTTCAGTTTTGAGCGTAAAATTGTAATGGCAGGGTGCGTTATTCTATGAATATACTCGTATGTTTTGAAATTTGTGTGTATAGATATATACATAATATAAGACGACATTGCAATTTGGCAAAAAACTGACCAGTACTCAATTCTAAATACAAACTATTATGGAGTCACCATAGAAGTATGAATAAGACGAAAAAAATTTTTTTTAAATCTATGGGAGTCATCAAATCTTTTATTATTTCTCTACTTATTCTTCGTTTAAAACGCAGAATCAAAATAATTTAAGATATTTTTAACAAGAAACAAAAATCGACTTCAACCCTATCAATTTTTAGGGTTCCGTACAAAAGTTGGAAAACGGAACCCTTATGATCACTCGAGCGTCTGTCTGTCCGTCCGTCCGTCTGTCACAGCCGATTTTCTCTGAATCTACTGAACCAAATTAGATGAAATTTGGTAAGATAGTGTAATCCTATGACCCAAACACGGATGTGCAAAGTAAATAAAGTTTTTTTTTAAATAAGTGTCATTTTGCGGGGCCCAATTACAAAATTTTAAAAGAAAGTTTTGCAAACCTTACTGTGTCATATATCAAATGAAAGGGCTCATTTTGAGGATCTCAAAAATATTTTTTTTTGTTCGGGTAAAATCAATACTTTTGATTTTATTCACGAAAGAAGGCAAAAATTGACCATTCCCCCCCCTGATCTCTGAAATTACTGGGCCGAAAATTTTGAAAAAATTACAATGTATAGTTTATTCCCTGAAGATTACAGGAAAAATAATAAGAATTCTATCACTTGAAAATTAAGTGGTAAACTCACAATAATAAGTTCATCTAGGGAAATAGTTCACTAAAACACCACTAGATGGCGCTAGTCAATTGAATAAAACATTTTTTGCACATTGTGTGTGTGTTCACGAAGCATATTGTACGGAACCCTCATTGCGCGAGTTTGACTCACACTTGGCCGGTTTTTTTTAATAAGGAGATGAAAAAAATGGAAATAAGTGTGATCCAAACGGCATACCTGTAATTTTTTTTTTTTTGTGTATTTTTTCAAAAAGCGCTCTACAAATTTCGATAATAATTTAATGGGACCACCTGTAAAGTATTACCTATCGAACAAAAAAAGAATTTCTTAAATCGGTCCAGGCGTCTTCGAGAAATCGGGGAACATACATAAAAAAAAAAAAAATTACGACAAATTGTAAACCTCCTCCTTATTTGAAGTCGGTTAATCGTTCAGATTCAAGTCTCATGATAAGACTGCTTGTCTTATCATGAGACTTGAATCTGAACGATAAGGTTTTCCTGCGATATTGTAAATCGGAGCTTATTTTAACCAGTGATAATGTAGCTTTCTAAAAGAGTTTATCTCTCTTCATCTCTCTCTCTCTCATCTGAGCGTCTTCCCGGTCGGGGCACTTTGGAGCCAGGAGATGGCTTTCCAGCTCTTTGCACGGTCTTTGGTATCCTTGGTTGTGACCCCATGGGCACGCATATATCCTCCCTTACGGCATTTAGCATCTTGGGTTTCCGGCTTCTGTGTGTGCTTGGCGGAGGCGGCTATCTGCTATGAATAATATATCACAAACCAACAATGAAACCTTTTCTGATTGAATAATTATCTGTGACATAGATAAACATCTGGCGTCTTATCGCCTAAAGTTTCGAGTCGTTTCACAGTTAATTCAAGCATCGACAGCTAGTTTAGCAGACGTTAAACAAATACAAAGATTAGCCAAACTAAAGACAATTTGATACTTACTAAACCAAACTAACTTTGCTTATTCCAACTTATTGTTGCGACCTCTATGCAAGCGCGAAGAACGATGTTGTGAAACTACGCAAGGATGGACGCTAAAAGGACCGATTTTTTTGATTTACATTATTAAATAAAACAGTCAAGTGCGAATTCATTTTGCACTCAAAGGCCTCTTTTCTACCAGATAAACATCCGCTTAGAACGTATTTCTTGTTGTTATTGTTATAGTGACAATACTCATAAATGTACAAATACTCTACCTACTTTTACAATATAAAACATACAGCCTTATGATAGACGGACTGTCGGGCGGAAAGCGAACAGTTATAGTATGTACAGTGTCCTCTTTGCACTCTTTGAGTAAGAACTTCAATAGTAATAATATCGTATTAGTAGTTTGCTCATATTCAAAACATAACAAAGCGGTATTCCTCAAAGGCAATGGGATTTTCTGGTGCATAGTTCAAAGATATCAAGTGTGGTTACCAACATTACAAGAATTAAATAACGTTTCAAGAAGACAAAGCCAGGATCTGTCTCTAAATAAACGATAATAATATAACTGTAGGTACAGTTATATGTATAGTACAGTATATAACTACAGTTCTGTCTACAGTTTTCCATGCTGGTTTGGGAAAAGAAAAAACATAGAATATACCAGCTAGAATAATCATGCCAATGGTCAATGCGGCTAGCAACCCATCACTTTACCCAACACCTTTATGCCCAACGTGGCGGCGACTCGACGTGGAGCGACTCGACGTCGAGGCAACAAATCCCATAACACACTAAACGTGGTCTTATGGACTAAATGACTTTCGGCTTTATTTACCCCGCAAGGGACATCGCATGTTTGTATATAACTACAGCTACAGTTGATTATCTCGTCTTTGGTAATTTGCGAGTTATTTTTCGCCCAAATTTGAGCAGTCAGACAGCCGCTTATAAAATAATACGTTACGTTAATTAAGTTAATATTCTTTTCAAATTAATTTCGTCGAGATAATACTCTTATAATGCGAAGATTATTATTAGATAACTAAATTATAAACGAATCATTGTTTTCCTGCGACTTCGTCTGTGTTTCGCCTATGTTTTTGACCGATAATGTTCTAGCATATTATAGCATATTATATCGTTTTCGACTACATTTATAACAAAACACAATTAAATATTTTTAAGGTTCCGCAGTAAACAAGGCATCCTTATATTTTCCCCATGACTGTCTGACTGTCTGTCCACGGTTCAGCGGTGCAGCTCATAGACGATACGTACTAAAATTTTGTAAAATATCGTCGGGATCTGTTTGTCATACATTAAGCCACAAAATGCAAATTTTTGTTGGAGTCGAGTGTCCAATGGGATGTTTATAGATACGTGAAAAAAATCATGGCAGTATCAGTTGCGGCGTGGTTCCCGGCAGAGTAGAATAGGACCACTCCAAGTCTCCCCGTGGATGTCGTAGAAGTCGAGTAAGGAAACAATAGCTAAACAAAGCTATAAACATCAAAGAGACCTTTCCAGCCCGTCTGGCCAGCGTGGAGAGTGTAGGCCAAATCCTCTGACTGCCCTGGCTAATACATAGCTCTGGTAGTACAGAGAGGGTCGTGCTCCTGCAGTGGAGACTAACAAAGACCTGTTGATGATGATGATGATGATCAGTAACGAAGTTAAAAGGAAAAACAACTTATAAAATGACATGTAACCCTTTACTACGCTAAGGCCGACACGGACTTAGACGGTTTTTCTTGGTATCCTTTCGAAAGTAAACTTGAATTTCTTCCAAAAAGGAAAACACGAAAGTTTGCTCTCTTAATATAGATTATCGGAACCAGTCAAAAGTTCCCGCACGAGGCTCCAGTCGCAAAGTTAGGCTCATTTAAAACAACTTGAGAACATGAATATTCATAGCTTGTAGAACGGCCCTAATTTCCTCAACGCACTGTCGTTAACAAGAGACACGTATCCGTAATTGACTTCTGCTTTTATTAATTAACTTTGAGATGTATTGGGTTTGAGCAATAGGAAATTAGAAATTTTCGAAGAGAAATGATTCCGGTATCTTCAATAAGGATATCAGATATTTACATTTATGAACATAGTGTTTTGAAAAACAAAATAAGCTTCCTTTTTTAATCAAATAACATACTGTATACATATATACAGTATGTTATTTGATTAAAAAAGAAGTATATAATATATATCCTAACTAATATTATAAACGTGAAAGTGAGTTTATTTGTTTGTTTGTTTATTTGTTACCTCTTCACGCTTTATCTACTAAACCAATCTTCTTGAAATATGGCATACGCATAAATTAGGGTGCTGAGAAGGACTTTGGGTGGGCACCTTTAACCACGGAAAAAAGTACTGTTTCCATGCGATTTGCGATAAACGACTCAGCAAAATTATACGCAAGCGAAGCCGTGGGTGAAGCTAGTTTATAGGGTTCAATAAAGTACCTATCGTTTGATATGTCTGGTTTGATGGTGTTGGGAAGCCTAACTCGTAAAAGCAAATTACTAGCCATAATACCCCATATCTAAAAGTAGATGTTTTTCTTTTTTACCCGACTGCCAGGAGGGTTATGTGTTTAGCGCGTATCTTGTATGTATGTAATATTCTTTATTACCTTGTATCTCTAGAACCGTTGAATGGATTTTCACATTTGAGGTATCGTTAGATTTGTCTTAATAGCCCGAGTGTTCTTAGGTAGGTGAAATATAAAATAATTGTAGTTATCCATGCAGGCGGGTTTTTTGTTTTTTAAATTATTAACTTGTATTGCAATACGTATGGCAGCACTGCTAATTTGATGTGTGATCTATCGCTCTCTTTGTGAATGCTATACTGAATAGACGAGTGAGGACGTGTGAAAGTTGTTCGCTGCAGTTTTACTTGGATCAGCCCCTATCAACGATCAACCCCTACAGTCTGCTCCACTGGGCACAATAAGGATCCCAATATCCTACAGATGGTTTTAAGCATAAGGATTCCAATTAGGTACCCCGTATAAAGTAAAAGAAAATAACGGCTCAGATTTATTTCCAAGAGTTTGTTTTGAAGACTTCGGCACACCGATATAAACAAATAAACACACTTTTTCGTGCCTGACGGAGCGTGAGGTCATTTCGCGGTTAATTTGAACTTGAATAAACACTCAATTATTTACAACGCTTAGATGCCATTTTCATCGTATCTATAGTCTTACGTACCGTGTGCCCGGGTGCGGCTCAATTATGGTGGATTGAACCCGGAGTCCGCTTATAGGACACGGTTTTGTTTTAACTCTTAATAGGTTCTGAATCCTTTTTTTCTTTCTTTTTTGTTGGCGCTAGAGGTAGAATCGCAGATTGCCATTTTTCCCCCGATTTGCTTTGGTCCCAGCTATCATCATGGCTGGCAGTCGTTAATCCATGTCAGATGCCTTTAGGCAGCTTTAAAAACCAGTGTTGGCCACTTACACTCACGAAAAACACCGAATGGTTGCTTAAACTTTCTCATTCTAGCAAATTCTTGGTTACAAGTATTGGACAGTATTCATACAAAGTTACTTCCGTTTTTAGAGCTCAGGACTGCTGATCATGCTGCAAAATGACGGCATTTTTAATACCCTGACACCGTAACTTTCTGTTCGTGTCTTTTTTTTCTCTTAGTCGATCTATGAGTCCTAGTTATCTTCATCCAGTTTTTGAAGGTAGTTTTTAGAAAGAGTTCTTAATTTTTGTAAAATTACGTTTAAACTTTTTAAACATAATAAAATTATGCCCTTTCAGAATAACTTATTATATTTTTGGAACCTTTTAATGATCATGAAACACATTTTGCAGATTGTCATAATCCTAGCTTTCCCATTTGAAATATTTTAAGGACGTAATTTAATTTAATTTTCATCATAATGAACATTCCGGCAACTCACAAGGTTCGTTCGTACTTATATTTCGTTATTTTAATTACGAGATTTGTTGAATCAAATAATACTTTTAATGTAGGTCTAATCACTCAGGAAAATAAACTTTATATATAAGACTTAAAGTTCAAAATTGTATGTGTCTACACATGGAAACATAAAAGCGTTTGTAACGTTTAGTAACAGGCAATTTTACGGGAAAAGTGAGTTTTAGGTTAAAAGGCTGGGATTTCTTCCCACTCTCCCTGCCCCCGTCTCTGGAGCGCCTCAGGTGAGGCAGTGACGAATGACTTGTGTTCGGAGTAAAATATTTTTACTTTATTTTATATAAGATTGTGTATTGCTAGCTCTACTATCATAATCGCAATATATATCTGAGTTATATATACCTACCCAATGTAAATCACGTTTCATGATAAAATTATAAATAGGTACTAGTTTATAAAAATTGCCACAGCTGGTGCGTCAGCTGGACTAGCTTTTGTAAGGCAATGAGAATTGCGAAATTTGATGACTAAGCTATCAAGTCTTAAGGAGGTCTTTATAATCAGGACAGTATATAGTGGCATCAGTTTATTCCATTGTCTTAGTATGCAAAACTTCAGCCCAATTGGTTGACCGGAATGTAAACAAAATTACTTGCATACTTATAAGCTTTGGTTGCATACTAGCAGACACGGTCGTGAACTTGTGACCAGTGAAACTAAATAAAAGCATGTGGATTGGCCACCCCTTATAATATTTCATCATGTTAGGAAGCACAAAATATACAGACGACCTAATTAATATCATTTTCCCGCATTCCAGTTAATTTTCACGTTAATTCAGAATGTATTGTTTGAAGTTCAAAAACTTAAAAGGGATACTTCATCATCATCATCATCATCAGGTCTTTTTCAGTCTCCACTGCAGGAGCAAGACCCTCTCTGACCACCAGAGCCGTATATTAGCCAGGGCAGTCAGAGTATTTGGCCTACACTCTCCACGCTGGCCAGACGGGTTGGAGAGGTGTCTTTGATATTTTAAAGCTTTGTTTAGCTTACTTACTAGCCAAAACTTTATTACATAACCATTTTCTCTACAATTAATTTATTATTTAATTTTACTAGCAACAAACAAAAATATTTGATGTTGCTTTTATTAGCAGTTTAATATTAATGATCAGAATAAGGAATAAAAAAATCAAATTACTTATGGGTCGGTATTGCCACTATTCTGTCTCTTTTGCCCTTTCTCAAGTACATACACTGTAACAAATATACAGATAATTATTTACTACGTTAGTATTATATTGTCTTTGCTACAAGTAAGTCTTATTAGACGTTATAATATTGCAAGCACTGTTTACAGGTAGCTTCTTTTGCGCTGACTGTACATCGCAGGTATAAAAGATTTTTCTTTGATAAAAATATATGGGTTACGGCGTAGACAGATCTGAGGGGGAGACAACGCAGTATCATTTTAGGCCCGGATTGAAATTTACATATCTTGATGTAGCTCTAAAGACCAGCCCATCCATCCATTAGAAATTTCGGTGCAGATTTTCTCTGATCTGATCTGAAAGTATCTCCGTGTTCTCACTCATGGTGCTTCAAGGCTCGGTGTAATTTATAATTGAGCAATTTTTAAGGATGGCTGCCTGCCTGTAGTCACAAAAAGAAAAATATGACATTAACCTACTTTGCTTTAATTAAACTGACGAGCTCCGTGGCGCAGCCGTCAACACCTGTGACACGGATGGTCCCGGGTTCGATCCCTGGTCAGGTGAAGATAAAAAAATATCTTTTTTAGATTGACCTAAGCATTGGATGTTTATCTATAAATAAATTTGTTATAAAATATAGTATCGTTGAGTTAGTATCCCAAAACACAAGTCTTACTAAGAGCTTACTTTGGGGCTAGCTCAATCTATGTGATTTGTCCGTATATATTTATTTAAATGGGATGTACTTAGTGCTGATGTTCTTCAGTGGATAAATAATTATACATAATATATGTATATAGATAATACATAGATATAGATCCAGTATCTATTTTACAAAGTGATGTTCTTGGAATTAGACCAAAATCGATTTATGCGAATGTCGTGGTGTTTATATTGTTCACCATCATCAGGTCTTTATTACTCCACTGCAGAAGTATTGTCCTCTCTGTACTACCGGAGCCATATATTAGCCAGAGTAGTTGGAGAGACTCTTTGATGTTTATATATTTCGTTTAGCTTGTGTTTCTTAAGTCGCTTACTACGACGTCCACGGGAAGACTTGGAGTAGTCCTATTCTACTCTACCGGGAACAACACGGCTATTATATCGTTAAAAGAGTATTATGCCTATTAAAACATTTTTCCACTTGGTTTGATAAAGAGAGAGCTAATGTTCAGTATTTAACTTTAGTTATAGTAATTAAACTCATATCTCTGGACCGCTTATACGTTGTTTAAACTCCTTTGTATTTAGTACCCTTTTCATGAGCTGTCACCGGCATCAAACGGCCGTACTATGATTATTTTCATCATTTCAGCTAAAGTTTTAATTTAAATCAGGTGAACTACGGCACAAACAATAACGGTTAATATACACGGGTTACTTATGTCCTGGCATACCAATTTCACCAGGGAAAAACAAATGATAGCTTGGTATTTCGTTTCGATATGTCGAGCTCCGTGGCGCAGCGGTCAACAGGCCTGCCTGCGACACGGAGGTCCCGGGTTCGATCCCCGGACAGGTCAAGATGGAAAATGATCTTTTTCAGATTGACCAGAGTCTTGGATGTTTATCTATATAAGTAATCTATTATAAAATATAGTATCGTTGAGTTAGTATCCCATAACACAAGTCTCGACTTTACTTTGGGGCTAGCTCAATCTGTGTGATTTGTCCGTATATATTTATATTTATTATATATTATTATTTTCAAGGCTGATATCATCTTCCACAACAGAAAGCTATTATTAGCTTGGATATGCAAACTAAAGCTCTCACAATCAGAGCTTTGATTGAAATTTGATTCGATTTTTTATCCGAAACTTTCATTAAACTTGAACATTCATTTTAAGTTAAATTATTGGTATGGATAAGCAAAAACCATATTTAGTAGTCAGATCTCAAATATTTTTTTATAAAATATACTACCCTCCTACTTGACTTGGTTACGAGTACATTAACCGTATAATAAGGGGTTCTGACATTATTATTAATATTTAATATTTTTTAATTTTTGATTCTGGTGGCGACACTAGGAGCTGTATTTTGACAGCATCTGTAAAAATCTATCAATAATATAAATGATAAATAATGAAATTAGAGAAATATGACAAGTTTAGATAGCTATTTGCTCACTCGGCGACTTCTGCCTTAGAAGTGGCATAAAATACACGGGAAAAAAATCAAACTATTTCATTACGTTCCTTACTACATTCCAGCTGTGCTCTGCCAATGTCTGATAGCTCTGGGATCAATCTTTAATTCCACCACTTAGCACTGATAATTGAATTCCATCGGGTGGAAAAAAATACCAGTAGGACTTGAGCATTCTTTTTTGTCTGTATGACTTTTTATGAGATTTCATTCGCGTAAATATAAACTGATAATGTACTTTTTACTGATAACCCCGTATATTTAGAGAAACTTTCTATGTATTTATTTATTTTGCAATTCATTTTCCAATTTACAAAAACAAAAAATACTACAAAATTAAATCACTTTTTATTTTACCAAATAATAGAACCACGCGTTTACCGCAAACCACCTGGCAAAGAGGTTGGCATATGCAACGAATTGATCAAAATATGTGTCGCCGGGACTTAATAAATCATGAGCATCCAAAAATATTTAAAAGTTCTATAATTCTCACCAAAATGCGTCACAACAACGTGTTCGCCACCAATAAGGACACCGGAGTGCTATTTTTGAACGCGTGACTCACTAAAGCGCAAGTCGTGCACGACTACAAGTCACACTCATCTTCCCAAGTCATGAAATGCCATTTTGCCATATTTTTGAAACCATCGTTTGAACTGTAGTGCTGCCAACCTTCAACGAAAATATTTCATTTCTTCTTATTTCACGCAGAATTTTTTTAAACTTTTTTAAGGTCATTAAGGATTTTTAAAATGTTTTAAAAGTGAAGCGTCAAATGGAACGTAGAATGATGACAGATGAACTTCGTATGACAGGAAGTGACTTTGACATAAAAGCGTTCGTCGCCTGCGGAAACGAGCGGTCTCAACCGCTCGTTGCAATCACTCGTAAACGCATGATTCAAAAATGCGGCCTTTTAGAAACACTTGCGTCAATCACTCGTTTAGTGAGTCACGCGTTACAAAATTAGCACTGCTGTAACTACTTGGTAAGTTTGCAAGTAAGAAGGTGCCTGGGTGGCTCATTTGATCAGTCTCGGCAAGCACTATTACCAGTTTTTAATAAAAACTTTAGATTCTTCCACTCTGGTCAGGGAGAAAAGAAAAAAGTAGAATGTGCCACCTGCTTCTCTTCCCGCGCAGAGGTATCGAGGGATGGGCGTGAGGAATTATTTCATTAGACATTGCAGCTAGTAACCCACTATAATACTATAGTAACCCGCTCTATGAGCGCTTACGTATGTTAAGCAACCCCTGGTGCAGTCCCTACTTGGATGGGTGACCGCAAGTGGCATAAAAATATCTCGAGCTCCTCCGTGCTTCGGAAGGCACGTTAAGCCGTTGGTCCCGGCTGTCATCGTTGATGGCAGTCGTTAAGCTATGTCAGATGCCTTAAGGCAGCTTGAAAAATCTGACACCAGTGTTGGCCACTTACACATACGAAAAACAAACAAAACCCCTTATTTGGATTCCGCTCACCTACAAGCCCACCAACATGTTGAACGTGGCCTTTAAGTTTTATAGACCTGGGCTCTGTCTACTCCGCAAGGGAAAAGACGTGATAATATACATATATGTATTTATGTTAGGTAAAAATTAGTATTTTTTTTTAAAACATTATTTTACTTTTTGAGACACTCAGTGGATTATAAAGGCACATTATCGCATTACACCGCCTAAAGGGCTCACTCATTACAAGAGGAATGCTTCGGAGTACTCAAAGGGCAAACTTTACACATTTCCCTGTGTTCCCATGTCGGATTGTAATGGACGGGGAAACTTGTTTTACTACCCACACTATATCACTAACTCAAATACTACCATTATTACTTACCTACGTTAATATGATATAAGTTATCGTGAGTGGCTTTGCTTGTGAAATAAATTCCTCGTAAAATAAAGATTCTCGTATACTTTTTTTATAATAGTCAATAAGGTAAAATAAATCACAGGTCTGTTTTTATATAAAAAAAACTAACGTATATGTTATAGAAAACAGCATCTTGAAGAATGTTTTCGAGATTATGCTAACAGAGATATTCGCACCAGCCCTACATAACTTTATTATACTAAGTATTATTAAGATTTATCGTTTGGTAACTATCTGTTGTACAAATTACTGTGACTATTCATTTATTCATTTAATATTTATAATTAATCATGTTTTAATATCAATAATAATATTCAATTTAATTTTATATCACACTAGATTTTGCCCGCGGCTTCGCTCGCGTTAAGAAGTAGAATTGTTCAAAATCCTTTTTAAGCGGATGCCTACATCATAACATCTACCTGCATGCCAAATTTCAGCCCGATCCGTCTAGTGGTTTGGGCTGTGTGTTGATAGATCACTATGTCAGTCAGTCAGTCACCTTTGAGTTATATATATTTAGATAGATAATGTATAATCTATTGAATCTAAATGGTCATGTAATTTATCAATTTGTTATGTATTATATTCTATTATTTTTATTTAATTTAGGAATTTAATCGGCATCCGCGGAAGACCAGCGTCGTGGCTCATACCATGGTCCTCGACACATGCTGAGCGAAGGCCGTTTTGGTGCATGCTTGTGTCAATTGTGTTATTTTTAAACAGATGATCAATGTAGCCAAATAAACTATTTTTCTTTCTTTCTTTCTTTTGGTAATAAAGATGTGGTTTGTAGGTTCCCTAAAAAACCCTTCATAGATACCTACCACTTAAATGTAACCTCAAATACTAACTTGTAAAGATTTTGCTATTCAAAGGGGGAACGCTGCCAGTATCTTCGGAACCTAGCTTAGAGGGACTCTTTTTAATAATATGTTCTAGTAATTGTATCATACTTTTTAGGTGTTTTAGTTTTAGGTACATTTTTATAATTATTTAATATGTTAGTAGTTTATTCCAGTTTAATTTATTGTATATATTCCAAATAAATTGTTTATCGTTTAAAATTAGTATAGATAATTATTATATTACATGGCTTTTGCTTATCGTTTGAATGTGACATCCATATGGGTTTCTATATGGATGTCACATTCGACCCAAGGGCCTTGGAGTTTCACCACAGCCCTCACGATATGCTTATTCCCGCCAAAATAAGCAATTATTATTCATGTGGTATTATAATGGCGAGCACAAAATAACAGTTATTACTCTACAGGACTCAAAGAGATTTTATCTAAAATAGAGTTGACTTTGAAAGATTTAAGAATAATACATTATGATACAAGTACGGCACGTACTCGTACGGTAAGCTGTCTATTATAGTCATCGGTTTATTATAAGCACTCGGCTTTGCCTCGTGTCTATAAATACCTCGACTATAATATCCAGCTTACCGTACTTGTATCATACGACGTTTTTCAATACATTTGCGATTACCATAAACTAAGACAGGATTGCAGTTCAGCAAATAAAGAATTTACAAAAGTTAGGAACTAAAGCAGTTTGTAAAAATACATTTATAGTAATCAGGTACATTTATTTAGGTTTATTTTCTCCAAAAAAATACATTGATAACCTTCTTCTTTTCGAAGTAGAACAAAAAATCACGTCTCACGAATCATAAAAAATTTCTCATGCTGAACTTGTAATTTTTTGCTCGGATTCTATGAAAAAGTTTAAATTGAGCGGTTGTGATTGGTGTAAAGTAAAAAGCACTAGTGCCGTAAATACATCATTACGATACAGATTTCGATGTCATAAGAACCGTATTATTAGCAAATGTATTGAAAAAGTTTATGATATATTTATTCTGCGATTGTAAAATAGTTACCCAGTTTAGTAATACGTAGATACAAATTAATTTTTGTATGATATACTATACTTATATTAAACTCGTAATAGGTATACGATGTACTCAGAAAATATTCTGACTTATAAGAAAGTGGTGGAACAAGGCTTTGAGTCCAATCCTTAAAGGGGTGACTCAGATGAAGCATCTTACTTATGGGACTTAAGTAGGAAATTAAAACAAAAAAAAGGTTTATAATAATTACCCGGTCGACTGAATTTTTGTATGAAAATGTGAAATTTGTGATTAAAAAGTTGTAGCTATTAGTGATGACAACTCACTAGATACACGATTTAAACGAATTAATAGCAGCGTTTTACCTACCAATAAAACGCTTATTAAGCGATAACCTTATTTGAAACCTAATTAAACAACAATTGAGAGTAGCGAGCTTGACTTCCGGTAGCAGGTCGGCTATTTTACCGATTTTCCCTTACGACGTTGGCTAACTTCCGGTGGCCAGGAGGGGGGGCACGTGGCGCCGCGCCACTGTTCTGAGCCTCATTGGATCTCGAAATTGATTCGCATAAGAAACACCTGGCAGTGATTGTGTATTAGGTTTCAAATAAGGTTATCGCTTAATAAGCGTTTTATTGGTAGGTAAAACGCTGCTATTAAGCTTATGAACCGTTATTTGAAACCTAATTAAACAACAATTGAGAGATTGTCTGTTATCGCCTGGTGTACCGGTTATAGCCAATAACATGAAGGATATGATATCATGTGAAACTGAATAGTTAAATAAATCAGATGTGAAAATAAAATGCATGACAAGACTGAGTTACAAGAAAGAATAATAAAAAACGTTATTCTACCAAAGGATAGATCGGACTTTATAAACAAAAAAAAAAAAAAATTATCATATAAAAAAATAAAAATTATTTGAATGATAATAAAGTAAACAAAGACTGAATTAATAAACACTTGTTTAAGTGTCAAATTCATTAACCACACAGATGGTATAGGTAAAGCTTAAATATCAAATTTACAATTATATAAATGGTAATGAGTACGAATAACTCGTACTATACCTGGCCAAAAATAAATGACGAAATTGAGTATAAATTACATTCAGAACCATTATTATTTTTATAATAAAAATATTGTAAAACAGAATTTGCATCAGAACATCAAATAACCATCATATGACGTAGGTACTTTTCCTTTTTTCATCGAAGATCAATAATAACCGGACTACTTTCAATAGTAAAAAACAAAAGAAATCACCTGGAGGAAAGAACTTCAAAAACTCACTTAACAAATTGCAAGGTTTACCTTGCGGAAAATATTTATTTTTCTATAACCTTTTTATCATACAGTCTTGTTGTCACGTGCAAGAAGTTTCAGTATCCATGGTATAAAACCATTTGAATTGCATGTTCAAGTCCTATTACGTAGATATGGAAACAAATAGAATAATTTGTTAAAATTAGCCATGAGTAATTCTGTTCCATTTTCAAAATATATGACATATGTACATTGATTAGAATAAAGCCAAAAAGGTAATTTTAAAGTAAGGAAAATTGAGATGAACTTTGACCGTTTTAATCTTTATAAAGTAAAATATGCTTGTGCACCGCACTCAGCAAGATGATAGCCGTAATTAGGACAAAGCAACTTCTTTCTGGCTAAAATATACCCAGAAGATTTGTAATACAAAGGCTATATGGTAGATACAAACAGCTCTCGCAACTGTATTGTCTTTGAGATGATAAAATGTAGAGGAATGACAAACATTTTATTTTTACACAAGAAAAAGTAAAACTAAACCTCAAGTAGTAAGTAAACTAAGAAAGTAATAAATTGAATTTTGACTACAAATATCTTGCTTTTCTGTTGCTAGGCTGGAATAGTACTAGTCAACTTTACAGAGGCACAAACGGGAGACCGTTCATTAGTAAGATGAATAAATAGTCTTATCATTATTGATATTAAAAACAATCAAACCTGGTATTTCAAATACTTCGAATTTTGAAACAGGCAAAAAATATCACATATACAATATACCTTGTTAAAGCAATATGATCTGGATTTCCATCCTAGTATAGGATTAAAGTTCGGATTTGAAAATCTAATTCGGATTGTTCCTATGTTTAAACAAAAATAAAAGTTAGTGCGATATTATCATTTTAAGTGATAAATAGTGTCAAACACACCTTTTAATACCATTTTTGGTAAGACTAAGGCCAGCTAAGAGTTCCTTTATAAATTATTCAGTGAAGATTAGCAGAACCGTTTCAATTAAAGAAGCAAAAGAAAGCAAGTTTAATAAGATTGTTATACGAAATTTTTTATTTATTGTAGTTTCTTTACGTACATTAAATAATTCAATAAACTCCAAATACTGAGATTGCAATCAGATTTGCATTCACTGCTCAAATATATGTGGTCCAATAAAATATTTTATGTTGTCCAATAAATAAACTAATTAAAAAAAAATTAATAAATTACAAAATGTCAAATGCTGTTGTAAGCCTTAAACCGTGATAAAGTCTCAAAACTGAAACAGATTTAGACTAAAAGAAAATCGAAGATATGTATGTCTGCAGGCCCCGGGCCATGGGTGTCCAAAGCACTCCAGCTGAGAATGCAACCGGAAAAACGCTCACATGAGAGAGGAGTCGGGCAAACGATACAGGACAAACCAATCATCCATCACTCAGCGAAGGGCCTGGATGAGATGTTAAGAAGCTAGTAGCTAAAGAAAACACCGAGAATTATTGCTTAACATGCATGTCTTTTAAATTTTATTCAACTTTAAAAATATGGTAAACTGAATTTTTAAATATATTTTTCAATAAACTGATACCAAACATTTTTGTAAGAAATATTACAACATAAAACCGACTTTGCCTTGTGAAATTAGAGCGCATCTTTAACCTGTCAAGCCCAAAAATAGCCTTTTGATATGACGAGGAGGCTAATCTACGACGAAAAGCTGCTAAAGTTTTCTTTAAAATATTAAAAATAATTTGACGAACCGTTATAATCACCGCCTGAGGTCGGTAAATAAAATAAGCAAGGTCAAAAGACGAACTCTCTTTGTCGACTTGAAGTATATTCTAATCTTTTTACTATTGTTGCACATTATGAAATTAGGCAAAATGCTAGGAAATGCTAGATTCTAAAGATAGAAAGGAGGCTTATAGTATGCAGTGGTCGTAGAAAGCTGATGATGATTATGTGTTATACGTTTGCATTAAACACTAGTGTAGCACATACCGTGCATTCCACTTATTCATACATTACGGTAAAGTGACCATAAAAAAAAATCGATAGTCAATTTTCATAGCTAGTGTCATAGTTTGAACATGAAAAATATCTGCGACATTCCATTATAGTGTAATCGGAAAAACTCGCCTGGCCGGTTCGACTTTGCAATGAAAGTTGGTAAAAGTCTTTCTTACATCAAGACAATTATTTTTATACGATATTAATATAAAAATATTTCATTATCAATGAGATGGTGAAGGATAACTAAAAACAAGTTCGGTGCAAACTACGAGTACTTTCGTAGAACACTTTATTGTGAAACTCCGGCAGTGAATGTGTTAACCAGAGACTGCGCCTCTTCGGCAAAGTTTGAGATGTAGCTTTTATTTAAGTTCGTAACTGATTCAAGTGGCTAACTTAAACATTAATTTTATATTTTTTTTTTTTTTTTTGGGATACAGTTCAATTTACTGTGAAAGTTAATAACTAGCTAATACCGCAACAGGTCTGATCTGAGCCTGTGTGTTCAATTTAACGTTAGCATTATTCATAAGGAGCCAAATCTAGATCATACACATTTGGCTTCAAGTATAGCCCAAACGACTCTAAAATTCATAATTGACAATATTTTCAGCATTGGAAATACTGCTTGACCCGAGCCCATGAATTAAACTGAGCTTTCACATTAGTTTTATGATAAAAAAGCCCAAGTAAATAAACATGAAAAATGTAGTTACTTTAATAACTTCATGAATATATTTAAAGAGATCATTATTCGCGACGCAAAATGTCGCTCCACTTATTATAAAAAAAAAAAAAATATTTAATGTTATGGCATGACTAGGCTTGCCCTGAGCCTGCGCATTAAGCTGAGCATACGCAACAGCTAATCAATTGCACTTAAATAAAATTGTTATACAACCAGAATGTAACTCCTCTTGATTCATCGCGATTGGCGAGTTTATTTGAGCTTTTGCTGCAGTTTTACTCATCATGATATAGTTCTATTTACGTCATTCATAAAATAATCCGAAATTGCGACATGGCTTGGCTTGGCCTGAGCTCAAGCGTTCAGGTGTGCTTACGTAGCAGCTTTGTTTCAGCAAAATAAAAGTTAATATTAAGAACCAAAATGTATTTTATTTTACTTCATGTATTGCATGTCTATAATTAAAATAGACGCAATAGGCAGCATGACTAGGCTTGAGCCTGAGCCTGCACGTTCAGCTGAGCTTGTGCAGCAGCTTTATTTATTCGCACTATGAATAATACAATGTTTTAGCATGACTGGGCATGACCCGAGCCTGCACGCTCAGCTGAGCTTGCACAGCAGCTTTATTTATTTGCACTATCAACAATACGATGTTCTGGCATGACTGGGCTTGACCCGAGCCTGCACGTTCAGCTGAGCTTGCGCAGCAGCTATATAAATAATCCAATGTTCCAGCATGACTGGGCTTGACCCGAGTCTGCACGTTAAGCATAGCTAAGCTAACAGCATTATTTCGATAAGGTGGTCAAGGTATCACCCTATTATATAAAATTCACTTATGTATCAATTCTCTATTCCATACAAAGATTTTGTTCGTACAAAGAAATTAGTAAAAAGAAATAAACTAAATTGTCCACCGTAATCGACAATTGAATAAACTAGCAATTCAATGATAAGTTCACACTTCAACTTTTTAATGAATACTATCTTTTAATATACTTAATGAAATGTTTAGTTACCTCTAGAAACAAAATTAATATACGGAATTGATCTCCATATCCTCATCTCCTTGAGGGTAAGTGATATGAAAACAAAACAAAAAATCTTCGCAATCGAAAAGGATTTTCCGTTAATCCTTAAATGTTTTATTGAGTAGCTAAATAGCTAGTTATATTATTCATTATGCAGCAAAGAACCAGTTTCATGAAGTGATATAAATGAAAATCATTCATATCTATATTAAGTTTTATTGTTAATCTTGTCAATCGCTTATTAACGTAAAATATTACGCAGTCTATGGCTGCACATTTTCTTGACATATAGTTAATCTTTATAAAGGCAACGGCCTTAATTTCAAAAAGGCTTAATAAGCAACGCCAACGTGTTAATATAATCTTGAATATCACTTACATGCTCTGCATAGCAACACTACATTCCTTGGTCTGGATAGTTTCTCAATTTATTCACTGACACAGTCACTTTAAATTATATAGGAATATAACAACTTAAGAATTCAACATTTAAATAGTACTGTTTGTTAATCAGATGGACTGTTAAATAACCAATATATAAGTAACGAACGATTTGCATCGTTAAAATCCTTTAAAAAATCCGTTATTATATTGAATTTTTGAATTCAAATAATAACATGTTTCAGGGAAAATCAGTAATCTGAAAAATAAAAAGCTGAAAAGCGAAAATATAAGTAATAAAAATGTAAGTGCGTGCACTTACCAATACAACCGACTGCTACGATAGTCAAGACGCCAATGAGGCTCAGAACAGTGGCGCGGCGCCACGTGCCCCCCCTCCTGGCCACCGGAAGTTAGCCAACGTCGTAAGGGAAAATCGGTAAAATAGCCGACCTGCTACCGGAAGTCAAGCTCGCTACTCTCAATTGTTGTTTAATTAGGTTTCAAATAACGGTTCATAAGCTTAATAACAATTAGCTAGAAATCTTATCGTTGGCTTAGTTGCAAAAACAAATAAAAATATAGGTACATGCTTTCGATGACAGCTCTATTATTACAAACCTCTTTGGAGCCGGACAAGCGCCCCGGGTAATAAACTATAGGTTTAATTTATTTAGAGACGTTATTAGAGAAATAGCAATTGAAATAAGTACTGAACTGGGGCTAAATTCAGAATCTAAAGTGCTTCGCACGCGCCACAAAAATATAGAAGTATTCAGAAAATTATATAAGATTAATAGGCAGCTAAGAAAAAGATGTAATAAGCTTGCGAAGATAGCCTATTTTTTAAACGACAACTTCTGTAGCTCCGAAGAGCCGCAAGTGCCTTGAATGGATTTCATCTCCGGCCAAGTCATAATGGAAAATGATCTTTTTCAGATATGCCTGGATTTGGATGTTTTCTATTATATGTTTAGGAATAGTATAACCGATTCTAAAATAAGGTAATTTATAATTTATTATAGCAATTTTAACTACTTTTTCTTATATGAATTAAGTCATGAAATCTAAACTCAAACATTGAACATCATGGTAGGGTTTATTATTAGTTTATAAGTTACTTTACCACTTTCGAGGATATTTAGTATCCTCTCTTAATGGTATAGTTTTAACTTCAAAGATAATTAATTACATTTACAGTACAAATTTAAGATTAATTCCTTTTGTTGCTTTTCGGAACGAAAAATTACTACTTTGACTCAAAATTAACTCACTCATTGAAGCTCCAGCGGGGTGTTAAAATATAGGGGATACTAGCACTTTAAAAAATATACATAAACATTAAAAGATTTACCTAAAAGAATTACTCCACTAAAATTTAATGCTTCATTGGAAACTACAGGCCTGGGACTTTGATTTACTAAAGACCTGTCAGTCGCTTAAATTCGTGAGCTACCTAAAGATGCTTTATAGATATTGTGGATTTCACCTAACACAGGACGTAAGTGATGGTACTTAAAGTTAAGTACCTACTTATTAATCAGTCATCCAGTGACCATGGTCGGTGTAACCCGGCCGAAACGTCTGGAGAAAAACGGTATGTTTTCGCGTTAATTCCCGACATTGCATTTAATAAGTACTTATTAAGTTTAAACGTACGTTTAAATGAAGCTTAATATTAGCTTGTCTGAAATATATATTCAAAATTACCTGAATTTATTGCAGTATCGTGCCTATTCACTTCTCCCTTACTTCACCTCACTTCGCCCCGCTTTGCCCCGCTTCGCTCGGAGCTACAACATACGATATACTTACGCGAATTAAACGAGTAATTTGCACTTTATAATTCATCACCCACTTGTATTGCAAATTAACGAGGCTTAGATGCGACATGTACCTTATACCGGGATTCGGGCTCTTCAGTCTGTTGAGGATATAACTGGATACGCGCTTCGTTGCGGAAAAAGGGAAGATGCTATAGCATCGTACAAGTGACTTTACATGACAGTTTAGCTGTGTTAATTAAGTAAATCACATGTCACACACTAATCAAATACTACAGTTTTTCACAGGATAGAAATTAAAAATTAAGGTGAAAATAAGTAAACCATTTTATAGACTTTTAGTAATTGAAAAAGGATACTAAAATTGTCGCATTTTCAGACAAGCAAGGAATTTCAAGATTTGTCTACATAGTGAACTGTTTTTTTTTATCAATAACTAGCAGCCCTCCCCGGCTGCGCCTGGCCATAAACCTTCCGCATAAATCACTCTATCTAATGGTGAAAACCGCATGAAAATCGGTGCAGACGTGTTTGAGTGTAACGCGAACAGATAGCAAACAGACGCGACGGAGGACTTTGTTTTATATGTAGTGATGTCAGATGATGCTTGTTCTTTTAATTAATGAGTTCATCTTCTGCAAGCATCTATATGCTGCGTTTGTATCATGTATCAGGAGAGGCAGGGTGGTAATTATCCCCGCGATACAGTCAGATAATTTGGCGCAAGTGTTTAGAATAACGGTTTCTATCTAAATGAAACACGCTTAGAGCTAAGTATAATTAAAATCATTTTTAATCTTACCAGTAATCTGAACTAATGTTCTAAAGCAAGAGTTCGTTTGTTTGATTGAACGTGCTAATCTGAGGAATTAATGGAACTATTTCAAATTTTTTTTTCACCGTTCGGTAGATACGTTATCCATGAGTGATATAGCTAGGTAGGTATGTATCACAGGCGAAACCGGAGCGGACTGCTGATATTCTATATTTTACAAACCTAGCTTCTCTCCCTCTCTCTCACCTCCTCACCTCAAACCTTTTTTTGAGGTTAAGTATTAAAAATATACCCCTGACCTGATATTTTATACCTGACTGGATTTACATTACATATTGCATTTTGTCGTCGGTACCAAAGATTTAAGTCAAAAGCCGATATTCTGACTGTATGTATATATTCAATCAAATGCCATTTATTCATCTCTGGTTGGGAGAGATACTACTACACTATTGCTAACTTTTTGCCAGCTTTTTGGGCACGTTACCGCGAGGTGAAGGTTTGCAGGGACTATATAATTTGTAAATATTTTAATTAATTTTAAGTAGTTTTAATTATTATTATTCATTTAGATATTGCTAACTATAAAGCCAGACAATAAAGTAGGTATGTATAATGAGAATGGATATACGGCTACTTCATCGTTCACTTCATACGTCACAGGCAGACAAAAACGAATGAACAAGAAGAGCTCGATGATCTAGTGGACATAACATTTAGTTAAGCTTTTTCAGAAGCTTTTAGGCTCTTCAAAAGTCTGACATCAGTTTTGACTACATGCCTACATAGAAAACTGCCTCTTTGGTCCAGTGGTTAAGGCGTTTGCCTTATTGACCCGGGGGTCGTGGGTTCGATTCCCACGGGAAGCATACTTTGTTAAGTTGTTTCCAGTTTGGTTATGACATTGCAGGCTTAAATCACCTGATTGTCTGATAAAAAAGATGATTCCGTGCTTCGGAAGGCACGCTAAGCCGTTGGTCCCGGCTGCCATTTGGTAGTCGTTAAAGGAACCACGTCAAAGGCCGAGAGGCGGTTCCGAAGAACTCTGACACCAGAGTGTGCATGGTTGACTGACCGTGTCACCTACACGAAATGATGATGATGATGATAGAAAACTAAACAGATCTTATTGATCAGTGATAATGCAAGCTGTAATTTTTTTAGTATGCCATCTTGTATTTAAAATCGATACGGTTTTCTTTAAGTGCATACTGACTCCATCATTAGATCATGTCTACGGTACCGTATTATTACCTTGTCATGTGATTTACATAAGTACTGATACAAAATTTCACTTCAGTCGGCTCCTTAACCGATAACCTCTTATCCTATAAGTGCTTCAAAATTGAGTCAAAAGAATTGACCCTCACAGGCTATCAGGCCAAGTTAAATAAATTCTTGTACTATAAGAAAGTAAAAGACACAAATTTGGTCATGTTTCAAAAGAAAATCTTCCACAAGTGACAATAGAAAAAGTAAAATTAATCTGTTAGCTCTGTATTACTGGCACGTGAAAAAGACGCAAGAAAATCGCTTAAAAATATTATATCTGGCATCGCCGTCAGTACTCCATAGCAGCTGATCCTCATCAAAATTATAATTAGGTTTTTAGATTCCCCTCCGACAGTCCCGGCCTTTGTCATGTGGATGCCTGGCAGCTGACTAAATTTAACAGCGTTTAGGTAAATTACCGTGATTTCCGGTAGTTACGTGTATGATATATAAATGTATTTAATCCAAACTATCCTTATCCTTTAACTATCCTTATCCTTTAACTATCCTTATCCTTTAACTATCCTTATTCTTTAACTATCCTAATCCTAACTAATATTATACATGCGAAAGTGAGTTTGTTTATTTATTTACTTGTTTGTTACGCTTTCACGCTGTATCTACTGAACCGATCGTCATGAAACTTTGCATAAACGTTGTCTGGAGTACGGAAAAGGACAACTTAACTTTCAACCCTGAGAAAAGTACTGTGTCCGAGGTAACGATAGATTTAATATTATACGTGCTGCCAATTTTTTGGCTTTTGGTACCCTAAGAGAGTTGGGGTCATGCGAGTGATCGGTACTTTGCAAAGTTACATTACGGCTTAAGAAATACGTGGAAGCAAACTCCTCCTAGATACAACCTGTAAACCTGAGATATGGAGCAGAAGTTTTTTTTAAAACTTGTTAGTATTTAAAAAGTAGCTGTAAAGTAGAGCCCGGCGTGTAAGCTAAGGATGCAATTGGAAACACCACCAATCTGAGAAACACGCTCATATCATAGCACGTGGAGTAAAACAATATCTGAATCTCTTAAAAGTGGTTCCCATTAAGTTTAGATTTTGCTTTCGAAAAAAAACCTATTTTCGCTGATTTTCAATCGGACTTTTATGATTCTGCGTATAAATTCATTCTGCATTTTATCAATTCTGGTTATATCGCATATCTGTATATAAATATAGTACGGAATTGATCTATTTAACTACATTGTCGGACAGGATAGTCATAGCGTGCTAGCCACAGCGCCACAGAAACCTGTCCGCTATTTTAGAGAAAGAGGAAAGGTTTGATTGTTTCTTTGCTTGCATTGAATAAGCCACGAAACTACTGTAAAGATTTCCGACATTCTTTCTCCTATTAGAACACTAATTTATCTGTGGATGACAAAGGCTATAATTTACAGGGACGAGGTCACGGTAAATTGCTAATTTTAAATTATTTGCGTATCGAGAATCTTATGTCTCTGTGCGTTGGATCATAATGGATAAAATCAAAAACTATGAGATAATTTATTAATTTGTAAAAATTATTTCACACATATAAATCTACATTATCAGCGGGCAGCATAGGCTATAATTTACGCGTATCAAGTCACGGGAAAACAGCTACCTGGCAGTATCATATACAAACTTGAACGTGTGATTCCTATACCTATAAATACATCACTGGTTAGCAGCGATAAGTTTTCAATTGAGTTAGGAAAGCAAACAAAGCTTACTGGCTGTTATTCCAATAATATGATAAATCAATCATTGAGTACCGAAGTGATTATCGCTTTGCCTTCAACTTGGCTTCACCCGTAGCTATTTTAACACTCAAACGTGTTCTCAGGAATTTAAATTTTATGCATGTTGATTGTCTCAATAAGATTCCTTTGTTTCTTCTTTTGGATATACAACTAAGTACTCCTAGAACTTTGTACTGTGTCGAATGTGTAGTAATTACAACAAATGCTATTCTAACTTAGATTCGTTTCACTTAACTGAGCCCCAACTAAGGGGTGAAATTGGGAAAATGCAGCATCAGAGCAAAAAGAATGTTATCCCCATTCTTTGTATACTCAAATATTTATCTATAGCAATCAACACAACTCATATTTTTTTTAACATCATTTGGCCTTTTTTGTATACACGTATAGTATGTATATTCATTAAACTGTTACGCTGTTTATTTACCAATAAATGAAGAATAAAGAAGAAAAGTAATGAAGTCGGTTAAAAAGTGATAAGTGAACATTGGTTTACCAGAAGCTAAATATTTGTCATCTCAAAATGGCAGCCTTATGAAGATTTTTCTCAAAATATTATTATCTGCTATGTAAAAATAAATAAATATCTCGTGAGAAATTACACAAATTGAGCTAGCCCTATCATCATAGTATTTTTTAGGGTTCCATATCCAAAGGGATTATTCATGACACTTTGATGTCCATCCATCTGTGTGTCACCAGGTTGTATCTCATTATTGAGGATTATTCGTTATTAATTAAACCAATAATCCGCAAAAATAAGCAACCAGTGTTTACCGTTAAGTGTGCAAAGTTGTAAGTATTATAATTCACAGATAATCGCACTAAAGGGAAAACTGCTTACTTAAACAAATTGTTGACATCAAAATGATATGAAATGGCGCCGTTTCCTGTTACCTTATAAGTTCTATTTTTGTAACATTGTTACATTTGTCTACGTATCCCGTATCCAAACCAATTATGGGAAAAAGCAGCGTTACCAATTACGCCACATAACAGAGCAGTTACGTAATATAACAAATTTATTATTATTCAATGTAGAGAAACCCTTAGAGGTGTATTTACTGCCGAAATGCTAAGTTTGTGCCCGACCCAACAGAGATATGTTTCTGTTGGCTTGAAAATGTCCTTTGATCTCAGAAAACACTGAGTGAATTTAAGTGCATTTTTATTGTCCGTATCTCTGTACATTTTTCTTCAATAAAATAGTAGTCAAAATAAAATTTAAAGTAAAGATTTCGTTTACTTGAAATATTAAACAAGTCTCAAAGGGATAAATAAAGTGCGTGATGAATCATAACCGATGCAAACAAAGTCACAAAGAACAGATAGTTCAATAATCAAAAAGATTATTAAAATATTTAATTTATGCAGCAAGCTTTTAATGTAAGTTAATAACTTAGTAGTAACTGAAAATTTTGCAGACAACAGACAGCTGTTATGAGATCAACTGGATAGTATCTTTCTATTGCATTTTTATCCTCATTACATAAATATGCAAAATTTCTCTGCTCGATCAGAAATAGAAAAGTCGATAGAATTTTACTTGCAGAGATTAATTACGCACGGACAGACACCGAGATAGGTAAAACTAAATAAATGCTTGCAAAGAAATGGCTAATTGCGAATTTAAGTCGCATGCGGAGAGTTAATTATAAAAATAAATACCAAAGTAAAAAACCTAAAATGTAAATTAGGATATTTGCCTTTGACATGTGACACAGAAAATATTATATTCCTTTGTCATTTCTCAATTATATTTCTAAATCGCTAAATAATCATAAAATATGAAAGGGCATATTTTTAACATGGAAATTTTCCTAAGCCCTAAATAAATGTTATTTAAGTATTGATACGCACTAATGAGAGAATCTTTGTTGTCCATTAAATACCAAACCCCAATAAGGGACTCTTTTCAACTTTGAGACTCGAAACCCTTAAAAAATAACAATGTTAGCGTATTAAGATGTCATCAAATATATTTTTCTTAAACGTACAAAGATTTTTTTATGTTGAATAACGAGGCATGTTGTATAAGAAATTCTAGTTAAAAAGGTTTAGAGATGATTAAAATATAACGAGCATTCTAAGCCTCGTATGAATACGTTATTTAAGTATTTTGGTGTTATTTTGTGTATCAAATAATAAGTACCTTAGATATAGAATAATTGTACATATATCGCAGACATATAGGTAACTTAATTATTGAGCCTCTTAGGGGTGGAAACTATGGGTCCGTTGGGTCGATCGCCGGCTCTTTGACTTTCTGTCAAAGAGACTGATCGAGGTATCCCGTGACCAAAGGCTGCCAATTACCGGGCACACAGTATAAACATTGACATCCAACGTGGCAATGCTTCTAACCTTTTGGGCACGTTGTCAAGGTGTGACGCTTTTAGGTGATTATATGATTGGTAAGGTAAATGTGTATGTACAATAATTAGTTATGGTATAGGTATATTACATTTAGTAGTTATGATTAATCAAAATCATTGAATAAACCTTTAATTGGTAACATAAATAAAATCATTACATGCGAGTCATATAATTGCACATTAAGGGAACCAATCACCAATCACTAAACCATCAACTACAATGTTTACATGATAATGCTTGTATGCAATTAATCTTATTTTGTTTTTATTATTTGTTGCTATAGTGGTACCAGAAAGCATATAATATAAACATTATGTGAACATTTAATTTTTTTATCTATTACGGTTCCATAGATACAGTTTCTCACTTTACAAATAAACGCAGAATTATATAAGAGCGAATAATTTTAAAGGTGGTGTTTTTATCCCTTCCCAATAATAATCTGATAAATTTTTATTGTATTAAATTATAAGAAATTCGATGAAAGCCTACGTGAGCAGAATCCGAATCTGCGTTTCAAACTAACGTTTTACCAATTAACCCACCGCGGTTCGATCCTATACGTTGATATTCTCCGCCATATTCCATTCCTCTGATACGCATTAGGGCTTGCGTCCGTCACCTAACATTACTATTCCACCATTACAAGCAAACACAAAAGTCAACGATACTAATATTGCTTGTTGAATCATCATCATCATCAAATTTAAGAGCGCTCTTGTCGGTGGAGCTTCTTCCATTCCTCTCTTTCTTCCGCCAGTTGTTTCACTTCTCTGTAAGTAGCAACATTAAGTTTTTCTTTTATTTGTTTCCTGAAGGTGTGTCTTGGCCTTTCCGGTGCCTTTCCTTCTATTTTTCCTTCTATTATGTTCTCTCGTGCTTGTTAAATGAAAACAGAAAATATGCGCCCTGACACATTGCAGTATCAAGTATCATATTTTTTACAACGTAAGTATCCCTGAAAGAAAACTAATGATCGTCAACCATAATTTCCTTTAATGTGACATATCGTTGTACCAACTGAGAAAGTTCTTATTAACCAAGTACATTATATGTACAGTAAAATTTAATAACAGAAATTACTTTCATCCTGGTACTGGTAACATGGTTCACAAATCACTAGTGTTCTCATATTTCACCAAAATTAGGGAAATCGCGCTTTTAACTTGAATTTATCGCCATTTGTGAATGGCGCCCCGGCGTGAAAAATGAACGCCGATGGTGGCGCGATGTTAGGTACCCATGACGGCACGAAACTGCTGCATTTATTTTCATATAAAAGCAATTTTACTCGTACAAGAATCTTCATTAGGTTAGCGAATGGCCTAAAAAGTCAGTTTCAGCCCCGTCAGTATGATCCTATCTCTTTGTTTTCTGCACTATGTTTTCAATTGGTTTTATTTAATTAACTTCATATTAGTAAAATTTGTGACAGAGAACATGACCAGCGATAGAGTGAGGTGGTAGAAACTGACATGCTGTGCTGACCCCACATAAAGAAGGAAAAGGTGAGGAAGAAGATACACTATACACGTGTAAAGACAGACTTTAAACCAATGGCTTTATCTAACCATTCGACCAAAGGCAAGTGGCGAAGAAAATATGAAATGTAACTGATGCTGATTTAGGGTTCCGTTGGCATAAATTGCGTACGAACCCATGAAACAAAGCTTCAACTTTTACCTTATAGCTTCCTATTCAAGTTTCAGATGTTTAACTTGTTAGATAACCGTTATGTAATATTGTTACATAATATTATTTTTCAATTGTCCCACCCCTCCCTTTCCCTCCTTCCCCGCACTATCGTTATTTCGTAAAAATGGCTCAATCTTGGTTCTTTACAGATCGTTTTGTGACGTAAAATGAGGATCCGGTTTATTTGTGGTACAAGAGGGGTCGCTATTATAATATTCATACTTTGAGGCAGCCCAAAGACAGGTTAGTGGCTATTTTATTTGTCGAGTTATTATTGCCCATGACTGTCATAGTTTTTAATTCAATCCCTAAATAGGTCTGTTATATTATAGTAAAGGAAAAAGTTTTAATTTCGAGTCGAATTTTTTCAAAAGTCTCTATTTATATGATGATTTTGTAGTTGATTTGTAGTTTGTGTATATGCACCATGTAGCCAATGTGGAACGGAACAGTAAAATACGTTAATAGGCTGGAAAGATATGATGAATAAAAATAATGTAGCGGTTTTTTAGTCAAATTGTATTTTATCATATAAACTAACGTGAGATCACTTACGTGCTATTTTGTCGAGATTGCCGACTTTATAGTCAGCAACCACGTTAGCCGTAAGAGTAACCCGTTCATATTTAGATTTTATGTTGTTAGGAAACTTTTTGTGAACGATTCTGTCTCGCACTTGACGTATTATGTGATCATTCTCCAAATCTTGCAACTATTGAAATCAGTGCCATATATAAAATGTCTGTTTATAAATTGATTGAAAAGCATCTAATATCTTCAGTTTGGGGTGAAAAAAGCGTCCTGAATATCGCCGTTCAGCCTTAACACGGCCCCGCACATCTTGTCAAATATTTCGCGCCCAAATATTTGCCGCCATTCACCGCCATCGACAAACACTCTGGTCCTATGCTCACACCACCATCCGTTTGCGTCTTTAACCCCCCTATCTATAAAGAAGAAAATATACTTACTTATGTCTTTACAATACTCATTGCTTTTCATGTCTCTTTAATAAAATATACCTACGTGCATTTTTATGAAATTCTTTTTTTTTTAATTTATAGTGAAAGCTATTTAGCTTACATAGCCTTTATGTATTTTTCAAAGGTGGTTTACCATAATGGTGAAAATACTTTTGAGCTGTTATTTACAAACTAATCTAACTAACAATTAAAATTAAAACCTAAAACCGACTTACAATGAAACACTTTATTTTTCATAATACGAAATTTGAAAAAAAATTACATCACTGGTGTCCATCTGTCATGGTGCTGGTTGCATTCGCGTTTACAATTGCCATTTTTACTACCTACTCACTGATATTCGTACTAACACGACTGTTTTTTTACACATTGTTGTGTGTTACACCTATAGATTAAAAAGTAGGTAATTGTTTTCCGTTATCCGACTTAACGAATAATGCCTGCCCTTCTATTATAGAGGTTGGCAAGCATCGGTTGTGTAAGAGGATTGCGAGTCCCAAGGGCGCTGGATTCCGAGGAAAAGTAAGATAGGTAATAGTTTTGGCGAGCGGAACATCCGTTTGGGGATTAGCGATTTGCTTTAAAATTGTTATATAGAAATTACGACGATATATGTTACAGCCTTCTTTATCCTGATGCTATGATCAACAGGTCCTTTTTAGTCTCCACTGCAGAAGCATGACCCTTTTTGTACTACTAGACCCATATAAGTATACCACGTCAATTTGTGCCTTTTTGATAAGGTTCAACGAGGTAATATTCTTCATCTTAGAGCAGTCAGAGGATTTGGCCTAAACTCTGCTCGCTGGCCAAACGGGTTGGAGTGGTTTCTTTGATGTTTATCAGCTTTGTTTAACTTGTGTTTCCTAAGTCACCTTCTACGAAATCCACGGTAAGACTTGAAGTGGTCTTATTCTACTCTGCCGGGAACCACACGGCAAATTTTATCCTGATGCTATAATTGTTCAAAATCTTATACTACCATAAAATATCAGATTGTAATCAGTGGTAACTTGACTTTTCCTTAGGCTCTTGATTAAATGGCGGAGCGGTATAAACCTCTATATTTATCTCAGTCTATAAGTGTACCTTCTTCAAAGTGATACGGTCGTTTATTCTGTGGTACAAGCTATTTTTTTTCTTCATATTGTGTATTGAGTGTCCACTTCTCACATAATATGGTTTGTATCCTAAACTGATTGTTAAGTTCAGACAATCTGGCTTATTTATGAATCTTTTCTAGCGACCACCGCTCAATTTTGCCAAAATAAATCAATTTTCATTAAGTTAAATAACGTGGAAAACAAAGCATCCAGGATTCACTTAATGTTTTAAACTGAAAATAACATGTATGAATTTCTTTCTCTAATGGCCACGAAAATAATAAATTAAGGCTAATAAACCCAACATTATGTAAAATTAGTACGAAAAAATAATAGGAACAGAAAAAATATTTATAAAGTAGGCTTATATCAAAAAACTGTATGCCAGCGGCGCCTGTTTTATTTCCCAAGGAATTCCGGGAATTCATAACGAAACACACTTCGTTACTTGATAAAACAAGCAAAAAAAGACAAACGGCCTCGCACACTGGTTAACGCCTGTAACACACAGCCGCGAATGCGAAACGGAAGCGTTCCGGAACGAAACATATGGTTCTATAGTCGTTTCGCACCACAAGGGGTTCGAACCGCGGTGCGAATCGACCAAGAGCCCTTTAAAATGGGTTAATTCTCACCACGGATTCTTGTTTGTTTGTTTTTCGTATGTGTAAGTGGCCAACACTGGTGTCAGATTTTTCAAGCTGCCTTAAGGCATCTGACATAGCTTAACGACTGCCATCAACGATGGCAGCCGGGACCAACGGCTTAACGTGCCTTCCGAAGCACGGAGGAGCTTGAGATATTTTTATGCCACTCACCATTCCAGTAGTCACCCATCCAAGTAGAGACTGCACCAGGGGTTGCTTAACATACGTAAGCGCTCATAGAGCTCACACCCACTGGACCATCAGGCTCCTCCTGATTACGGATATACCACGGATTCTGCTAGTTTGCCACGTCGAGGCTCTGGGTTCGTTTACTATTTTGCTAAACACATTTACACTAGAGCCAAGCAAAGCGAGGAAAAAGTGAGCAATAATACCTAATTGTGTTTTCTCCACTTCACTTTCTGGTAGAGTTTTGGTGAAAACGCAGTCTGATCATGAGTTGACTAAACATTGTAAAATAGTCTACATATAATATGCGCTACATTATTTATTTATTTTTATTTATACTTTATTACCATTTTTAAAGAAACATATACAAATAAACATAACATAGTTTAATAGCTTCTCCTTATGTTTAAGAACTGATAAGTTCTGATGGAAAGGTTCAGACATTTCCATGGACTAGCAACTCATACATTCAACATAATATCCATGCGAGTGCTTAACTGAACTTCGAAAACTTTGTTCGAAATTACAAACAATGCGTTGCAAATATTAGTGGAAGCGCAGCCTTATAACTATTAAACAACTCTGTAACTAAACAGATTGTAATATGACCCTTGATATATCCTGCTAGGTGTGACTCAGCCCATCAATATGGACAACTTTTGTTATGGGTTCAATTTAAGAAAATTTTCAACATATTCATACAAAAATGTATTGCCGCCCGGGCGAAATGTGGAAAGTCATATTTTTTTTCCAATTCCCAGCATCGACCCCATAGAAGAAGTTGTTCATATTACCGGTCTGAGTAATCCCTATACGGGAGGGTCATGTTACACTCTGTATTTACATAGATATTTTTTACTTCAGTTATCTTACATTTTAAAAGCGGTTGATTACTTGTTTGTGTTTAACAATAGTCGACGCATTTGCTAATTTCTATCCCCCTCACTCATGAAAATTAACAAACGCTTATTTTACCTATTTTTAGTTAAAATATGTTATGTCTTTATCCCACCCTCTAATGTTCGATATTGAATGAACGAGAATCACCATAAAGTTACAATTGAAAAGATAGGCACCGAGAGGCGGTTCCGAAGTACTCTCACCCCAGGCTGTACATGGTCGACTGAGACCATGTTACCTACACGAAATGATGATAATTGAAAAGATATCAGAATGATGCTTTTGGTGACCCTAAAGGAAGTTTTTAGTTCCATCGCAAGACAAAAATCGATATTTTTTAAAATTCACGCACTTGACCACCTCTGGGTGTGAATGTTTTTAGAAAATAAACAATATAGAAACCAAAATAATTTTAGAATGAATACGCGTAGGATAATCCTTAATTTGCCCACTATACGTCCCTCATTAAAAATGGTTTGCGACATGGACCCTTCAAAATATAAGGCACTCACGACAGAGATAGAAAGTATAAAGATAACAAATATAATAATCTGCAAAACCTGGGCAATGAATAATTAGACATTTAATTAATGAAAGTAAATATTTATATTTATAGCCTATAATGTCCCACCCAATGAAGGGCTTTGTCTTCGCTTCCTTCTTTCCGACTTCCGCGATCGAAAACCTTTGAAATCCATTCTTAACGGAAAGTATCAAGGCCATCCCGCCATCTATTTTTGGGCTTGCCCGGAATTTTGTTCCGCAACACGGAATCCAGAACGTACGCTTCGGCTTACAAGTAATGAGATATACAGCAGATATGTCTGGCCCAGTTCCGCTTTAAGAAGATAGACTACCAGTCAATATTCATACAAAAAGCGATAACGTTTGCCACCCTTTAAACATAGTCCAATTCCAATAATTTATTTTTATATATATATTTGATAAATTGGAGAAGTAGGGCTGTACATTTTGATATTAAAGATATATTGCTTACAACAAAAGTTATGAGCATCTAAGTAAATATTCATATTTTTTACATTAAAAATACCCGAGGCATTTTAATTTATTTAAATTAATCTAAACCGAATCAATAAAAAAGAAAAACGGTTAGCCCTAGATTAAGGAGTGCTAAATTGAATGACACCAAAATTTCCTCATTTCGTAAAGGTTTAGAGGGGTGGAAGAGTTATCGCTTTTTGTATGAAATTACAGGTAGTCGATCCTCTTCCCTATGCTAAATATTTTATTTTATATTTTAATTTAGATCGAATAAATTTTCTATTGCATACTTACTGCGGTCTATCTCGTTGACAGAGCCCGAGTTTGAACTTCGGTTTATCAATCGTCTACGTCTCTGCACCATATGTGAGGATGAAGAGTGATACGCCCATTAGTATCCCTTTTAAGTTTAAGTGGCAAGGCACCTTTCATGAGTTCTTTCATTGACTAGAAAAGTTTTCAGACAATTGTGTGGCAGCGAGCATCTTAAAATGTTTG
Organism: Rhodophaea formosa; assembly: GCA_963082605.1. Lineage (NCBI taxonomy): Eukaryota > Metazoa > Arthropoda > Insecta > Lepidoptera > Pyralidae > Rhodophaea > Rhodophaea formosa. Next base: position 14,200,162 of record OY720203.1, on the reverse strand, counting down.
GCAATTTAAGAAATACACTATCTGATCCATGGAGATTCAATACGAAAATATATTTAACGCAAAAATTCTAAAGGTCGGTCAAGATTAGGTTATGGTTATATCTATATACAAAATATTTAAATATATAATAATTTGACACACCTTAACAAGTATTTAATCTAGATTTCAATTTAATTCTCATTATCTGTCGCCAGCCACGAATTTCAAACGCTGGGCAAACTAGCCATGAAACTAGCACACAAAACGCAATATTGGAGAAAGATTTTCTATGTAAAGTTATTAAAATCTATGCCAATGTCGATCATTGAATATCTAATATTAGCGACAAACCTTCCTGACACATGCCGATAAATGGCCGCGTTCGGAAACCAGATAAATGAAATTTTATATTCCACGAGCTGTCAAGGAGGAATTAGCGGGAGACAGGGATAATGACAGAAATGGGGCAAATATACTTAGAGCCTTTAAAACGTATTTTTTGAGTACTTAGGCACTTTGACAGTGCTTCTAGCCTTTGTTTCTAGCATAGCGATAACTGAGAAATAATTCTGACACGCGTTGCCAAGCTGTGCATCAATATGAGTGTTGTGTATTTCTACAGAAAAACTAAGTAGTGGCACTACTTAGTTTTTCTGTAGAAACACTCATTTATGTCGGTACTATAAAATTTATATGATCTAAGACTATAAATCGGTATGTAGCTAGCTCTTTGAAGAGTCATATTTGGATGGGAATATTACGACTAATTAATCTAAGTGTGTCACTAGTATAAAATCATTTCCTGTTACATATATCGTTTTCTGAAAGCTTTATTATGCGAGATTAGGTAAATACATCGAAAGATAAAAGTAGTTTCTTATTTTTTCCTAATGCCTAAGCCTTATTGTGTGCTACGTAAAAAAGTAGAGATCTAGATTATCATGAGGTTGTAGTAAATAATATATTTGTAGTCATGATGTTATTGCGTAGAGAGATATTTTACTGCAGGAATTATTTAGATTATCAATTTTTTTTAAAAGCATAAACATAACTTAATTATCAAAATATACTCAGATAAAGTAGTTAGCAATAGTTAAATATTTTCCTTTTTGTTCTACATATAAATATAACCCATTAATATTGAGCGTAGCTACGTGAATATGTATGGAGGGTCCAAAGCTCTCAAAGCTCGGAGCTAGCAATTAGGCTTGTCAAAGAAACTTATTACCGAAAGCGAAATAATTTCTCCAGTTACAAAATATTTGTGAGAGTCGGTAATCAGTAGAAATAAAAGTACTAACGAGTTATGATGAATAAGAAAAATCACACACTTGCCTTGCTTATTTATCGAAGCGATCGAAGTTTTTTTTATTATACTTTTGAGTTCATATTAAGTATGATGACAAAGCTGCGTCTTTCCCAGCGATGACATCAATTTTAATTGGTATTTAGCTTCCTATTTACCAAATTTTAATCGAAATTTTTTGGAGCAATTCCCCGGATAATTTTTATTATTATACATTTTTTTTCCTTTACTCTCTGGCTGCTCTGGCTAGTATGGTTGTGGTAGTGCAGAGAGAGTCATGCTCTTGCAGTGAAAATTAAAAGGGACTATTACAACCCTTAAACCCCCCCCCCCCCCACCCTAAAATCCCCCCTAATAAGTAAGTTAATATTACAGCTTCTTCAAACTTCTTCGTTCTTCAAACACCACTGTATTATCCCGAAAGTTCATGTTTCCTTGCACTGTTTATATTATTCATTATACTCAAGTGATCACTTTTTATTGAGCACTCAAAGATTCCTGAATCGAAATGATGTTCAAACACTGAAATATATTTTCAAAATATCTATTTCATGACACATCATAGCAAGATCGCAAGAAAAAAAATATTTTTTCATGAAATATACATGTGTATAAACTTCACTATGTAGAGGGAACCCTAAAATATATTTAACCATTTTGTCAGCGTGATTACTGATATATTATATACCCTTGCCAATTTACAGCTTTCTTACATAATGTCTTTGACTAAAATGCAGACAACAGACAGACGGACACAAAGATGTGATAATATGTATGTAGAAGGGTTTTTGGTTTACAAAGTAACCCTAAATAAGTATTTCGTTTATAAGTTGAGTATTCGCGTATCCATTAATTGTATAACTATTACATTTTTAAATAAATAACTGGATCAAATACCCGTATTTCAATCAATCCTTTCAAAATAAGTACAAAATATAAACCTTAAGACTACGCTAAGCGAATTTCCATAAAATGTACCCCAATCAATAGATCTACAATTGACGAGAAAGCGTTCAAATAAAAGCCTTTGGAATTGAAAAAAGTTCCGTGTATGAAGTGTTTCAGCGGCGATGACGCTCTTATCCCTTTTATACCTCTATAAATGTAAATAGGGGCAATGTTCAAATTATTTAAGGTGTAGATATGACAGTTAAATGCTCTTTGACATTAACGTACATAAAATCCACTGTAGGTTCTATGATGTAGAAAAAAGAAAAGTAGAAGGTACGAGCTGCTTCTTTTCCCGCGCAGCAATAAAATTCGGTCGAGGGATGGGCTCACATCTAAGGGATCACAGCATTTGGTTATGCGGTTAGCAACCCATCTCTATTTTTATTTTGTTATACAGCTGTATGCTCACCACTCTAAACGTGTGTTTTACGGTTTTACCGCCATAGGTTATGTCTACCCCTTAAGAGATAAAGAAGAATATGATTGTCGAACTGTAGTGTAGCCCAATGCTGAATACGCTACTCTACTATTAAGTTATTAAGGGACATATTTTGCTTTATGACCAGAAAACCGAAATTAGAAAATAGACTGACAAAATGATAGAGAACAATAGGAAAAGGACTGCTTTTTATTCGACCTCTTACGTATTGACGCAGTCCACTCACTTTGTACGATGTCGTCCACCGTCGCATTAAGGGTCCTCCTTGGCATTTCGACTATGTTTAACCTCTATAAAAATGAGCAAACATAAAGCACAATACTCAAAAAAAAATATATATTGTAGAATGGTTTTTAATCTTTACTTGCTGAGGAGGACTTTTTTCTAAAGTTCATAATTGTTTAGAAAAAAAAAAGTACCGCGTACATCGATTTTTATTGTAAATATTCATAAACTACGTAATTCTTTGGCTTAGAGTCACGTAATTTTTATGTTCAATACAATACCAATCAACCTACAAACGCTCCCGAGGAATTTAGATTTGACAGATTATTGTTCTTTTTAATATTAAATTTATGTTATTTAATATTTTGAATGCGGGCGATGGGTAGCAGTCGACCGCTGACTTTCTGACGGGGAACTAAGGTTCAAAACTCGGCTCATATCCTGAACGTCATTAGCGCATGTACAAGCCTTAAGCACAGAAATAGGCACCATTTCTATTTATAAGTACCTATTAGTCGTTAAAGGAACCACGTCAGAGGCTGAGAGGCGGTTGCGAAGAACTCTGACACCAGGGTGTGCATGATCGACTTACCGTGTCACCTACACGAAATGATGATGAGTACCTATTTTCATCTTGTCCATCTAAAGTTTTTTTTATGCAACTACGTTGGCAAACAGGCTTACGGCCCACCTGATGGAAAGTGAACTGTGTCAATGTATTCTTCCATGAGATTTCAAATTTATTTAAACTTTGTAATGACAGAAGGCACATTTCCGTGGTCTCGTTGTTTTAAACGCAAGGGTTCCGTTCAATTTTACCGCAACTTTTTCAATTTCGGTATAATTCCTCTGATGAGCTTAGCCTGAGTTTGTTATAAGTCCTCCGTCTCTTGGTTCGAGTGACGAGTGCCAAGTGTCCCGAGCTACGGGTAAGGGGTAAAATGTGTAAATGTACCCTCAAAATACTTCATGTTTACCTTATAACTTGGAGAGGTTGTGTTGAAATGGTGTGATCTGAACTAAATTTCTATTACAACAACTACAAAATCTGAGAATAAATTTTTTGAATTCATGTAATACCTAAAAGTTATCCAATTAATAAGTATTTTATTTTCTAAAAACAAAATATCATTTTAGAAACGGATTTTTTATAAACTTAAATAATGTTTGGATAACATTTTATTTGTTCTGCAATTTTTAGCTTGTAATTAGGACCACCCGTCTCTTCTACTTTATAAATACCTATCTTGTCCAAAACATCTTCAATTTACATAATTTATGTGTACATTACAATTCACGTACAATATACGAGGAGAAACGTTTCCGATCGGACTTGCTTTGTAGGGGAACAATATGTGTTCGACTGAATTCATTGTTTAGCTGCCCTAGTCCACCCCGTCGCAGGGGGGTAAGATTAGATGGGAACAGAGAGTGAATGAAGATTTCACAATAGGAAACCATATAGATACGTGCTTCCAATCTTGCGTGATGAAGATATTATCTACAATGTTAGTTGGGAAATCTATATCCAGCAATTATTACCTACATCAGAATCCACGTACAAAATCTATTTTCCACTTCAGTGGTAATCCACTCACACATTAATAAAAGAATATAATATTATAAATAAAGATAACTCGGAACGTTTCCTAAGTACGTAACGTAACCACATGCAAGCCAAAGAGATGTAAAAAGATATCCAGAAAAAGTTCCCCAACTCTGAATTGCTCTACAAACTTGTGTACCAATACACAAGAAAAGCGCTATTTCATCTGAGCTTACGTGTCCATCTCTCATAGAAGAAATGAGGTGGTTTTATTACTACAACTTGTTTACAACGTGGCCCAAACCTCGTTTTCTAGAAGTAGTGTAAGTATATATATATATATATATATATATATATATATATATATATATATATATATATATATATATATATATATATATATATATATATATATTATATATATATATAATATTATATATATATATAATATTATATAAATATAATGCTTAAAAATATATTAAGTATTTTATATAAATTACCAATGTTCCTCGGAGAATTTGACTTGGGTACAAGCGTTTCAAATATTTTATGGACAAGATTACTAAACTTTTAATGAAAAGGGTAAGATGAGATATTATGCTTTTTGTACGATATTCAGATTTATAAGGCCATTTCCCATAGATCCAATATAGTGACATAAAATACAATTATGTACCAGTTTTTATTTGTTTATCATTTTCTATAGTGTATAGAATATATAGCAGAATGGTTGAACGTGGCTACAGTTTTTAGATAATCCTATAAATTGGAGATTTTTGTGATACTGTTTTCGATATTTTGTGCCTGTTTACCGTGTATTTGGTTATTTGTTTGCCTATGTTAGGACCGTGTATCTCTCTTATTGATGTCATAATAAAGTAAAAACAAATTTTTAGAAAAATTTTTATGATTAAGAATTTAAAAAATACTGTTGCCAGTAGCGCCTGTGGTGAATTTACATAGAGCTTTTAAAGGAAAATGGCTCATTGTCGCGACGTTTCTAATGAAGCTTGTATCTTATTACAAGTGTGTTGATTTTCATATTTCCATGTTTAGCAATTGAAAAAGATTTGTCAAATGACATCAATAGATTAGAATCTACTTAATAGATTTTACCTACTTAAACAAAATTTAGTACCTAAATATATAATTTACTAAGACTACTGTGGCTGTTTCATTTAAACCGATTTTAAAGTTTTGAGTGAAGTATTGCGTAAAGTAGTGCCATGTTTAATCAGTACTAAAAGTAAGTGCGGCGAATTGTATAAAGTAAAAAAGAAGAAGGTATATATATCATCGGGCCACGTTGTAAAGCCTTCATTACAAGCAGATAGAACTTTGTTAATAAAACCTTTTAGTGATCGAACGCGGCTCAATTTGGCATAAAGACGCAAATGTGCCGATAATGGGGCTACACAGAGAATTTCCCAGTTTTTATTAGGGAATTGAGGATAACAATGATAGATTTTTTTCATATCTTTCGGATATGCTGACTTTGAAAATATAAGGAAAGTAAAACCGGTGTCCGTCTTCATTTTATAGAAATGACTTATTTTGAACCACCATATTATAGAGAGGTTATTAAAAGAAACGGTATAGTATTGTTACTACAATTTATCTACATTACTCGGGTACCAAAAAATCAAATCTGAATTATATAAGTATTCTTGCAGTGTACTCGTACAGAAAATGATAATTGGCGTTTAAAGACCTAAAAGCTGCCCTTAGAGCTTAAGCATTTGAAAACGCTTACGCTTATTACAAACCCAGGCGTGGATCACACTTATGTATGGGCATACACTTTGTGGGCACAAAGTGGCATAGAAGTATCTCGATCTTCAATTTTAAAAACAATGAGTATGATAATATATTTCGTAAGGTAGAGGCTGTATATTCGGTAGGTTTACGGGCCAAAGAGAAGAGCAGGCTGTCCAAAAATTTCGGCACTCTAATCTATGTTCGAGAGGCTTTAATGCAAAGAAGTTAACATGTAAAGTGGACTACTGCTTTATAAACGTTTACGCTATTATTCCGAGGCGTGGTGCATAAGTGGACAGAATTAAGTCAAGCTTCTCAACTATCAAAGCAAAGATGCTGGTTTGGGAGAAAAAGATAAACATGGAACATACCCGCCGGATGTCCGGTGACGCGAAGCTCGATAAGACAATTATATTCATGATATCGAGTATATCAGGATAGGGTATTATGATGGCGAATGGCGAGACAGTATTGTCATATTTAAGAAGCTGAAATTTAAGTACAGTGGGCTTTTGCCTTATGAATACTGTAAATCAAACAATAAAAAATAACTTCTACGTTCATAACAAGAATACTTATATATATAATTTTACTGATTCGTAGCAAACAATAGATATGACTTTATACAAGCAACAAGTCATATTGAAAAAAAGCTCAACTGCTTTTATTGAGACAGTTTAACGTCCGACATTTCGATTTTTGGGGACGTTAAATAACCCATAACACTCCAGGAAAAAATAAGAATGCAATGACACGTCACACTTTCAAATCGGTCTATCTGTATGCTACTCGAGGCACCAATGGAAATTCCTTCCCTCTTGTCTCTTTTTTAACACAACGCATCCTCTGACAGACACAAAGACACACACACAGAGCGATCAAACTTTTAACACCCCTCTTTTTGCATCGGGGGTTACAAAAGAAGTTTATGTGGTCATATGAAGTGAAGATCAAGATTATTCGTATTTAAAGGGTTTCTGATCATACTGGGACAGTGGGCAGATTTTTGAAATTAAGTTATTGTTTTGCAGAAACTAGAAATTTTCCTGCGACTTTGTTGATGTAAATTATAGCTTATGTCATCCGAAGATAACTTTATCTATGTGAAAAAATTTTGAAAATCGGTCTATTAGTTATACAAATAAAACAAACAAATAATCAAATCGTTCCATCTTATAATATTAGTATAGATATGAAAATTATATTTTTTTTTTTGAGAAAACGTGAAGAGAGAGGGTCTTAGCCCACGCTGCGCTGGCCAGGAATCGCTCGTGGCTCTCAGTGACTCCTGGGAACCATTATATGAGTATACCAGCGGGCCTGAGGTAGTTATCTCAAACTTAACTAATTACGCCTCTGCAGATGTCTCAATAGAGCATTTCCCAGTTGCATTCTCAATTGTAATGCTCCTAAATACAGCATCCAATTAGTTTCTATATTATCAACTTCAAGAATTAAAGAAAGTTCACAATTACGTGCTACTTTATTAATTACATATTACTTAAAAGATCTCTTTCTTATATATCTCTTTCTTATTTTAAAACGGTATACTTTAGATTTAGTCCCATTTTAATTCCGTCAAAATTAGTATTGTAATATGGGTCGTCTTTTTTTTTTCAAAGATTAGTGTTGGGAATATTTTATACAAACCTTCGTTGTGTGTTAGCAAAGAAGAATGGAAAATAGTGGTCTCTTAGTTTATGTAGAAGATTCCCTACCACGATTAAAATTAAATACGAATTCCATTTACAGCAAGATCGAAACGAGATTTACGCCCCTACTTCGAGTCCCGACGAGGTCACGTACGTCGTTCCGTTTCTGCTAATTTTATTGTCTCCTACGCCCCGTTAAAATTTAATGGACAAATGATATAGTCTCCTGTAGATATGTCTTTGGCTTTTAACTCCTTGAAAAGAAGTACAATTGTTTCATATGGTACATCCATTAATGTACCCTTACTGCTGCTACTAGAGTTGCAGAAGCGGACAAAAGGAGTCAATACGTGCTTCTAGGAGAACACTTTATTTTCCTTCACATTGCGATGGAAACCATGGCTCCCTGGGACATGGAATCTAAGACTTATCCTAATCCTAACTAATATTATACTATTATATTGTTTGTTTGTGACGCTTTCACGCCGTATCTACAGAACCGATCATCATGAAATTTGGCATACGCATAGGTTAGGGTACTGAGAAGGACATAGGCTATATATCGCGCGGGCGGAGCCGCGGGTAACTGCTAGTATATATATATGTATAGTTTGTTTTTCATATGTGTAAGTGGCCAACACTGGTGTCAGATTTTTCAAGCTGCCTTAAGGCATCTGACATAGCTTAACGACTGCCATCAACGATGACAGCTGGGACCAACGGCTTAACGTGCCTTCCGAAGCACGGCATATATATATATATGTATATAAGGACATCTCAACTAGTCTCATTGACGCAACTCAAGATCATAGTGTTCCGTTACTACGCGGAAATGTAGCAATAAATAGGAAACATTGCCAATCGCCAAGTTAGGTAAGATTTTTTTAATTTTATTAAATTAGTGGGATCATAAATGAAGGAAAGCAATATCACACATGAAGAATAATTATCTCGTTCGAGGGGAGCACTCCTTTGACTACTTTTTTGTGTATTCTGTGACTAAGCAGCATGCAGATGCATACCACAAAGTCAAAAACAAAAATTATGGACGTGTAGACTAATTATAGGTTCAATGCTATGAAGTGCACAATGTTATAAAATGTGTAAAGATTTATTTACTTAATGCAAGTAAAATCAGGCACCTCTCAATAATTTATGTCGTGAAGAAGACAGACAATTTGATACAAATTGCAACATGTTTGAGGTTGAAAGCATCAGTTTTAGGTGTTAAATATTAGATCAGTGCCCTTGGCTATTCATGCTAATGGTATGCCGGATACACTACGTTATTTAAAACAATATATATTTGCTACAAAGGAGTGTTTTGGAATATTGGTTACACATTAAGAGTCCCACGTAAAGCCGAAATCCCATACAAACGTAGTTTGGTTTTTGTTGAGCCAATCTCAACCAAATTTCGTACATACGACCGGATAAGGCATATTGATGTTTATAATCAGATTTCAATTTTAAAAACAGAACTGTGTAGAAGTTTTGTATCGAAAACTTCTACTCGCTGTAATTTTGTATAGGTATTTTTTTTTAAATTGAAATCTGATTATTAACATCAATATGCCTTATCCGGTCGTATGTACGAAATTTGGTTGAGACTGGCTTAACTGTTGTAAAACTAAAACCAAACTACGTTTGTATGGGATTTCGGCTTTACGTGGGACTCTTAATTATGTAACAAAAAAGTAAAATAATATTTTATAAATGCATATCTTAGAATTCTTAGTAAGTATATACTCAATGCTATGTGAAAATCTCAAATAATAAGCTTAGTTCTAGAAAAAGTAATTGGCTTTATATTTTACTACAAATACCACAGTCTCTAAAAACCTGAAATATTATTTTGCATTTCGGTCTCAGCCTGTATAAGAATTGCAATGTTACCTATTTAAAATCTTTGCTCATTGACCTAACGTCAGTGCTGTGCCATTGCTGTGCCATTTGACGTCTGCTTATTAATCAGTGTACATGATAATCAAAAAGGTACTTACAGCAGTTGGGCTCTTCTTAGGCCGATTGGAAGAGAAATGTTCAATAACCTCCCAATTGGATTTCTTAGGGGTCGAGGTGTCAGCCGGTGAAGGGGACGCCCTGGCCGGGGCGGAAGGAGTACTGCGACCTGAGTCGTCGGCGGGGCGGGTGGCGGTGGCCGCGGATCGAAGCGACGCGCATCGTCGCCCGCGCAGCGCCTCCTGCAACGGACAGGGTGGTAGGAGTGCATGGTGTAATATGGCATGAGCGTGGCTTAGTGGATCAGTGGTCTGGTGCGGTCCAGTGGAGAGCATGCTATTATCAAAGTGGGTAGAGGTTCCTACAGACCTTACAAGTTAGTGCTTGAATTAACTAAAATTGCTTAGTGCTTGTTCTTTTTATCAAAATCCAGATTGATGTCTTCGGCCATCCTAGGATAAATTTTTGACCCACTTTGTCAGTTATTCTGTGCTAGGACGACATTTCAATGCATTCTTCTCTAAAAAAAAATATTCTTGTATTTTAGCTTCAGATAAGTATTTATATACATGATAAGTAACATCTTAGAATTAACATATTCAAGGCTAAATCGATCAATATATTGAAGTCATAAGGCTAAATTAAATGCTTTTAAATGCTTTGAAAAAATTAAAAATGCAATAGTCCTGTTAAAAAAAATATAGCCATATAGGATTACTAAGAGGGAATTTAGGTGAAGATTTTTACAAATATAACCCCGTACGTCCGAATAATTAGAATTTAGAGTGGATAATAGAAATTTACATACATACTTACATATATAAACTCTAAAAATAATAAGTACATTTTGTTTGCTTTGAGCAGTCGGGTGATAAATGAATTTTTCGCGATGTTATACTTAGAAACATAATCAAATGTGGGTTGATTAGCTAATTAATAGTCTAAGAAAAGAAAACATATAATTAATTAGTAAATAATTATATGTTTTCTTAATCATTTCACTTTATTACCTTTTTTTTGCCGAGGTTCCATTCACAAAAATATTTACAGAAAGGCTCGTTATTAAAATTATTAATGTCACATAAAATTAATTTTACGATGCAAAAAATCACGATTCTCCGCGTATATTAACGAGTAACTGTAAAATGTCAAAAGTGGCTTATTACATCTGTAAAGAATCATTCTAATCAAAACGATGCAAAATAAACACTAAGTTGAATGAGTGAAAGAAATAATATCACTAGGTCTATAAAAACTTCCTTATGTAACTACATGCAGGGTCGGCAAATATGAGTGGTTAAACAGGATTATTTTAGGGTCTGGGTACGGCGCGCATAAATTTCGAATGTTAACAAATACCAGTCAAGTGCCATATGAATCATTTATTTCTATAATATTCTCATGTGTTCTGAAGAATCTTTTTTACAGCCACCACTCTTCCACCAGAACACTGACAAGGGCCTAGCGGTATCAGTGATCAGAGTAAAAATCATTTAAGTAAAGATCAATGATATTTTTTTCACTTACTTTTGGATCAGTATTTTTATGTTCAACTTATTAGTTTTTCTGGCCATCACTACATGTGTGGCGCAGTGGTAAACATGCTACTATCTACGGAGGCTCAAACGACCCATTGTGCTGAGCCTCATAGATGCAACACTTTCATAAAACATTACGTATTGCCATCAACAAAGTGTCCTGTCTTATTTTTGGGAATAAACTCTTTTATAAAAGTTATTATTTCATCATTTTTTATACAATATTTTAATTCAGTATCATTTCTTCATTTTCGAAACTTTTCAGTTTGTGGTTGATACCACGACCACAAAGCGCCTGCGATTATAATGATTTCAGTGAGGAGTAACAAATAAATGTTCAAAGATGGTTCAAAGGAATAAAGTTAATAAATATATACCTACATGAAAATAATTACAAAACAACAGTTGTTTTTGAACCCCCTGGTAAAATTTTAATCTTGGAATCGGAATCACTTATCACTTTCACTACATATTATAAAACAAAGCCGCGTCTGTCTGTCTGTCTGTTTGCGATAAACTCAAAAACTACTCCACGGATTTTCATACAGTTTTCACCAATAGATAGAGTGATTCACGAGGAAGGTTTTAAGGTATAATACATGCCCGGGTGCAGCCGGGTAGGGCTGCTAGTTTCATATAAAATCGTGTGATAGAAAGGAAAAACAAAATAGCACCTGAACACAAACGCGAATTTCTAAGGGTGTGACTATACGTTTAAATATGTTGTGTGTGCATTAATCACGTGTTTATTCTTACAAATTGGACAGAGCATGGATCCATAAAACCATTGGTAAGTACTAGATAGAAAAACAAAACTTAAAAAAAAAATCTCACCCGCTGCTTTTAACCACCGACTAGAATATTAAACATATTTTGTCCTAAAATTCAATATGTAAGCATATCCTAATCCTAACTATCCTAACTAATATTATAAATGCGAAAGTGAGTTTGTTTGTTTGTTTGTTTGTTTGTCACGCTTTCACGCCCTATCTACTGAACCGATCATCATGAAATTTGGCATACACATAGGTTAGGGTACTGAGAAGGACATAGGCTATATATCACGCGGGCGAATAAATATCTGGTATCTGTACTTTACGTGTTTGGGGTCATCGATTGCGACATCAAAGCCCACATATTGCCAGCGTGGGCAAAATGGCATGAGGTGACCCATAAATGCCGGCTAGATTGAAAGGGTAGGTTTTTAAATCCATCACTAGTGTTTTTATATGAAAGTGAAACTTGAATAGCACAAGTAGGAGCGAGAATATATAGGCTGATTTAATATAGCTGATATAATATTAAAATCTCGCATTCACCTAACGGAATACAAACTTGTAAGAAAAAGAAAGTAAAAAACAAAAAAAAAATTAAACTTACATAGAAATTTATCCAGCGGATCTGGACTTTGTAAGGGAGATCTCATTTTTTTTCTGGCAAATCTTTATTCTAGTGAGGATTCTGAATCCGAGATTTAAATAGCTCATACTATGAGCTATTTAAATCTCGGATTTCGAGCCCAAAATATTGCGGAACTTCCTCATGATGAGGAAGCGGAAGAGGAATCCCCAGCAACCCTTGCTCATAGGTTCAAAACCAGCTTTTATGCCTGGTTTTTTTATGGTTTGGCTTTGCTGCCACCGTGACCTCGGCTAAAGGGGAAAACTCAACAGGTGAGAGACTTGATATTGTTCGATGATTTGCGCGCCATACTCAATATACAATATACTCTCTACATCTAAGGATCCGTGAGAAGTGGAGAAGAAAAAGCCACAAAGCTGGCCCCGGACTTCAAAGAAAACCAGCTGACGATATATTTCGCTATAAATAAAGAAACTTACATGCATACTAACATACATATGTACGTATCCAAAGGTGAACGCTAAAAAAATACACTCTTTTTTTGGGCACTCTTAAAAAACATAATTGGGTCGGGAGAAAGTCTTTTCATATAAAGATTTTACGCGTTCATACAAAAGTCCTGTACCTTTGACATCAAAATTCTCATTTTAAACCCTTGCACCAAATTTGTGTCATTCTAAATGTGACTGAACATATATACTAAAATTCATTCTCGGCCTACTTTGGATTATTCCCATCAGTTTTTAAATAAACTTTTAATGTGAAAAAAATTATTTGTAAAATTGTTACCTACATTTTATTAAACAATAATATAGGTATTTAAAATAGCTGATAATTGTTTTTTCCTTTTACCTTTATTTCTAAATTTAGCTAGGTACATCCAACATATCCTAACACATTTTATTACAACTTCACACCAACAAAAATGAAATTACTTTTCCCTGACCTAATAATTAATGAATTTGTGAAACCTGTGCACTAATGACGTCCCGCGGGCTTGTATAATTGATCCAATAAAGGAAATCCCATCATCATCATCATATATTTAAGAACCTTGTTCTTGTCGGTGGAGTATTTTCCATTTTTCCCTATCCTCCGAAGTAAATGTTTTGTTTTTCGTAGCGACCCTGCATGATGAGTAGATTTTGGAAATTATTTCTGATTATGTAAGCATCTACCAAAAAAAATAATAAGCACACATTTGATAATGGTACATTATGTTTGCTTTGGTTAAAGGGGATTAGGTAAATCCATTTGATAAATATAAATAAATAATAAATCGTAGTCTAAAATGTTTTCCCGTAAAATTAATATAAACTTACTTACACAACAAAAATTATAAACCTTTAGCACTCGTACAAAAGCGACATTATGTGACGTCACATATATCTGGTGTTAAAAGTGGCCTGTAATCGCGCAAAAAAAAAATATTTTGTAGCTTTTATATTCCCAAGAGATTTGGAGATAGTTTTGGGAGGCCTTTTCGTAGCACAAGGAACACAAAATATGCATATTTCCTAATTATGATGTTTTATCTGCGCCATGCCTTGTTTATAAGGCCTGTATTTTGTCACTGTGTTAGTGTTACTGCCAAGAGATGATTATACATTATATCCATTTAATCTTCACAGGTGATCTATGCTTGACGCAACTTTGTTGGAGCGAATCAAACCTTCAGTCAGTATGTTTTTTTTTTCTGTAGAATCGTTTTTTTTTTCAACTTTTCGTATAATTTTATGGTAATGTCAATGTATGACTGTGAAAATTTATCCTGAGTTGCGTTCACTGTAAACAATCAGTACAGATTAAAGATATGGACATTTAATATTAAAAATAGGCTACGCGGCTAGCAATACCTCTTTATTTTGATTCCGTTTTCCTATACGCTAAACGTGTCAATTGGAGTTTATGACTTTGGGGTGGATGGGTTGGAAAGACTCCAGTCTTTCCAACCCGTAAGTAACAAAGAAGTAAAAACTATGTTATTTTTTAAATAAATAAATTAAATAATACGGACTAATCACTCATATTGAGTTAGGCCTAAAGTAAGTTCGAGACTTGTGTTATGGGATACTAGCTCAACGATACTATATCAAACATCCAAGACCCAGGTCAATCTGAAAATGATTAATTTCCATCTTGACCTGACCGGGAATCGAATCCGGGACCATCCATGACACAGGCAGGCGTATTAACCGTTGCGCCACGGAGCTCGTCCATTAACATAGCACATGAAATATTGAAATCAGACATGGCCGTTTTCAGCTTTAATATTTAATTATACGTTTGCGGATTACGAGTACATCCTATCGCGGGCTTTCGAATTTCCAATAATTATTTGCAGAGCACGCCATTGTGTAATTAATACCTACTCATTAATTACGCAGAAATCATTTTAACTTAAAATAGAGTTAGATTTTAGATTATTGATATTTGTTTGTGATTTCTATATCTGTGTTCTATATATCATATCATATCATCAGGTCTTTATTAGTCTCCACTGCAGGAGCACGACCCTCTCTGTACTGCCAGAGCAGTAAGAGGATTTGGCCTACACTCTCCACGCTGGCCAGACGGGTTGGAGAGGTCTCTTTGATGTTTATAAGCTTTGTTTAGCTTTAGTTTCCTAAGTCGCCTTTTACGACATCCACGGGAAGTTTTGGAGTGGTCCTATTCTTCTCTGCCGGGAACCACACGGCTGTGTTCTATATACAATAACAATATTTTGATATGATTTTAGACATTTAAATGTAATTTGTACAATCACAATCAAATGTCAGTATCTTAAAATCTAACTATAATTAAGGTTTCAATGAATTCTATACGTAATAAATGAGTAGGCATTAATTATGTGAACTAACGGCGGTGTTGAGGTAGATTTTGTGTGATGTGCGAGGTGTTGGTTGGCAAACACAATGACAATTAATTATAACTCGTGATAGGGCAAGGATTCTAAAGATACTTTTTACATGTAAATCAATCCTGACATTTAAAAGTTATAGTGAATAAATCTACTCTCAAACAATTATACAATAAATGGGAAAGTGAGCTTGATTGTTTGTTACGCTTTCACTCCTTAACTACTGATCCGATAGTCATAAAATTATGCGCAAACCTGCGCAAACGTTGTCTGGGATACGGAGAAGGACAAAAGCATAATTACTCAACGGATATAACCATTTCAATTAATTTCAAATTTATGTATTTGCCGGTTGTATACAGCAGGATATTGAATTATCTGTTTGCATACAGTATGCATACGAAATATATTTATATCTTGTGTTGCTATTGAAAGACCTTGCAAAAATAAAAACATTAGTGAAAAAAAAAATACTTTTATGAACAAAAATTCTGTCTCATATATGAGGATGATGAATTAATTTATCTTATTTACGCATAAAAGTTTTGAATTCATTATCATATTTTTAGACGTTCTGGAAACAAGTGGGCATTCGTAACAAGTGGGCATTTTGTATGGGTAATATGAGAACTTGTTTGGTAGATACATTCAATACTATCAGTCCGCTCCAACTTCACCCGTGGTATAAACATAGCCTAGAGCAAGCACTCTGGAATAATGTATCTATTCAACAGTGAAAGAATATTTGAAATCGGTGCAGTAGTTCCTGAGATTGCGCGATCAAGCAAGCAAATAAACTCTTCAACTTTTTAGGGTTCCGTAGTAAACGA
The DNA here is from genome assembly GCA_963082605.1 of Rhodophaea formosa. NCBI lineage: Eukaryota > Metazoa > Arthropoda > Insecta > Lepidoptera > Pyralidae > Rhodophaea > Rhodophaea formosa. The sequence continues at coordinate 14,183,754 of OY720203.1, read as the reverse complement.
GGAACCCTTATAGTTTCGCCATGTCTGTCTGTCCGTCCGCGGTGTTACTCAGAGACTATAAGTACTAGAAAGCTGTTTAGTATGGGTATGTATATTAATCATGCCAAAAAAGTGGTAGAAAAAAATCTTAAATATTTTTTTTTTTTTTAGGGTAGCTTAACATTAGGCAAATACCGAATTGAATTTTACCTTTATATTAAGGGAAAAAGACAGACAGGTGAAAACCACTCAGAAAGATGGGTGATTATAAGACTATTATTTTAGAATTCAATCTTTAAAAGGTCACATTAAAAGGGCAAGTGCCCTCGAGCCGTTCTGCCCAGGATAAGAGGCACGTCATGCACTTGATAGGAATAAGAAAATTTTAATGGGAAGTTAATTAATTTTGTCGTCAAAGAGACCTATCTTCTATTTCTCAGTGTTGGTTAGTGACAAAGATAGCCTCACTAATAGGTAAGGTATAAACAAATAGTAATAAATAAATAAATATTAAAACGATTTATTTTTTCCTTAAACATACTCCCTAATTTGGAATATACCAAGTATTTTTTTTTATTTATTGTTCATTTGGTACTGTTTTTAGATATGCGCGGGCAAACATACAATTACTGTAACTGGCTTATAAGGAACTTGACAAATTCAGAAACTGTCTAAAAGGTAAATTGACGAATTAGTGAAATTGACGAGTAAAGAAACTGACCAGTGATACGCTAACTCATATACCTACATTCATACACCTTAGAAATTTGTCATACGTGTTAAGAAGCTGGTATAGACTAACAAGTACAATAACTATATATGTATGTTATTCTGAGAAATTACATACATATGAGTCGAGTTTTTATTAGTAATTCCACAACTCGCCCCACATTCTGAATTCCGTTGAAATGCAGTATTTAGTGTATCTGTTAACGTACTAATATTTTAAATATGGAAGTTTGTATGTTTTTTAGTTCTTGCCTATTAAGTTAATGATTTTATTAAAATGTAGTGATATGAACAACATATTGTGATACTTTATCCCAAAATTTGTTTCATTCGTGGTTCGATCCCCGGCCAGGTCAAGATGGAAAATGATCTTTTTTTTGATTGGGCTGGGTCTTGGATGTTTATCTATATAAGTATATATTATAATATATAGTATCGTTGAGCTAGTATCCCACGACACAAGTTCACAACTTACTGTGGGGCTAGCTCTATTTGTGTGATATGTCTCCATATATTTATTTATTTATTATCTCTGGGTAAAATAAAAAATAAAATATATTTACATATTTGTATACAATTTGGAGATTTCTTTTGCCCCTTCTATACAAACGAGCTAGATATAGGTAACAATTATATGTGAGGGTGCAGATATATATAGGTATGTTTAAAGGGCACACATATACTAAAGGTATCTTTAAATGTATCTCTCTACTTGTTAAAATAATACTCTACACCAGGAAGCCTCAAGTTCTATATTGACGCCATATTTCAAGCATATTTCACACCAAGTAATTGGACAATTTTTCCAACAACGCTACAAAGTGCGCTCCAGTTTTCAGCATTTCATGAAATGGAGGGAATAAAACAAAATTGAACATGTCGGATGCTTCGCGGCAAATAAGAGGGCTTTCTTAAAGAACTCTCTAGAAAGTTGCGGAAAATTTTAACATAACTTATTCTGGTGAGTAACAAAATGTGCAAAAATAAAATAGGAGTTACGTCGATAAATTTTTTATGTAAAATTAGCCTAAAACCTTTGTTTATTATATTTATTTCATGACACGTGTGAGTCAAACAGTTACAGCAAACTCAATTTGGAAAAAATTGTAATAATGGGATATTTATGTAAGACGCAAGCTCGAAACCGTACAAAAGGAATGGAGATATTCGACGTGTGGGATGGAAGCGCAATGTCCTAATTAGTAAGGCACAATAATCAAAGGTTTGGCATTAGTTTTACAAATGTACAAAAACTAAAGATGCTGTGTTCGAGTCCTATCCCAATAGATTATTTTCTATAGGAAAATAATCTATCTCTCTATCTTATTTCTTAATTTCTAGCCTTATCAGAAAAGCATTGTGAATGCAAAAAAAATCGGCCAAGTGTGAGTCAAACTCGCGCAATGAGGGTTCCGTACAATATGCTTCGTGAACACACACACAATGTGCAAAAATGTTTTATTCATTTGACTAGCGCTATCTAGTGGTGTTTTAGTGAACTATTTCCCTAGGTGAACTTATTATAGTGAGTTTACCAGTTAATTTAAAACTGACAGAATTCTTATTATTTTTCCTATAATCTTCAAGTAATAAACTATATATTGTAATTTTTTCGAAATTTAAGGCCTTGTAGTTTCGGAGATCAGGGGAGGGGGATGGTCAAATTTTGCCTTCTTTCGTGAATAAAATCAAAAGTATTGATTTTTTCCGAACAAAAAAAAATATTTTTGAGATCCTCATAACAAGCCCTTTCATTTGATATATAACACGGTAAGGATTGCAAAACTTTTTTTTTTTACTTTCTATTTGGACCCCCTAAACTGACCCCTATTTAAAAAAAATATATATTTACTTTGCACATCCGTGTTTGGGTCGTAGGTTTACACCATCCTACCAAATTTCATCTAATTTGGTTCAGTAGATTCGGAGAAAATCGACTGTGACAGACGGACGGACGGACAGACAGACGCTCGAGTGATCCTATAAGGGTTCCGTTTTTCATTTTTTGTACGGAACCCTAAAAACAACTGTATTCTAATTTACTATTCTAAAATTGGTTCGATGTACCTACCTGTATTATTGCTGACCTGTAAAATTTCCAATACTGCGTGCCTGTGTCTGTGTTGTCTATTGCCGTGTATTTTAAGCTATTAATTAGATTATTTCGTACGCTTTTTATATCCTCTTACTTAAACTTAAGTCCATATTTCTTTATTTACTTTGTTAACGTGTGTTTAAAAATTGAATTAACGTACCAAACACAATATACACTACATTATACCCTTACTTATTACACAAACACCATATACTTAATTTCTAAAATCCATTTTTTTAGTACAGTTGCTTATATATTATGCCCAATTTTTTATTGGCTCCATTACATATTATTAGTCAGCATAGAGTCAATTATTTTATTATTTTTCATAATTCGATAATATTTATATAAGTTCGGATATTGACCAATTCAGCCCTGCAAAATCAGTAGCATGTAAAGCTGAAAATTGTATAGATTTCTTGCAGAACCCAAATATTGGCACTAGCATAGTTTGTCAAAATATCAGAAGTGTGTATAAAAATATGGATGGACTACAAGCTATATTATCCTTGACTTCGCTTGAATGCGATATTCTTATTTTAACTGAATGCCAACTCTCGTCAAAAAAAAATCTGCCAATAATTACTAACTATACATCTTATCTAACCAAAAATGTTTTAAACAAATGTGATGGAGTTGTTATGTACATAAAGAATGGGATTAGTTTCACAGTTGACGAAATTATTTTAAATGATGCATCTTGCCTCCAACTACGGATAGATAACAATATTTTTCTTGGTATTTATAGATCTCCTTCTACTTTAAACGCGAATCCGTTCATTGAGTCCTTAGACCAAATTGTTACTTCCTTAGGTACTGATGTTAATATATATATCACCGGTGATATTAATATTGACATACTTCCGGAAAGTAGTAGCGATTATTATTGCTCATACTTAAATATATTAGCCTTACACGGTATTCTCCCCGGGCATACATTCCCCACTCGCGGTAAAACCTGTCTTGACCATGTCATGCTCAGGACTGCATATGAAACCAACATAGCTGTTCTCGATACAACACTTACTGATCACAAAACTATCCTTTTTAATCTGAATCACAAGACAACATACAATAACCAGAAAATATACAGACACGTGCTAGATTATTCTAATGCAATTACAGACTTAAAAAACTCGGAACTACATACTATACAAAATGAATCTGACCCTAACGAAGCGGTTAACAAATTTGTCGAAATCGTTACCCATATAATCAAGGCAAACACAAATAACATAAAAATACCAAACAGAAAAAGAGTTAAACAGCCATGGATCACTACAGGCCTTCGAGCAACACGGCCTCCGTACCGGACGGAGGGAGTGGGCAAAGCGACAATTTACTATGACAATTTTTCTGGCGTTTTTTGCGGGGGGAAATGTGCACACAAGTTTAGTTCCGCACACCTACATACAAAACTTAAACTGTCACTTGATAGTAATTATGACATTGTCACAAAAATGACATAAAAAAGAAAAAATAATTTGTGTACAGATGAGTCACACACAACTAACACATAGACATGCATATGCCTAATTTTGGCTTGTACCTTGACAGAGGGGAATGCAGCGTATGGCTACTCCCTTCCGTGTTGCTCGAAGCTACAGGCTTATTAAAATGTATTCGTAATCGGGATCACTTGCATCGAGAATCAAAGAGAAATCCTGATGATATCATTCTTGCTACAACATATCGACGGTACAGAAATTACTGTAACAATTTGTTAAAAAAACTAAAAATTGAATACCATCGTCAAGAGCTAGCAAAATCTTATGTTAGCACTAAATCTCTATGGAATTGCATAAAAAACATATCAAATACTAATACATCTAAAACACCAAACCCAGAACTCCTTAATCTTAAGCCCACTATTCCGGAATCACTAACTCATATTAATGACTATTTTGCCAGCATAGGAAAAAGTTTAGCAAATAATATCATAAACTCTACAAAAACACATACTTCGAACTCAAAATCTGCACAAATTTCTTCCCAACCTAACTCCTTTGTTCTACTTGATACAGATATATACGAGGTTGATTCGCTTCTTAGGAGTTTAAAAAACTCAAACTCAACCGGCTGGGACAATATTACAACAAAATTTCTTAAAATTGCTGGAAACTTAATCGTGCCCATACTAACGCATATCTATAATCTATGTTTTGCACGTGGTGTCTTTCCAAAAGCTTTTAAAAGAGCCATTGTTCATCCAATCTATAAAAGTGGGAACAAATATGATATCGGTAACTACAGACCTATCTCCGTACTTTCACCGCTTTCAAAAATTTTTGAAAAGCTACTGAACAATAGGCTTGTTAATTATTTAAGCCGCAATATAATTTTATCGGATCATCAGTTTGGTTTTAGAAAAGGTAAATCTACAGAAGATGCTGTTCTTTCCCTTACAAGTGAAATTGTAAAACACCTCGATCAGAAAGAGAAATGTATTGGAGTATTTTTAGATCTCTCTAAGGCCTTTGATACAGTTTCTATTCCCATACTCTTTGAAAAATTGGAACGCTACGGAGTTAGGGGCCTGCCTCTTGATATCTTTAAGGACTTCTTGGTCGATCGTTCACAGAAAGTCAAAATTGGATGCCACCAAAGTAGTGACACATCCATTGACTATGGCGTACCACAAGGTAGCGTCCTTGGACCTACCTTATTTCTTATATATATAAATGACCTCTGCGCGCTTACTTTAGAAAACTGCAATATTTTTTCATATGCAGATGATACAGCATTAGTGTTTTATGGCAAGACATGGAAAGAGGTAAAAGAGTGTACAGAATCTGGACTCAACATTGTTACCAAATGGTTACATCAAAATCTGTTAATGTTAAATATAGGAAAAACAAAATATATTACTTTCGGTATTATTAATTCTTCCATGCCACCAAAGGATTTTGAAATTAAACTACATTCGTGTGACACATCCAACTACTTTAGGATGATTTGCTATTGCCCTAGTATCACAAGGGAAGACAGTGTGAAATATCTTGGCGTAACAATTGACTCTAAGCTAAACTGGTCCAAACATATTGACCAACTTACAACGAGAGTCCGTAAACTTATATACATCTTCCGTCAACTTCGCGATGTTGCCCCACCGGATCTGCTAATCACCATCTACTTAGCGCTGGCTCAATCAGTTATCAATTATTGTATTACGTCGTGGGGTGGTGCTTGCAAAACCAAACTAATTGAGTTGGAGAGGGCTCAGCGATTACTTCTAAAAGTGATATTTTTCAAACCCTATCGGTTCCCTACGTATGAGTTGTACAAATTAAGCAATCTTTTGACAGTAAGACAAATCTATATCCTCAGAGTCATCCTTTATCAACACAAAGGGCTTTCCCTGGACAATGCTGTACTTAATAGAAGAAGAAATGATTTAGTTTTCAGGAATATTGCTAACAACACTGTTTTTGCAAGCAGACAATATGCCATTTTGTCACGCTACCTGTATAACAAGATAAACAGGAAACTTACTATTTACCCAATGAATCTTAAGGAATGCAAAGACGCTGTCACTACCTGGCTTAAGACCCTTGACTACGACAATACTGAATCGCTTCTTGACAGACTAAATTAATTTAAGTATTTTATGTACCTTTACATCATTTTTTTTTTTATTATAATCATGCAAACTCATATAATTACCACACACACACACACGTACAACAAACAATTAATATATAACACACGTAATACTAGCATTAAATAAATGTACTTTTTCTTCGTTTTCTTAGTTTTAATGGTATTTTATTTTTATTTGTAATGTGCTATGTGCATCCACATATACATGTGGAAGTTTATATAAAGAGCGAATAACTTAGTAAGATTATTAATGTAAAAATGTAACATGTGTAAAGAGTGGAGCTCCTGTAACACAAGTTTTTAACTTAGCACAGGGCTCCAGCATTCTTTGTATGATGCAAATTTTGTTGATGAATAAATGATTTGAAATGATTTGAAATGTGTCAAAGAGGATGTAATACACTAGTGGCCTGTGTCATAATCTATCCCATGGAAAAGAAGAAATCTGTTCCGTGATCCTAATACTGCATACATTTTTAGGGTTCCGTAGTAAACTAGGAACCCTTATAGTTTCGCCATTGTCTGTCTGTCTGTCTGTCCGTCCGCGGTTTTACTCAGAGGCTATAAGTACTAGAAAGCTGTAATTTGGTTTGAGTATGTATGTCGCAGGGATTTTGTCAAAAACGTGACATTATAATTTCTCTAGTGAAATTATAATTACACTGATTATTTTCAATAACGTCTGGTTTGTATAATTTCACGGTCTCTTTTCAGAGTTATTGTAATTTCACTGGGCCGCAATAGTGATATTATAATAAATCTAGGTTTATTATGAGTTGCGTTTGTGGTGGGAGCCCCGCGTATTCTGATTGGTCAATTTGTTATTAATTTGTTATGTTATTTAAATTACTTGCTCAATTATGTAACCTACCAACTTTTTTAAGTAACATATTTTGACAAAACGTAAATCATCATCATCAGGTCTTTATTAGCTCACTCCACTGCAGGAGCACGACCCTCATAGTACATATTATTTATTTATTATTATTAATTAAGCTTTATTCAAATCCAAAAATTGATGCTGGTGAGTGACTAAAATGTTACTATCCGTATTACGTACTATTTAGCTTATAGTTATTAAAGTTATGGTTTGATTAGTAAGCGTTATAACTTTTTCAGCATATTTTATAGAATAGATAGTACTATAAAAAGTGACAAGTTAAATTAAAAAAAATATTTCTAAAAATCTGTTTTTTATTTCCTAACTCTACTTGTTGGTCAGGTGGTAACGAATGCGGACCAATCAGCGATCGCTCTGATAATCTAACGGCTTTCTTAAACCAGTGTTTTTGTCAAAATATCACTGCCTTACAATTTCACTGCATCGGTCTAGTGAAATTATAATGGTACTGAAACTAGCCCGTTAAATTGTAAGTAATACAAACGATTGACAATAATCTGTGTAATTATATTGTCACTAGTAAAATAATAATATCACGACTTTTATAATATCCCTACAACATGTATATTAATCATGACAAAAAAGTCGTAGAAAAAAATCTTGAAACAATTTTTTTTTTCGTAGCTCCCATACAAGTAACGTGGGGGAGTAATTTTTTTTTCTCTACTTATCCATCGTGTGGGATATCGTTAAAAAGGTCTTTAAAAAATATTGTGAGGTTGAGAACACCATTTTTCGATTTAGGGATCCGTTTCCGAAATATTTGGTTATAAAGTGCAAATTTTTGTTAGAGGTACGTGTAAAATTACATTACAAACTAAAAAGTTATAGTCAACCTACTTATAAAATGTACTGGAAAATGTAAAATTTTATACAATCTTTATTGTTAGATGTTTTTGGTCGTTAAACTGTAAGGTGCGAGTGTAAACAGTGTGAACTCAAAGTTGTCATTCGCAACTACGGAACCCTATACTGCGCGTGGCCCGACACGCACTTGGCTGAATTTTTAATAACATATCTATGCGACCGTCCATATGAACAACTTACCCTATTTAGCAATTTAGGAAACATATTTTTGTCATTAACCTACAACAGAATTCAACCAGCCGGAATATTTTTACGGTACTTAATCGCAGTTTTTCTTTAGTTCCTAGTTTAAGAAAACATAGAAAAAGTTGTCAAATTTATCTGAATATACCCATAGCTTGTAAGTTGGTCTAATCAAATTAATTTCTTTTAACTTTGTATGAAAGCGAACTAATTCCGCATTTTTATAAATTTTCTTTGTTAAGATTTGTGTTTTTACGAATCCCAACTAATACCTAATGTCATAAATGAAAACTTGAATTGCGTCGAATGTACTAAGATAACTTAAGTATAACCTTTCATTCAGTAAAAAAGTTTTGCTGCCAATCAATCAAGAAATACAAGGGAATAACACGTTCTTGAACTATATCAATCTCAAGCCATGCTTGAAGGCCTAGTAATCTCTACCACATTCACCTTCGTTATATAAATATATTTCTAAATCTGGCGAGCGGGGAAGTGAAGCGCGGTGACTCGATAAACTAGGGGTAGAAATAGATGTGACGTCACGACTCGCACTTGGCAAATAAATGCTCATTACGTTTGAGTAACCCATCTTCCTCGTCCAAGTGGACGCGTGCTACAGAATCCAGTATCGTATTTATAGCAGTGTAATTATTATTATTCGTACCCTAAACATAAATGCTCAAGAATTTTTACCGTTCTTACTAGTTATATTTATGTCCCAGCTTAAGGAAGTATCCTAGCAGTATTTTTTCAGCATGTTTTCCATACAAATGTATTCCTCTATTTTCTCGCTGAAAACTGCTTCTAGAGGCACAATTCTTTTTTATCAAATCTAGTACTGAAATAGATATGGCCTTATTTTTAATTTTTCTTAAAAAAATTTTTTAAACATTTGTATGGAAAATATACTGAAACATATATATAACGATGCTGTTTTTTATAAATATTTGATTGCTTGTTTGCATTGAATAGGCTCCATAACTACATAATGGTTTTTCAAAGTTGTTTTACTTTTAGAAATCGGGGAACTTACATAAATAAAAAAAACATTACGACGAATTGAGAACCTCCTCCTTTTTTTGAAGTCGGTTGAAAAAAAACAAAGTGGCGGTATGCCTGCGTCAAGACTAGGAATAAATATTGAGGCATCTCAAGTTATTCAAACTATCTGGTTATGTTATCTCTCCACTTGTTAACTGAAAACAATGCGCTACAACTGCGCTCTGCGCTCACTCTAGCGAAAAAATATCTGAAGCATATTTCATACCTATAATAGTTATTGGATAATTTATCAAAGTTTAGATTTCCCTCTTCAACTATTACTCATGTGTCGGAGTTTTAGTTAATTCTTTAAAAGTGTTTTGGATAAAATTAACGGCGGACTACCTTTCAGATGCCAAGCCTCGTAGTTTATGATTTGGATTATGATGTTAGTGTTATTTATCTTTAAGTACTCATAGGTGAATAAAATGTAGTGAATATGCAGGCGAAAGCTATAATAATAAATGTCCTACTTCAAAACGTTTACAATACATATTCATATGCACAATAGAACAAGAGCGCTTGACAGCGCTTCTGTCCACTGTATTCTGTACGAAATTGGACGTGCCGAAAGCTCACTGGCAATATAGCTAGCTCTCTCTGGCAAAATGGAAGCGAAGAAAATTTTAAAGGCCATACGTCACAAGTGTGATATTATTAGATTTGTATTCTTCGCGTAGTATCTTAGGCTATGTGACATCAGCAAAAAGATTAATATGGTGGACGTAATCTGTCAAAATAGCAGTCTAATTTTTTAAATAGTTCTACTAGTTACTGCGTCTTTTCTACATGGATACAATATCGGGTAGAACATTTTATTGAAGCATCACTCAAAATGCTTATTAAAGTCGATATAATCCGAAGACTCTTAAAATCAATTTCAAACGGCTCCAATCACAAAATGTTAAAAGCAACCAATTTATGATTTTTGGGTTGTCTGACTCCCACCTCATCATCAACATCCTTGTCTCAGCAACTAACCAGGGTTTCAAGTTAAAATGGATAACCCACATTGAAAAATACATATCTTCACCAGTAACGTAGGTAAATAAAATTTACTTATAGCTATTTAAGCCATGTATTTTGCGAACTTGCTCACAATCAGGGAAATTAAAACAATGAACTTACTGTGGCTAAGATGATAATAGACGATTCAGTTGTTTCGTTCGAGCATTATCATGACCACAAAATAGGAGCCGTAAACACAGACAAATGAAAGTAGTTTTCAAGTAGGAACGCCAGAAGATAAGATTTAAGTAATTGCTAGAGAGTTCAGAATCATAATGTTACCAAAAAATTTTTTCCAATGAAAAGAAATTTGAAGTTAAGCTCTCTGAACTCCTTCATTGTTGTTTGTGAAGCAAATATGTATTTATTGAAAAAATATTTCTTTTCCACGAATCTTATCTACAGTCAAAGTTAAATAATAGCGTGTAAGAAAGCTACAGACAAGTCACCCCTGAGTAATTTTTCGGCATAGAATATGTGAACTCAAACTGAAATATTCTTGTATAAATATTTTCAGATAATACTGTTACGTTCGATTGGATTTCGGTTCGGCATAATGTAATGAAAAACTCGACAGTATATTGTTATTTTAAAATATTAATGTTCTTTTTCGATATAAGTAAGATTAGATTTTGCAAAAAAAAAATATATAATCGTATTAATAATGTAGTGTTATAAGTAAAAAAGAGATATAATTACCATTAATGTTTTTCGAAAATCTCTGTCTCTGGTTTTTGTAACCAAGGGAAGAACTTAATGCGTTGGTATAAAGAAGCTTTGTTATTTTAAGGTCTAATCTTGATCTTGACGCGTTCCCAACTTACACTGTGTTCTAATGTAATGAAAACAACTTGGCCAGAGGTTGGTTAGGTTTAAAATCGTTGGGTTTCCTTGCAATCAAAATAGTAACATACAAGTGACGCGAGCGAGCATCGGCTTAGAGCGTGACCCACAATATGGCTAAAACGACCTGACGACAAAGATTAGGTTAGGTGCGTTAAGTTTGCTCGCGAGAGGGGGTGTGAGCGAAGCGAGCTAGCGTCAAGAGCTTAGGGCGAAATCCCACCCAATACATACTGGCCACATGACGACGTTACAGTGCAGCATGAAGGATGTTGCTTTTCACAGCTTTTCACATATTTCTCAATCATAGTCATCCTATCCACTTTGATTTATTGGAAACTTGCTTTCGAACTCCGAATTCCATTTTCAAAATCTTTACTGCCCTTCCTTATCTTTTGATATTCAATATCTGCCCATTGCTTGTAGACACTCGTATCAGAATTACGAGTATGATTGAAGCGAAAATTTAAATAACTATCTGTATTTTTTTACCAACAAGAAAATGCTTGTACATGTATGAAACAGTGAAAAATAACTAAATATATCTGGTTATCCTGAGTGTCATCTGAGTTCTGATTTCCTGTCTCATTTCTCTCTCTGCTGAGCAACACCTACCTCATCTATTTTATGTGAAGCCCGCTCTACCAGAGCTAGGTGAGCTGGGACCTAACAAGGTTAAGTCCCAGCTCACCCATAGTGATATTGGATTAAATTATCATAAGGAGTTTGATATATCTTTACGTATTTTTTTTAAAGGAATTATTTTAATAGATCACTCATCATTTGAAGAATAAAGTTGAATTTCAATAATAGACTCATTTAAAATGTTGTGTTTTGATAATATTGGAAACATGTTTATAAAAAGCGAAACATCTAACATTTATCGATTCGTATTAGTTTATTATTCTTATCATTGAGAGTCAATTTAAACATGATCCTTTTTGGAAATCTTATTTCGAAAATAAGAATAACTATTGAAAATCGATTTTTCAGTAATTTTCCAAGTGATTCGGCGGCAAAATTAAAAAAGACGAAGCGATTGCGGTCAAATAATAAGCGAACAAAAAGAATTTGCGTTCATGATAAGTACTTAATCATAGCAATCGACGAAACATGCAATCTAGATACATTTACCTAACCGACTTCTAACTTTGCATAACACATTATGAAACATCATTAAGAGTTATGGGTACTTAATTCGTTCATAATAAAAACATAGACATAAATCAAAATTATAGCAATTGCTACCCTGGTGTGCATTTTTTGACTATTAAAGTTCAAAATCGCATGAAAAGACTAATATTTAACACATAAATTCAAACACATTTCATTATGACTGAAACGATTTAACTAAACCAAAGTTACGAGTAAGTAATCGGTGGTTTGGTTCAATTTCCTTCGGCATTTAATGTACACGCGATAGCGATCCTTATTTTCTGCACGATGGAGATCAATTTTAATTGCATGTGTTAAAACAATCCTGTCGGCTCAATTGGTTGAGCTGGCTTGGTGCTAAAATCTCTATTTGGTGGAAATTGGGTGATAGAGCAAGAATTTTGGCGAACATTTCATATTATATACGTGTTACCTAGCTTTTAGAGGAATAATAAGCGTAATTAAAAGATTTATCGTGTACTGAGACCTGCCGAATTTACATGGAATTTAATAACATGATAAAGGAAGTTTTTTACAATTTTTATCATAAGCTTTTTTGTCCGAGCGGGCGCGAAGCTTATATATGGCTCTGGTAGTACAGAGAGGGTCGTGCTCCTGCAGTGGAGACTAAAAAAACCTGATGATGATGATGATGATGGGCACGAAGCGCGCACAAAGAGGATATGTTTTGGCTCAGGCAATGTACGTGGTATGTCTGTCCGGTTATTCTCCTCTACACGTTGCATTTCTCAACCGATCATCTTATTTTCTAAGCCTGAGAAATACATAGAATTATTGTTTCAATTTAAAAATAAATGCAAGATATTGCATCTTTGTCTCAGCCCATCCACTAAGTACTGAGCGAAGCCCCCCTTTCCTTTATATTATGTTATATTTTCAAAGGTTTAGTAAAGTCTTTTTTTAAGCTGCGTGGTGGACATTTATTCAGTTTTATTTATTTAAAGACTGACTAGCGACGTCTACAGCTCAAAGAGCAACAAGTACTTGCTGGAATTGGCAGTATGTATGTTGTGGGCATACAGTTTGGCTCCTGTTTGTAATGAATAAATCCAAAACCAATGACCAACGGGTAACACAAGTTATTATTTGCGCGAAAGAATTTGCGGTATATCGTTGGTCGCTAGTTTGCTAGTCGGAGGGAAATCGTTGAACAGTTGGGTGATTTGTACTGACCGTGGGAGATTGCATTGAACACTAGCTATTCTCGGTTGTAATCAACATTAATCACAGATCAAACACCATGATTCACAAGCACACATACATACACATATACTCATATACATATACATATTTATATTCTAACTGGAGTATTCTAGGTATGCTATTTGGAGTATGTTAATTTTTTCTTATGGTACTCCCACACAGCAGTTATATAACGTTATATAACAATGTGTAACACAATAACATTCTTGATTTTGTATGGTGTTATAGAATGTTATCGTTGTTGGTGCTTTGTGGTGTTATCTGCTGTGTGGTGGCACCATTAGCCTGGAAGGTTTGAGATATTACAAGGGGGTTCAAAAATATATACATATTTCACTGTTTATTCTCAGGTTAAATTTATACGGACAGAAGTTGCCGTTTTTATTTAAATTAATTATTTATAGTCGATACTCCCGTAAGTAGAATAAACAAAATTAGAAGGAAGAATAAACAAGGTGCTTCTCTTTGCCTGTCTGTCTGGGAACGCTTTTACAACAATGAGATAAACCAAATGGGTTTTAGACTCGAAATGGATTTTAAATCTTTAAAAGCGGCGGTAATCTGTAAGCACGGTTAACGCGAAATCTCAAAACAGACAGAGGTTTTAAAGAGATATTATCTTTTATGCGGTTTAAGTAAATTTTTTTCAGCTTTTTCAAATAAAATGTTGCCTGATTACTTATATGAAATTTGTCTTAATACATTCTGAATCAAATGTATTAAGGAACATTTATATTAGGTTAATCCCTCCCTGTGAGCGGTGTATTTGACACTTAAACCTTTAACACTTTAACAATAATTGCCTTAATTTATATTACAACTATTGTTGACGTCAGTACTAAACTTTTTTAAGTTGACTGCACCTTGTAATGCGGAGAAGAAGCATAACAAATTGCACAGCGCAGTTTTTCAATTTTAGGAACTAGGTATGTGAACTGAGTAGGTATTCATTGTCCATTATTCTTGGTTGCATGTTCATCCGATACTAAGTTTGTGACAAAGCCACCTTAATTGATTTTTTTCAAGCTGCACGCCAGGCCGTACTCCTAACACTAATTTCGTTTGACAATGCTACGGTTCTGAACTAATATTCAGTAAAATCGATTTATTCGACGGTTGCAAGTAATCAATAAAACGTGGATGCCGGTAGTAAATTTAATTTTGAAATATAAGACACTCATCTCCAAATGTAGTTGAAAGTGCCAATCTCACCATTTTACGAAAAAAAAAAAACAAAAACTGAATTGCTTAAAAAAAGCGACCCTCTGGTTCTAAACCTTAAAATGTTTTCAACCAGAGATCTACTAGGCCACTGAGTGGTGCGAGAAAGTATGGCGATGCTGAGAAACTCGTACTTATCTCTCCCACCCATCCCTCGTATGTTTTGTACGTACAATACCAAAGCCCTTTTCCACCAGAGCCATTGAGCGAATACAAACCCTTCGCTACGCATCCTGCATAAGTCTGGTGGAAATGTTCCCTAAAAGGGGCGAAATTCGTATAAGAAGCAAATCATGTCAATTATGGATTATCAAAGCCAACTAACGAAGATAAAGTTGTGGAGCATCTATAAACTATGTATAAAAATTAACCAAGTTTGTCATTGAATTAAAACAAGTGCCGATTTTAAAAGTATATTAGAATGACTGAGTATTTTCTTGGCCAACTTTAAAATGACAATTATTTGATTGTAGTTATTATGAATAGGCAAGGATTATGCATGTATTTTTTGTGCTTTTTATTTTTATTATTGATGACATGTAATTATTCCGAAAATAAGTTAAATTAAAGATCAGCATTATTTTTGTATAAGTAAATTAATAAATTTCAAAATGTATTTAGGTAAGTTTGTAAAATTATATGAAATATACTATACATATGTACCTGTCTGCATATAATATACCCTACTTTCAATAAACCCAAGAAAAATAAACAGAAAACCCACAGAAGCGAGTGATGCAAAAGAAACAAGAAAATACGGGGGTTCGGATATATGCGACGACCCTTATCAAGCATGATTGTAAAATAGGTTAGGGGCTCGCAGGCCTGGCTAAGGGGCAATAAGGTACGTTTGATATTGTTTGCTTGGGTACTACTTTATAAGCATACTAGCTTTTGCCTGCAACTCTATCCGAGTTCACCTCCATAAAACTGTTTCAGTTGTAAAATATCGTCTAGGGAAGGGGTTGGCCAATATTTTTAAATGAAGTCTAGATGTGGTTGATTTTTCTTATCGATAACCAAAGAGCTGGTAGTAAGTATTTACCGGTTTGCCTTCAAAATATTGCAAAAGACGTTATGTAGGCGATAAATAACAAGCTTAGTTTACGATGGAAAAAATATACGGGGAAAAAAGACAAAAATATTGAGATATACATATCGGCCAGATTAGAAAAAGGCTAGATTTTCACAATAAAAAATAAAAATTATACAATATTAGCGGTACAAGCAAGGGTCGACCTTCCGCAGTCTGGCTACATAATCAACCTTTGCCTACTATTGGTCAGGGTCTCAAACATCTCCCAGCTCAGCACACACTTGAGGTGTGCCCAGGCTGGAATAATGAGTGTCATGTTTCGTGCGCTAGAAGTGAGCAATGACCTTTTGCTTCCAGCGGAGTGTGCCACCGCTGGAAGCAAAAGGTCACCACCGAAAGAGAGGTATTGAAAAACAGTAAGGTTTTGTGGCGATATAATAGGTATAACAATCTTTATTAAAGTATAACAAGTTATATAAGGCCGATTTGCCGTAATTTCAAGCATAAAATGTAAGCAATATTACATCTTACAGTAGAACGTGACATTTCGTTCTATTGTAAAATGGATTATGCCGGTGTTTCCGTGATATCTTTTTTTTAGGATGGCAAACAAGCCAGCGGGTCGCCTGATGGTAAGTGACCACCGCTGCCCATGGACAACTGCAACACCAGGGGGCTCACAGGAGCGTTGCCGGCCTTTCTCCTCCCCTCTTACTCTTAATAATTTATGTTCGATGGTTTATTCAAAATGTTAAAAAAAACATAAATAAATATACGAATAAAAGTTTCTAATGTAGTTGATCACTATAATAGCATATAAATTAAGTTTAATCCAGTGGACCTATTTCTTAAGGTATAGTACGAAACACTTTATCTTCTAAAAGGGACGAGATGTCGATTTCTTAAGGTAAATACAAAATACAATTAGAAATACCATTAGCCCGTCAGCCAATTTACCTGGAATGTTTGTCTTCAGACTTTTTTCTGAGCTCATTGATTTTTCTCTTACTTTGTAAAACTTAGGTAAACCTTATTCTTTCTTACAGACGCTTAGGCATTAATTCATGATATTTTATCAAATATAATAATCTCTTGTTTCTTATATTATTATTTTGTTCACACTTGTCCTTTTCCTTCTGAACTTCAAATGTTATTAAGGTGAGCAAATTGAGCTCTAACTTATTCCAAAATGGATGCATTTTTGCGTTACTTTTTAGTAAGAAAGAAGTTTAAATAGGAGCAAATCAAGGTGAGCAAATTGAGCTCTAACCTATTCCAAAATATATGAATTTTTGCGTTACTTTTTTTTCGCATTACTGTGTCATAAGCAGTTATGGTAAATCCAACAAGGATTTTATGAATTTTCATTAAACGACTCAGATTGGAAGTCCCAGAATCAAAGCGAATAGTTCCACTGTCGTGTGTGTCAAAGCATAGTTGAGCGGACAGAATGCGATTAGCTGAGCCTCACTGGCTTTAATAAAACTCTATTGAGCTGCAGGGCCCACGCAATTTTGCTGACGCCCACACAATCCATAGAATAGAAATTTTCACCTCACTTTTTTAGCTTTTGTTCTGCAAATTCTAAAAGAGAACACGTATAGAATCACATTCGCTGTTCTTTTGCCTGATGGTCTAAATAACAATGTTTAGAAAATTTAAATCTGCGATCTTAAGGTTGTAAAATAACCAAAGTTAAAAGCAATATAATTTTATCCACCTATACAAGGTTTATAAAATTGACATCAAAAATCTCAGACAAAAAACTGTTGAACCAACTTTGTTGTATTCTTATTGAAACTCTAGTATCAATTTACCCGTCCCTACATTTTTGTTATTATTCAATCTTTACTCAGTCAACCGATTAATAATAATTATCTGTAGAACCCTTTACACCTCGCTTACACTAAAGGGATGTAAGTGCAGTCTGATTACGGAAAGTAATCGATCCGATCGAACAACGGGGAAATGTGCGGTCAGAAGCGAACCACCGATGAAGAGTAAATAAGATTTATACACTCCCTTTAAACCGAATTTAAAAAAGAGGTTATGATTTCGACCTATAGTAGGTATGCACATTTTTATATATCGTCTATACCAGCTCCTCAACATGTGTTTATCAAATTTTTGTTCGCGCATATTTCATCATCACACTATAGTCCAGATGGCCAAATATATTTATATGTTGGATTAGATAGTCCAAATAAGAAGAGCTCTATCAAGTTTTCTTATGTTTTCGCGATTGTTACACATTTAAATAAAATTATTTTAATACGCTTTTTATCGCGTTTATTACATTATTTATACACCTAACGTTTCGAGCACTTTACAGTGTTCGTGGTCGCAGGTAGACTAAGTTGACATTTGTCTAGTATTTTATAAGAACTGCAAAATCTACCGCCTAAAATATTTATTGATAACGTTCCGGATGTACGCAGTATTGGCTCACGGTGTCTGAAGGTCTTGCAGTCTTCTGCTTAGCTTGAGATTTGATTAAATTGATGACTGGATCCCAAGCTGGTGGTATCAATAAATATTTTAGGCGGTAAATTTTGCAGTTCTTATAAAATACTAGACAAATGTCAACTTAGTCTACCTGCGACCACGAACACTGTAAAGTGCTCGAAACGTTAGGTGTATAAATAATGTAATAAACGCGATAAAAACCGTATTAAAATAATTTTATTTAAAAGCTCTATCAAGATTATTAAAGTATAGTTTTTGTGTCTGTGTCAGTCTCTAAATTGTAACAGCTATGAAAAGTAAGAAGTTATTATTTTTTAAATAATTCTTTATTGAAAAAATACAGAAATAAAAGAAAAATACAATAGTCTCGTAAGTACCTATTTTAAATCCCGAACAAAGCGTGTAGTCTTTATTTAGTTTCGCCCATCAAGGGGCCACGATGCCACCGCAGAATTGGTGGCATCGTAGCCCCTTGATGGGCGAAACTAAATAACTACTTAAAAAAGAATTGAAAATTAAAAATAATACTGTACTAATTTGTGAATTTTCTAGTGTATGGATCAACTCCCTTAAATTAAATATTGAACCTGAAAATGTACGTTCATTAGAAATGCGTTAACTTTGCTTAAAATATCGAGCTTCATTATAAACGAAATTCGATTAAATCTCAATACGGTGCGAGGAGGAAATTTAATTAAAAAACTAAATAAATCATTCATTTGTCATTAAATCTTTTTCGTCATTAAATCGTTTTGTCGGACCCACAGTGCCTACAAATTTAATTGGAAACGTTCGACAATGAATTAAAAAGAAGGTCCTCGAAAATTGAATATGGCCTCGAGCACACCATTCCTTAATCAATATCTACTTCCAGCGAATATATAAAAGAAACTGCGACATTTCTACTGATCACATTATTTACAATGAATATTTTTTCTTAATATACGTAATGAAGTAATTTTATAGTCCAGATTGGTACAATACGACGGCGCTCCGTAGCCACCTATCGCAAAGAACCTGTTTTTGATATTTCTAAATCCGCGTAAAATACGTTAAATCACTGCTGAGAAAAAATTGACATTTTAATGATTATATATATATATATACATATATATATATATATATATATATATATATAAATATACCACGTAAATATGAACCTATAAACATATTTTTCTTGTTACAAAAAAACACGTATCTAAAACAATAATGACAAACAACAAACAAAAAATGGTTTAAAACACTTGTGCGTGTTTATAAAAATAAGTCCATATTGGTTTGGGAGAAAAGAATAAACATAGAATATACCAGCTGCTTTTCTTCCCGCGCAGACCGTAAAAGGCGCACAAGGGATTGGGCGAACCTTAAAACCTTCCTCGTGAATCACTCTATCTGCTGGTGAAAACCGCATGAAAATCCGTGCAGTGGTTTTTGAGTTTATCGCAAACAGACAGACAGACATACAGAAAGACGCGGCGGAGAACTTAGTTTTATAATATGTAGTGATACCTAAATAGATAAACATCCAAAAAGATCAATTTCCATCATGACCTTGCTGGGCCCGGGCCTTCTGTCTCCAAAGTTGGCGTGTTAACCACTGTGCCGTGGAGGCTGTCAATTACACAATACTGCTGAAATGTACCTTAATATTTAATTATGTTTTATATTTTTAACCTAAAAATTTTAAGTTATTATAAATATAAAACCCACTGCCCATTCCAACATATTTTTTGATAGGTGACAGGGTTCATATCTTCTTTAATCTCAGTTAACTAACTATGTTGTAAGAGCAAAACGTAATGATAAATAATTAATTTTACAACCAATTCTCTTACAAAATTGTTTCATGTACCTAAATACATTCATAAACATGCTCTAACCACATTACTCTGCTTTTTTGGGCAGTCGTTTAAAAATATCGCATTGTAAATAAAGAAACCACACTAAAAACCGTTCACCCGTTTTGCACCTACTATGACATAAATTACCATACATATATAGAGAGGAGAAACTTGTAATAAGTTCGTTACCGAATTATAACTCCAAACTCCCTAAAATTCAATAGGTAGCGGCTTAACTTCTGGTCAAGTTTCATATGGACTACCTACGTGTAAATTACGTACAAGGTAAGTACGGTCCTGATGAAATGCCACTTTTGACAGGTGTTTGTAGATTCGAACTGGAAGTAACATATTCAAAAAATACTATTAACACGTCAGTATATATATATACATATTATACATATAAGATTATTTAGTGAGTTTTTTTTTTATTTCGCATTAATCCTGCTTATATTACTGATCACATTTCGTGGTATCGTTCAAATCAATAGATTTGCCCAAGACACAAATTTATGAGGCAAGGCAGTCCTCCTTGCAGTCGCGTATTTTTTTATATTTGAAAAAAAAATTACAAAAATGTTTTTAGCTATAAATAATTACCTAATCAAATATAAATGCTATAGAGCACTGATGTTGGATTAAAATTCAATGGTAAAGTATTTTTTTCCTCTGTGATAAAAAACTAATGATAAAATGTCATATCTAGTATAACCAGGGTCAGGTGAAGAATGACCAAGCCAGATCGGCGGTGATTCTTTTTTTTTTAAACACCATTCTACCTATTGTATTTAACTGAAGCTATAAATAGATGGATCATTTCCAGAGCTTCCCATGAATCATCGTTAATAATCTGTCAAAAAACTTTGGGTTGGCGAGAGACTTTGAGATTCATACCTAGTTTATGAAACATTATAGAGAGTTAAAAATAAATTTATTTGACCATGAACAAAGAGCTTGTTATCAATAATTATTAAGTGGCTTTAATTTGTAGGCAACATGAATACTTTTTTCCTTATGCTATGAAAAGCTCTCCAAATAATAGACAAACCAGTGTAAAGATGCTTTGAATTACCCAAAAACCAAAAAACGTTAAAAAAACTTCTACAATAAAAGTTATTAAGTTATCTTCATCGCCGCGCCGCAGTACAAAAAAGTTGTAGGTCAGCGATTAGTGTTCTCACAGATCAAACCACTGACTTTCAGCTGCCACCTTATTTACAAAGGCATGTGCAACTGTAGCTATCATTTGTGTGTTATTTATTACATTTAGAAAAAATATGTATAAGTTACTGTTGCTGATAAAAACTGCTGGTTATTCGGAACTATTATTAGAATAATTATGTAATTTTACACACATTCTTTCAATTTAAAAATTAATTTCTGTTTTATATTTGCATGCCTAAATTGGTCAAATATTTTTCCTGTATATACATCTCTTACCTGTCGACAACCATATTTTTAGTACATGAAAGTATATTCTATTTTATACAGTTTAATATCAGCTATTCATCTAGATACTCATTTTAACCGGAATAATCGCCGTTTCGCTCGCCCTAGAAAATGCATGCGCGTCTCTAAAAACGTGCATTATTTATTATTTGCTTCTGCTAGAGACACATTACTATTAACGAAAATTATTTTTATGATACGAGTACCACATAATTATGTTAAAATTATATATCTATTTATACGATTTTTTTTACTTTCGCGCTTCAACCACATGATTATTAATATTTACATAACTCAGCATGAACCTTTTACTTTTTTATTTACGCTGACGACCACCACAAGATGACACCACTGTACTCCAGCGCGACCACTTGCTGCGACCACATGGATGTAACTCCATAGAAACAGCGGAAATAAATAAGTAAAAGGTTCGTGCTAAGTCCTGTTAACATCAATAATTATCTATTTCTACGAGTATATAAAAATATAGAATTGATTAGAAAATTGTGTATTATACTTACAACGCCGTGACCGCTTCGACTTCGAAGGCTCAGTCTCATCTTCCAGTCCCGTTTCGTGGCATTCGCTCCTTCGGAGCTGAACGACCTCTTTATCGGCAATGACATCTTGCCAAATCACACACACTTAACCGAAGGCAAACGCGATGCGTCTCTGTCGCTTCATAATCTTTGCCTTCGAAGCGTCACACAGTTTAAATCACGCACACAATCCACACACTGATTCTTCACATCACGAAAGCAGTCAAAGAATATATTACAGAAGAAAACTATCGGAACTATTTACAAATTTACATAACTTAAATACACTATTACAATTATTACACTAAGGAGATTATTAGACATGAAACACTAAATATAATAATACACTAACACCGAAGATATTTACACTATTATACACAGAAGAGATATCCACAGACGAAGATCTGAAACAAAAGAAAAATATATTAATCACAAAATACAGTAATTGTATCCCTATTGCAGATATAGGTACCCGGGACTTCATTTTTGGTTTTGCATTAACAAGTTAGATGAGAGTTTCGACTGGATAAAATTAGATATAGGTAAATTCACTGTACCAAACAAGAAGATTATCTTAGAATTACTTCAATACTTAAAAAAAAACTCGAAAACAGACACGCATAAATTATAGGTACTATAGGAAATAATACGGATGTAAACCGCACCACTCACTATTCCAATTCAGTCAAGTCGTTTAGGCTAGAGAAAGTAAAAGAGCGGTTACCAGATTTTTAAACCCTAACGTAAAAAGAAGGGTGCTATAAGTTCGGCCGCTATACGTGTATGTGAACCGTGACTCGGAATGAAAATGTAAAATAAAAATTGAGTACTAGGTCCCATAAGACAAGTTATACATATTGATGGGCGGAGTCACCACTTAAGGGAAGGTCGAGGGTAAATTTACAAGCCGTATATCTCGACTGAGCGATCGCGAGCGAAGCGTCTGTCCGGCTGATTTCTCCCACAGGTCGCATTTCTCAACCGATTCTCATAAAATTGTGAGTTCAGTAACTTATACAAAAAAGTTTTATAAATTTAATTTTTTTAATTTTTTTGAAGTAAAAACTTCTTAAGCGGCGCTGTGCACATTTTGTGCTATTGAAAAACTGAATCTAAATATATAGTATGGGGTTTCTAACCGCATCACCTATTACCATTATTTCGGAACGTCATTCGGATATAAAAAAGAACAGGTGACACTCCGGAAGCACCGGCAGCAATGAAAACTAGAATATTAACGTTGTTTTTCGATCAGATCACGTGTTCGTCTTACGAATTTTCAACTATCGATTCTGTCGCTCACGTGACCTGTCGCGAGTTTAACATTTTTCCCCATCACAAAAAGTTCACAGCGCCGCTTAAGGAGTTTTTTAGTTCAAAAACTATCTGGCAACAATTGGGCTCGGGAAATGTCACAAAGCATTCAAATTGCACACTGTTGTTGGGCTGTTGCCCGTATCCCGCCCCCTTCCGGTGAAATTCCAATTTCGGACGCTTTGTTCGAAAAAACAAAAGTCCCAGTTAAGAGAACTAAAGGGATATGGTTGCATACCTTTCAGGGATCCATATATCCAAAAAGATTACTAAGCTTTAATTTAGTGTCGGTTCCTCTATCCTTGATCTATTTATCGGTCTATCTTATAGACTTCATTTCATGGATTATATCTTATCAACTATTATTATTTTAAACACTTTATTGTGTCTGATGAGAGCCCCCTTATATTATTCTGTTTTTAGTATTTGTTGTTATATCGGCAACAGAAATATATCCTCTGTGAAAATTTAAACTGCTTAGCTATCACGGTTTATGAGATGCAATTTGGTGACAGACTGACAAACAGACGGACACCGAAGTCTCAGTAAGGGTCCCGTTTTACCCTTTCGGTTCGGAACCCAGAAAATGAGTGTGGCTATATCGATCAGTGTGATTTGTCAGTATATATATTTCCATATACGGAACAGTTCATGTACAGGTCCGCCTCTCATATAGCCAGTATTTTCGAAGCCGGTATTGTCATACATACCGTTTCGGCTGTCACACGTTGCTTTTTGAACTTAATGAAAAAATGTCATAGAGCTCTCTATAGTTTGATATGGCAGAACTTTAAATTGGATACCTATTCAAAGTTTTGGCCAATTCGTTTAGCTTTGTCAGTAGGAAGAGGGTTAAAGCGCTCTGGTTATTTATACTAATATAATAAACAGGAATAGAATGTTTCCTTTTTTGTTTGAATGGAAAAAAGGTAAAAATCGAAAAGAAACTTCCCATAAAAATTCGCCCAGCAGGCCGATTTGCTAACTCGGTGTACTACGATTTGATTGTCACTTTAGAATCCATTACGGTTTTCATATCTTAAATAAAAATAGTCATTCATAGCGAAGCCGTAGTGAATATTGAAGTTACCATGAAAATGATGTACACCGTAGCTGTCTAAAGTTAGCAAATAGGCCTGCAGGTGATCAGCAACTTTGCATGAGAGATCTACAAATGTTTACGTTATATTCCTTATTTTTCTTACAATTCTGTATTCTATTAAGGCGCCCCTATAGTAACACTAGCGCGACCCAGCAACTAATTCTTTTAATCCTAAATTATATCGAATTTTAAAAATCTAACAAGTACACAACTAGTAAATTACTTGTAGTATTTTCGTATTCATTCTCACTAATATTCGTTTGATAAAATAAGAGAAAAACAGGTTAACGCCAAAAGTGGCCACTTTTGGCGTTAACTGATTTTTCTCTGGCACTAGTAAATTACTTGTAATATTCAAAAAATACTATAAGTAATTTAGTAGTTCTGTACTTGATAGATTTTCAAAATTCGATACAATTTATGATTTAAGGAATTTAATTGCTGGGTGGCGCTAGTGTTACTATAAGAGTGCCTTAAGGATTCTGATCACGAGATTATAATATAGTTCATAGGTTCAAAATCAGCCTGTATTAAAATGAAATTGTTGCAAAAAGTCAGCAGTTTGATACTGCTGACTTTTTGTAACTTCATGAGTGCTGTTTTCCATCAGTGATTATACGATTCTGAATTTCCCGTGGGATTTGTGACAAACGACTCAGCAAAATTATACGCGAGCGAAGCTGCGGATAAAAGCTAGCTGTATTATATGACAGTGTTTTTAATTTCATGAATCATCATCTTTATTCAAAAGCGTTAATAACTTATGAATAACTAAAACGTAGTGGTCGTTTTAACTAAACCGCGCCTACTAAGAAGTCCTTTGAAGTGCGGATAATAACTTGCTAATCCCACGCCCTACGCTGAGCTTACTGATGTTCTGATGTGTTCTTTGTGGGAAAAGGAAATTAGTCTTTTAGTCACAGTCATGTTTATTGTGGTTGGGTATGTTTCAGCCACGTTATTGAACTAGACAGTAAAATGTATAGTATGTTTCAACTACGTCATTAAACTTAACAGTAAAATGTTTAAATTTGTGAGACTAGTGGAAAATAAGTGTTTGTTTTTAGTCTGTGTTAGTGGCTAACGCTGGTATAATTTTTATTGTGTTTCAAAGCTGTCTAAATGCTATATTAAAAGTTTGAATATATTAGGTGTAAGTTTACCTTCGTCTTAACCTAGAAAGGACGAGTGAGAGGTACTAGTTCTAGTCGCCAGTGGCACAAAGTACCACAAACTACTAATAAAATACTATTACAAGTATCAAACGACCGGCTACTATGTGTTTTCTCTAGACCATAGACAAATGTTGGAGTGAGGGGAAAAATGATTAAATGTTGTACAGTTTAAAATTCTATTGGGCGCCAAACGCAATTAAAGAGTGTTCTATGCCATATCTATAATCTTATAGATAGTTTTTAGACAGTGGCCCGTGAAACTACACGGTCTAAACCGCTCATTGTAATCTTTCAATAACTAAAGATTCAATTGATGGTTTTGGCTTAATATTATGTACATACCTTTAGGCAGCTGAAACATTATTAAAGTATTTCCCACCAATACACATGAGATATTAAGAAAAAGAGACGTTATATTCTCATGTATGTAAATATTTATGGACACCTCAATCATGACTCCGAATGAATGATCTTGTATGTTTCCGTCCAGACTAAACAAATTGTAGCTAATAAAAGTAGAATTGTGATGACTTCTGTGGCACAGTGGCAAATACATAATGATTTATAGATCACTTAGTAATATATTACTAAGTTAGATAAACATGCCAGTCTGCCCGCGCCAGGAATCGAACCTGGTACTCACGTGTCGTACCAGGTTCGATTCCTGGCGCGGGCCTTTAATTTGCTCTCGTTTTGCAGCTTCCTAAAAAGGATTGAAGTCAGGCAGGCAGCCCGCTGTAAAAACTTTCGCCAAATTATATCACAGTATGAATATTCTCATAATACCACGGACTACTTGCTCCTGCTCTCCTCTCTCCAGCTCGAGCAAAATGTTCTTCGGTTCGGTATGTCTGTCCGGCTGTTTCTCTCTACAGGAAAATAATAATGTGTTTATTAAGAAACGGAATACATACTTTTGATATGTATTTTTTCTCTCAGTAATGAAAGTTTACCACGTTTGAGATCCTGCCTATGATACAGGTAGAATTATAGTTCATGCCGTTTATTTGCTTCTCTAGTCACATGACTATTGACGTTTCGTTAAACGGGTGACCTAGACTATACCGTGAATATAAACAAATTTTCAAAATCTTTCTTGGTAAATTTTTAGACTTTCCTTAGCTGTGGAGGATGTCGAACACTCTGATTGGCTACTTGTTTTCTCTCCGCCATTTGCGAAGATGTTTATGTACAGCTACGAAAATATTACAGTGGACAAACTTCCACTCACAAAAAATTAATTAAATTCTTAAATAATAACACAGTATCAATTAGGGCTACGGTTGTTGTGACACGGTTTCAAATAAGCCTTTGTAAATAAACAAATCGAACCAATGTTTTTCAGTTGAAAGGGAGTCCGTTAATGGTTCCTGTAGAATCATTTGTTTAGTCTGAGACGGGAATAGCCAGGGAAGTGTGGGTTGAGCCCCGCAGTCTTTTACATAGCAACTGATTAGGGCTCCGTACCCAAAGTGTGCCAACGGAATCCTATCATAACTCTCACTGTCCACCCGTCTGTCAGTTTGTAAGCTACCTGTATCTCATGCGCCGTTATAATCAGTAACAGAAATAATTATATTACATAGAATAGAATAGAATAGAAAAATCTCTATTCAGCGTAATTAATTCAGTACCTAAATACAAACGGAACTACATAACACAGTTCTCCAATATAATACATATTTTGAACAATTATAATTTAAACCTCTGGAGTGAGTTTGATAGATCGTTTAAGAAATGATATAGTATAGTAAGGGAACTGTGTGGAGTGAAAGACGATATATGACTAAAACTGAGAAAGGAATGTTTACATGGCTTGGACATATTGAGAGGATGGATGAAAGGAGACTTACGAAAGGTATATGTCCTAACCACAGCAGATGTGGTTGGGACAGTTGGTCCTGGCCGGCCTCGACAAACTTATCATGACCAAATTGCGGAAATTCTCTCAAAAGGAGAAGTAAGGAGTACCCGAAACCGGCGAGCTTGCATGAAAAGAGTAATAAATATGGATGATGTGAAAGATCGTAGCAAGTGGAGATCCATAGCCTCTGCCTACCCCTATGAGAAAGAGGCATTGTATAATATGCATGTATGTATTTTAAACCACTAAAAGTGAGTTCCAATGTGAGTAATGATTTTAAATATTAAGAAGCAGTTCGTGGGTGTAGTAGGTAGAATTTATATAAGTGGCCGAAGTATAAATACCATATTAGTCCTGAAATATATGTATTACAGATCATATCCGATAATGAGAACATATATATATATACAAATGACTTATGAATCTTTAACTACCTGTTTGTCTGTACTTCGTACGAATAAATTATTATTATTATTACACGCTAGTAAAACAGCTTTCAGAAAAGATGAATTTTTAAATTCGATGCAGTAGTACTGTGAACTTCTACCATTGGGCGTGAGCACTTAAAGGCTTACGCCCACTGGGCCACCAAGCTCCTCAAAGTCAAAGAGTAGTTCTTAGAAATAATTTTCATTTCTTTTTTCCAATTTTGAACCCTTAATTGGTTAAATAGAAAAGCAAATTGCGAAGGTCGTTTGTCTAGCATCTCAGTACTCAGCATTGGACGTTGGCGTATTTAATAAGTAAGCAAGGAGCAGGTTGTATGCATTTTTAACGTTGGTGCATCCCACGTAGCTGACATTTATATGGTTTACCTTAAAAATCTTCCACGCTGGTCTGGGAGAAAAGAAAAAACGTAGAATGTACCAGCTGTTTTTCTTCCCGCGCAGAGCGTATAAGACGATCGAGGGAATGGACGTAAGGAATCATATCAATTGGCAATGCGGCAAGCAACCCATCACTATTTTGTTTCCGTTCTCCACGTACAAGCCCACCAACATGCTAAACGTGTCCTTTTGTTTTTTTAGACCTGGGCTCTTTTTACCGCTCAAGGGAAAAAGATGTGTTAGTATGTATGTATGTTAAAAATATCTCCAGCTTTGCCGTTGATCTCGCTGTTTGCATAAGATCATTGTTTAGCCAACCAAATTACTGTAAGCGGCTGGAAAAGCGATAAGACTATCGGATCACTTTTGGAATAGGTGGGTAAAAGAATATCTCCCCAGCTTAATACCGAGACAGGTAAACTCAAATCCGCACAGAAACCTAGCAGTTATCTTCATCGATGAAAACCTTCCGCGGGAAACATGGTCCAAAGGAAAAATAATGGCTGTGTATCCCGCAAAAGACGGAAATATCAGTGTGGTGCCTCGTACCAGATGATTTAAGTTACTCATATTTTCGTCTCATACGACCATTATTCCCAGCTTCAAAGTACTAAGTTCAATTATTGTATCTAATTAGTATATCTTTCATGCAGTAAAATTAGTAAGTAGCCCGCTATAAAGTCATCAAATAATCTGTACCTACGTGTACATTAATAAACTATTTTTGTTTCATTTTCAACACAACTGCCAATTAGAGTGAATTGAAGGGTCACTTTGTCTGAGGTCACATTGCTTACATTGAACACGGGCGTCACCTTAAATAAATAAATAGGGACGGTTTGAGCTAGTACGTTGTGAACTTGTGTCGTGGAATACTAACTTGTCGATACTACTTTAACCGACTTCAAAAAAGGAGGAGGTTCTCAATTCGTCTGTTTGTTTTTAGGGTTCCGTACAAAAATTGAAAAACGGAACCCTTATAGGATCACTCGTGCGTCTGTCTGTCCGTCCGTCCGTCTGTCACAGCCGATTTTCTCCGATTCTACTGAACCAAATTAGGTGAAATTTGGTAAGATGGTGTAATCCTATGACCCAAACACGAATGTGCAAAGTAAATAATTTTTTTTTTGAAATAAGGGTCATTTTCAGGAGGCGAATTACAAAATTAAAAAAAAAAATTTGCAACCCTTACTGTGTCATATATCAAATGAAAGGGCTCATCATGAGGATCTCAAAAATATTTTTTTTGTTCGGGTAAAATCAATACTTTTGATTTTATTCACGAAAGAAGGCAAAAATTGACCATCCCCCCCCCCCTGATCTCCGAAACTACTGGGCCGAAAATTTTGAAAAAATTACAAAATGTAGTTCATTCCTTGAAGATTACAGGCAAAATAATAAGAATTCTATGACTTGAAAATAAAGTGGTAAACTCACTATAATAAGTTCATCTAGGGAAATAATTCACTAAAACACCACTAGATAGCGCTAGTCAATTGAATAAAACATTTTTGCACATTGTGTGTGTGTACACGAAGCATATTGTACGGAACCCTCATTGCGCGAGTTTGACTCACACTTGGCCGGTTTTTTTTATGTTTGTGACGCGATCTCATTCGGTTATGGATCGATTGTAGTGATTCTTTTTTTATTATCGAATAATGCTCCAGAGGTGGTCCCATAATTTTTTTTGCAATGTATTGAGCACTTATTGAAAAAATAAACAAATCCCCAAAAAATTTGTCAAAGGATACTGTTCGGTTTAAACAATTGTATTTTATTCTTATGGAAATCAAGACAAATCGATGAGAACGTTACTCCTCTGTTTTGACTGAACTTCGAAGGTGGTATAATTTTTTTATCAAAATGTATCCAGATCTTTTAGAAAAAATCAACAAAAACCAAATAAAAAATGTAAAAGTATGCCGTTTGGTTTAATTTTATTTTCTGTAACGGTTTGCTAAGAAATTTAATACTTGAAGAGGTGTGTATTTTATTTATGTATATGTCTCCAAGCACCATTTTCGTACATCAGAATCGACGATCGGTGGCGTAGACACATAAGAACTTATCATTTTGCAAATGATTATCATTCATCAAAGATATACTCGTACATATTATACAATCAACCAACTTACTAGTTACTACGAAAAAGTTACTATAACTAGCATCAGACGACTACTTAATCCTTTCTCTTGGTAGTAGAGACCATAGACGAATATTGGAATGATGATAAACACGATTAAAAAGATAATATATAATTATGTAAATGAACATTAAACCCAATTGAGTCTGAATTTTTATCGAGGTAAAAACTTAACAGACGCGTGTATTATTAATATCCATAAAGCCACCAAGGACCTTCCAGTATAAAATCAATTAGCTTAATTCTTGATAAGTTCCAACCAAAGGTTCTAACTAGCAAAGAAGCCGTGTGCTTTTCGGCAGAATAGTATAGGACCACTCCAAGTCTTCCGTGGATATCGTAAAAAGCAACTTAGGAAACACAAGCTACACACAGCTTATTAACTTCAAAAAGACCTCTCCAACCCGTCTGGCGAGCGTGGAGATTATAGGTCAAATTCACTGACTGGACTGGATAGTATTTGACTCTGGCAGTACAGAGAGGGTCATGCTTCTGCAGTGGAAACTAATACAGACCTGATGATGGTGATGGGGATGATGAAGTTCTAACGGTTGTTATTTCCTCTATCGACCTGTACTTACTCTTTCCATAATTATTTTGTCCCCATCCAACATTTTGAATGTTTTAATACACAAATTGGACAGTAAATTGAGTTTTTTAAGTCATTGTTCAATTGTAGCCGAATTATTGAAGTCAATTGATTTCATCTGTCCAATTGAAGTCGATACTCGTAAAGGCTTGATTAACAAGGGTCTTATTGCCGCATTTAATTACAAACGTTTCTGCGTAATTCTGTATTTCCGGTTTGCTTCTAAAGAAATTTTAAAGTATTTTATCTCAAAATCATTTGCGGTTCTGAGAATTTTCATTTCAATCTCAAAGTAATAAATTTAAACCTAATAAAAATTATTAATATTTGTACCAGTAGTAGATTGCATTATCTAACTAAACAGAAGCGTACAAAGTACATGTAGCAGAAGCACGCAAAGTAAGTACATAATTATAATGGGTATCTATTTATCAATTCCGATATACCCTACCTATAGCCGACTATACCTGTTGGTATAGAAATCTGTCTTAGAGAGAGCGCGGAGCGGCCTGGGAGGAAAATGTTCCCAAAAAATTTCGCTTTATTTTTTTGGCTTTATTCACCGCAGCTTCAGTTGAAACCATGCATTTAGGAATTTATGTGTGACTTTTTAAGTCAAACAATGATATTGGTCGTCTTATCTAAAACTGGATGCCCTAAAGTGCATTTACTCAAGGAAACAAATTAGGTTGATATACATATAAATTACAGACACGAAGAGTAAAACAAATTGCTGAACTATATAATGACAGCACATACATTTTGTGGAACCATAACCTTATCTGTTTACAAACAAATTTAGAACGCGACTGTTCGACAATTATCATTACTTATTCCTCGCTAAAAAAACATTCTAAAACAAATATAATTTAAAATAACAGTAGTTAATAGTGCTATAACTGCTAGCTGTAACGTTATTAATGTACTCGTAAACTCGACACGCACTAACCTCTTTACGATGTCGTTAAAGCAATATTAAACCCTACTTTAACCCCCGCCCAAAAAGTTAGTTGTTATTACATACATGACTATTTGTCTGTGTGATTCAATAAAGTCTAACAAAATTATCACGCTTTTATCCGTAACGGGTATTGCGAACTCTTTAGTTTTAGTATTCTTTATTTTAAAATATATTTTTTAACCTTTTGTTTTGGTAAATATGTACGTCTCTCTAATTTGTGTCATATAAAAAAGTCTAGTAAATATTCGTGAACCCAAAGCGTTTTTCATTTATATTTCTATTTAAAAGAACCTTTAATAGCGTAAAATAAATATCGATTGGTAATAACGGGATAGACAGAGGGAAGACCTTAAGTGTAGGTGGAAAACAGAATCAAATAGTAATGGGTTGGTAGCCGCATTACCTATTGACATGATTCCTTAGATTTTCGCCCATTTGCACGGCCGGTTTCTATGGTCTCTGTAGGAGAAGAAGCAACTGGAACCTACATTTTTTGATTTTCTTTTGAGACCAGGGTGGAAGACTTTGGGACTTACAATATTAAAAATATAGACTAGACTGAATAACAGCGACAACACGCGGCGACAGGGACACGATTTTGTATCGAAGGATAAGGCAATGTTAGTATGAATGAGTACAAGGACCGGTTATAGCGATATAGATAGCTATTATTGCTAGGGCACGGGTCTCAACATATACCTATTGGTGACGGTTGCTTATGTCGCTGACACCGATTGCTGTCGCTAAAACTGTTTGCGATTATTACCGTTTAAACGAATTTTGCAGGACTTTATTCAACCATACGTTTTTAACGTATTTAATGTAATACTTTCATTGATTACCTAACTTTTTAATATTTAGGTGCCAAGTCAGAAAAAGCTAGTTATGGCTTAGCAACGAGTATCTGAAATAGTTTATCAACATCCATAATTATGACAACCGGAGCCAAAGTCTTAACCATCTTTGATTCTAAACGAAAATAATGACAATGGGACCTTATCGTATCGTTAATAATTATATGGCAATAGACGATAGATAATGGAGACGTTGACCTAGAATTGGATCAATGTAGGCAATGACACAACAATGAATCAAAATTTCTTTATACTTTAGTAACAGACAGGAAAAATAAAATGAAATGGAAGTAAAAAAATATATAAAATATCCCTTTTTATGTCATAAACCCTATCGTCAATATCTGCGGTTTTTGCCGAAGACCGTGAAAAGTGGACCCCGGTCACCAAAGCATCTAAGTATTTACGTAAACGGGATTATGAAACATAGAGCTAGATTATGTAAACACTTCCATACATCTAGCAAGTGGTCGGTATGTGTCCAGCGTAGGCGCTGGTCTTTTCTCCGACATTTTGCTCAGTATGTCTGCGACACGTTTACCTAAAACTGGGTTTACCAGACCCAAAATCTCTACACCCCTTTGTCTAACGGGCGGTTGAACCAGAGATAGATCTTGAGCCAAATTCTGAGCTAAAACTATTCGCTGGTCTTCAGTTTTTAGCACATGATTATAAAATTCAGCAGCATGTCCAAAATCAACGGCATTGCTTTCTAGAACTACAAGTCTCTCACTTGGTCGAGCTTCGTCTATAACTGGTAAGGGACCACTAAAAGTATTTGGTATATAATTAGGAGCATTTTTCATATTTTTTCTTACCGGCGGTACACCGTCACGCAAATAGTGTTTGGCATAAATTGGACGATTTATCTCAATCCTGTTGTGGTTGACCCCCAGGCGATTATCTTGAGTATCTCTATAAGAAACTACTCTAGATGTGAACAGGAAGTCCATAGGTCCTGATATTCCTGGTACTAAATTGGCAGGATTCATCGCACTCTGCTCAGCTTCAGCAAACCAGTTATCAACGTTCCTGTTGAATGTTAAACGACCAATAGTTATCGTCCGATAAGTTCCTTTTTCCCAAAGTTTGATAACATCAAATGGATTGTATGTAAGCTTTGTTAGATCATCTTTCGTCATTAGATCCATTTCTAGTATCCAAGAAGGATAATTTTTATTAGCAATAGCGTTGTATAAATCTCGGGTGAAATAGTCAGGGTCCTGGCTGGCAACGGCCGCGGCTTCAGCTGACGTGATATTAGCTAGACCTTGCTCGGTTCTAAAGTTGAAGCGAACGTAAAATTTTTCCCCCATTTTATTGTAAATTTCATAAGTGTGAATAGGGAAAATATCCATTTTTCTATAACCGTCAGGGATTCCATACTCTGAAGCTAGCCAGAGTAATGCGTGAATTGAATCAGGCCTTTTTACTCTAAAATCCCAAGCTGCTGTCGTGTCAAGTATATTCGTTTGAGGATTTCGTCTTCTAGATTTAGCGAAGGAAACAAAATCGTTGGGATTTCTGTAAAAATATACTGGATGGTGGAGACATAGTAAGTCTAGGTTGCCTTCTTCAGAGTAGAACTTAACTGCAAGGGCTTTGGAATCGCGTCCGAGTTCAGATCCACCTCTATTAGGAACACCAACAGAAAACCTGCCAAAGGCTGGCGTCCTCTTCCCAATACCATTAAACATATCGGTTTTGATATATTTGGAGACATCGTTAGTGACTTCGAAGTACCCGTGAGCTCCCGATCCTTTGGCATGGACCACACGTTCCGGTATTCTTTCTTTATCCATATGTAAAATCTGCTCCGTGAAGAAGGGGTTAGTGAATACGTTTGTGTTCAATGTAGTTAATTGTCGTATATCTACTGGAAGTCCAACACTGCTTGAAAGGTAGCCTATTGGTTCCTGAAAATTTTAAAATCAATGAAGTTCTTTTATAAATGACAAGGTTCTCGAGCATGCCTGAATTTTACGTGGACCATTGCTATTTAAATTAATTATATGAAAAAATTAATGACACCTATAAAATATTTAAAAGGGAGTGTTAGTAAAAAGAAGTGTAGTGAATAGTTAATACTAAATTGATTATTTTGTAAATATCATTCAAAGTTTAACGGGTAGGTAACTAAAAGCTTTAGTAAACGTTTTCGCCAAAAATGGCCGACCATTTTTTTTTAAAGTTAAATGAATCTTAACGATCTGACTTAAACTCTAAAAAGTTATGAATAAAATAGTTTTAAAGGGGTATCTAGGGCCTCTCACACGGCATTATTTTCTTCAAATAAGTTATAAATTTATATATAAGTAGCACCGGCTTTCAAAAATGTAGTTTTACTTCAAATTGAACTGTTTTTGCAATGTTTGTCAATTTAAAGATAATAATGTTGGTGCTGATTGATAGGCTGATACCTACTCATGTATTGATTCCGTACCTTAATTTTTTGAACCAACTTGCTTTCAATTAATATACTAAACCTTGAAGTATATTACGGTAGGTAATTATAGTTATCTTGTTATAGTTCCATAATAATTTTAAACAAATTCTCACCTTAGTCACTACTTTAGGTATGGTATATTAAAAATACAAGCCATGGTTGAGAATTATTACCCTAAATATTATAATAGAAGAACAATATTTGATAAGATTATTATATATAACATAATGTGACAGTTAATACTATTTGACAAACATACCGGATGTTCCATCTTAAATTTCCGCAATTGCAGAGGGACCATATCCAGGCTTGCATTTTTCTGAGCCCAGGAATGGCTGGCCAGGCACAGCAGCAAAATAAACAAATAACGCATTATACGCGTACAATCGGAAGGGATAATAGTTTGTTCAGAGTCAGATTTCCATTTATAACCACGGGCCATAATTAATTCATTTTTGTCGGCGGTTAGGGCACAAAATAAACTTGTCCAGAAGTGACGCTCCTTAATACAATTTATGGTACGCTCATCAATATTGGTCTATTGAAATCACATATTGCGACAGATGATCGCACTATGTGATTTCACTAGACTAATATTGACGAACCCACCATAAATTGATTCCAAACATTATCCTCGGAGGTAGAGATCACTAAGAAAGAAGATGTAAGAAGTACCCGAAACCGAAGAGCATGCATGGGGAGAGTGATGTTTAGATGAAGTTAGAGGGATTTGTCAGGATCATAGCAAGTGGAGATCCATAATCTCAGCCTACCCCTATGAAAAAAATTTAATATGTATGTATGTATGTCTCCTCTGAGATACTGTATTACGACTTGTAGAAAAATGATTTTCAGAATTATTTTTTCCATCATCAATTATTATAAGCACGTTCTTAAGCAAGAGAGTATTGCAAATTTCTTCTTCAGCGTTTCATATCTGTTGCTTATTATTTTAAAATTTCTTACTCGTTATTGTGAAAAAACCGGCCAAGTCCGTGTCGGGCCACGCGCAGTATAGGGTTCCGTAGTTGCGAATGACAACTTTGAGTTCACACCGTTCACACTCGCACCTCATAGTTTAACGACCAAAAACATCTAACAATGAAAATTGTATGAAATTTTACATTTTCGAGTACATTTTATAAGTTGGTTGTCTATAACTTTTTAGTTCGTACTAAATACTCAGCTCTGATAGTTTTCCTTTCAACTTCAGTATATATACTACTGCTGTAATTTTTTTCACGTATCCATTTATAACCGTTTAGCGTTTAGCAGATAGAGGGGGGACACTTACCTCTGACAAAAATTAGCACTTTTAAACCAAATATTTCGGAAACGGATCCCAAAATTGAAAAATGGTGTTCTCAACCGCACTATATTTTTGTTGCTGTTGCTTTTTGATCAAGTCACGTGTCCGTCTTACGAATTTTTATTCTGAGGAATCTGTCGGTGACGTAACCTATCGCGAGTTCAACATTTATTCCCCATCACAAAGAGTGTACAGCGGTGCTAAAGAAGTCTTCACACCTTCACTTCAGTTTTCAAATTCACTGTCGATCTGATCTAGTGGCCACATGATCCTGATTTTTTTTTTCTCCGGATCTGGTGATTTTTATCACCTGTGCCAAGGATTCGAACTCTTAATTGATATTTCAGCTCGGTCAAAAGCCTTTCATGGAGGTAAAATTTCATCCTAATTTAGCTTAGAAACTAAAATGCTCATTTATTAAGAAAACTGTACAAACATACACACGCAGATAACTCTAACACGTGAAACTTATAGTACCCCTCATTTTAGTCGCGGTTTAAAAATAGTACTCGTGAATTTGTTGAACATATAAACGTCTTTATAATGAGGTTTATTAATTAGTAATCAAAATTATTAAAACAACCTAGTTATATACTCAATTGATATCTTCCTGTTTTATATCCTTTAATCATAATTTGTGTCAGAATCTACATATTTTTTGTTCAAAATGATAGTTAACTGGTGTATAAGGCAACATTATATAATGCAAATCGGAATTTTTTGCATGCGAATTAATTTTGGAAATCTTTAAAATCCATGGTTACTCGTATATGATTTAAAAAATAATTATACGTCAACTTTAATTTTATGTCGCCCTTGACCAGACTTTGACGTCTATGGTGTTTAACGTTTTGATAGTCTCTTCAACATCCATTATGGTTTATATATCTTGAATAAAAATAGTCAATCATACGAAAATTGTAATGGATGTTGAAGTGACTATCAAAACGTCGTTCATTAACTTATATACCGTAGTTGACAAAAGTTAGCAAATAGGCCCTTAAGCTGATCTTTCACACCTCGAATTATTTATGTATTATATAATGATAACCGCATTTCAAATTAGCTATTCTAAATAGCTTGTTTCAAGTATGCTATATTTCATTAGTATGTATGGAATCCGTTAAACGGTTTTTGCATGATTAAACTAATTACCAAACATCCTACGTTTCATTGATTACTGTTATTATTAGAGTGAGTTGAGTTTTTACGTATATGCACAGTACATAGTATACTAATACAATAAAAAAAGTCGATAGTTTAAGAACAATACAGTACCAGACTTGAATTCTCCCTGACCCAGGTGGAACTAAATAATATAAGATCCGGGAAAAGTAATTACGTAATTTGCATATATAAATAAGTAACAATTTTTTTTCAGTTTATGTTGCATGTACGGTCATCTGAGAACGCTTGTAGCTTCGGAGATTATATAAAAAAATTAAAGCAATTTAAACCTTATGTATCATGCATAAGGATCATGATATTGCTAAATATTTATGTCTTTCTAATCAGTGCAATTGATTTTCACCTTTGGCTATGTATGAACTTTTGCAGGTGACTGTACCTGGATGGATTTGATACCATTTAAAATAAAGGTACTTACCTACACTTTCAAAAGTTATAAGAAAAGTACAATACATTTTCCCGCCATTACCTAGGTAGTATTTTGTCTATTAAAAATGTAATGTTTGCTAATGTTTTCGCGATTGTTATTCATTTAAATAAAATTAATTTAATACGGTTTTTATTCGTGTTTATTACACTATTTATTCACTTAACGTTTTGAACAATTTTCAGTGTTCGTGGTCGCATTAAATTTGTCCAATTAATAAAACAATCAATGCCACAGACGGTCGTAACGAAATACCGTTTCGTAAGACATTTCAGGTTGTAAGAAATAGTTCTATTATATATAGTAGTAATAAATATTATTTTTTAGGAATTCCCTGTTTAAGTCGAATAGAAAAATTTGTTTATTTTGATGGGTTGGTTTGATATTTTGAAGTAATTGTAGGTACATAGTTTTCAAATACGTTTCAAGTTAATATAAAGACAATTTACCCAATGAGAGGCTATCTTGCTTTTTTAATAAGAAAGAGAGAGAAACACAATCTTAAACAAACACAGTAATTACGAGTACGCTTAAATGTCAAGCAATTAAGTAACAGTTTTATGTTTGGCAAATTTAATTGTGCCCTGCTTTTCCGGCTTCGTATGCCTTTAATTCGACAGGGCGTCGAAACGCTGCACGTGTTTCTTAATTCTCACTCGAAATTTAAGTCTTATTTTCACCTACATGTCTGTTAACACGCTACACGAAGCCTTTTGGCCCTTATGGCCTCGGGCTGTCTATCCCGGAAATAATAACGGAGTAATAATATGTATGTATATGTAAACTATGCCGTGTCGTTCCCACCTCAAAATATATCACTTCCTTTTTCTTCATAGCTTCTAAATGATAATCCGCTATCATCTTAAAACAATTTATATCTATATACTTATACTACATAGGTATTATACTATAAAATAACTTGGCAAGGTTTAATAGCCGTAAAACCTTACCATATTGCCTGATGCCAGCTTTCCTTCTTCTGACAAATGGTAACTACAATATCGGCTCAAAGCATTAATGGGCCCACGAAGCTCACCCATTGAATCGACTTTGCTTTGGAAATATGATAATCAAATATATTACACCGCATGATACTAGTAAGAATGCGTAAGTTTAATGTAAACAAACACAACACATCACCAAATTATTTTTCACACAAAAACTCTCACTTGTAAAACGCGCGAATTGGCACTAAACTGGCTAATTTAATAAAAATACATAAGTATTTTTCACATTCGATTTTAGTCTTTATTACTCTAGGAATAAGGTTGCATCGAAACTGCAACGATTGCTGGTTAGATAAGACGTATCAAGTTGTTTTACAACGTGATAGTGATCGCTATGGAGAGCGATAATCGGTATCAAATCGATAAGCAATTACAAGGGTTACTGTTCGGTAATCTAATATGGGCTATCGATACGCTCGAGTACATAATGCGAGGTAAGTATCAGCATTGGCGTAGGCCACACTTGGTCTGGTGTGCTCAAAGGTGGCCGACTACCTCATATTTAAATATTTTTTTTTTATGACTTGAGAGCAAACGAGGTACCGGCACACTAGGTGGTAAGTGATCACTGCTGCGTAATGATGATGAACTAATGTCCATGGGCAGCGGTGACAACGACAACACCAGGGGTATGACAAGAGCGTTGCCGGCCTTTTATTTTTCCCTCCCCGGAGGGAAAGGGGGATGGGCGTCCGGCTCTTTTACTCACCGAAAGAAACATAGATGCGGTGCACTACTATAACGTTGATTTTCTGTGATAGTGTGGTACTTCCCCGGACGAGCCGCCGGAGAGGAATAAAATGCTCGTAATGACTTTTATTTCCAGGAAGTCTGTAGTGATTTACTCCATTTTAGACACCAGTGAATACATGATTTAGTGAAGATTTCCCCGCAATCTTTTCTTACATTGAGGGTAGGTAGCAGTCAATGAAAATAAACGGAGATGCATACCTTTAAGCGAGATAGTTTTGATTAGGAACAAGGGAGACTTTACTCATGGGTTTCGCTATTAAGAGGGTATACTAGCAGTGCGTTTTCCATACAAATGTATTTCTCTATTTTCTCGCTAAAAACTGCTTCTAGAGGCACAATTCTTTTTACATACAATCTATTACTTAAATAGGTATGTCCCTATGTTTTGTTTTTTTCAAAAAACCTGTTTATAAGAAAAAAAATTTGTACAAAAACAGTTTTTTTGGAAAAAATAAAAAATAGGGGCATTCCTATTTTAGTACTAGATTTTATGAAAAAATAATTGTGGCTCTAGAATCAGTTTTCAGCGAGAAAATAGAGAAATACATTTGTATGGAAACCATATTGAAAAAATACTGCTAGTCTACGCTCTTAAATCTCTGAGCTACCATTTCATACTTCAATAAATATTGTTATTCAAACACTTGATAGTAAGGCATGTACAACACGCGGCGTATAAGTTGAACTAAGTGTGAGCGAGACACACCTATATTAATCAGTGGCAATGTATTGCGGTGTCCTACTCACACTTAGGTCAACTTATTTGCCGGGCACTGTAGCGGTATAAAGTTGCAAGACTGTCAAACTTTGGAAAGATTGAGGTTTCTAAGCTAATCTAAGCGTTTTCTCAGTTACAATCTCAGTCCGTCTTGCACGGGTTTCAGCACATCTAACAATCCCACTTCTTAAATACTTGGAGATCTATCGATAATGCAACAGGTGACATTCTTCGTTTAAAAACCTGAATTTAAATATATTTAAATCCAGGTTTCTTAAAAAAGTATACTCTTAATCTTTGACAATAAAACCAGAGAGTGTATTATTTATTTTTTCAATTTGATTTGTAATTCCATCGTTGTGACACGGATGCCGCGACGGCACTGCTAAGTCGCAATGGCAACACGCAATCAAACGGGACCTACGTTGAGGGCACTCTGCTCTAACCTCAATAAGTCCGATGAAGTAGCAAAAGTTCACTTGGAGCAAGCTACATTTTTAGGGTTCCGTAGTAAACAAGGAACCCTTATAGTTTCGCCATGTCTGTATGTCTGTCTGTCTGACTGTCCGTCCGCGGTTTTACTCAGAGACTATAAGTACTAGAAAGCTGAAATATGGTATGGATATATATATTAATCATGGCAAAAAAGAGGGTAGCTCCCACACAAGAAAAGTGGGGGAGTAATTTTTTTTCTCTATTTACCCATCGTGTGGGGTATCGTTAAATAGGTCTTTAAAAATATTGTGAGCTTGATATTACCACTTTTCGATTTAGGGATCCGTTTCCGAAATATTTGGTTTTAAAGTGCAAATTTTTGTTAGAGGTAAGTGTGTGTCCCCCCCCCCCCCCTCTATCTGCTAAACGGTTATATACGGATACGTGAAAAAAATTACAGCAGTAGTATATATACTGAAGTTTAAAGGAAAACTATCAGAGCTGAGTACTAAGTGCAAACTAAAAAGTTATAGGCAACCAACTTATAAAATGTACTGGAAAATGTAAAATTTCATACAATTTTCATTGTTAGATGCTTTTGGTCGTAAAACTGTGAGGTGCGAGTGTGAACAGTGTGAACTCAAAGTTGTCATTTGCAACAACGGAACCCTACACTGCGCGTGGCCCGACACGCACTAGGCCGGTTTTTTTAATTAACCCTTACTGTCCCACTGCTGGGCAAAGGTCTCTCCCATTTCCTTCCTAGCTACAATGCCAATTCAAAAAAGTCAGCGCTTCAACCGCGCAGTCCTACGTTGTCTATTCTTTCATTGCGCCTCAATTTGCGTTCATCGCAATGCAATAATCTGCCTCGATTAGTCTCTCTTCCCTTTAATGTGTATAGATTTAAATATTTACAGCATTTTAACATGCCCTTTATTTTTCTCAAACTCCACCGGGTCTTTCCGGTTTTGCAACCACTTTTTTTTTAAATTCCGTTTTCAGGCCTGTTTAAAAAATATTATTCTTTTTCGTATTCTACCGCATAATTCATTCCACTATCGGCCCCGAATGATTTAAATTGATTTGATATCAAAACAATCGATAACTTTGAATAAATTTATTTTGTAATGTATTAGTTTATTAATGAGAAGATCGATGGCTCACGCCACTGGACTCATATCTCGAGCTCCTATGTGCGTCGTAAGGCACGTTAAACTTTGGTCCCGGCTGTCATCATTGATAGCAGTCGTTTAGCTATGACAGATGCCTTTAGAACAGCTTGAAAAAACTATTATCCGCCACTTACAAATGCGAAAACCAAACAAAAAATTAGTTTTTTTTAACGTTGAACAAAATATTCTAATTTTTAAAATGTGTTTTACTTTTTTGCTGTCAATACTGAAATTCTCAAGGAGCCGAACGCGGAATTTATTTTCAGAGGGCGGCAAAATACGAATTTTTTATTATTATTTTAAGGCAGGGAGTTGAAAAAATTGGTAGAAAACGGAAATAGCCCACCCACCACATTTAACATGGCCTTCAGGGCAAAAGCGGACGTTGTGGGCAAAATGCTAAGAATAGCTTTCAGGTATCCCCTTGAAAGCCTGGCCTAGATCAACAAGAAGAGATAGTCGTTATTGTATGCATATATAGTATACAGTAATGTGTTGCAACTTGTATTAACGAGTGTACGGAAGGGCATCGTAGGCTTAATAATAGTGTCAATATTAACACTTTGTGTTTAGAACCCTAAATGGGCTCGATACAAAATCGATATATGAATGATTTTTTATTTGAGCGAGAGCAAACCGTTTCTGCTTGGATATTTTTTTTCCTTAGATCTGTCTGTTCATCTGTCCCTCTGGTCTGGCTGTTTTCATTTACAGATTGCATTTTTAACCGATCCTCATCGAATTTGTGAGCTGATTCGATAATAACATAGAAATATGTTTTGATTCAGTTTTTTTAAACGGCTTTAATTATCATAGAGGCTATAAGCGCCATTATGAGTTCGCTATCATAAGCAAGACTAATGACAACAGCGAGTTAACAGAGCCACTTGTATGTGTAATATAGTCCCATATATAACATTTTCGAAAATCTTGAGTATGTACTCCCGTTCACTCAACTCAACATCTCTTTGGGAAATTCTCGACGCCTCGTGTATGCCCGATGAATTTAATTTAACTTTCTCCGTAATACTTTAAACCCTCCCCCTCACGTAGGGATCGGTAATTAAAGGAAAATGACTTAAAAATTTGCGACGGCAGGCTTTCATTTACGAGTTTATCGCGGAAAATGTTTGCTGATAAATTGGTAATTAATTTTCAATGTGATTTTATCTTGGTAATGAAGAGTACAGGCGTGGCGGGGGCTTTTGGTTGGCGTTGTTAAAAGAGGGTGTTACATAATTTGTACAAGATTTCCAAAGGGACGTAAGTAAAAAAAGTATAAAGCGTGCCAATTTTCCCTTGATACTGCCTTAAACCCCTCAATATGAACGACTTTTCATACGATACCAAAGCTGATAAGTCAATAAAAAGCGAAATTTCTATTCAAATTGCTGGACATTTTTGTATAGAATGTCCATTTTTTTTAATTTACCTATATTAGTCATGGAGTGGTTTCTTACTCATCGCAAGATAAATAGATGTACCTAGCTATTTTCTAATTTCTGAACTTTAATCGAATACAAACTTCATGTATGTATATGCTTAATTATTTATGTTTATTGCGTAAAAATGTTCCAAATCTCGTTAATTCAGTGACAGTTTCGTTAACTATCTAAATCCCGATTATTCCACCCTAGCACACTGATAGGGTTGTGAAATATCAAATACATCACTTGTTTAAACATTCCTATTTGATAACTATTTTGGTACTCAGTACAATTTAAAGAAGGTACAGAGTTTCCGTAGCGAACTTGAATAATACAGGCCATGTTTTTGTCCGGTTAGATTCGAACATACTAAGGGTTGCGTATACTTACCGCCTAGACAATTGTAACCCGCAAATAAATTACTAACAACCTGAGCTACTACCGTCACACACGCATACTGTGTCATGCACGGAGCTCTTTTACAAAATCTATAAACTATGCCAAAAACACGTTTCTCTAAATGACGCCCTTAAAGTTGTAATTGAATTACAATACCGCCACATAATTTCGATTTCTTTTCATCAAAGTGATATTGAAATGTCGGTTGGCGACCTTTTCATACACTAAGGCGACTAAGGGATGTAATACCCCTTAGTCGCCTTAGTGTATGAAAAGGTCGCTTAGCAGGTAGGTTTGCATGTTAATAGCGTCACATTGTTTAACAGCATGTAGATGTCAATATGTCGCTCACCTAGCAATCAAAATAGATTGATGGAAGGGCTTACACTTCTACTCCTTAAATATTTTATGATTTCGGTCCTAAGCTAACAGCCCGTAACACAATTAAAGGAAAAATGTCCATTACGGGGAGAAACCCACACTATTTGCTCACTTTGTGGTCGGGGTGGGGGTTATATCTAGTAACAGGTTAAGTAACGAGCGGTCAGCGCTGTACGGGATGGGTCACAGTTTTATCGGTGTCGTAAACCCCATTTAG
The DNA here is from genome assembly GCA_963082605.1 of Rhodophaea formosa. Taxonomy (NCBI): domain Eukaryota; kingdom Metazoa; phylum Arthropoda; class Insecta; order Lepidoptera; family Pyralidae; genus Rhodophaea; species Rhodophaea formosa. The sequence goes on along the minus strand of OY720203.1, from coordinate 14,138,860 downwards.
TTTGCCGAAATTGACCAATTTTTTAATGCATCGTTGATTTCAATTCATGAATAAATGAGTCTTTACATATATAGATATTCACTGAAATTCAGTAAGTTAGTTTTTTAAGTGGCTGTGGGCCGTTCAGAAATAATGGTATAGGTTGATAAAAAGGTTCTAGAAGGGCGACAGATGATTAATGAAAGATTCATTTCGGGAATCTCTTTATTACGCCTCCACTTCTGTCCAGTACACAGATTTAGACACTTGAGAAACGATCGATGTCATATCGATGGCGATAAGGGGCCATTTCAGTGCTAACAAATGTAAAGCAATTTTCTTTCCCTAATGAAAGAGCTGGTAGGCTCTTGGCTTGAGGAGTAACCAAGCCTTGTAATTCTTCTCTGTTTAAGGCCATTTTTTTATTTCTTGATAAACGTTTAAAACTAACCCTAGGTCGTCGTGACCTGCACTTTCCCTTTTAATATTGCTTGAAAAGTTTCATTGTGAATCAGGAGACAACCAGTGGCATAATAATATCCTGAGCGTACAGATGCCTGACTGGTCTGAAAAAGATTAACACCAATGTACAAATCGTTTTATGATCAAACAAATGAAGTTTAATTTCAAGTAATTGTATGTGAACAACTAGGTTCCTCAGGGAGAAGCGGGAATCAATCCCACTCGCCAAGGGAAATAAGGTGTAGCACGACTGCGCTGATTATTGTTGGTTCAAGAAATCGTTTTCTTTTTGCTATATTTCTGTACTGAGATTGAATTGGCGTTTGCCCGAGAAGAAAGTAAATTTAATCACGCTAGGTTGTGTTCACTGAAAAACGCAGGTAAGAGTTTGTAATTTTTGAAAGAAAGAGAAATAAGTTGTTTGATACGGCAAATAACTATTACAAATTTTGTAACAATATTTCTTCGTGGCTACGTGGCGTGACAGGAGATCAGATGTACAGACAGATGAACAGTTGCCGTTACTGTTCATCTCTAAAAAATCAATCTGAGAACACTCATTGTCAATTCAAGAATAGAATAGAATTAAATCATATTCTTCTGTTATATCTCTACACAATAATAATATTTCAAAGTATTTTTAATGAACGCGTCAAAGCATTCGTTATACTGTTAGATTCAAATAAAATAAATATGTAAGTCTTGCAGTACCATTTTGAATGAAAGAACTAGCTGTTAGCGTCCCTCCTAAAGATATAATATATTTACGTACTAAATACTTAAGTGATACGCCTGTTTGTCAAATAGGTAAATTAAATCAGTTACTTGAAAACAAAAAAAAATATTATGCGACTTAGACACTAAAACTTCTTCAAGTTAACGAAAACTACTAATATGAAAAGAAAACTATGAAAATAATTAAATCTTGTACTTGAACAATCTTTACAGTTAATTTCTAACGTTATTTTTAAAGCGTACTGATTTTTTTTTTACTTTTGCTAGCAATCACCTGCCGTTGAGTAACTTTACTCAGTTTTTACAAGAAGGAGTTTATTCAAGATCGTAGGCTAGCTAATGTGCAAGTCACAACTGTACTAATATAATTATTGTCTGAGTGTAATGATTATACAAATTTTCTGAATCGATTTTAATTAACTTATGTAATGAATGTTATAGCTTCTACAACAACACTAAGAAAACCGCCAGTCACAACACCTAAAAGTTACCTTGACGATGCCGTGAGAACGCTGAATTATTTGTTCCGTTATAATAATCTTGTATCGATTCAGCTGAGGTTTGGTATACTTTATAAGTGAAAGGTTAGGTGATGTAAAGAAAACAACTAAATTTTGACATATACTTGACTCACACTAAAAGTCTGAAATCCGTAAATTTTTAATGCATTTTTTTGTGAAATAAAATAAAATAAAAATTTAAACAGCATTAATTATTTTGATAGACCCAACGGTACGCATACGATAAACTAAGAAGAATCTAACGACACATCTAGTCCTTTAGGCTTTAGAGCGTGCTAAAGAAATAAAAATACCACTAGTACACACACATTTATTTTATACGCTCATAAAATAACAAAACAATCCCAAAAGAATAAATCACAAATTTAGAAATAAACAGAAAATAGCTCCGAAGACACTTTAAACCAAGTCAATAAGTACGCGGAGCTTTTAAAGTAATGCGCTTAAAGTTTCCGAGCATTGGGAAAGCGGTAAAGCTCTTTGTTACATGGGTGCGATCAAGCTTATACGTACAGTTTGTTCGATCGAAAAAGCTACAGGAAGTTTCATTGATATGGGTCAATTAGTTTTAAACTACAAAAGATACAGAGCTCCTGTTTTTACCCGGCTGACCCACACAGAAGGCGGGTAATGTTTCTAACGAGGAAGTATGTAGGTATGTATGTTTGTAAATATGTCTGTTCCATTTTATGCATCCGACAGCCTTAACGGCTTGACCGATATATACACGCTGTATAGTTTACATGGTATCTCACACAAGTCAGAAGTGTGATTTGTGCCTATAATCTATTTTTTTTTTTGGGTTTTACTTTCTATCTCTCTTTTTTAATATCTCTCTCTGTGTCTATTTGTTAAAGACAGCCAATTTTTTTTGTTAATTGTTGAATTAGGCATTTGTCTCCCATCTCACCTGATAGAAAGTGATTATGAAGACGACGATGATGATTTAAACTAAGCGATTGCTGGTTTAAGTTCTTGTTAAATAAAACAGACATAAAATGACTTCGCAATGGTCATTCTATTAGTTTTCGTACATTAGGGAGTCCCAATAGTAATAGCGCTTCACAACTTACAATTAAAGGGACCTTAGTTAATACCTCTACTGTTTTGATTTCGGCGTTACACTACCAGTGAAGATGGCAATAACAGGTAGTTCGTTCGTCAAAGCATACGTGCTGAGCTAGCCGACATTCTAATCATCATTAAAAAGACAAAGTACTTAATATCCATATGAAAAACGTAATATAATGAGGCACTCATAATCAACTTATATTAACATAGGACGGTCTTTTTATGTTACGTTTTGCTCCAGACTAAATTAACCCTCCCTAGTTGCACAAATTAAAAATAGTATAGAGCAGTCTAAGCGACCTTCAAGATGCGAGTTCAATCCTCACTCGGTGCAATATCTACCTATGTCTTATAAGATCCTTACCTTGAGAGTCGTTAAGTACTTATTTTCAAATAAAATGAAACTGTAAGATTTGTGTAGTTTTGTACTTAGAATAGCTTGGACCGAGGTAATTTTTCAGGTACCTAAGAACCTCGTTTTTTTTTCATACGAATCACGGCCCATTCAAATAGCGTATTGCTAAATGCCCCTTCCAACTCATACTGTTTAAATTGGTTTTATATGGGGTTTAACGGGTTTAGCAAATAAATAATATACGTTTTAGTTTTTTCATGAATTACATCAAATTAATAAGTGGTTTGTAATTAAATACAAAATACATAACAATTTTTACGTTTTATTCCTTATTTTTCTTACAATTCTGTATTCTATTAAGGATTCTGATCCCGAGATTAGAATATAGTTCATAGGTTCAAAATCAGCCTGTATTAAAATGAAATTGTTACAAAAAGTCAGCAGTTTGATACTGCTGACTTTTTGTAACTTCATGAGTGCTGTTTTCCAATCCAAAAAAAAAAGTGATTTTACGAAACGAGCTTCTTTATATAGAAAATTTATATGTCCTCATGTAACCACCAATGTAAAAAATACGTTGTCATACACCTAGACTTCTTTTTAAAGTCCTTTAAAGTCGTATAACTTGGTTTCTATATAAATATGTTTAAAATAAGATGAACGTTCTCTAAGGTGACCCAAAGAGACGAGATGTTTATAATTTAAGGATCTCTTAATTTATTTCAGAATATTGATAATGGAAATAATGCCACTTAGCGTAGGCAGCTTTTTCAGCCAGACGCTTTAATCTGTTAAAAGTACTGACGCCTATCCTAAATTTAATAGTAAACCTGTCTAATGAAATTCGTAGACGAGAGAGCCTTGTCAAAAAACATACTTATCAGATTTATGAGCAAAGTTTTGAAATAGCTTTTGTAGAACAATAAGCCCAAGGTTTCCCTACTTTTAAATACCTACACTACTAAAATATTTACATTTTTTCGCAGCTAGCAATTTTTCTGTGACTTCATCCACGTAAATTATAGCCTATGTCACCCGCAGATAAATTAGCTTTCAATAGGTGAAAGAATTTTAAAAAATCAGTTCACTATTTTCAAAGCCTGTTAAATGCAAAATAACCTACAATCAAATCTTTCCTTTTTAGGGTTCCGTAGTGAACTAGGAACCCTTATAGTTTCGCCATGTCTGTCTGTCTGTCTGTCTGTCTGTCTGTCCGTCCGCGGTTTTACTCAGAGACTATAAGTACTAGAAAGCTGTAATTTGGTATGAGTATGTATATTAATCATGGCAAAAAAGTCGTAGAAAAAAATCTTGAAAAAATATTTTTTTTTGGGTAGCTCCCATACAAGTAAAATGGGGGAGTAATTTTTTTTTCTCTACTTACCCATCGTGTGGGGTATCGTTAAAAAGGTCTTTGAAAAATATTGTGAGGTTGACGACACCATTTTTCGATTTAGGGATCCGTTTCCGAAATATTTGGTTTTAAAGTGCAAAATTTTGTTAGAGGTACGTGTCCCCCCCCTCTATCTGCTAAACGGTTATATATGGATACGTGAAAAAAATTACAGCAGTAGTATATATACTGAAGTTGAAAGGAAAACTATCAGAGCTGGATACTAAGTGCAAACTAAAAAGTTATAGGCAACCAACTTATAAAATGTACTGGAAAATGTAAAATTTCATACAATCTTTATTGTTAGATGTTTTTGGTCGTTAAACTGTGAGGCGCGAGTGTAAACAGTTGAACTCAAAGTTGTCATTCGCAACTACGGAACCCTATACTGCGCGTGGCCCGACACGCACTTGGCCGGTTTTTTAATATGAGTATAGATAGATTAGTAAAATTTAACATACTCAGCATTTTGGACATTTTGTGGACGCATCTTCGTAATTACGGCTAAATTTCAAATCCGCCATTTGCTTCTGATGAATGAAAACATTGTGAGGAAACCCGCACACTTATTGCGTCTCAAATAGGTGAAAGTGTTTCGAAAGACACGTTAACTTTCTCTTGTTTTAAAATTGGTAATATAGCCAACTTTATAGGTCCGATGTCGTTAGATTGGCTGAAAAATCTAAAACTGGAGTAGGCACCAACGAAAATAAGAAGTAGCTCATACCTACTTCTTATTAAGTGGTTAACACTGTTATCAAATGTTTAGTTATAAAATCACTAACGTAGATGGGTATGGGTAGACAAATGGGAATCTATTGACCAAAAACTTTTTAAAATATCAACTATTTTAACAAAAAGTTGGTACTTGGTCTAAACCCTCGATAATCAAAACGGAAAAATGTTACATAGTAGATGATGCTTTACACCACGGTTAATCCTCGTTTAACAATAAGACTGTAATTGTAGTAGAGTAGCATCTTAAAAACTAATATATTGATTGACTCCTATCTTAAACCTAATGGTATTTTAAAGAAAAAAAAATGAAAAACCTTGAAAACTTGAGCAATATAAAGTAAACATGCTCTACACTTTTAATCAATCGAAAGCATAAAGTCGGAACCGTAATTATTATGAATGAAAATCTTTATATTCAAAAGATAGTGGGATAAATTTATTTAAATTACGAAATTTCCTCTTATTGAGAAAATAGTTTTAAGCACAATAATCGCGAAAACATTATTTTCTACTTTCTAACCGAGCATAAAATCTGCAGCTTCTTTGTTAATCCCGGCTATCATCATTGGTAGCAGTCGTTAAGCAATTTCAGATGCCATAAGGTAGCTTGAAAAATTTGACACTAGTATTGGCCCTTACACATATCAAACATAAACAAAAACCGATATTGTGCTTGAAATGATCTTCAAAATATGAGGAAATTTCGTATTACGGTCTGTGTGAAAAGAAAAAACATAGAATGTACCAGCTGTTTATCTTCCCACACAGATCGTAAAAGCTGATCGAAGGAATCGGTATCAGGAATCATGTAAACAGGTGATGCGGCAAACAACCCCTCACTATTTTGATTCCGTTATCACCTACCTACACTACAAGCCCACCAACATGCTAAACGTGGCCTTAAAATTTTACAGACCTGGGCTCTGCCTACAATCGCAAAAAATTCGTGTCAGAAAATTGATATTTATACTTCTGGGTTTTCGTTATTCGGTGGTTTCTATCTACGGAAGGGTTAATGTCGGCTGAATATGTTACTAGGGTTGTCTTTGACTTTGTTCGACATCACACCAATGAGGGTGTTATTAAATGTATAATTACGTACACATAATATAGCTCTTGTCTACAATTTAAATAAATATACAGTTACATGAGAGTATTTTGCTAGGAATACGTTTGTCGGTTATAGGTTTTCATCAATGTGCACTAAGTATGGAACTCAAATTATTTATAATTAATTTCCAGGTATTAAAACTGAAATACATTCAGTTTTCATAAAAGCAGCCAGAGATAACATAAATTCTAATTGAAATGTCAAATGCAAAATTGTTTTTGTATTTGTGTGATATTGATTTATTTATTACGTAATCACGTATTATGTACGGAACCACAAATAATTGCAAGAATACTAATAAAATTTTATTTATACCAAATAAAGGCATCGACCGTAACATATTATTATTTAATTACTAATTGGAAGTTATTGAATAGTTAATCTTCTTATGCAATATGAGTAATCATGTTAACATGGAAACTTAATTATTTATTTAATTTAGCTATATGTGGAAATTTAATTATTTTCTGCTGATAATGACCAAAAACAGGTATCACTTCTGTGAATATGTATGTCGAATACTTAATTTTCGTGTTGCTATAGAAAGAGGTTCCGAAAATTGACGCATTAGTTAAAAAATAGCTTTCTTCACAAACAAAAAATCTTATTCTGTATTTGTCTGTATTTTCAACAGGTGGAGATGTTTGTTTGGTTGCTATATTAAATTTTTAATAGAAATTTTTAATCAATTATATAAAGGTCAAATAGTATTTTATGAGCATAATGATAACAAATTGAAAATGTTCTTAGCAGTATTTTTTGATAAACATAAAAAAAAACATTTAATGCAAGTTTTATATAACCTTTATATACCTACCTCTGAATGAAATACCGTTTTCCTAACCCTATTTTATAACCAGTATCATTACATTATAATTTTTAACCGTTTTATAAAGAATTTATTAAAATATTAAAGACTAACAAAGGAGGAACTAAAGGAAATTACATTGATGCAAAACTTAAGCTGCAATAGACGTTTAATACTCGTAGCTAAGAAGTGAGCCAGTCTAGTACTTTCCTCCTCAAAGGACTTGAGCACTCATTTTTAAGACGGCTAAGGCCAGTTGCTATCAAGTAATAAAAAATATGATAAGAACTCAGCCTTTGTGTTATCAGCACTTTAATAACTTTCCCGGGACTTATATTCTTATCTTTTTAATAGAACTTTGTAGTAATATTGGTTTTCAATGGTTTAACTACTGAAGACCAACATTTGAAAATAATATCTAAATAATAACAAAGTGACCTTGTTGACTTTTTAACTTTGCCGAAGTAATGGTATTAACGTTCCGTTGTTTTTTAATTAATAAAAATTAAGTTCGTTTCTCTATACTACCTATTTTTTTATGCCGTAAGTGCTACAGTTAATTTTATAGCCTGTCTTGTCAGACAACACAGGTTTAGTATCCTAAACCAAAGTAACCCACTTTGGTTATCTTTCAGGCATGAAATGTTATTACTTTTGTAAGTACTTCAGTCTCCTCTTGCGACACAAAGGAAGGAGAAAAAAATCCTCAAAGTAAAGGTTTTAAAATCTAATAAGTAAAAAATTTTATGCTTATATCTCCTGAACACAAGAACTGAAGTTGTGATCGCAGTATTAAGAGTCATCATAGAATTTTAAGGTGAATGGAAAATTACAGCTACACTAATCAATCCGAATGGCAAAGAGCAAAGTTTCAATTATTAGATTGAACTCGCACAAGACACAATCAGGGCCATTGTTTAACCTAACCTGACCTACCCAATGGACTGCAATGCTGCAATGTTGCCGAAATATCAGACAAATCTCAAAAATAATCGCTGTAAGGCATATGCATATCCAAAGATGATTAACAGACTGTATAAGTGCTTAGGCTCAATTGATTGCTTTTGGCTAAGTAGCACTTTATCGCTATAAGTTGTGATAATAATTGCTGCAGTTTAGGGCGCCTCAGCAAAAGTAACAAGTTGTGAATTGTATCAACTTTTTTTTGTTCTTAAAACTATCCATCGTTAACAAAGCGTTATTGACAATCTAGTCAGCCTTGCTCCGCAACCGCAGACCGACCTCAAATATCGAAATACATTTGGCTAGTTCCAGTTATCTCTAAAACTAAAATAATTACACGTACAATTTTTCGATACAAAACTTCAGCTCGCTGTAATTTTGTATAGGTATTATTTTTAAAATTGAAATCTGATTATAAACATCAATATGCCTTATCCGGTCGTATGTACGAAATTTGGTTGAGATTGGCTTAACAGTTGTAAAACTAAAACGAAACTACGTTTGTATGGGGATTGATAATTCAAATAAATGATTTTTCGACGATGCACGCTATGTATGTAGCTACTGTAAAATTTAAATTAAAACCGCAACAAAAGCTCACAAACTAGCTTGACAACAGCAGAAATAGACTTCTTCAAAGCAATCTTTCTCTACTATCAGCCGCGATTGTAGTAATTTAATCAAGCAGCCGTTATCGCGGGCTGAGCCCGGCATCGAATCGATAGCCGTCGCAATGCGGCACCTACTACTGAGCTTTTGGCGGTCAATCTTGAATGTTTGAGTTTGTTAAGAGAAGAATCGTTACTTTTTCTATGAAAGTTGATACAGAAGCCTATTTTAGTCAACGTTTAGATATCACTTGTAAAAATGGGGTAGTTTTGTTAGGTGACACAAGAAATGATGCGTAATTTTGTACCTAAAGTTATGGAATGGTTTTTCCGAGGGGCTACAGTATGAGCGTCTCCAAAAAGGGAGGCAGCAACGTGCGAGTGACACCCTAGTGTTGCAGGCGTTCACAGGTTATGGTAACCGCTTTCCATCAGGTGGGCCGTATCGTATACCTGTTCGCCAACTTAGTTGTATAAATATTTTATGGCAAGTATATATTTTTTAAGTATTTTTTTAAATACCCCAACAAAAAATGCTCAACAGGTTGAATAACTTTTGCTAAGGCTCTACTTTTATAATACCGATGGTTCAGCTGGAACATTATGATGCTGCATCAGGTGTTCCATTTTCCAAAATGATTTCTACCTTATATGTTGCCCCGGCTTAATAACTATATAGCAAAAAAAGTTTCATTCGAATCCGTCCAATATTACTGGAGATAAACGTGATCATACATACAGACAGACAGACAGACCGACAGACAAGAAATTCTAATTTTTTTTTTCTTTCTGTTTTTTTTAAGTATCCCTCTATCCATTTCAGTCAAAAATACAAAATGTACAGACAAAATATTTTTACTGTTTTATTATATGTATTGATAAGCCAATTTAGTCTACTACTTCTTGTCGTCGTAAAGCTATTTCAGATGCTTCTAGATAGCTTGAAAAATCTCACACCTTTTTGGCCACTTACACACACGAAGCACAAATAAAAATTATTTGCTTTCCAAGTAACTAGAATGTTGCTGGAAATCAATAATAAACAAAAAAACTTCAATATTACAATATCTATTTGCAAAGAGATAAATTTGTTTTATTTGGAATACCTGAATACTTGGAAAACTGATTTCATTTTCATAAATGTTGTAGCTGTAAACGAAAGTTTAATTTCAATAGCGAATCCGTTTTCATTGTTCTCTACTCAGAACTGGAAAAACATCTGAAATTTTTGGACTAAATAAAATTGCGACATTGGCTTACAAAGCCAAGTGGAAACCATTTGTAGCCGAATCCAGGACTCCCTGTCGGGAACCACACGGCGGCATATTACATATTACGTAGCTAAATACGTAAAAGGCAGTATTAGCAAAAGTTTAATTTGAACTCCTTTAAATTTTGATAGATGATTGTTAAAACCCTTAGTCACTGTAATTATTAAAACTAAGCACATAATGAAGTACAATATGAAAATACATATGATAAATATTATTCTAACTATCAACTAATTATTTTTATAACATAAATTACTAACTAAACTAAAAATTAAAAAAAAATACAATATAATATTATAACTATACCTACTTAATCATACAAAATAAAATTAAAAATCTAATATTAAATTTTGTCAATGTGGCAAAGTGCCTAGAACGCTGGCTGCATTACCTCGTTGGATGGCGATTGCAATCCTTTGTCCAAGGTAAGAGCCAGCCTTTCCGTCACCTGCAGCGTCGACAAGCTTAGGCGCTAAAACTTTGAATAACTACTAAAACTATTTGTTAAAACTACTGAAATGACCGGACTTGGAAAATTTGTTCAGAATTAAACCTTGACCGTCAAAACATATCTGAGCCAACTCCTTGACTTTACGTGCAGCCTTGAAATAAACCCTATTTTGGACAGTCGCAGCCAAGCTACCGATTAAGCATAGTATGCGTAGAAGGATAACCAATCTTGTAGTGGCCAACAGTAGTGACAGATTTTTCAAGCTGGCTTAAGGCATTTGACGAAGCTTAATGACTGTCACCAATGATAACACCCGGAAACAACCATATAACGTGCCTTCCAAAGCACGCAGGGGCTAAATATATTTTTGCGCCACTTTCAGCCACCCATCCGAGTGAGGACTGCGTCTGGGCTTGCTTCACGATCTTAACGTACAGTCGTACATATGCGCTAATAATGATCACGCCCACTTAGTAATCGGGTTTCTATATACTCTATTATCACAAGTATTTGTCTGTGATTCTGGAGCTACCCAAGGAGGGTTGGCATTAGGCAAGCAGCCGGGCGTAAAACATTTTCGGAGAATAATAGCAATACAGTAACTCAAATAGTCAAATGTTAAATATGCTTTTTTAACTAAAGGTCCTAAACAGTCATTAAGTTCTAGCTCTGTACTATCTTTATTTAGCGGGCAGCCAAAATGAGTGGGGCGGTCACGGTCACGCAACTGACCTGGTTTGCCAAAATATATTCACACACACACAACTCGTGGAGTCACACTGTCTTACTAAGGAACGTAGAAAGAATAAGACAAGTAATATTGAAACAAAAACGAGTAAAATTAAAACAGTAGAGATTGAAATGAATTTATGAAGGTATTAGTATTAAACATATCGGAATATTTATCGTGATTATTGTGGTTTTTTTTTTTCAGTTTTCAATATCAGCCCTTGAGAGCTGCCTGCTCCCATCTGCAAAGTCTTTAGTTCCTTCGTGATCATTTTCCATGTAACTAGAGCGAAATATCAAAAACTCAAAGAAACCACAATAAAACATCTCTATATGACCGTGAAACTTTAAAAACCTACATTAGCAAGGTATAATTGTAAGCTTCTCTATCACAATACTTCTAAATACCTGAATAGATATAAATGTGGAGGGGATCACTGAATTCATACCTTACTTTGAGTGGCAAACGTTTGGCAGTGGTGCTTTATTTTTTTGAAAAACCTTTTCCGTGTACAGTTCTTGCAATCCACGTAGGCGAGTAATATGACGCGTTATGATCTCGTGTGTATTTATCTATACTTAAATTTACACGACGCCGCCGGTTACCACAAAATAATGTCGACATGACAAAATAAAATAAAAAAACGTTAGTTTAAATACGAGTACATGGCTTACCAAATTCAGCAGGCACATAAAGTGTTTTGGCTGTAACTTTGTCAGCCGGGTCAAGTTCAGGTTTCATATCTCCGGACAATTTTGAACTTCAATTAGACGCGTAGAAGTGGATCGAGGAAAATAAATTCGTGAAAATGCTTAAATGTACCATTATCCACTTTAAAAATTCAAATAGGATATTCAGCTGAGCAGAGAAAATTGCCTTTGATCAGTGATTAAATTTCGTTATTCGAAATTTCTTTAATCATTTAAAATATTTTCATATCAGTACATTGCCGGTTTTCTTTGACGAACCAATATCAAATTGTTGTAGGAGAATCATGCAAAACAACAATAAAATTATATAAACATACTCTCATGTCTTTTTCCCTTGTGGGTCGGAAAGAGCCCAGGTCTGTAAAACCTTAAGGCCACATTTAGCATGTTGGTGGGCTTGTAGGTGAGAACGGAATCAAAATAGTGATGGGTTTCTAGTCGCATCGCCTTGACATGATTCCGGACGCCCGTTCCCTCGATCGGTTTTTATGATCCGCGCGGGAAAAGCAGCAGCTGGTACATTCTACGTTTTTTTCTTTTCTCCCAGACCAGCGTGGAAGAAAATATTTGCGGTAGGAAAATCATACAAAACAACAAAATTATACCGTCTAAAGTCATAGATTTTTATCCGTCAATAACAGCTACTAACTTTGTCAAAGTTAAATGATTTTAAGAATCGATGGGGCTCGTCTGAAAAGTACTAATTGACATTATTAATATTAATCCAAGAAAGTAAAGTTTCATATCAGCAGACTATTTTATTTTCCAAGAAACTCTATGAGGCAAATTATACAGATAATTCAATATGTCCAAAAAATAACAATTTTGTTTGAACATTGGATATCAAATATAGACTGAAGGAAAAAATCCAAAGTAATAAAGCTATTAGGTATTGTACATTGTAGATTTTTTAAGATTACACTTATTAGTATAAAGCACGCACACTACGCACAGCTCTGTAACAGACGTCGGTCACGTCTTTTACTGAGAATCGCGAATCGAATTACAGTTGAGACAGCTTTGTAACAAATGTGACCGACGTCCGTTACAGAGATGACTGAAATCTGTCATTCGATTTGAGTCACTGTTCTGGAAAATCATGGAAAAACTCATCAAAAACAGTCAATTTGTAATTATTTTACAAAAACAGCTGTTTACGCGCAACTATTAGTGTGCGAGTTGGACTCGCACATGGCTGGTGTCATTACAAGCCAGTTACGAGTTGACAGTAATCCGTTTATCCGGTTGTCCAGCTGCCGCGCTGCATGACGATCGGTGATTTGGTTACCGAGCTCGAACACACGGAAAGACAAATATTTTTGGTATGATTTGATTTTGACTATATTTTTAATATCATCCTGCCTTTAAGTTTACCAATATCTATGAGATGAGCTAATTTAGAATGTGTACAGATCAAATAACGGATATGACTATCATTAGTTATACATGGCGAAATTTTGATCGTTCTGGACCCTTAAAGGGGTGATTCAGCCCGTCGATATGAACCATTTTTCCTATGGGACCAATGCTGGAAACTCAAATTTTATTTCGATATTTTCATACAAAAGTGTTCAGCCGCCCGGGCAGTTTGTATAGGAATGCCGAATTTTCTTTCGAGTTTACAGCATTTGTCCCATAGGAAAAGTTGTTTATATTGACAGGCTGAATCACACCCCTTTAATGGTCCGGAACGATCAAAATTTCGCCATGTATACCACTGTTCTAACTTTTTATATCAACACAGTCAACAGATGTGGCTGTAAGCTGCAAACGTCGCAATTTTTCATATTTTTGCAAATTTTCAAAGGCCAAGACCCAGATTTATGGAGTTCGACCAAAAACAGGGTCATGTGAGTTATGAAAAGCATACAAAAACCGTAATTTGTTATAACTTAAAAAAAGGCAATGCTAATTTAGTTCGACTCGCACGTGGCCGGTGTCTTTAATATTACCTATGGTCTCACAAAGAGAGCCAGTTACGAGCAGACGGTAATCCGGTTATCCGGCTGTCCAGCTGCCGCGCTGCATGGCGACCGGTGATTTAGTTACCGGACTCTAACACACGGCAAGTGAGCGGACATTTCTATTTTTATTTGTTTCGTCTAGTATAAAATGAAATCTTTTAAAGTACTGAACGGGTTTTAAGCAGTTATCAGCAATAAATAGAGTAATTTATGAGGAAGGTTTATAAATATAATTCTTCTCGGGTGCAGCCGGGAAAGTATTATGCTGCTAGTTTGAAATAAAAAGCAGTGTTATCGCCCGCGCGCACGGGTGACTTTGGTTACGGTGATTGTTTCGGCACTCTGTCAAAATGTCTGAAGGTTATAAAATAATCATTGTCACATACATCTCCATACCATTTAGTATCTTCTTGGTAGCTCAATACTTATATATGAATGCAGTGACTGTCGCCGGAGACAAAAGTCACCAGTGCGCGCGGGACCTAAGGTCTACTACTAGGTAACTATTCAATTATTTCAGCGTCGAGTTCTGACTGTAACTTGTCAATTTACAAAAATTGAAAAAGTTAACCATTTCGTATAGACGCAGCCTAATAGTCGCTGTTGGTCTACTGACAACCAGAGCCGTGTTAATGGCGGAAATTCAAAGCGATTGAATTAGATCGGCAGGAAATGGAATGTGTGGCGGAGCTGTGAGCCTCCAGGGACGACACCTCTCCAACACACAAAAACAAGGATTACCTTCTTTTTTTCCATGCCTGACCTAGTATGGCAAGCGGTGCCGTTGCATTTTAACAGTAGGTATATAAATTTCTAGAGAACATAATTTGTTTATGTTCTAGAGATTCCCGGTATAATTTTCAAAGCTTTCATACTAGACGGTCGTATACATTTCTGATGACTAGGGTAAGCTATCTATAGCCATACTCGACGATCGTTTTGTCATCGGCAAAATTGATGCGACCATGTTTGTAGTCTCGATTACTATGGTCACGCAAGACGCTCGAAAACCCCTGAAAACATTGAGTCAAGTTCTAAAGAAGAGTCAGTTTCAAAAGATAATTCTATCTCTATATGGTCTCAAGCCTTTGGCAGAATTTCAGCCATGTGCACAGTTTTGTGTTAGTTATTTAGCAAACTGATTTTAGTGGACGTAGAACTTTAAATAGATGTAATAATATTGTTTTCGAACAATACGTGAAATTAATAAAAAAGACTTTCGTTTTGCGACTCTAGTGAGATTTATTAGCGGGTTGTAGGCCGCCTAGATTGCTACAACGTATATCATGAACAAACCATGAAGAATTGTTGTCAAGGGCTCCATTGAAGCAGACAATTACCAAACTAAAAATACACTATTCGCAGAAATTTAATAATTGGTTAAGACGCTTTTAGGTTAATTAATAAAAATCGGTCTGTAAACAAAAAGTTTGCAAACAGTGGAATGAAATATTAAACGTTTCAAAAATCCAGCTGCGTTTCATAATATGAATTTAAGAGGATCGAGTACGTTTCGTACCACTTCATCGTTCCCTACAGTTACGCAGTTGCGTTTGACTATATTTTTGTTACCGGAAAACTATAAGCGGATTGGATTTTTATGTTATTTCACATAACAATTTAATCTTAAACGGGTTAAATCTATATTTACGTTATAATTTACGTTATAACGTTAATTTACGTTATAACACTAATTATCTATATAGCAGTGGACCTACTGTCATCTAATAATAACTTTATTTTATTTATTTGGGTCAGCAAACGATAAACTAATAACATATTAAATAATTATGAAAAAATTAACCTAAAACTAAAAACCAAAAAAAATATGATACAATATCTAATATATATTATTAAAAGGAGTCCCTTTAGGCAAGGTTCCGAAGATACTGGCAGCGTTCCCCCTTTGAATAGCAAGACTAATTCTTTGTCCGAGGTAGCTGCCAGCTCTTCGGTCTCCTGTGACGTCATAATAACTTAAGAAACCAAAATTGTTAGAGCCTTTGCCAGAGCGCTTGCCACCAGATAGATATGTTTACAGAGTTATAATTTCAGATTATACAACCTTTTTTAAGAAGGACGGACAGAGAGCAGAGGCTCTCTGTCCGTCGAGGCTCTCTGTCTCGAAAAAACCGACAAAGAAACACAGAGTGACTAATTTATCAAAATTCACACTATGAATGCAAAATGTTCAATAAAAATATTTATAATAACGAAAAATATTTATATACGTTATGCAAATTCACCGGATGTTAACACGGATATTGCCTATGAAATGTTTGTGAGCTACCAGTAATATGCAGGAACTACACGTTTATAGCTTTTGAACTTGCGCCTGCATAAAGCACCTATCTACCAAGTTTTATTGGTGTTCTTTTTATGGCATGAAAATAACAATAAATTCTTAACAATACTTTATATTTTCTTAGCATCGAGTTCAGCCATTAAATAAATAAATACGGATAAAATACACAGATTGAGCTATAGCTCCAAAGTAAATTCGAGATTTGTGTTAAGGAATACTTAATCAACGATACTACATTTTATAATAGATACTTATGTACATAAACATCCAATACCCAGGTCAATCTGAAAAAGATCATTTTTTTTTTATTTTGACCTGTCCGCGGATCGAACGCGGGACCACTCGTGTCTCAGGCTGGCGCGTTAACCGCTGTGCCAGCTTATTTTACACGATTATAATTTTAGATCTTTTTAACAAAAAAGCAATTACCGCATTCAACCCTATCAATTTGTTTGAACAAGAAATGGAATTTTTTTGACTTATGATTTCTTTTTTCAAAATCCGCTTGACGAAGAATTATGGGACCATCTGTAAAGTATTACCTATCGAACAAAAAAAAAGAATTTCTTACAACGGTCCAGGCATCTTCGAGAAACCGGTTTCTCGAAGATGATACATAAAAAAAAGATATCGACGAATTGAGAACCTCCTCCTTTTTTGAAGTCGGTTAAAAATAGTTATGTCATCTGACTAGCTTGTAGAGAATTCTACTCTCTACTTGATTACCCTTTCAAGAACAGATTTGGATGATTGAGGTATGTATTGTAAAAATGCTTATCTTATACTTAATGTCATATTTACGCGATAATATTTTCTTTTTTCCTGGGTTAAGGGGGAACAGTAGGCACAGTAGCGACGCCAATCATTTTATTCCTCATACTTTACAAATAGAAAGAAATTCAAGAATATAAACAATACAAGTCTTAGTAAATAACCTGAAGTATTTTTGGAATCATGTTTTGATATTATGAGAATCAGTCATTGAGAGAAAAAGTGATAACCGCCAAAAACGGCCGTTTTTGGCGGTAATCAGATTCTCATAATTCTCACTGATTCCGATAGTAATAAACATGATTCAAAAAATACTTCAGGTTATTTACTAAGGCTTGTATTGTTTATATTCTTGAATTCCTTTCTATTTGTAAAGTATGAGGAATAAAATGATTGGCGTCGCTACTGTGCCTACTGTTCCCCCTTAAGTTAAACAGGTTTTTTTCGTGTTTCGTGTTGGCTTTAAGGCACAGCGTGTGCGTCCCGAGTAGAGCGGGTGGGGTGATCCTATTTCCGAAGAAAATATATTTTTAGTTTACATTATCGTAATATAAAATGTACCGTTGTTTGCTGACCCAAATAAATTAAAAAAAAGTAATGTCATCGACTAATGTAACTAAGCGACTAATTCTCTGTAACCTTATAATGCGTAAAATTTCAGTAAGCCCTAAACAGCGTTAAGCTGCGGTCTACAACAAACACTGTTCCACTATTTTCCGTCACGAACTCTGAATTAAAATGCATGTATGGTAATTCTGAAACACTCTAGCCTGAAAGCGTTTACCGTTTTCAAAATTCCGATTTAAGCTGTGTTAGGATGGTAAACATGTATAATATCTAAATTTCAGAAGGGCATGTTGTGCGGTGCGACGGAATTTGGGCCACAATTAGTTTATCTACTAGCCTAGGCTGATATATAGGTTGTGCTTATATGAGGTTTCACATTAAATAAAACTATAATCTGTAATATTGTCATATGATTGTTGCAGTGGGCAGTTTTTATCGTAAAATACTTATGCGTTATTTTACTGTTGACAAGTAGGCGAATCAAATACAATGTCTATTTAATTTTTAAGTATAAAGACCATTACATAACGTCCCTCTCATTCTGTACAGCCTAAATTTTGCAGTCAAGTTCATTCATATTGAAAATTCATGTTTTTTTTTCTTAGCACTAATGGTTTGCAAAAACAAAAGATGAGAGAGGCTTTGGAAGATCGTGAGTACGAATACCTATACAGCAAAAAATCTTTTTGGATTGAGTCTACAAACAGACGCCCTGGAACATCAAGCTCCATTTCCTTCTTATTCTTTGAAAATTGACAGTAAAACAACATGACACTATTTATAAAAAGATTGGCAAAAAGTAATTTTTCACGTAGATAAGCATTTCTGATGAACCAATTAGCGCAGCAAAATTTATTGATTAGGTATATTACCATACAACTACCTACTAATTCTTACACACAATAATTATCACATCTTCATCCCTTATAGACAAGCCTAAGGTCATAAGAATCAAAGGCCAAGTTTTGCATGTTATTGGGAAAAATAGATAGAAATTAAAAAGAGATGGGTTGCTAGCTCACAGCATCGCATTTTAGATTTCTAAGATTTTCACCTGACTTATTTTATCTGAAATATCTTCATTGAAAGCCAGTGTTCAATATATATGTTGGATTTTGAATACCTATCAGTCGGAAGGAGGGTACATAAAATTTCATATTTCTTCGCTGGGTGTGACATTTTTATTCGCAATACAATTTGATTGCAATTCTGAAAAGATATTGGCTACAATACTAACATAGGTATCTAAAACTTCTCTAAGCTAATATTCTAAGTAGACAGATTTATGTTTAAGCGTGTCTGTTTAACGATGCAAATAAAATTTATACCACACCTTCTCGAAAAGTGTCAATTTTAATACCCATGTAAGTTATTTCCTGTAGTTAGGTTTAACTTTTATTTTTTGGTTGAATGCTTTGGATGTTAGAATTGTCAGTTCTTGGTGAACGTTGTTGTTACACAAACGCTGATGATTGTAATCGCCGACGACCCGCGGTTGTGATGGATTTATTGTCGCTTAATCCCTTAACCGGATTTTACGGTCTGCGCGGGAAGATAAGTAGTCGGTATTTTCTATGTTTTCCCTTATCTTTCAAACCAGCATGAAAGAGTAAAACGATATATTTTAAAATACGTTAACAAGAAATTTACTAATTATTATGGCGAATCAAAACCATTGCCAATAGGAACCCATTCATCAAGTCTGTAAATACACCCACATGACAACATGTCAATAACATCTATATATCGCGTAGTTTTGGAACATGGCGAGCTTAGTCAACATACTGCATTTGATAGAGGCGTTATTGCCAATTGCACCTGCAATACTCCGAAATTACTAGCTTATCGATTCAGGTAATTGGTATTTCACATCTCGGCACGATTCTCTCGAACGAGAATAACTTAAGTACTATTACAGCCGACTGTTTTAAAAAGTTATGTAATTAATTATTTTTTCAGTTTTCACCCGACGGCGGTATAGGGCGAACACAAAATGAGCACAAAAAAGAACACAAAATGAGGGTTAAATGTTTTACGACTGTAGGTATTTATGGCTGTTCCTTTATCCGCTAGTAAGTACTCAACACTTATTACAAAATTTTTGATTGATATTGCAGTAATTTGACTTGTCCCCTTTTTCAAGATATTTGCTACTAAAATAAAAGGATTTTTATTATACCGTTATATAGAAATATAAGTATATACACCCAAATAATCCTATATAAAAGTCAGATGTCTTTCTATTTTTGAATAATTTACAGTGTTTGTGATGAACTAAAGTCTAAAGCAGAAGACAGAGAAGTTTGGCGCATACACCATCGACAAGAGCTATAAAGCTCTTAAATAAGAAGAAGAAGTGATTAAACCAGTTCGTGGCATTATCTTCTGCAATATTACGATGTGTCATATTAAATACTGTTAAGATCAAACACGGTGCTGCTCGTACTACAACAAAGGAATTCATATAGGAAAATCTCATCGTATATTTTTATTGTATATCCTTAGACACCGCTTGCAAAGGTACTAAAAATAGAAGAAAAGCTTATTTTTTGTCTGTGTTAGAGAAGTGTCGTCCCTGGAAGCTCACAGCTCCACACATGCCATTTCCTGTCGATCTAATTCAATCGCTTTGAATTTCCGCCATTAACACGGCTCGGGCTGTCGGTACACCAACAACAACTAACTATAGGCTGCATCTACACAGTGCTTAGCTTTTTAAGAGTTTCGTAGTCCATGGGTGCCAAGGATACCCCATTACTTAGACTCCACTCTCCATTTGTCCATCTACCACAGGGCTGCCATTATAGATTTAAACCATAAATAGAAAAAAAAAGAATAAATAGAAACTTTAAAGTTTCACTGAATTAAATATTGTATAAAAAAATTAAGTGTTTTTTTTTATAAATTAGACATTTTACGATGGTGGTCTTGGTTGGCGAACCCAACTCGCACTAGGCTGGTTTTTTTCTTCTTTAGTGCATATTAGTGGTCAACTCTGATAACAGAATTCACCACTGAATTAATTCATTGTAATAATGGAATTTTAGACTAGATGTACCTTCCAAAGAGAAGTTAACCCACTCGCCACCCGAGAGTCAATCGCGCGCATGATTTGCTTAGGTATGGGTACACTGTCGAGTTCCTCCTACTACACATACAAAATTTTTTAACGCAAAAATTAAACCGCCGAGTTGCAAAAAGTCATACCCTGTATTTCTAACTAACCTTAGGGTTGTGCTTTTTCAAATTTAATGTAACCAACTTCGGAGTGTACCCTTTCCAAAAACGAATTATCAAAATTGAACTATACTCTGTAAAAATGCGTGGTCTTATACATTATGCGTATCATGCATAAAAATAGTAATATACACGTCGAATAATAATAAGCGACGAAAAAACAGAAGAGGTGATCACTCCCCCGTTTTGTCGTCTTTTGAAAATCACAATTAGTAGAAGAGCGCAATAACTACACCCAGTCCTTAACGCACGGTTTCAGTAGAACGATCACTATATATACTACAAGCCTAATATAATAACTCTATACCACATAGCTACCTTGGAACTTCACGTGTTCTGCCCCAACTAATGCAATGGCACTTCATTTCCGTTCATTTTCCAGATATATCGACATTGTAAAGTAAGGAGGAAATAGAACTAGGATTTCATGAAACACATAACAATGTCTAGCGATTGGGTCATTCAAATGACAATTGGACACTTTTTAATTCTACAGTTTGACACAAACACTTACAAAAACTTACTAACATAAAAGTGGTCATTCAAAAAGACTTTTTTTCTTTTAGAAACTGTTTTTATTTTAGCAATTTTTTTTTGGTAAGTAGACATTATTTTAAAATACCGGATTAAAATACTAAAAAAACTCCTTCACCCACGCCGTCGCCCACGTATTGCAAAAGTAAAACATCATCATTATCATCATCAGGTCTTTGTAGTCTTCACTGCAGGAGCACGATCCTCTTTAAAATAAAAAAATAAAATAAAACATAATTATAAAACATGGTCATTGTTAAAACGTAAAAGCATTACGATCAAAACAAAGAAAGGATCAATTTTTACTCGACCGACCCATCCAGAGTTATGTTTATCGCGCGTATGTATGTAAGTATACTAAGTATGTCTGTTCCATTGTAGCATCTGTGGGATAGTTGCCTTTTTTTTGTTTTTTTTTTGGCGAACACTGGTGTCAGAATTTTCAAGTTGACTAAAGGCATGATGATGATGATGAAAGGCATCTGACATAGCTTTACGATTACCATCAATGACTACAGCCGGAACCAACGGGTTAACGTGCCTTCCGAAGCATTAGAGTAATTGCAATCAAGGCAATTATACCGCGGGCCATATACGCTGGATTTACCTAATTTGTATGTCTAAGAGAGCAAAATGTACCTACTTATAATAATTTTGTATACTCCAAACCAAACCATAGAGTTCATAAACAATTGCTGTCTTTCTCAATGCCAAACAATATTCGAAAATGTACGCGTATTGAATAATAAAGGCACGCGATATTTTTGCCTGTTTATCTGGAGAACGTGATATTTCCGATACTCGTATCGCTGTTACATCGTGAACAAAGATTACTATGTTCAGGCGGTTCAGGCTGGTGTTCCATCAAAACATGCTATAAGAGGCTTTGGAGCTGAGTTGTATTGTTTTTCGTATCTTTTTTATAGTTCTGAAAGAATCTAACCTTTGAATAAAAGAAAAAACAAATCCTATCCTAAACCTAACTACAAATTGTATATGTTAAAATGAGTTTGCTTGTTTGTAATACTTTCACGCCTTAACAAGTGAACAGATCATCATGAAATTTAAAACACATTTCATCCCAGAAAAAGTTTTAATTTACCTTAGAGATTAATTTAACGCAAGCGGAAGCTAGTCAGTTCATAAATTACATTGTTAAGAGGTAGAACTAATAAAAAAACAGTTTCAATAATTCAACGTTACTGACTGTTTGCTGAACGAAGCTTTATAAGATCTCACCCTGGAACTCTTACTTTACTGAGCAAATACAAGCAGACTCAATGACGGAACGGTATTTATTTATCAGTGCCATTGTTTGCTACACTTTTGGAGGCATTCGTGTGTAGTACAAATAGGTGGAATAATAATGTTCTCCCTTCTGACAGGGCCCTTTCTACGGGCCTCCTGTTTGTGTTTTCCTGGTTGCATTCCACCCGGGGACTGCTTTTATAAGACTATATTGAAAATTCATAATTATTTATTAAACAGAACTTAGTACGAACCTTTCATTTATTTATTTCCGACGTTTCTATGGAGTTACATTCATCGTAGTCGCAGCGAGTCAGTTTCGCATGGATGTATGGATTAATTTAATAATTACTTATGTGTTTGAAGTCCTAAAGGTTAAAAATAATAGGTAATTATTAGAAATTCATGTGTAATATCATTCGGCAAAGATACAAGCTACCTGACTGATGCCAGTTTTTCTTGGGTAAGTCTAGACGAAACCTATGAAAGCAAGTATTTGCCCACGCTGGAAAGCGCATCGGTAAAAAATATAACCTTAAAAATGCTGTCTTCTTATTGCGAGGGCTGACATTAATAGCAATATCAATTATATTTTATTTTACA
The DNA here is from genome assembly GCA_963082605.1 of Rhodophaea formosa. Classification (NCBI taxonomy): domain Eukaryota; kingdom Metazoa; phylum Arthropoda; class Insecta; order Lepidoptera; family Pyralidae; genus Rhodophaea; species Rhodophaea formosa. The sequence goes on along the minus strand of OY720203.1, from coordinate 14,115,725 downwards.
AATGAAATCATTCAATAACATTCCAAGTTTTCATTGCGAAGTCTTTTGTTGTTCCGAGAAAATTCTAGAAAATATTTCAGTCGAAACATCGTAAAAAGCACCTTATTTAAACCTACGCCCGGGTAATGAACTGAGGATATAAGCGATACGAAGGAAACTTCATATTTTCATTTTACTAATTAAGTTTTGAAGTAATTTCATAATAAGGCTAGGTAGATACGCTCGCTATGTAACAACAAATTGAGAAGAAAAGTAATTTATGTGGGTTCACTGTTATTTTCACTATGTTAATTTCGTGGTCAAATGTTGGAAGCTGAATTTGATCCTCTTCCTACTGCTATTCCGATGCTGAGTTATTTTCTCATGCTGAGTGTCGGCCTATGTACCTATACATACTTACTACTATCACGATGATCCCCCCCCCCCCTCTCAAATCGCGTGTTGGTAGATAAGGGACGCCAGCATCATATCGCACCCAAGCGACTAATATTTACTAGACGTCAGCCTCGACAGTTTCTCGAAAGATTTAAAAATTTATATTTATAATAAGAATTTGATGTGTTTTTTCCGATTTTCAAGTTTGCCACAACTTAGCTAGTTGCACTGCTAACTTAGCTATCATAGTTGATGGCAGTCGTTAAGCTATATCAGAGATTTTTAGGCAGCTGGAAAAATCTGACACCAGTTAGCCACTTACACACACGAAAAATAAACAAACAAACTGCTAACTTGAAAAATGTGTCTCGAAGTGCCTCAAATATTTTTATTTTATTTTATTTCGCATTCTTCACGCCACCCGGCCCAATAGAAAGTGTGGAATCAGGTGTTCAACCTTAGTACCGTATAAATGCACCTAGCAGTAATGTATGAAAGTTAGAGAATATTAGAAACAGTGCATGCTTATTATGCACTTATATGGAAATAGGTGTTACCCGCAGCTTCGCCCGCGTGCTATCTCCTTCTCAGTACCCTAACCTATGTATATGCACAATTTCATGACGATCAATTTAGTAGGTAGGGCGTGAAAACGTAGCAAACAAACAAACTCAGTTTCGCATTTAGTTTGGTTAGTTTAGTAAGGATGGCGTGCTTTGTCCATGAAGAGTCGTTGAGTATATAAAAAAAAATACATTCTTCGTAATTCACCTGGCTATAATATGTCACAGGTTTATGTAAGCGGGTAGTTCCAAATATAATCACGTCGGGAAGCTCGCGGCAATATTGGTTCGCCGCCAGAAACCGCCATATTGGAAGTTTTCATATAAACTCGTTATTGACTTTGCTGGAACTTATGTTTTATTGGAGACTATCTTTTTTACGCGACCAAGAAAAAGAAGCACTATGTTTTCGTGGGTCAAATATGTTTTCAGGTTTGTGTATTTTTTTATTTCATCTTAATTCTAAATGCTTGATCTGATTTGGATATGTGAAGAATATTTCGATAATAAATTACATTTTAGTAAATAAATTACATTATATAAATTAATTAAAAGGGGAGTCCGATGGCCTAGTGGGCGTGAGCATTATTAGCGCTTTCGCATGTTAAGCAACCACGGGCGCAGTCCCGACTTGGATGGGTGACCGCAATTGGCATAATTTATCCTTCGTGCTTCGGAAGGCACGTTAAGCCGTTGGTTCCGGTTATCATTATTGATGGTAGTAGTTAAGCTATGTCACATGCCTTTAATACCTTTTTGGGGTTCCGTAGTAAACTAGGAACCCTTATAGTTTCGCCATGTCTGACTGTCTGTCTGTTTGTCCGTCTGTCTGTCCGTCCGTGGTTTTACTTAGCTGTAATTTGGTATGGATATGTATATTAATGCCATATTTGTTTTTCTTTACAAACCCATCGTATTGGGTATTGTTAAATAGGTCTTTAAAATATTGTGAGGTTGAGAACACCATTTTTCGATTTAGGGATCCGTTTCCGAAATATTTGATGCAAATTTTTGTTAGAAGTAAGTGTAAATGTGTCCTTCCCCTCTGTCTGCTAAACGCTTATATGTATATGGATACATGAAAAAAATTACAGCAGTAGTATATACACTGAAGTTGAAAGGAAAATTTTCAGAGCTGAGTACTAAGTACAAACTAAAATGTTATAGACAACCAACTCGAAAATGTAAAATTTCATATAATTTTCATTGTTAGATACCTGTATACATAGTTTTTGCTCGTTAAACTGTGAGATGCGAGTGTGACAGTGTGAACTCAATGTTGTCATTCGCAACTACGAAACCCCAACTGCGCGTGGCCCGACACGCATACTTGGCCGGTTTTTTAATATAAATGCGGACAATCTCAGGTTTTGATTTGAGGCAATTTTAGTGTTAGTAGGTTGTCGATAAATTACGATGCCCAATCTTTTTCTGTGTATGCATTTTTAATCAGTCCCCACGGTCTCGTGTTCTCGCAGTACAGAGTACATTATAAACTTTGATAAACAGTTGTCTTAATTTGGATATCGATAGGGCTTGAAATTTGTACCTATCTATATTAGTTTAAGTAAGGACCATTGAGGCATGGAGGAATGCAATAAATAAGAGTTGACTGAATAAGAGCAGAGTTTATGGTAAGTAGTGATTAGGCCCTTTAGGCCTTGCATGCAAATCGCGACCCATCTGGCATATGAGAATTTGCTGTTTCTCCAAGCCTTGCACACCCAGGCAACGCTCAAAGCCGAGGTTCATCCCTCGCTAGGAGACCCTTTGGTTATGTTTGCCTTACAGGTTTTAAGGGCACTCTACTCTCACCTCAAAAGCCCGGCGAAGTAGCGAAAGCTCATTTGGAGCTAGCTACATAGTCCATTAAAAAAAGTAGTAATTAAGGGTAAGCTATATTATGTGTCTTAAGTTCTCAAAAAACCCGTGAAAGTGTTGTAATCCTAGATGTAGTCAGGTCAATATAAGTTTGCCAATTTAGATAAGATCGCTTACTACTCCAAATTATTTTGTTGTCTTTATTAAACAATCGCACTTTTTTGTGGCCCTTGACAAGCACGAATTTTCAAAGTTAAGTCTTTAGAAGGTTGAGTAGAACTTCGAGAGTAAAATGTGTTGTAATTAGTTTTTGAAATATTTATTGTAAATGTATGGCTCTTAACCATACATGTGCAGTTTTATTATCCAATTCAGCTTCGTTAAAAACCTAATTCCATAAATCATTCGAGAAAACGATGACTAGTCATCTGCGTAACAGAACAAGTGAACTATTGCACTTTTAATTCACACAAGCTGTTTATTTTTATATTATAAACACTTTACATTTGATTATAACATATTAGAATCCATAGCTTTTCTTTATTACATCATATTTCAGTATTTATAAAGGTTATTACAAGTTTGCGAAATAATATCGATGAGGCATGATTGAACAACTTTATCCAGTGAGCAATCTTTAAAGCATGAAAACAAAATCTATCTAATCTCCTATCCTTTCTTGGGGATATATAGTTGCATATCAATGGACTGATCATGTCCTTTAAATATTACTTCGCCATTTTGTCAAACTGTATATGGGTTCTATAGAAATGTTCCTTCTATTTTACTTTCATAGATACGCCGAGAAACTTGTTAATATCCAGCAGCGGTTGTCGTGAACATTTAGCTTATTAATTTGAAATTACAAACGTTATTTCAAAAGGCCAAGTTATTTCTCTAACGTAAGCTAACTTCGAGCATTTAACTTATTTATCTGACGTCGAGATCTTCCTCTCATCTACTTAATGTTTTGAATAAACTTACAAATTAATTAACGTCTTGTATTTGTACTTAACTCCATAGCGCAGAGGAATTATATTACAGAGTCTAAGTTTCATATTGAATTATAAGATTCCTGTACCCCTAAGTGGAAGTAGTCCAATTTGGCTCAAGAATGGTCATTTTTATTGACCAGAACTGGCTTTCGATGAATAAAACCACGCATGGAAATCTGCACACTAGTGAATTGTTCACTTGTATGTAAAACGTATGTTCAATGAAGTAAGCAATGGCACATCACTTATTTACACCAGTCCAAATAAGTAAATACTATATTCGTTGCTATTCCCATAATTAAAAAAAAATACCGTCAAGAACTTGTTGTTTAATTTCAGTCAGGTAAGATATGCAGAAGACAATATTTTTGATCCTCATCCAGCAAAACTTACAAGTGTAAGTCTATTCTGTGTGTGTTTACTCTTGGCGTCTTCGTGTCTTAAAGGTGGTTGGATTAAAGTGCAGTATACTTCGTTTAAAACTTATTTTATTTTAATGGATGTTGAATTACACTTTTCGTTAAAATATTTTTGACCCTGAATGTGTAGGGTTCTTCAATTATATGCACCTTAGAGGCAAGAACGTTGCAAACCATACGTATACACGCTTAAATTTATTTTATTCTGGCTAAAAATGACCAGCAGTCTAATTACCATCGATCTCAATGTCTGTACTAATCCGTCCTCTGTGTCCTGAGATTGCTAGAACACTAATGGTATTATGGAATTAAGTAATTTAATCGGGATAATCGGCAGAATCCCCAATAAAGCAGCTTCTGCTTTCAGCATATTTAAATAAAGAGTCAGTGGTGGGGTGCTTAAACTGTAACCTATTATATAATATGCTAATTATAATTAAGCATTTCCATATTTATGAAAAGCTCATAATACCTCAATAACTTCAATAGAGGCCATTACTTTATATTAAAACCAAAAATTTAAACTGTATATATATTGTAAATATTGTTGAAATTCGTGGAAATTTTGAAGCCACATTTTTGTAGTTAAAATGAATAAATAAATATAAATATATACGGAAAAATCACACAGATTGAGCTAGCCCCAAAGTAAGTTCTTAAGAAAGACTTGTGTTATGGAATACTAACTCAACAATACTATATTTTATAACAAATAGATAAACATCCAAGACCCAGGTCAATCTGAAAAAGATCGTTTTCCATCATGACCTGACCGGGAATCGAACCCGGGACCCCTGTGTCGCAGGCTGGCGTGGTAACCGCTGCGCCACGGAGCTCGTCCATCAAATAGAGTGCAAGCCTATATGAAAAGCATCAAATCCGGATAGGATAGCAGGAGACATAACAAATCGCACTGAGTAAGAATGAAATCTGTAAATTGTTTCGTTGCCCAGTGTTTAAATCTAACGCATTATACCATTCAGCTATCAATGGTTCTCAAGTAAACGAGAGAACTGTGGCCTTGACCCTTAATTCCAGCCTTGGCCTCTGGCGGCCCGCCAACTTAGATCATGAATTATGCCCGAAGCCCGATCGCACAAGGAGGGCAAATTCGTTTGTCATTCCCCGGAAGCAAAGATTCGCCATTTATTTTGTTTGTTTGCTTCTTGTTGGAATATTTTCCGTTTTATGCAACATTTTTACTTTCGGGTTGTCTTTTACCACAATACACAAAAAAACGTCAAAAATATATATGTACTTAAACAGATAAGTATTATGCACCCACCTATGTAGCAAACATCGGGCTTCTGAATACTTAAATTAATAAAATTTCCCTGCCAAACGACATCTTTCGATCCGCGTCCATTTGCCTGCCAATTTCGTCTATTTCCAATCAATTGATTATGGAAATCTGTCTGGGACTACGGCGCCGTCTTTTCTAAGTCAATTAAACACGAGCGTCATCTTGGAGTTCTAATTTTTGTTTACACGCATACATATTAATCACGTGTTTTAGGGGCAGACAGGTATGTGAGGAATCGGAGGAGACAATGCGACACATTTGGGTCACTGTGATTCGTTGGCTGGTAAGCGTTTGGACCTCTTCGGATCGGCGTATCCTGATCTAGAGGACTACAAGCACTACGCACAAGGTGATATTCTGAAGCTAATGCGGTCCTTCTTCAGGAATCACCGTGTGAATGAGTAAGGTATGGGGTAAGTACAAAATAACCTGAAGGTTGGACGTGCTTCCGATCTTAAATCGGACAACAGGTCATTCATAAGACCTAGAATTTAGATGGAATACGTACCTAATGCGCAATTTATTGCTAGCACATCGCCTATTGAAATGATGATTCCTTAGGCGTGAAACTCAGCTAAGGTGCGCGGCGCAAATACGGCGCAAATATGGATGACAGTGATTGGATTTTAAGCCTTATTGTCGTAACAAAAACGACCAGCATCGCAAGAAAAAAACGTTCCCGCAAGATGCTACGTGCAGGCAGAGGAGGCATATCTTTTTCTTGCGTATTGGTCGTTTTAAATATAACTAGCTGATGCCCGCGACTTCGTTCGCGTAAACTTTATGATTTTGGCATATTAATATACCTTAATACGAACAAATGTCGATACATAAGATAAAGCAGTGTATAAATAATATATATCAACGTATTATGCAAAAAAAAAAACGTTTATATATTATGTTGGAACTATCCTTTGGGTTAGTTTTTTGGTATCAATATGCCGCGTTCACATAACCAAGAATTTTCCGCATTTGTTATGCTCTGAAACACTAATTATTTTTTAAATAAGGAGTTAATCTCGTCTGCCTTAGTGCCCCGACTTTTAGCTGGAAGATCACATGTTCTAAATCTTCCATTTTTACACCTCAACAAAAAAATACTAATCAGGCTGAACAACTTTTGCCACAGCGTCAATTTTATGTTTCCTATAGTTTACCTGGACTACTATGGTTCTGCGTCAGGTGTTCTAAATCTTCAATTTAAATACCTTAACCAAAAATGCTCATCAGATTGAGTAACTTTTGCTAAGGCGTCATTTTTATATTTCTTATAATTCACCTGGACCATTATGGTTCTGCATGAGGTGTTCCAAATCTTAGATTTTTTATACTTCAACAAAAATGCTCATTAGGCTTAATAATTTTTTGTAAGGCTCCACTTTTATATTTCTTATAGTTCAGCTGGACCATTATGGTACTGCATCAAGTGTTCCATTTTCCAAAATAATTTCTACCTTATATGTTGCCCAGGCTAAATAGCTATACAGCAAGAAAAGTTTCATTTGAATCCGTTGTGAAGTGAAAGTTTCATGTTCAATACTTTCGGACATAATCGTGATCATACATATAGACAGACAGACAAGAAATTCTAATTTTTTTTTTTGCTTTCTACAATGCTTTTTAAGTGTCCCTCTATCCATTTCAGTCAAAATTACTAAATGTACAGACAAAATATTTTTACTGTTTTATTATATATATAGATAATAAGGCTTGACACCTGTAGCACACAGCCGCGAATGCAGAACGGAAGCGTTCCGGAACATTGGCGAAACAGCGAAACGCTGTCTAGTATGATTTTGTTTGGTGCGTCTCACACCGCAAGCGGAACGAAACCGAAACGGAATCATACAACAGCAATTCGCGGTTCCGTTAGTGTTTCGTTCCGGAAAGCTTCCGTTCCGCATTCAGGCGTAAAATCCTATCATAGTGTCCATCCTGCACCGTATCTGCGCTGTTCCTTCGCGGTACGTCTTTTCTGAGCTTATCTTTTAGACTTTAGCCTATTCTTTTTGGCCTGATTTTTGGAGCTGTGCAAAATAATCTAATACTGATAGCTTAAAAAAAAATTCTTACAATTATGGTTTGAATAAAGACTTAACTAGCGACTCAAGGTACATAAGTAAGAACTCAAGATTAAAACATCATATGCCACTGTGGCATATGATGTTTTAATCTAAAATATAACTACGCCCAAGATTGCTGAGCATGCCACAATTCCTAATTGTTTTTCAAATTTGACATAGGTATAATTACGAGACCAACCAACACCTCAAAATTAAAAATCATTACAAATTAGTAATTCAATCTATCTGAAATCCCAACGCCATCTTAAAATTAATTAAAAAGCATTAAGGCGAGTGTCGCCTAATCAAATGATTGACCCTCTCCAATGTCGAGCAATCACTGCTAAGTGAATTTGAGCCGAACCGAACGCTGTATTTTTAGATAATTGCACGACAAACGCAGCTTCCCTGTATAAGTACTTATTTTTAAGTATATTTTTTAATTTAGTTTCACTTGACCCGTTTTCTGAGTGTAGGTAATCAATTCTTGCAAGTACATCATAAACATTTTTATGTCCAATAAGAAACCAAACCATCATGATGATGATGAAGAAACCAAAATTGGACAGTTAAAAAATGTGTCCAAAATGGACACTTTTTTTCTTAGTGTCAAAAATTGCTCTTACAAATAGGAATAAAAGTAAAAAATTACCTTGCTTACCCAAAATTTCTTTAAGATAAAAATTAACAAGCAGCCCCTGCACATTTAAGATCATTTATTCCTTTAGAATATGGTAGTTATAAAGATGTTACAAAAACAATGGTGTCATACATATTCTGCTAAGTTGGCGTAGGAAATTAGCTGTGGGAAACTTACAGTGAAGTACATAATTATATCAAAATAAATTAATTAAATGTCAAATATTGCGGCACCAGTCTAAGATAAGTTGCGTTTGCGAGGTCGCAGTTGTTGATACCTTATCCGTTATTGGTTGCTGGGGCTACTGGGTGCTATAGTACTATTTGTAAGCATGAGGCCCGGACGAGTGCCTCCCCCTAAGGCCGCTACTGCAACAAAGAGTCCGTTCACTAAATTTGGCAGTACTAATTGTCTCACAATAAAAGCTTATCCCTATGAATTATATTTCACTAACCTATTTTTAAAATTTTATTTCAGTTACGTGCATTAAAAACAAAGGTCAATAGATATAATTTTTATTCAATGATGTAAATAGTCAACATTTATTATATATGCAATAGTCGCCGGGAGTCGGTAGACTCACTATGATCAAGACCGCAATTTGTGGTGATTTATGGAGGAGTCCTATGTCCAGCTGTGGACGTCCCTGGCTGATAAATGGATAGTGTAAAAAAGAAAAAAAAACATGCCAAGGATAATTAAAAGATAATTTGAAGTTAACAACTTAAATAAAAATAGGCTAAGATTAATGTAATTAACTCTATTTAGGTCGACCATTCTACGATAACATTTATTTTAAATTAAGCTGCCGGCGCCTTGCTTCCGATAACAACAGAACATTTTCCAGATTTTCTTATGTTGAAATAAAAATTTAAAGACAGTATTAGCATTTAACTTTTTTAAAGTATAGAATATGAACAAAAAAAAAGGTTATGCGAGTCGGAATTGCAAACCACGTACGAGTACGTTCGTACCACCAATACAAACACGTTATATGCATGAATAATATTTATTTAAAAGTAAATTGACTATTATTTGCTTTTATAAATTACTTGTTATTTCACAAATTATGGTAATAATCTTTAAATTACATTCAGTTTTTCAAATAATCTAAAACTAATAAAAACGCAATGAATACTATGGAAGCACAACTGATACGCTTAAATAGATTAAAATAAAATGGTATTCGTATAAACTATTATAATGTGAGAGGAAATAAGTTTTGTTGAAGATTGAAAACTGCTAAATAGGTCATAATAAATTCAATAGATTTTGAGATTTCATGAGAAGCTTATCATTGAAGCAGGCCATATTTTCTGAACAACAACATTATTGAATTTCTTTTTAAACGAGATATACATAATGATTTATCTAACATATAGTAAAATTCTCAATCGCTATAATGTAGTTATATATTTGGTTACATGTATCTTTTTATGAAAGTCATATTGATATTAATTTTATGAAAAACTACTAGCGTTTTGGAACGACCACAGCACGAACATTGACAATATTTGGAAGTGTATATTAAGAGCGTATACTAGCAGTATTTTTTCAATATGGTTTCCATACAAATGTATTTCTCTATTTTCTCGCTGAAAACTGATTCTAGAGCCACAATTCTTTTTCATAAAATCTAGTACTAAAAAAGGAATGCCCCTATTTTCTATTTTTTCGAAAAAACTGTTTATGTACAATTTTTAGGGTTCCGTACAAAAGTTGAAAAACGGAACCCTTATAGGATCACTCGAGCGTCTGTCTGTCCGTCCGTCCGTCTGTCACAGCCGATTTTCTCCGAATCTACTGAACCAAATTAGATGAAATTTGGTAAGATAGTGTAATCCTATGACCCAAACACGGATGTGCAAAGTAAATAAAGATTTTTTTGAAATAAGGGTCATTTTGGGGGGCCCAATTACAAAATTAAAAATAAAAAGTTTTGCAAACCATACTGTAGCATATATCAAATGAAAGGGCTCATTATGAGGATTTCAAAAATATTTTTTTTGTTCGGGTAAAATCAATACTTTTGATTTTATTCACGAAAGAAGGCAATAATTGACCATTCCCCCCCCCCCCCCCCTGATCTCCGAAACTACTGAGCCGAAAATTTTGAAAAAATTACAAAATATAGTTCATTCCTTGAAGATTACAGGAAAAATAATAAGAATTTTATCACTTGAAAATTAAGTGGTAAACTCACAATAATAAGTTCATCTAGAGAAATAGTTCACTAAAACACCACTAGATGGCGCTAGTCAATTGAAATTTTTTGCACATTGTGTGTGTGTGTTCACGAAGCATATTGTGCGGAACCCTCATTGCGCGAGTTTGACTCACACTTGGCCGTTTTTTTTCTTTTAAATAGGTTTTTAAAAAAAATAAAACATAGGGACATACCTATTTTAGTGGAGCCCGATGGTCCAGTGGGTGTGAGCCCTATGAGCGCTTACGTATGTTAAGCAACCCTTGGTGCAGTCCCTACTTGGATGGGTGACCGCAAGTGGCATAAAAATATCTCGAGCTCCTCCGTGCTTCGGAAGGCACGTTAAGCCGTTGGTCCCGGTTGTCATCGTTGATGGCAGTCGTTAAGCTATGTCAGATGCCTTAAGGCAGCTTGAAAAATCTGACACCAGTGTTGGCCACTTACACATACGAAAAACAAAAACAAACACCTATTTTAGTAATAGATTGTATGTAAAAAGAATTGTGCCTCTAGAAGCAGTTTTCAGCGAGAAAATAGAGAAATACATTTGTATGGAAAACGCACTGCTAGTATACCCTCTTAATGAGTATTTTCACGACAAACTCAGGAATTGCGACATTTGTGACAAACAAACATTTAACCGTATTTAAGTTGACATTCACACGTTAACATTTCCTTGTTGTATGATAAATTGACTGGGACTCCCCTTTGTCATTGAGTACTGAAGGAAGCATGTTACATCTTCATTTATATTAAATATTGGACTTCAAACGTGACCTTTTTTTTGGCGTTCGACATAGAAAATAGTATGTAAGTTTAAGTATTTTCATCACACCATGTCTTATTGTGACTCCTGTAACACTAAAATTACTTGATTCAATTCAATTCAAAAATGCTTTATTTAATTGATTTCATTCATTCATTTATTTATTCAAAAACAATATACATTGTGTCAGAAATATAACTTAGGGCTACAATTTTAAATAAAAATAAAAAGGCAATAAACATGAGATAAGCTATCAATTGTCAGAATACAAAAAGAAGTAAAATGTCAAATTCATAAAATGTCAAAAATTAAATATGTCTAATAAGCGGTCACCTAATTATTTAAAAATTCGTCAACAGTGTAGCAACATTTTTTCAAAAGCAGTTCACGCAATTTAACCTTAAACAAGTGTTGACTACGTATGGTTTTCAGTTCCGACGGAAGCCTATTAAACAGTCTGACAGCCTGATACTGAGACCCGTGTTGAACAATATTCAACCTAGGCTGTAAGGAATTTGAAAAATTCTGTCTCCGCGTATTTTCCCGTGTCAGTCTTTCTTCTTCGGTTTCTAAAAGAGGCATGTTTTTAAAGAAATAAGTAAGAACTACCAAAATATATAAACTAGGTACTGTTAATATAGAATACTTTTTAAAGTAGTCCTTACACGAGACCCACTGTGGAATACCTGCTATAGTGCGGATAGCCCTTTTCTGTAAGGTAAAGGCCTTGTTTACGTTGTAGTCATAGCTATTTCCCCAGAATTTAATGCTGTAGCGCAACTTAGACTCAACCAGTGCATAATAGACCTGTTTCATTTGTTTGACTGTCGTAACATCTCTTAAACTTTTGAGTGCGAAACATGCGGAGCTCAAAGAATTTTCAATAGAAGTCAATTCATACTTCCAGTTCAAAAGGGAATCTAAGTGTACACCTAAGAATTTCACTTTGTCCACTAGTTGAATTTTTTCATCGTGTAGGTCTACGTCTAAACTGTCTTTGCTATTTGCAGTAGTTTTAAATAAGATGACTGAAGTTTTGGCAGGATTAAGCTTTAAGTTATTTGAAGTAAACCATTCCTCAAACGCGAGAAGTGTGTGATTTATTTTGTCATTCAGCTCTGTAATATTAGATGCAGAAATGACAGCATTTGTGTCGTCTGCATATAGTACCAAACTAATAGATGGTTCGACTTTTTTAATGAAATTAACTAAGTCATTTATAAATATAATAAAAAATATAGGGCCTAAAATGGAACCTTGAGGTACACCTCTTTTAATAGTTGCCAATTTTGAATTAAACGTTTTTTCAAAGCCATCTTCGTTTGCTTTAAGTTCGACATATTGCATTCTGTTTTTCAAATAGGATTCAATTAATTTTAAAGCTCTGTCCCTAATACCGTAATAATATAATTTTTTTATGAACAATTCGTGGTCAACAGTGTCAAAAGCAACGCTTAAGTCCAAAAATAATCCCGCAACTTTACATTTGTCATTTAATTTAATTAAAATGTCATTTAATAAATTATCAATCGCATCAGCCGTACCTACAGATTTTTGGAAGCCGAACTGTTCCTTGTTAAGGATTTTATTGGTATTGATGTGCTTTACTAATCGATCTTTGGTTAATATTTCAAGGATTTTAGAGGCTGCAGTAAGCACGGATATAGGCCTAAAGTTATTTGGGTCCAATTTTGATCCCTTTTTATGGACTGGAATTATTTTAGCCAGTTTAAGTTGGTCAGGGAAAGTACCGTCAGCAAAGCACATATTGAATAGATGTGAAAGTGGTTCAGCTAATATGTCAATATTATCTTTAAATATCATTATGGGAACATCGTCGTATCCGCAAGACTTTTTATTAGGCATGAATTTCACAATTTTTATAATTTCAGCGGGGGTCACGGGTTCCCAATAATTAGTCAATTCATGGATTTTGTTTACACCAGACTCAAGAATGCAAGTGGCCTTATCTCTATCAATATTTACAGTATCATTACTGTGGTCAAAGACTTGGGCAAAAATAGAAGCAATGTCTAACTGATTATGTATAGATTTATTATTTATTTTTAAGGTGAGAGGGATATGACTCTGATGCCCTTTAGTTTTATTCCTAAGCCTGTTAACGACATTCCATACACCTATACTGTCCCTTGCCTTTTCTATTTCCGCTTGTGTTGCATTTCTTTTTGCATTTCTGATCACTTTTCTAAAAAGTTGAATATATTTGTTTCTATAATTAAGAATACTTAGATCAGACTCATTTGAATTTATAGTGCTGAGGAACCGTTTAGTCTTACTAGACACTTTGATACCCTTAGTAATCCATTTAGAATTGCGAGATTTACGCAAATTTACCTTTTTAGTGACTTTTTTAAAACATTGATTGAAAATCAATTTGAATTTCGATAAGAAACTATTTATACCTAAAGCTGTCCAGTCTGTTTCGCAAAGTTTTTTTCTAAAATTTCTTACGTTTTTAGGGTTAAAAGTTCTTTGGAGTTTTATTAAGGTATCCTTTTTTTCCTTGTAAGCATTATTTCTATTAAGTCTAAGGTCACAAAAAATGCCAGAGTGACCATCGGCCAATTTGTTGTCATCTACACCTATATTTATAATGGCTTCATTGGGGATATTGGTAAATATATTATCAATACACGAGGAGTGATTGTTTCTGAAAAAAGTTACAGAAGATATCAGGTACTGAAAACCATAGGCATTCAAAAGACAAATGAGATCAGATTTTTCGTTACTATCTAAAAGAAAATCAACGTTAAAGTCTCCAATTATGACGCATTTCTTATTGAAAAAGTGTGCCAGCAATCTTTCCAAATTTAATACAAACATGTCGAAGTTTTTTTTCTCCGGAGTTCGGTAACAACAACAAATGCACAAGTTGGTTGTTTTATCTTTAACACCACAAATCTCGAAAAAGTCACGCTTATATAATTCTTTGCATATAGCAAGCTCTTCAAAATCTAAGTCCTGGTGGGCCAATATTAGTGAGCCTCCTCTAGTCTTATTTATTCTATAATTACAAGAAGCTAGTTTATAGTTATCTAGGTGGAATAAAGCTGAAGAAATAGAAGTTAAGAAATGTTCGGTTATACAAACGTAATGCACTTTCATAGATAGCGATGCTAGATACACTTCAAAAACATCTTTTTTGTTAGTTATGCCACACATATTTTGGTGAAAAATATTCAATTCAAAAATATTACCATCAGAAACAGGTGCGTTTTGTTTCCTATATTTATTTTGATTTTTACTAGAAGAGCTAGTATAATTCCCGAAAAAAATATGTATCCGATAAAGTTCCACGGTGATCTGGTGTGTCTTCAGTTATTAGATAATCATTATCATTTGTTTGAGTGCTAGCATCAGATTTATCTATTAGTCTGACACCAGTTTGTGTGCCAGATGATACTAGTATTACATTTTCTTTTATTTGGGAATTAATATAAGCAGAGTATGAATCTCTATAATTTATGTGTAGTATTTCTCTTAATAGTAATCTACAAGTATACAGTTTGTCAAATCTATAATTTGTGTCTACATTGGCACAATTTTCCCTATAGATAACATTCTTAAAGTGACGGCAAGTGTCTTTTAGTACATTATTTAGTTTTTGTAAGTTCAAGTATTTGTTGTATGGCGCATTACATATTATGACATTGGTGTTAGTAAGTGTCGAGAGATGATAGTACAGATAAGCTTGCAACTCTACAGGATTGTTATCGTTGCAGCCCCCCAGGATTACAATGAAGTCAGAAGACGTATAATCAGAGCACATTAAGAAACACGAGTTTAAAATGACACTCATTGGTGCCTGTGGTTTAAGAGTCGCAGTCACAGCATAGTTCTTTCCTAACAGGGTTTGAATCATGTTCCTAAAACCTCTACCGATCTCGTCAGCAAAAATCATAACCCTGTGTTTGGGTTTGAGTATTCTGCGTAGCCGAGTATTCTCATAAACAGTATGTATTTTTGGAGTCGGAGTCGGGGATCCAGGCTGAGAAGATTCGTCGTCGCATTTAGGAGAGTCGTTATTTGGTTGGTTCTTGTGTTGCTCTTGTGTGTGAAGAAGAAGCGATTTATCATTTTCTTCGTTTTTGGACTCATTCATCAGGACCTTTTTATGTGCTGAAACAATCACCTCTTTTGCAGTCTCATGCGGTGTGCTAGCTGTAAGACTTAAGCCGTTTTCATTGAAGTCTCCGCTGATCTGCAGTTCTCTAATATGCCGGTTTCCTTTGCGAGGTGTTGAGTGGGACCTTTTGCGTGGAGTGTTACCGTGTACTAATTTACTGAGTAAAACAATTTTTTTATCTTTGCCATCATTTACTTGTTTAAGATCTTTAATTTCACCATTTAATCTATCTATTTCTTCATGGGCACTAAGTAGCTGAGTGGTCAGCGTCTCCACTTGATTTTGTAACTGACAGATTTTCGAATTTTCCAGGTCGCATATGTTTGGTAAACTCCGAGGACTGCCTTCTATAGAACTAGAACTTGATAAGTCAACGTTTGACTTCACGCAAGATAAATTTTCATTTGACAAATTCCGATGCATCGTAGTTGTTTTTTTATGCGTTGTATTATCTGCAGGTTCATATTTTGCCGCTCCAGATTGTGATCTAGTTTTTATGGTCGAAACTTTCTTAATACATTTACTGCATTTCCATGCAAGTTTGCTATCCTTGGTCAATGAATTAAATTTTTTTATGGTAATATGACAACAAGTAATTTCATACAATAGATGACATGAAGAACATTTCAGGAATTCTTTATTTGTAATAACCTTCGAACACGCCGCGCATTTGTTCTTATTTGACGACATTTCAAGTAATAATCGCTTAGACACTAGTATGGAACTTGCCTGTTAGTGTCAAGTAAGTAACTCATCAAACTAAGCTCAAGTAAGTGATCCTTTATAGTGTTGTGTTTATTAAGGTGTTAAGTAACACACCAAACTAAGCTCAAGTAAGTGTTCCTTTATAGTGGTGAGTTGATTTAGTCTGTGATTTGTCTATGTCCTTCCGTGTTGCAAATCTAGGATTGTCTATGATCTTGAATATTAAATGTCAAATCTCGGGATCCAATCAGCTGTGTTGATGTGTATTGTTTACAAAATTAATCTAATGGATTTGTCAATAACTATTGTAAGTTAAATTCAAAATTTACGTTTAACGTTCTAAATATCAGCTCACCTCAGTGGATTTGTGGTTGTAATGATGTGTGACACCGGTGAATTAGTTTTGGTTTGTAGCCTTGGAGGTTATATTACTTCATGGAGTTCTTTTAGTCTCGATATATTTCTTTCTTCCAATTTTTATACACTTTAGAACACAGAGCTTATCAAATTTCGTGTTTTGACATAAACGTCAAACGTCAGTCCCCTCCCCCAGATTACTCATCAATACTGGAATACTCAAAATCTTTTTATATTTTTTCATTTATTTCAACACTAGCTGTTACCCGCGGCTTCGCCCGCGTGTTATATAGCCTATGTCCTTCTCAGTACTCTAACCTATGAAAAATTTCATGTTGATCGGTTCAGTAGATAAGGCGTGAAAGCGTAACAAACAAAAAAAACAAACTCACTTTCGCATTTATTATATTAGTTAGGATTGAGATTGGGAAAGTTGGGATTGGGATGGGATTAGGCAGTATATGAAGTTATTGGTGCCGCTAGGATATGTATTTTAAAAAGTTCTACGGGGAAATAATGTGCAGTTTCGTATATTAGTACCAAGTTTACAATTTGACATTTATTTTAAACTAGCTGTTACCCGCGGCTTTGCCTGCGTGATATACCTATGTCCTTCTCAGTCCCTAACCTGTTTGTATGCAAAATTGCTCGCTCTGCTCGCTCATATCGCTACCCGCGCCACTCAACCTATTATAAAACCGTTGCATAAAATACTATAAAAAATGTGATACATTTGCATGTGTTTCCATTAAGATATTTGAAATATGAAACAGAATACAAACTCGTTGTTCAAAGAATACTCTCGACATAAAATCTATTTCGTTTAAATCTTTATTTTTCTCGTAGGCATGGTATAAAGTATCTCTTGAATTAAACGGATTTATATCAAGCACCATAAAACACTTGCGTGGCTCAGGATTCTAACACTTGAATCACTCGTTACGGTCCTGATTTAAATATTAGAATCCTTCACTTGCTCGTGATTCATGTATGGCCCTCGCTTAAATCCATGCTATATTCACTAATTGCATTATAAAGAATTATGTGCTGTTTAATAACTTACACCGGAGAATATTAATGACACCGGCAAACGACCGAGACAGTTGGAAATAGTACCAGTTTAAGTACCTTTAATCTATGCCGTGATCAGCCTATGACTTAAATGTTATTACAGAAAGTAATTTTCAATATGAAAACCTATATTTCACAAGTTGAAAATCAATTGATATGTAGGAAACCATATAATATCTTTATAAGAGTCTTTTTTAAGCCTTCATAATGCTATCATAATCTCATTAATAAAGATAACGATGAAAAAGAAATTGGAACCTTGGTTTAAATCCTGCTCAAGAGAATTTTTTCGCTATATTTTTTTATTTAGTGACAGATTTACTCGCTTTTGTTCCAGAAAATAAATTTTACGTTTTTGTAGTCATTGGAATTGTGACAAAAACTTTAACTGCGCTTGGCCGACAAACACTTCATAAGATTTTTGGTTATTTTAATGATAAATTTTTAAGGATTTTTGATTAATATAAATAATATAGGGCATTGAGGTGATCGGGCTTCGCCGTCGCTCAACATATCGGCCTCTGGCTACCCTTAGTGTCGCCGCCCACGGGCCACCAACCATAACCAGAAAACGTAGCCACCGACCCATTCCTTATTATTTTCATACAATTTATATGGACTCACCGCACACTGTTGACGCCGGTAGTCACCATGCGCTACTTATGACGACGGCGATTGTGGCTGTGGCTAGTGGCCCGTGAGCGGCGACCATTACGCTCACACTACGGGCTCGCATAGAATACCCTAAATTGATGGTCATCTTTAATTTAGAAATGTTTATTTGTAATATCCTAATCCTTACTTATATTATAAATGCGAAAGGAGTTTGTTTATTTGTTACGCTTTCACGTCCTATCTACTGAACCGATCATCATGAAAATTTGAATACACATAGGTTAGGGTACTGCGAAGGACATAGGCTATATATCACGCGGGTGGAGCCGCGGGTAACAGCTAGTAATATATGAATATAATCCCGTCATCATTTGAGACAATATGAAATATAATATTTAATTATGCGAAACAGTTGGTTTTATGTGAAATATAAACAGGTATATTTACATGTGTCGAGGAACCGTGGAGAGTTCGGAGAAGAGTTGTGTTTTACATTAATTATTCACACAAAGTTCAAGACGCGTATCGTAAAGTTTTAATTTGCAGAAATTTAGTTTGAGCGATCATTACGGAGTAAATATAAGTATTTTAGAGTAGGCACATATTATATTCAAAATTTAATCCAACTTGAATACTTATTCAAAGTATATATCTCAATAATGCCGTTATTATATTTTTAAGCTTCTGGTAAGTAGACAAATTACTTATATAATTATATGCTGCCATTTTGCTTTACAAGTTTTTTCATAGATATCCTAATCCTTACTAATATTATAAACGCGAAAGTGAGTTTGTTTGTTTGTTACGCTTTCACGCCCAATCTAGATCATTATGAAATTTTGCATACACATAGATTATGGTACTGAAAAGGACAAAGGCTATATATTACGCGGGCGAAGCCGCAGTTAACAGCTAGTATTTCATATTTGTGATTAGTTTTTATTATTAATCATCTTTACCATCTTTAGTTTAGGAGTTTCTAGGACATTTTACGATTTGGAAAGTACATTAAATTGTAGAGTAAGTTGTGGTAGAGCAACGCTACCGGGGAAAATCACTTTTGCTTGTAGCTTAAATGGGTCGGCTCGTCCGGGGAAGTATCATACTCTCCAAAAATCTACAATGATAGCTTTAGCGCTGCAATGCTTCCTTCGGTGAGTGAGAGGCCCGGGGGCCCATTATTCCTCCCCTCTGGGAAGGGAAACATAAAAGGCCGGCAACACTCTTGTCACAACCCTGGTGTTGCATTAGTCCATTAGCAGCGGTGATCACTTACCATCAGGTGACCCAATTGATTCCACTCCTTAGATCCTAGCGTTATTGCCACAACTGTCTACAATAAGCTACGGTTAACCGACTGTAGTTGTAAACCCGTGCTTACGTGACGGAGGACGGAACGTGGTATGCCGGATTGTCTTATAGTACTGCTATGAGGTCTTATGAAGTAAGTTGTATGGGTTTTCTCGCTCCTTTAAATAGGTTCATCCCGTTCCCACGTCTATTCTCCGTCATGAGGGTCTTTCTAGGAAACCATAGCTTAAGAAGGATTTTTCCTGTTTGTATTTTTGATTTACACTTTAGAAACTTCGAAGAACCTAACTAGTACCTGATGGTTTAACTGTATTGTATCAAAGCAAAACTATTGTTACAATGTAAACATCTGCTGGGAGAGATGTTGGAGAGACTTTTAATAATCAAATTACAAGTTTGAATGGGTTCAAACCTGTTATTTGATTATTAAAAGTTGGTGGCCACAACAAAATTCAATGAAATATGTTTAAATGTGTACAAAAGGCGCTTACACCAGCCAACTAGCGCCACCCTTGGTTTTATTTCTTTTACTACTAAATAAGATCAAATTGACAAAATCGACGTAAGTACTTCAATAGTAAATGACTTCTAGTATTTTTTGTATTGCTTTTAATTATTTTGCATTTGGTAAATCAAGAGAACTACGTATTACCGTCAAAAGCGGCCACTTTTGACGGTAATGAGTAGTTCTCTCAATCTGAAATGCTGATGTCGATGAAAAGTTTTACTAAAAAAACTACAAGTAATTTACTAAGGAAGTACTTAAGTAGATTTTTTCAATTTGTTCTAATTTCGGAGAACAAGAATTAAATAACGGGTGTCGCTAGTTTCGGTGATGTAAGCCTGTTAATAAAACCCTGAAAAAGTCGAAAGTGTATTTATATTTCAAATTTCCAGCATTAGTCCCATAGGAAAAGTTGTTCATATTGACAGGATGAGTCGTTAAGGATAGGACAGGGTCTTATTAACATATTGTATTAAATGAAATAAATAAATAAATATATACAGACAAATCACACAAACTGAGCTAGCCCCAAAGTAAGTTCGAGACTTGTGTTATGGGATATTAACTCAACGATACTATATTTTATAATAGATACTTATATAGTTAAACATCCAAGACCCAGGTCAATCTGAAAAAGATAATTTTCCATCTTGACCTGACCGGGGATCGAACCCGAGACCTTCCATGTCGCAGGCAGGCGCGTTGACCGCTGGGCCACGGAGCTCGTCAAATTATGGACGTAGATAATAATTGTATAAAATTATGTATGTAATTAACATCTGCGTCATGTATTTCAAGTCATGTAAATCTATCTGACGTTATTATGATCAAATTCACTAACCTGGAAACATAATCGAACCGAAGTGTACTCAAAATAGATGAATAATTTTGATATAAATAAATATGTTATGTGCAGTATCCACTATCTTCTTACTGCTAGTCAAGTACTTATTGCCCGTTAAGATGGAAAATCATAAACGTATGTGGTTTACGTTATGACGATAAATAATTAAACGTCTCTTTTACTACCACAGTTCTCGGTCTTTGGCCAAAAATCTTTGAATCACAATAACTAAATATCCCTTTTATGACAAAGATATGAAGTTGGCATCTTTATATCTTTCTATACGTCTTGATCAAGGAAATGATTCTCTCTGTCTGTCTGTATGTATGATCACGTTTGTCACCGGAAATATTGGACGGATTCGAATGAATAGTTTTGCTATATAGCTATTAAGCTTGGCCAAGATATAGGGTAGAAATGATTTTGAATAATGGAACACCTCATGCAGCATCATAATAGTCCAGCTGATCTATAATAAATGTAAAAGTGGAGCCTTAGCAAAAGTTGTTCAGCCTGATGAGTGTTTTTGTTGATGTTTTTAAAAATCTAAGATTTGAAATACCTCATGCAGAACCGTAATGGTCCAGGTAAACTATAAGAAATATATAAATGACGCCCTAGCAAAAGTTATTTAACCTGATGAGCATTTTTGTTCAGGTATTAAAATTGAAGATTTGTAACACCTGACGCAGAACTATAATGGTCCAGGTAAACTATAGGAAATATAAAAAAGACGCTGTAGCAAAAGTTTTTCAGCCTGATAAGTATTTTTTGTTGAGGTAGAAAAATTGAAAATTTAGAACACCTGGTACAGAACTAAGTCAAAATTTATATCGACAATTTTACAGAGTCACACTCTCCACTGGGATAGAATGCGTATAGTACGATTAGCTCATATTACTGGTACTCATATTACCGCCCAGCGGTCTCGGGTCACTCGCATCCAAGATATGCCCTTTTGGCAACGTAGCTTTCAGCCCATACAGCAAAATATAAGAGTTTGCTGTCTCTCCGAGCTTTGCACACACAGGCAACAACCAAAGTCCCATATTCATAAAGTATTAGGAATAAAATTATTGGCGTGGCTAGTGGGCCTAGTGTGGGCCCTTAATGGCCCTAGACTTTCACTTATCACATCGAAAGAGTATCATGTCTTTACTTCAAATACCCACAATCTGTGCTCACCGCAACGCTGTAAATCAAATATAAGATCAAAATTATCGGCGCCTTATATCTAATTTTGGCAAACATATTAAGTTAATTTTAAATTGATTACACCCTGGTTTTAAACAATTACTTAAATATAATTAGATTCGCAACCAGTGTATATTATTTGATAGCAAAATTTGTTAACTTTATTGGGTTACATTGAACTAAAAGTGTTTCGTTAAAGAGATAACAATGATTGGAGGAGGGATTAAATTATATAAAATGTACGGACATATAACTTAAAAGTCTATACAAATGGATTATTTAAAATACCTCGCCATATTAGAGAGCTCTTCTTATACTGAATACCCCTTGTCAATCTGTAGTTTGCCATGTATTATTTTCCATTTCACAAGAAACCTATCTATAAATTAGCTTGATCACTTTCATCTGGGCTTTTGTATAGGCTATTCAAATTCTTTAGTATAGCATTGCATGCAATGTGCAAACCCACAACACGTTGAGATTATGAACAATAATGCCACAGTCTACGAATATAGACTAAGACGGTCCCGGGTGACTTGCACCCAGGATAGGTCCTTCTGACACCGTAGCTTTCGGCCCATATGGCAAAATATGAGAGTTTCTGCTCTCTAAAGGCTTTGCCATTGTTTCTCAGTTCGGCCCTTCAGGCCATGCATGTAAAGCGCGGCCCATCAGGCATATGAGAGTTTGCTGTCTCTCCAAACCTTGCACATCCAGGCAACGCCCAAAGCCGAGGTTCGTCCCTCCTTTGGGGACCCCCTTTGCTGATGTTTGCCTTACAGGTTGAGGGCACATGCTTTCACCTCAAAAGTCCGGTGAAGTAGCGAAAGCTCACTTGGAGCAAGCTACACCGTCCTTTCAATAGGCGATGCGGCTAACAACTTATCACTATTTTGATTTTGTTCCAACTTACAAGCCCACCAACATGCTAAAGGTGGCCTTAAGGTTTCACAGACATAGGCTTTATCTACCCCGCAAGAGAGACAGACGTGATAGTATGTATGTAAAATTCAGTCATAATGCAAAATTGCAAATTTTTATCACGTCCAGCTAACACGATGTTTTATTAAGACTTTTTTCATTTCATAATGGTAACTGTAACATTTTCAAATATATCATATCTATTGTCAAACTTAGTTCAATATAAAATTTAAAAGTAATATCGAAATAGTGGAGGAATTTTCAACTTTAACTCAGGGATCAATGTCATACAGTAAATTTGGCCTGCTCGGTAACTAGATTAAACTTCTAGTTTGAGAAACTTAGTATTTACATTAACTGTTATTTGATGTATAGAATAACATAAATTTTGCATTGGAAATATAGTTTGTACAGTAGTAGATTATAACTTAGTTCGTATTGTATTTCGTTATGTTTAGTGTAACTTCATTTTTTTCGCTCATTTCAGTGAAACGGGCCTAATTCAAGATGGCTCCGCAGGCCCTCTTTGCCAACCGTGTTAGATTTGGTGTAAAGGCCGCGGCACACGTGACCAAATCGACCGACTTTATTCGGTCAAGGGCGGTGTGTGCGGAGGCGTAACTCAAAATTTTGCGCCCCGGACCTATTATGTATACCGCTTTACCGTAAGGGATTTATGATTGTTAAACAAGCCGTTTCCCTTATCTAATACATAATCAATATTATTACGTCTTCATCTCGTATGTTGAAGACAGAGCCTTAAACCTAAAACAGTGCTTTAAACAAAGACGACGCTAAGCTTGTTGGTGGGTGAATAAATGAAAATATGAACTATGTATTCCTTTTAAAAAAATTACAGGCGACTTATCAGTGAGCTATAGATATTTAAGAATAGGTAATAAACCTAAGGAACTCCATTTTCCTCCTATACGCTTATTAGGGTGGTATCTATCTCTTAAAAATATAAACGTGACTTGAAACGTATAATAAAAATATGAACGTACGTGTATCTAATGTCTTATTACAACTAAGCCATCATGTGTCCCACTGCTGGCCAACAGCCTCCCTCCATTTCTTTCAGGCTTCATTCGTTATCTGTTCCTGCATTATCTTTCTCCATGTAATGGATCATTATCCAAATACAGTTAGGCCCCTATTAACGATGCCCCGGGGCAATTTCCTACATATGATGAATACGCCCCCAGTTGCGTATGTTGGCTACGCTACATTTCACCCTAGACCATTGAACTCCCTGATTTGATGGACATTACCAAAATAACCATTATTTGATTATGTTTTAGTACGGAAGAAAGGTTTTGCGGCCTTTCCGATATTCTTTTGAATTGGGCATGTTTTTGTGAGTGGGTAGATTCGGTATATTTTCTATAATTTAGTAAGATATTATTTTTTCAAAGAAAATATGTGTACATTTTACGGTGAGAAGTAAGTATATTATTTTAATAGTCCCTTCTAAGACTAGGTTATGATTCTGAAAAATTCGAAGAATTCTGAGAATTTCATTGTCAACAATTGCACTCATCTCACGCATCTTCAAACAGTTTTCATGCTGAACTTTAAAACTTTATGAGGCATATTAATCAATTGTGACTGGTGTCAAATAAAGTTTGTAAAATACATCATTACTATCTAATAAAATACCTAATGACATAAAACATATGACATTTAAATCGTTCAAAAAAACCTTGTTTAGCTGGCTCTTGGACAAAGGTTTTTACACAGTTAAGGAATTTCTCGACTTACAGCAATAAATATTATACAAAATTTATATAGGTTTGTGCATAGTGATGTTTAAAAAAGATAATTGTAAGCTTGACAATACATAAATAATATTTTGTGACATTACCAAACATGAATTGATTGAATGAAATGCATTGTAATAATAATTTAATTATAAGTTGATGATTATAAATTTGCATGCTATCCCTAATGGCTGATTAGGAGTGAAATAACCTTGTAACACCTTTCTTTGTACCCTACTCATATGCAAATAAACTTATTCTATTCTATTCTATTCTAAGTTTCGATGTTATTACGACCGTATTAAGGGCCCACACTAGGCACACTAGCGACGCCAATTATTTTATTCCGAATACTTTATAAATATAAAGAAATTCAAGAATGTAAATCAAATAAGCCTTAGTAAAAAAAAAGTCTTTTTGGAATCATGTTTAATATTATCAGAGTCAATGATAATTATGAGAATCAGGCAGTTTTTGGCGGTAATCACTATTTCTCTTAATGACTGATTCACATAATATTTAAACATGATTCCAAAAATACTTCAGGTTGTTTACTAAGGCTCATATAATTTACATTCTTGAATTTCTTTATATTTGTAAAGTATTAGAAATAAAATAATTGGCGTCGCTAGTGTGCCTAGTGTAGGGCCTTAATAGCACGTATATTTAAAAAAAATATTATATGACTCCCTTCTTTTGTAGTCATATATAGTATTTTGTATATAACCGAATCAACAATCGCAGACTCGACTAAGTATAGACTTAAAAAAGCGCAATATTAATAAATGTATTAATCAACTACTATACAGCTTAGCAATCGTCCCTGTCTTTCACAGCGAAGAAGAAGAGGACGCCCACAACATATAATCCCACAAAGCAGGGGAAGCCAATCGAGTGAAATGATTGTCATTGATTAGTTCTGATTCGTGTTGCGAACAACTAACTGGGTAACGCCAAAATCACTGTTTATACTCTGATTTAGCTCAATAGTGGTGTGTGGTTTGTAATGTTAAAGTTTTGTTATTACATGACGGAATACTGCACTATTATACAAGATGTTTTTTAATTCATTGGCATCCTTTTAAATAGGCTCTACCCATGATTAAAAGTAATTTAAGACTACTTTTAAGTAAATTAAATTTCACGTTTTTCAAATTTGAGAAAAGCTCATTCACTACCACAAACGCTTTGATAAAGGCCATTTGATAAAAACCAAAAATTAAAACAGGACTGATTTTGCAAAAACGCTGAAAAATGTATTCATTTAAACAGTATAAAAATCAGTCGGTCGGTAAAATTTACAACGCAAAACTGGTAACTTTAGACCGTTACACAACCATTGATTTAATGTTGATGCAAGAAATGTAATTACATGTATTTTTTTAGCGTATGCTAATGAATTAGATTCCACCCTGTATATCACATAGTATAAAACAAAGTCGCTTCCCGCTGTATGTCCTTCTGTCAGTAAGGATGTATGTTTAGGTCTTTTGAATTACGCGACGGATATTGATGCGGTTTTTTTTAGTAGATAGAGTGATTTAAGAGGAAGGAGGAGAGGAGGTTTATAGGTATAAACAAGAGTAGGCACAGCCGGGGAGGGCTGCTGGTTATGTATTAAATGTACGTATATACATTATAATAATCAATATATATATATATATACATAATCATCATTACCCGCCTATTATCCCACTGCTGGGTAAAGGCGTCTCTGAGCCCAAGAGATAAGTTGACGATAGACAGAAAAAATCGCGAATCGTAGCTGATTTCATAAGGCACAAAAATATACATGCACAGCGTGTAAAAATTAGACTGGTTTCACATAAAAGGTGACTCAGCCCGTTTATATGGAAAACGTTTCATATGAAACCAATGATAACTAAAAGAATGACATTTTCATATGAAACTCTTCAGCCACCCGGGCAATATGTGAAAATATCCTGGCCTAATACCTATACCTGGCCAGGAATAGTTACGTTGACAGGCACTAACCCCCGAGCCACGATTCAAAAATTGAGCTCCAGGAACGTTTCTACTCCATCAAATCTTTAAATTGTTTCGCTTTGACTCGTAATGCCGAATTACAAGATCCATCAATATATTGATAGCATCCCGTAATCTTGTGTTTGGAAATGAATCTGTAATCCTATATCTTCAATGCTATCTTCGAAGACATATTTCTTTGAAGTTGTGTCATTTCCGGATTGATATCTATCTGTCTTCATTCAAACTCCTATGTTTATCTACCACTGTATCTTTTATTTATACCTATTATAATGATGATGACACTTATTCTGTTAAAACTTGGCAAAACGTATACTCTTATCAAACTAATAGGCATATCTTAATCTAAATTTTGTTTTTACCCGACTGTCCCACTTAAAAAGATGGTAATGTCTTTTGCGCATATGTATGTATTTATGCAAGTATGTTAGTGTAGCTGTGGCCTAAACGACTTGACCGATTATGAAGGGTGAGGTTTTTTTTATTCGTGTAGGTGACAAGGTCAGTCGACCATGCACGGTGTGTGAGGTGGTATTAGATTCGTATTCATCCCCGGACTGGGGCTATGTGACGTCAGCGCAAAATTAATATGGCGAACTGTAAACATGCAGTCGGGGTTTTTTAACTATTGAAAAACCCCACTTGTTTTAAGCACGCATACGGTCGAAGTCACCGCTAGATCGAACAATCAGATACTAATATCATTTAAAACAGACTGACAGAATAAGGAAATTACAACTTCAAATGGATCTGCATTTTTCCACGTATTTCCCACTATATATAAAAATGGATTGAATGCCACTTATGCTCGTAATGCGAAATTTCATTATAGGAAATTTTTTCATGGGTTGTCATCAGGCAAACAGCGGGCCGTAAAACTGTCACATATAGCAGCTTGAAGGTTGTCATAATAGTGGACCCCGGGGTCGGATTCAGCGCAACTAAGGAAAACGTTCGAATTTAAGACATGCTGTAGTGCTGTAGAGTCACAGATTAACAGAAACCAATATAAAATACTAAAAGGCGATCGGCGCGCATGTAAAGGACCGTTTTTGAGAGTCTGATACTTCACTGTTTAAAAACTTAGAGAGAATAAATAACACCCATTTGAAAGCTTATATAGTCTTCTTTTATTTATTTATTTATTTCAACTTTCCTGTAAGATGTTTCGTTTCCTTGCTACGGGCCTAGAAAGCAAAACTACACCAAATTGTGCCAAATTTGGAAAAAAAATGGGCATGGTTTGACAAGGTATGCCTCAATAACTATAAGTAACTGAGAGTTCAAATTATACTCAAACGGTAGATAATTTAGTGTATTATATAAAAACAACTACAAAAATACTAGAAAAGTCTTTTGGAAAAACCGAAAACGTCCCATACTTTCGGGCCCCGCAGGAGTAGCACAGGGTTATGAAAGCTGTAAACTTGGGTGTAGACTATTATTCTAAGTGGTCTCTACAATATATAAAAAAAACGCCGATACATGCGCGTTTGCAATGTTTGATATCGATATTGACAGGGCTAGTAAAATTTTCAAAAAATCTTTTCTTAGTACTTAATCACTTTCATCATGAAAAAAACCCCTCCAAATTTCAAGTTTCTAGGTACAGTAGCTTCGGCTCATTCTGGTTTGCTTTTTATGTATATAACTAGATAGGTACCTGTAGAGTTATAATACTGTTTAGAGTTTATGACTAATTTCATCCAA
This sequence comes from Rhodophaea formosa, assembly GCA_963082605.1. Classification (NCBI taxonomy): domain Eukaryota; kingdom Metazoa; phylum Arthropoda; class Insecta; order Lepidoptera; family Pyralidae; genus Rhodophaea; species Rhodophaea formosa. Next base: position 14,087,427 of record OY720203.1, on the reverse strand, counting down.
TATCGTACAATTTTCATCGTAGTTTAACATTTTATAACCATTTTATGACGTTATACATCATAAATTTCAACCTTACCGCTAGCACTCGGCAAATTGGTGTATTGTACGAGTATAATATGAGGTAGAAGTAGTGAATATTTATATCTATACTTATATTAAGAGGAAAGATTTGTTTATATGTTTGCATAGAATGGGATCCGAAACGAACAGACCGACTTTCAAAATTTCTTTACATAAAGAAAGCTAATTTATCTACGTGTCGATATTTAAGTCGTATTTATAATTATCCTGATATATTATTACTCCATCGAACTTTTTAGTTTTTGTTAATAAAGTATTGTTTGGTGCAAAGGTACTAAACACCTAATAATAACATAACCTATAAAACTTCTAAGCATCATATCTCGAAAATCAGGCTCCCTATAAATATGATTTTTTTTTACCTTTAGAATCGCCAATATATGTTCTATAATAATTTACGCGCACAAAGTGTGGGAAAATTACTAGTATTTTGTAATTTATTTTTTTCCTTATCATGTGTCTTAGTTGCATTCTCATCTGAGATACTTCGGAGTCTCGCGAGGGCTCTCCATCTTTTATTCGTATTATAATTCTTTTATATTAGTTTTTTTTTTATACTGGCTCGGTTGGCAGACTATTCAAATCAAGCCAACATTTCTTTAATCGCATCTTCTGCTGCCCACCTGCGTGGGCAGCCTAGCCAAATTTTAATCCCTATTAAACAACTATTGCTCAGGGTTACTGCACCTTTGAATCGCAGGGTCCCGGGTTCTATCGCGGGTCTGGTCATGTTGAAAAACAATCATTTTCAGATTGGCCTGGGTCCTGGGTGTTTAATTATATAAGTATGTATATATTGTAAAATGTAGTTTCTTCGAGTTAGAATTTTCTTTATTTTTCTTTTGTTTATATTATTAAATCCATATAATTTGCCGGATTTCCTCAAGACAACTACTTCACCGTAGCTAAAAGCTGGGTTTTATCACGAGAATATGCATTTATACATTTTTTCTTGCCAAGCCAGCTTAAAAGAAGCTTAAGATAACCTAACGAATCAATATCAAATTAACATGTTCGTGAGAGTATTTTTAAATTTGAAATAAGTTTTATATTAATATCAACAACAGTCTGATTATAAATTGTTTCTCAAGAACTCAAGTTTGAAATGTGTGTCTTCCTTCATATATTTTCATGTGAACAGAATATGATACGTATATAGCACAAACGTGAGGTTTTCTACTACTATCAACTGTAAATCTATGCTCATAAAAAAAAAAAAAAAGTTAACTCAAAATGTATACAAGAGAATACATAAAACTTATCTACGTATATTTGTGCGTTTTCTAAGTTATATTGCCTTGGAATAAACTGCTTGACACTACTAAAAATGTTGTATTTTCTAGATCTAATCAGCCAGACAGACAAACAACTGCCAACTAAACTTGAAAGCCAGGGCCGACAGTGACGGAAATGGGATAGTAGGTGAGTTCTCGTTGGCGAGAAAAATCTTATTATTCTATAGGGTGTGACCAGTTACATTAGAATTGAAAGAACTATGGAGACTTTTAGTTTGGGGCACCAAAAGTTTCTTAAAAACTCATTGCAACCAAAAAACTTATAAAATTTTTATACGCTATTCGATATTTAAGTCGTATTGTAGTCGTAAAGTATTGTTTGGTGCAAAGGTACTAAATACTTAATAATAACATAACCTATAAAACTTCTAAGCATCATATCTCGAAAATCGGGCTTCCTATAAATATGATTTTTTTACCTTTAGAATCGGCAATATAATATGTTCTATAAAACAAGGTATATTTCATTCAACGATGCTAACTTTGGTTGTTAACTAAAATGATGTATGGGAAACTGCCATAGCTATTAGGCACTAACCTACACGAAAATTCGTGTATCATGTAAACAGCTAAAATGGATTTTAAAACTATTGCTAGAAAGTTTTTTTTTTCAAATAAAGAAAACTGCATCTAAATCGGTTTAACTGTAAAAAGGTACGGTGACACAGAGAAACACATAATATTGCAATATATAACAATGCATAATATTTAATAAGATAATTTTAAATGTGATTTGACGTGAAAAAGTGCCTGCAAGGGCCTATTTTCTGAATAAACGTTTTGAATCTTTTGAATCTTTGAATCACACAGGCAGACTCACCGATGTCTGTGTGCACATAACAGTCTAACTTATTATAACTGCCTACTTTTTGCGTCGGGAGTTAAAAATATATAATCCCTTAAGCTATACGGACAAACCATTGCCACCTAAATGTGAAAGCCAAGGCCAACAGTGACGGAAATAGGGTAGTGGGTGAGTTCTCTTTGGCGAGAAAAATCTTATAGGGTGTGACAAGTTACATTAAATTTAAAATTTTAAGTTACTTCGATCATAAAAATGCTTGTATAAAATTATAACAGCTGGATCAATTTAAGAACTACTTGAAACACTTGCATTTAAATAAACATAAATAAAAACTTCATTCAAATCGGACCAAATGTTCTGATCTTAACTTTAAAAAATATATATGTTTATATTCTAAAACCTCGGCTGGGCGTTGCTTATTTTTTTAAAGGACTATGTTGCTACCCCCAAAGTGAGCTTTTGCTACTTCACCGGACTTTACAAGGCGCCGTATAGGTCGCGAGGAGAACATCAACAAAGAGCTATGAGGGACGGTCTTCGGCTTTGGAGCAACTACTCTAATCTACTATTATATGTGAGGATGCTTGTAACAGAGCTGGGTCAGCTTGTAGTCCTCACAGGGGAGAACACGATAACCATCGCAAAAGCTTTTGGTTGAAACATGCTGTATATGAGTTGTAATACAATTCTCCTTGAATATAATTGAAACCCATTAAAAATTCACGAGTAGCCGCTGTTAATAAGAAATCAATAAGTTATCCCGATGGATTTCATACATTTACGTTAGTCTTACTATTTTATTTTTATAATCATCACTGGAGCGAAAATGCGTGGTAGTACAATTAAAAATTTCACTCATTTTCGCTCAAATTAGCAAAACGATATTTCTAATGTTACTTATATTTATTACATCAAATTTAATGTAATAATAGTACATTATGATACGAGTACAGTAAGCTGAATATTATAGTCGAGGTTTTTATAGGCACGAGGCGAAGCCGAGTGCTTTAAATGAACCGAAGACTACAATAGACAGCTTTCCGTATCATTCTCATACGACGTTTTTCAATACATTTGCGATTACCATAAAGTAAAACAAGATTGCAGTTCAGCAAATAAGGAATTTATAAAAGTTAGGAACTAAAGCAGTTTGTAAAAATACATTTATAAAAATCAGGTACATTTTTATTTTCTCCAAAAATCTACATTGATAACCTTCTCCTTTACAAAGTCGGTAAAAAAATCACACCTTACGAATCAGAAAAAGTTTTCATGCTGAACTTGAAACTCTTTGCTCCGATTCTATGAAAAAGGTTAAATTTTGCTCTGTGGCATTGGGCTATTTATTGAGCGGTTGTGATTGGTGTAAAGTAAAAAGTAATATCTTCTTCATAGTTTGTCGTAAAAAGCGAAAACTCCTACAATTATTTCACTAAACTTAATCTAGTAATATGATTCTATTACTAAACTTGAACCGTATTATAATTATGTGCCTAGGAAGATAGTCATGAATCGCTTTCGTATAACTATGATACGGCATATAGTTATATCCCTAGGGATATAACTATATTACGGCTTTTATCTTACTGCGACATGTATATTTAATTCATTTTGATTTAATTATGTATTTTTAAAGTGAATATACAACTAAATATTCCCTGAATATTTCAAGCGTCTGCTGGTAGTTATTAATTTTATTATTTTTTCAGTAAATATCGTCAACAGGTCTTTGTCAGTAAATATATTATACAATTTTTTTTTTTTACAGTATTTGTAGTTACATCGGCAATGGAATACATCATCCGTGAAAATTTAAACTGTTTTGTTTTTCATGTATGTGGCCAACACTGGTGTCAGATTTTTCAAGCTGCCTAAAGGCATCTGACTGAGCCTTTAACGACTGCCAGCGCTAATAATGCTCAGGCCCACTAGGCCATGGGGCAAATTGTCTAGCTATCACGGTTCATAAGTACAGCCTGGTGACAGACAGACATAGAGATCGCCGGTCAGACATTGAAGTATTAGTAATAGAGTCCGATTTTTAAACTTTCGGTACTGAACCCTAAAAACGTCAGAATTATCTTTTTCATCTAGGGCAAAAATAATATCTGCGATAATTCTAATTTCAAAAGTTCAAGATTGAAATCGGTAAATTTTTGGCTATATAGGTACCTAAATCTTAAAAGAAATGTGATTTTTGCTTTAAGTATTTGTAAATATTTGTAAATATTATAAGTACAGCCTGGTGACAGACAGACATAGAGATCGCCGGTCAGACATTGAAGTATTAGTAATAGAGTCCGATTTTTAAACTTTGGGTACGGAACCCTAAAAACGTCAGAATTATCTTTTTCATCTAGGGCAAAAATAATATCTGCGATAATTCTAATTTCAAAAGTTCTAGATTGAAATCGGTAAATTTTTGGCTATGTACCTAAATCTTAAAAGAAATGTGATTTTTGCTTTAAGTATTTGTAAATATTTTTCTTGTTGTACTTAATAATTAAGCCGAAAAAATTTTTAAACTTAACTTACTTAACTAACTTCAATATTGTTGACAACCCACCCACTCGAAGATTTATTTCATTGCCTAAATGTCAACCTCATCGTTAAGTAAGGTTAAATAAATATAGACTATACCTACTTTTATATTTTATTTATCTGTTTTACTCGGGCAAAAAATATTGAAATTGATATTTATATAGATATTTTGATAAATTATTGGAACTAGACTAGAAGTAAGTAGACTCTACTAGCTGCGCCCCGGGGCTTTGCTCCCGTAAGAATTTCGGTATACAAAAGTACCATTATATGTGCTTTTCCAAGTTGTATTCTATCCGTCTACTAAATATCATTAAAATTCTTTCAATAACTTTTATGTGATTAAGTAATTAATAGCCTTACACGCATCGTCACTCATATCAAAACTTTCGAACGTGAATTTGTGTGGGTTAAAAAAAATCTCACTTGTGTAGTCTACGAGGGCAAAACCGATGGCAAAGGCTAGTAGCAATATTAATTCACAACCCCTAATGCACCCCCGGGGATACAATTAACGTATTATTATTCAGATTCAGAAATGACGAAGATTTATACGCACTTGCAACCTCTATCTCACCCAGAAATGAAACTTTCAAAATCTAATACATGCATTATTTTTTGCTATTAACTTCCCAAAATTACTGGAAAAATTTCATGTGTCGCATATTAAAAGTTACGAAATTTCATACAAACTGCCTATTTCACCCCATTAGGGATGGAATTTCCAAAAATCCTTACTCGTCTTCTAATCTACCTTCCAGCCAAATTGCATCTTCATTGGATAAGTAGTGACTAGTAAGTGAGTGGTTTTCGCTTTTATATACGAGTATATAGATATTCTAATAAGTGTTATGTACATACTGTTTGTGACCAGATGCGTTCACATTGCTATTCTGATGTACTCTTATTCAATTAAGAAACAAGAAATGGGATTAATACACGCGGGCAGGATTTGATGCGATTTTGAGTCTTTGTACGACTCACGCCGTACACGAATTTAGTTATATAAGATGTTATAGCTTTCTTATTAAGTATAAGGGCCCAAGCTAGGCACACTAGTGACGCCAATAGTTTTATTCCTAATACTTTAGTGTCGTTAAAAAATGGGCTGGTACAAATTTAAAATGACAGTTTTTCCCCATAATGTCAAAAAAATATTTATATTAAGAAAACGTTACAACTATATCGTTTGTTATATTAGTATGTAAAAAATTATTCATCATCATCATCATCATCATGTCTTTTTTATTTTGTCTATGTTTTTAGGTCTTATATCCATCCTCAATACCGGTATTTAAAATTAATGGAGAAATAATAGGTGTTATTAGGAGGTTGCTGTTAATAATTTTTCTAGAACACGGGGACAGGGAGGAGAAATAGTAAATCATAAATAATCCATGTTTACATCAACAGTTTGCAAAACCTTTTTATTTCGTGTCCCAGCAAAAACATCGTGGATCCAAAGAGTAAAACAATAATTAATTACGGCAGAAATATTAAAACACAGTAAAAAAAGTAGAACTGGGCATAGGGTTACCTACAACCTGTCGAGAGCATCTCTAGAAGTAAAAGTTTAATGCGATACATAGATTTTGATTATAATAAAACTTTTAGATTTATTTTTCCTTGCCCTTTATTTTCGTGTGTCAATAGATAAGTATATATATACCTGCCAGAATACATTTGAAAGTATAAAATGTAAATTATGAGGAAAGCGTGAAAGTCTATGATTGTTTTGTGTTAAGGTTTTAATTAAAATTATTTGTCTGGTCTCAATTTTAGTACATTAATCATTTATTTTAAAACTAGCTGTTACCCGCGGCTTCACCCGCGTGATATATAGCCAATGTTCTTCTCAGTACACTAACCTATGTGTATGCAAAAACAAACAAACAAACAAACTCAGATTTAGATAATTTTGGCCTTTTCAATACTTTTTGTATAATTATTAATTCTTTCAATTGTCATATTCCAGACTCAATCATATTTATCTAATATTGAACCTTTTATACTACCTTATATTTGATAGACATTTTTATCTGTACATTTTTAATATATTTTTGATTCAATGCAGTCTTATGGTTTATTTATACTTATATTATAAGGACGAAAGATTTGATTACTTGTTAAATAAGTAAATTAACAACTAGACCGATTTTCAAACTCTTTCACATAAGTAGAAAGTCAAAAGAAAATCTTTTGGAAACAAGGGCCATAATTTACGCGGACAAATCCGAAAGATACTTTGCAGTATTACGTAAATATATTTTAACGGCCAAGTTTTTGTAGGAGAATTATTCTATGATTGGCTTCCCTAGAGCTGTATTATGTAGATCGGTATTGGAGTAAACAAAAGGTTCCAGAGATCGATCCGAGACGAAACAATAGACACAAATTGGGAAAAATAACAAAAGTTTGAGCGCGCCGCCGTTCAGGTGGAAACGATTTAACTTCCGTGAAAAATTAATAAACACTGTTCTTTTTCGAACGGTAACCAAAATGGGGTGAAAATACCGTCGTTAGTCAAAAGGTTAGTCATAAAATGAAAAAAAAAAACAATAAAAACATAGATCAGTATATGGTACATCTCATGTTATATAAATACTGTAATTAACGACGCGATTTATGTAATTAATTAAGAAATTAATTAATCAACCACATTTTTATGCCTATTTACTGGCTGTCTCATTAAGATAGGTCAGTGGGGTATTTTTATGAATAATATAGTGGAAAGATAAAGAAAATTGGTCAATGGAATATCGATTTTTAAGAAAATAACTATTGTATTTTCTTATTTTGAAAAGACTGATATTCCGGGGCGTCCCGGTTACATCCTACTTTTTCATCCCAGTAACTTGGAATGGAGGATCCATTTCGACACCAAACAGTCAGTTAAAAAAAATGTTGATCGAAGGATTCGAATAATAAATACTAAAATAATGCTACAAAATTGGTAAAATAGAGGAATTCTAAGGAATTATTCTTTTCAAGAAACTTTTTCGTCGTCGATGGATTTATTGAAAAAGTGTTGATATATAAAAGGAATTTGAGAGGTCTACGCTTAAATAACAAGCGTGATTAACAAGATATTTGAAGATTTATCAGGACTTCATAGGCTGTTTGATTACAAACGATTACCTACAAGAATTTAAATTAAAGTGTCGTAAACATTTGCCAAGAAAATGCCTACCCAACTAAAAATTTATTTTTCTTTATTGACTAATTTTAAATCCTGAGTTTTTATGTTAATATTAAAAATATAATAATAAAAATGATAAATACTAGTTATAATAAAAAATATATTAATCAAATAATACACATCAACATACAATCACAAAACTTTCATAGATCCAAAACTCCAGTTATTTTTATTTTCTCAATAATCGTGTCGGTTCTTTGACTATTTTTAGGGTTCCGTAATCGAAGGGTAAAAACGGGACCCTATGAATGAGACTTCAACGTCCTTCTGTCTGTCTGTCAACAGGTGGTATCTCATAAACAGTGATAGCTAGACAGTTGAAATTTTAACGGATGATGTATTTCTGTTGCCGCTATAACAAAAAAAACTGAAAAACAGAATAAAATAAATATTTACGGAGGGCTCCCATACAACAAACGTGATTTTTGCTGTTTTTGTTTGATAGTCTAATTTATTAAATGCAATGTCGGGAATTAACGCGAAAAAAAAGTAGTTATAGTCTAATTTACCCAGAAAGGCGTTTTTTTTTTATCTATGAATTTACCATTGTACCCTACCTATGAGACCCTTTGTGCTCGAGTCCGACTCGCCAATTTTTCTCTTCTTTGTATACCTAATATAGAAATATTGACGTTATTTTAAAATATCAATTGCTAAAAATATAAATATTTCATAATAAATTTTTACTTTATGTAAAATTTGAGTCCGGTTCGCGTAGTCATTTTGTATCTGTTTATAGAAGAAAGAATATTTTGTAATTTCAAGTAATATTACTTGAGAAAAATAAATAATTTTATTTAATAATATCGTTTTAAAAAATCCGAGTTTAAACGCGTGATAAAATTAAATTAAATATAAATAAGATATCCCGTAACTTAAAAACTGGTAAGTATTGTAATCTAAATATTTTTTTCAATAGATACCGATGTAATAACAACATATTTTTCAGAAAATTTTAAACCGTTCTTAATTTTCAAAACCAAAAATGCTTTTTAACTCCATTTAATTATAATAACTAAAATTCTTCGTGTAATAATAATTTTAAGAAAATATTAAAGTATCGTTTTCTTGTAAATCTTGTTAATGTAAATCATTATTAGCCGACCGTAGTAGATAATAAATCTATTCTAAAAATTGAGATTGTTAAAAAAATATTATAAAATTAAAATAAAAAACTGTAATTATTTTAATGAAAAAAAGAGTAAATAAAAATCTAAGTAAAACCGAGCGCGATATTCAAAATCGGAACACGCTTAAACCACACAAAAATGTTTAAAAGATTACCTCGTATCTAAACATAAATGAAAAAATAAAAGGTAAATCATTTGAAGAGTTTGAATATCAAATAAATTTAAAAATAGAATTTTCTTACCTTAGTCCGCGCGCGAACTAGCCGGCAACTTTACCGCGACCGAACGAGCGTTCAACGCAGCAAGCGGGCAGCACACGAATGGTCCTGGCTCGCTGTGCCCCGCCAACCAATCTGTTGCGCGACGCATGCGTACGGCCCGACCCAGCCTCCTGCGAATTTGCAATTATCATTTTTTTAGGTGCGTCCGACTGCACCCAAAACATATTGTTAACGTCTATTTTACACGGGTCTCCATTATTTAATCAGCATTTCCCACTGCTCCGGAAAGTCTTATCCTTGTTTTTTTCCTCAATAATTACTTAAAGAAACAACAAAGAGAGAGGCCTACTATACGACGTGAAAAACACATTTTCAACTACGTGACCGTTAAAAAACCTGATTTTTTACATCGTGATAAGTTAAAGTGAGCGTACGTTACTATACCGCTGCTTCGAGTTAGCTACGTAACTCTACGTAAACCATATTTAGAATAAAAGGCCTCTGAATTTATTTGCTCAATTTTAATCCACTTTGATTCTATACTACGTTGACATCTTCAGTGCCCTGAAAACCCAACTTTCACAATATGCCAATAACAGTAGCCTGTGTTTAACTAGCTAGTTATCTAACTAATGGACTATATTATGTAAGTAATTTTAAGTATAAAATCCAGTTTATAACTGGATTTATTTGGCTTGAAGGTGATTTGTAGTTTAATAGCCTTTGCGTTACGTTCTTACAAACAGATAAATAGGTAATAGGGTAATAAAACCTTGGGACTTAAAAATGGACCTAACATAGATTACAAGTTTTAGTCCTATTCAATATCCATAAGGGGGTGACTAGGATTTTTTTTCGTATTGACAGGCTGAGTCGCGCCATTTGGGATCGGACGGGGTTTTATTAACTTATTGCATAAGTTTATAGCAGATTTAAACATTGTTAGCATTTTGCATGACTCTACACATCTCTTTAAGGACTTCACAATTCAAGGTATCTTATAAAGATGCATCAGTCGGGAGAAATGGCTATCTCAAGAGATTCCTATCTAAGAAAAATATCATCAAGAAATAAAAAAATAAAAAAACATTATCCCCACTGACCCATCACGATGAGACACCTAACACTAGTAGGTAAACGTTTTGTTTATATGGCCATAGCGAGTAATTTTTGCTCTACCTAGATATAACCCTTAAAACACATAACCCTCGACATAAATATATCTACAATAGTTTCATGTTTCTTGTCACATTACAATAGTACAATGTTAGCAACATCTACTGTGGAATACAATGCAACTTTTCAATAGAGTGCGCCAATTCAGATCTATGCATCTAACCTTTGATTTGAGGAAAATTATATTTAGCGCTAACAAAATTTGCAAGATTTACGTAGAATGGCAATAGAGGAATGAAAAACATAAGGCATTAAAAATCTCTCGCTTTGTATTTTGGCCACCCTGACTAGTCTTTTCTTCGTGATCCCGGATGTAGTAATGGGAACACGGTTTTTTATACTCGTATAACTCATTTAAAACCAATATCCAAGGCCGTATGTCTGTTTGCCTTCTTAGTTGCATAAAAAAACACTGTGATGTGGCCTGAAAAAAAATTGATACCTATTAAACCTATATCTTTCCTGCGTGAAATGTATAGAGAATAACTAATCTAAGAAAAATATAACTTGATTTGATCAATTGATATTACGTCTGCCTTAGTTACTGTTTTTACCCCCGACGCTGAAAGAGGAATGTTGTAATTTGAACATAGCGTTCAAATTACAACATTCCTCTTTCAGGTGTCTGTCTGAGTCATCATTTTTCTAAAATGAGTGAACCGATTTGAAACCGGTTTAATTTTTTATATTTTAAAAGCAAGTTTTCTAGCTACAACGGTTCATTTGTTTTGCAAAACGGTCATGCCGTTTTCGAGATAGACGAATTTTCTTGTTAGGAGTTGCTTAAACTATTTAACTTAACGTAATTTGTAATTCTTTAGTTCCTCATCTTATCCAAATCGGACCTGCTGATTACCAGATAGAATGATTGTTGTATCGAGTATTGCTTATTTCTTTTTTTTATTTTTATTTTATGATGCATAACCTGTCTTTAATTGATGTAATCCGTCTGCCACACTTAATTTCCGTTTAACCTTTCCCACGCATTTTGGTTCTTCTAATGTTAGTACGAATACTACTTCTAATGTTAAGAGACGCTGAAAAAAGAACACAAAACATAGGTATTCATCTGTAGAAAGGAGTCGCTCAGTCACGTAGCAATCGTAGTTATAATAAGTTCTCAACTGCGTCCGAACCGTCGCTAGCACTTAGTTGTTTGTCGTGGCGTATGCGGCCTGCCTTGAAAGTGGCTGCGTGCTAGGAAATCAATTTATAGAGTACCTAAAATTTTGTTTCGACTTGCGATTTCAACCACTACTTGGGACTGAAGCAAAGAGCACATAATCACTACGTTTCTGACTAAACTAACCCAAAAACTTACAACTTATCTGACTGATAGTATTGTCACGTTGATAATTCTTATTTCCGGAAAAAGATAAAAAATATTTTTTACATTTGATTTGAACTCTGTTTGCTATGTTGGCTTTTATGATAAACATAGAAAAAATCTTACGTCTCAAATTTGTAACCTTTAGAACACGCATAGCAAAGGTTATCATATTTCATTTAAGAAAAACTGATAGGCAGGTATTAACATATTTTCAGAAAACTATTTTCGTCAATGACAAATTGGTAAATATATTTTTTCCAATTTGTCATTGACCATAAAGGTGCTGAGTGATCAAAGATAGTTTACTTTTCTATAACACGTCATTCACGGACAACCACAACCGAAACAACAGACGAATAGTAAGAGACTGAACGAAGAACTCCTAAACTAGTTGCTAAGAAGAAGATTTGCTTTTTTGTCATTCTTTTTTGCGGTTAAATATGTAATTATTGGATTATTAAATTATTTTGATACTAAATTGGTGTTGGATGCTTCTTAATATATTTTATATCCTATTATAATTATTATAAAGTTGGTAATTTTGAGTAATTTCTTTATTTATTTTTTAGGTATAGGTTTGTATAAAATTTATATAAAACGTAAATTATAATACTAAACACAAAAATATTTTAAAATCCTTAACCTAGAGTGCCACCTGCAGCGGGGCAGGGAGCATCTTGAGATGTTGACCAAGACTCGTTGCTATTAGAGCGTTCGCAGATAGACTATTTATACAATGATCGTTGAATCCACATGTCTCATGGCGCTTACCCTACCATTAAGTATAGCAGTTACCTCATCGGCCAAGTCAAGTTACTTGCCAAGTTTGTCCTTCTCAGCTAGCACGAGTTTTTCGTCATGTTACCTAATTAATGATCTGCATCTAACATAGCTTAACGATGTATAACGGTGATATATATTATTATTATATACAAAATCGAGATCGTTGGCATGTCGCCTATATCTTGCAGTGGGATACAGAAGACTGTCAATAATGGTGATGTTGATAGTAGGTTAGACCAAACCATACAAAAGAAAAAATATCTTCAAGATAATAGTTTTTACGTGGGCAGTGGATCTTATACTGCAGATTATACAAAAATAATTCAAGTTTACCCTTCGAGGACACGTTGTGACGCGCGACGGCACTAAATTATTCAGTGTCAAACTTTAAATTTCCAATTTCGGCGGAAAATTTTTATTCTCAGATGGAAATGTGACCATGTTTCATGCACGATGAATAAATTTGGGTCGAATATTGAGAGTAGACTTGGCATTGACTTTGACATGGCTTTCTATCTTCCATGCTGCTCTCAGAAAAGAAGATAATTGTAGTAATAATGTACTAGCTGCTTCTTTTTAGAAGCCGGTTAGGGGCAGGCTCCGTTTACCCCGTAAGTGATAAAGACGATATTAGAATTTATGTTTATACTCGTTAGTTCTACAGTTTCGTATGTACTTGTGGAGTAACATTCATAGAGTAGTAATCGTACACCTTAGATTATATAAATCCTAGCTAGACTCTTTTAGCCTAAAAGCGTAGACAAAACTAGCGACCGACTCATAGTCGGTCCCGCACTCACACAGCTATCAATTTGACGGATTTTGAGGGCATAAATTGACAGGATGCGTGTGATAACACAAAGCTGTCACGCACACAAGACTTGAAAAATTAGCCTGTTTTTTAATCATTAAAATAAAGGCATGACGGTGTCTAGAGAGTATATAGTCAAAGTCCTACACGTTTATCGTATGTGTATACCGCACTCTCTCCCTGTGCATAGGGGCTTTTTATCTATGTGTAAAGCTACGGATACACAAACCTATAAGCATGCTAGGTACTGATGAATGACAATGCTTGTATCCCGCATACACACGTGCTTATATACAAGCATGCTTGTTTGCAGTTATCTCAATGAATACCCTTCCCCATTCAACTCCTGCCTTAGGAAAAATCGAACCGTGATTGATTTTAAACATGCTATTTTTTATAAGAAAATTCACCTTATCTTATGTTTTGAAGGGCGTTTTTATTTGTTTTAACAATGGTGTTCATTTTTTTTGCTTGTTTCGTGTTAGAATCAACAAAATTATCTATTTTGCCTATGACTACGACGCACTTCTTTTAAATAGCAGATGATATGACCTAATAACTTTTTAATATTTTTTGCGTAAGTGTTATAATTTTGACATCGTCTCTCTAAGAAAAAATATTAGCAACTTAATGATGACATTAGAAACATCTTTGTTCATTCTACTATTCAATGATTATTACATATCCTATTCATTGCATACCTACTGTACAATAATATTACCTTTAACTCTAAACTAAATAAGTATATGTTTGTTACCTGAAAATGTAGCTTATTGCTAAAACCAGTTCAATCAAATCTTGCCCTTTAATAAGATTATTATATATTATTATATATTAGTATGTAAAAATTGGATTTAATTTTAAAAAGGTTGTTTGTTTTACATCACCTAAACACGACAGGATTGTGTAATACAATGTTATAACTGACCCATTGACAGCACCCTCCCCTTATCCGAGCGTTTCTTAGTTGCGCTCTTACCTATCATGCTCGGAGCCCTGGATTCGCTACTATGACAGTAGTCATGCTGTGATACGCTTTGGCGAACGTTTTTACGACGGACTGTCCGTAGCCAACTCTTCTTAGGTAGCTCCACATTCGTGGAACTGTTACTGCGACCTAAACTACTAAATCAATTTAAAATAAATAAATACGGACAAATCACACAGATTGAGCTAGCTCCAAAATAAGTATAAGTTAGTAGTATTTTGATTCCCAATATCATGTATCAAATATCATTTGTTTCATCATCATCATCATCATTATCACATCATCAGGTCTTTTTTAGTCTCCGCTGCAGGAGCACGACCCTCTCATTTTCATTTCATTTGTTTATATTATGATTATTGATTCATTCGGTCCACTTTTCACAATCCAAACTAGAAAGTGGACCAAAACAGTGACGAAATGGTACCCTACAGAAGGGAAGAGAAATCAAGGAACCTTAAGACGGTAGGAAAATGATTTTAGGACATTGCTGGACCAACATGGTGCAGAAAAACACAGGACCGTGATATGTGGAAGACTATGGGGGGAAGCCTATGTCAGTGGCAAAGCAGTTGCGGAACAGTTGAAATTATTCAGGAATTATACATATAAAAAGCTAGAAAACTGCCAACAAAGGCTGATTAATAAATTGATTAATTGATTAGTATTGATCCATTGATTTATTAGTTAGTAAATGATGAATAAGGAAAAAGGGATTGACATATTTTTATTTATCCATAATTCCATATTAATATTCGTGATGATGATGGATATCCATACTTCCATACAAAACTATAAATGCGAAAGTAAATCTGTCTGTATATCTTCATGCTTCAACAACTGACCTGATTGAGATGAAATTTGATATGTTGTCAGTTTGAAGCACGTGGAAGGTGAAGGTTAAACCGCAAAATGATACAATTTCAAAAAATCTATATTAAAACCAGTTTTTTTTTTTTCATTTCAGTCAACGAAGATATGTGTGGAAGCTAATACATTATTTTAGTAGTTTTTGTAAGTACGCATTTTATATGTTAACATGGGCTGTAGGACATTAACCTGTCTTGCTTATTGTTTTTTTTTTTAAACAGAGCAAATTTTATAAAAAAATTGATTCCCATAATATAATTTTATCTTAAAACCCCTTCGATCACGAAGGTATATATACGTAATTGAAGAAAACCCCAAATGCTAATCACATTTTAACAGGCAAAGAAGGGTTGCCCTAAACCAGGGTCTAAAATATGTTTTTTTAACCAAAAAATTGAAATAAAATTTGAATTCTAAACACAATTAAACCTGTTTTCTATTGTTCCTAAAATATCCATGACTGAAAAGGTCGGATCATATTTTTATTCAACGTACGAGTTTCACTGGCCAGTTTTATTTATTAGAAAGAAAAACTGGCAAACTGGTGTATTCCCCACGTATTTTCTCATAAATTAAAAAAAATTCTCTTATTTTCTAAATTTCTACTGACTTCCAAAATAGAGGCTCTCAATTCATCGGAACCATTGAGTTATAACTACTAGAGAAGACACCGCTAATCCTTATTTTGTTTCGTTCAACTGTGACCATCGCGCCACAACTCAAACACTCAGTCGGTTGTTAGCTCTTTCGATTGTGGTACTTTCCACGATTAATAAACAAAACTTGGTAAAAATCATAAACAATGCCTTGGTGTGTATTGAGTTATTGCAGTAAGTAATAACTTACTGAACACTGCACAGTGCAAAGGAACAAATTTTCATCAGCAAGTACATTATTTTTTACAAACGAAAGTCAATATGATTACCTCCCGCCATTTTGCATTATGTTGACATGTTGCTATGGAAACG
Organism: Rhodophaea formosa; assembly: GCA_963082605.1. Classification (NCBI taxonomy): domain Eukaryota; kingdom Metazoa; phylum Arthropoda; class Insecta; order Lepidoptera; family Pyralidae; genus Rhodophaea; species Rhodophaea formosa. Next base: position 14,071,232 of record OY720203.1, on the reverse strand, counting down.
CGTAAGAGAAGCAAATATAGCGCTGAAGTATTGAGTATGTATGATTGAACGATCCGTTATTGTTTAAGCGCTGCAGCGAAACTTTCAAGTTTCGAAGAATGGAACAATGCCAATATTCAACGTAGGTCCTCTAGTACGTAGTACTTATTATCTCAATGATCGGAACCTTTTTTATTGCTTACTTATTACCTCAAAACTGCGTGTTTTTGAACAGATTAGTAAAACTCATCTTTAATTAAAAAAGTATACTTAAATCAATGCCATCATCATCGTCATCGTCAGGTCTTTTAGTCTCCACTATAGGAGCACGAGCCTCTCTGTACTACCAAAGCTATATATTCACCAGAGCAGTCAGAGGATTTGGTCTACACTCTCCACGCTGCCCAGACGGTCTCTTTGATTATAATAGTTTATAAGCTTTGTTTAGTTTGTGTTACCCAGGCCTTTCAAGACATCCACGGTAAGACTTGGAGTGGTCCTGTTCTACTCTGCCGGGAACCACACGGCATATAAAGTTGATCCTATTTAAATTTTAATCAAAATCAGATCTGAAATTTTGTTGCAGTCTGTTTTCTGAAAAAATAATCTGAAAGATTATCAATGAAAAAAGGAATGCATCATACAAGGCATTGTTGTTTCATTTCATTCATTTTTCATAGGTACTGATTCATTCGCGCACTGAAAGAAAATCAGAAAGTATAATATTTCTTTGTTCAGCGCGTTTTATTTACATTTCAATTCACTGACCTACAATATGTTAAAAAAGGTACAGTTTGATAAGAAATATTTCACCGCAGTCTGGTGTGTGATAAGTTTAATACTAAACTGTGATTTTATTTTTTAATACCAAATTACCATTAACTTTAAAAGTATATTAACGCAGCAGCAAAAAAGGCATCGATCGACGAACGTGAATTTAATTAGTCTATTAATACCTGATTGCGGCCAATGTTTGTAAAGTGCTTTTCGCAAATAATGCGCAGCTGCTCCTGCTGTTTTCCATAAGTGTGCAGATAGTATGTGTAGGGATGCATCCCATAAAGCTGTTATAAATTCATTTTATGATAAGATTGTTAACACATTGCGACAAGCATCTATTGAAAGTCGTAGTAAAGTCCCTAAAAAGCATGTTAGAGGAAAATCCTTAAGGGGTTGGAATAAGCATGTAGCAGCAGCCCATAGGCAGGCTAGATCAGATTTTCAGATGTATTGTTTATGTGGTAAGCCCAGGCAGGGGCCCATATATGACAGAATGTATCAAAGCCGTAAGATTTTCAAATCAAAATTAAAATATTGTCAACAAAATCAGGAACAAATACGTATGGATATATTGGCTTCTCAGCATTCTGCTAAACATTTTAGTAAATTCTGGAAGAGCACCCGGGGTCTTAATAGTAGAGCTAAATTACCTGTAAGTATTGATGGTATTGCTGATCCGCAGAGCATCGCTAACTCATTTAAGGATCATTTTAGAATAGACTCTAGACTGGGGCCGGGAGAGGTGCTTAGTGGTGAGCCTACTCATGTGGAGAACCCATTGGGAATATCAAGTAAAGATGTTTGTAAAGCAATTAAGAACATGAAAAGGGGAAAATCTCCAGGCCATGATGGGCTCAGTATTGAGCATTTGCAGCATGCAGGGCCACACATTAATAGGGTACTATCATTATTGTTTACATTCTGCATTAGACATTCTTACTTACCACCTGCCTTAATGAAAACAGTTGTAATACCTCTTGTAAAAAACACTTCAGGGGATATGGCAAATAGAAGTAATTACAGACCAATATCATTAGCAACAGTACTAGCAAAAACATTGGACAGAATAGTGGATATTATTTTGGCAGAAAAAATTCAACTTCATGACTGCCAATTTGGTTTCCGTGAAAACCTTTCAACTGAGAGTGCTGTCTTAACTCTGAAATATGTCACAAATTATTATGTAAAAAGAAGTACACCAATTTATGCTGGCTTTCTTGACCTATCAAATGCCTTTGACCTAGTGTCCTATGATGTACTTTGGGCTAAACTTGAGAAAGTTGGTATATCTCCAGAAGTGGTTGGCCTTTTATCTCACTGGTATCAAAACCAAAGAAATGTAGTTAAATGGGCGAATGCTCAGTCAGATGAGTATTCTTTGAATTGTGGTGTGAGGCAAGGTGGACTTTCCTCTCCCAGATTATTTAATTTATACATAAATGAACTGATTGAGGAGCTGAGCAGCATGAATGTCGGCTGCAGAATTGATGACATAGCTGTAAACAACCTTAGCTATGCAGACGACATGGTGTTGCTCAGCCCCTCTATCGGTGGTTTAAGAAAGTTACTTCAAGTGTGTGAGGCTTATGCTGTGCAACACGGGTTAAAATATAATGAACTTAAAAGTGAGTTTATGTTGTTTAAGGGCAAGCTGAAAGAACCTATTAATATTCCACCACTGATGCTGAATGGTTTACCTTTGAAACGTGTTGCACAGTTTAAGTACCTGGGGCATATTGTAACTGAAGATTTAAAGGATGAGTTAGACATTGAGAGGGAACGCAGAGCATTGTCAGTCAGAGGCAACATGTTGGCTCATAGATTCACACGCTGTAATGTACAAGTCAAACTTACCCTTTTTAGAGCATATTGTCAAACCTTCTACACGTGTGCTCTATGGACCAACTTTAAGTCTAAAACCTATAATGCTCTGCGGATGCAGTATAACAATACCTTCAGGGCTTTGTTGAGGCTCCCTCGATTCTGTAGTGCATCAGGCATGTTTGCGGATGCTGGCATAGATGATTTCTGTGCCATCATTCGCAAAAAATCTGCCTCGATGGTACGAAGGATGAGAGGAAGCTCCAACGGAGTCCTGAGGCTCATAGATGAGAGAATGGATGCCGACATTTATAAGAGGCACACAGACCTCCATAATAATGTAATAAACCGTTGGTATTAAAATTTAAATTATTACAACATTGAATATTGTACACACGACACACTAATATGGACTTTTGTCTGAAATAAATAATTTTTATTTTTATTTTATTTATTTATTTATTATCCTTGTTTAACATTACGGGGTAGACAAAACTGAAAGCCACGTTTAGCGTTTTCGTGGATGTAAAAATGAAAACAGTAAATGGAGTAGTGAATAAAAATAAATGATGAATGAGTGGAAATTAAATAGTAATGGGTTGATAGACAAGGCTAGATTTTTGCGCACTCCCTTGACCGGCTTTAACAGCCTGCGTGAGAAGATAAATAACTAGTCTATTCCATGTTCTTCCCTAGAGCGGCATGGAAGAATTATTTTTGAAAACCAAAATGTTCAAAGTTATATTTTTTCAACGAAACCTTTTTTGTCTTTGTAAGTCAGATCGTAAATTCGAAAGTTAAATAAATCAGTAACTCCGTGGTTGCATTATTTCGCATTAAATCTGTCGTTCCATTTTTAAATAATACGGCGGATATGACTACCATAGTTTAATTTTGCTGGCTGCTTAGACACGACGGAAATGTATTTTAATATATTAATAATTAGCTGGCGTGTATATCTCAAAAAAAATGTGGTCACAATAATGTTCGAATTTCGAAGCATGTTTGAGAAAATTATCTTAAACCATTATGGATGGATGTTTTTCTGATAAAATAATATTCCGTTTCAGGTTTATTTCTAGTTCGATGGTGAAGGACTCAACGATTTATATCCCTGCATATAACTGTAGAGCGTACCATAACATTCTAGCATGCTAAAGAGTTAAATACGAGTATCTATTGAAATTTTCTTGCTATGTTTGGGTTTCAGCATTCCATTCTGAATTCAAAATAATATCCCGAGTCTATTTATACTTATTAGTCCCTTAATAGTAGACTGATGTACTATGTTATAATATCTTATTTTTTTGTATTGGAGCGCATAAAACCCGCTATCAGCTGACCTGATGATTTCTATTATGGTAAAATAATGGTTAAATATAATTTCATTAAACGCTAGAAGTATGAATATTTCCAGTATTCTAAAATTTTTCAAAATTAACCACCGTAATTTCATTGCCCATCTAAATGAACAACCTTTGTGTGTGTGTGGGAACACGAAAAAACATTTCCATAGATAAGTATTCGGCCGACGTGGAAATTTATATCAAAATGTCGAAAATTAGTTTGACTTCCCAGCTTTGGTCCCATAGGAAAAGTCGTTCATTAAGTCGGGTCACCCTTTCAAGGGATTTTCGTAGGTTGAGTTACACGCTATATAAATAAACATGAAAATAATTGGATTTTAAGCCAAGTCTTTAAGCGATCACACTTAATGGATACCGTAGAAAAATAAGAAAGCAGTCAGCAGTCAAGTCAGTCAAATTTTACACGATACTAAAATACCTAATCGATATCACATATTTACTTAGTATTATTGGAAGAAATAAGCTTTAAAAGGCTTCAGATGAAGCAAATTAAAGCGATACGTACAAACGTCTTTGAGCTTTTTAAAGCGATACGTACAAACGTCTTTTAGCTTTTTGTTACAGCAAAACATACAAAAGTCTTTGAGCTTTTTGCTATAGCGATACGTACAAACGTTTTTTAGCTATTTGTTATAACGGTACGTAAAAACGTCTTTGAGTTTTTTTTAAAGCGATACGTACAAACGTCTGAGCATGTCATGACGTGTTGAACTTTAGTGAGGATTAATCTTAGAGAATATAGGTAGTCTAAGGTCTTAATATAAGAATTAAAGACAGACTCCCGAGGTCTACAGCTCACACAGCCACTATTTACTTTAGATTACCGAAAATTATTTTAAAAGTCATGTAAGACATATCACACAATCATGTATTATATATATATATATATATATATATATACATAGATCCTTCGCGCTCACTCTTTCAAGAAAACAATTGAAAATAATTCAATTGTTTTCTTGATTGAAGAAAGTAACAAGGTAAAAAAACATACTCTCTCTTTTGCAGATTGTAATTACATATTTCCTTCGAGAAAAATGTAGATGTATTCTATTTACAAACGGCCGTTGTTTTTTACAAATGAAGCATTCCAGTAACATGACGTTTGGTTTAATTAAAATTTAAAGAACTTTGTAAGGAATAAATTGAAATCTGTAATATTAAAAAGACCTTTTATAGAAAAGAGATTTTGTTGTTGTTGTTGTGAGTTTTACATCAGTGAAGGACATTTAACTATTTATTGGTGTTTTTTTATCATGTAAGTGGCTGATTTCACTTTTTTCTTTGTAATTTTTTCGCTTTATCTGAAGAAATTCCCTGGATTATGCTGCTTTCACCTGCATTTTTCTACAGCAGACGTACTGTCTGAAATTTCAGATAGTACGTCTGTTTCAGTCGGTGTCATTGCATTAAAAAAACGGTACAATCAATACTTTTGCCAGAAATAATTCAGCTCTCCAAAATAATAAGTGTGCTGGGTACCTCACTATGTTTCTCTTTCTCAAAAAAGGTAGAAGTCGATCAATATGACTGTACTTGAGTTAGATTGGGCAACAAACTTAAAGGTAAAAGGCGAGCTTGGTGGAGTTCGAACCCAGTAAATAAAATAAATAAATATAAAAGGACCAATAACGATTGAGTTGTGAACTTTTGTCGAAGTAGTTACCTTTTGGTTATGGGTTGAGCCACTATTGTTTCAAAACTACGCTACACATCCTCGAACTTTTTATGCGATACGAAAAAAAAGGAATTCCCGTAAATATTACCATAAGTTGATATCATTAATTATTAAACTGTACTGTAGAAAGTCTAAATTATTATTTTTTAACTTGAGCTTCAATAAATTCACTAACGCAAATATTGCCACATATTAAAAAAAAAACAGATTATATGATAGCATAAGGCACTGCATCATTTTATTTTATTCGGAAAACAAACAGTCAATATATCTTATTAGGTATAAAGCTATTTCGATACTAAATACCATTTACATGTTCTCGCATAAATATATCATCAGACCTATATACCTTTATCAATAATAAAATCGGCTTATCGATGTAAACGTACGCGTAGTTTCATTGCCGCACCCCTCGTCAATATAACCACGGACATAGCATGCAGACGCAGGGGAGAGCGATATACTTACATATCTGTGCAGACTTTTAGAGTGAGATCCTAGGTCTGCCTGTGCTGCGTCATTACAGGAAATCTGGTTTTAACGAGTCCACAGTATTGAATTAAGTGAAAAACTTTTGAATTGTCTTCATTTATGATACTGCACTGCATCCCTTTGAATATATGAACTCCTGTATATAACAATCGCAAGCCCTACCATCAGCAAATCTGGAAAGGATTAACAGATTTATTTTGCCACGACCACGACTTACACAAAAACGTCATGAGGTATTGAAATTTCGTCATATTTGTCATCTTCCAGTAAAGAGGCTTACAAAAGCGCCCTAAATACCTTGTGCAAAATTAGGATATGATGTAGAAAGGATCAGTTTTATAACAATCTCTGACACTTCTTGTATATTTTTGGCATATATACAGGCTGTTTCTGAACTTGTTCATTATATTAAATATAGACTACACTCTTGATTCAAAATGTTGTACAGCATTACCTTTACTCAAAAGAAGCCACTTTAACGTAAATTAAAACTACACATTTTACATTTAAGAAAAGCGCAGGAATATTTCAAACGATTTAATGGAGGCCTTAATTTGAGATAAAAAGCGAAAAGTAAAATAGAACTAAAGTACCTACCAAACATATCAAAAATAAGATCATTTTAACAGTATAGAATTACTTAGACAGCAATATTTACTTAAAACGTGTGATTTTTAGGCCGGTACACTAACCAGCAGTTTAGTTTGACACAAGACGAGTTTAAACAGATAAACATTTCTAGCGGATGCTAATGAAATCAAATTCAGCCTGTATGTTAAGGACAGCTTTACTTTAATGACGTAGGGTAGGCAGGCCTGGGTTCTTAATCTTAAATGAAGGGACCCGGTCGCAAAGTAAATATTAATGATCACCCTGGACTGCATTATTGAACAGATATTTAGCTGAGGACCCAAAGACAGACAGAAGTCTCTTTTCACCTGTTGGCTCGAGCCCTAGCGGATATTATTATAACAAGCTCAATGGTAGGCTTACGAATTGCTAGTAGTTACGCATGATAAAAATTTTAACAAAAAAAATAAGCCGTCGAAATAGACTGAAAAGCAAAAAAATCAATCATCCCCTGTTTATCTACCCTTGGGGTGGCGTTTTTCGAAATTTTTATAGGACCATTTTAGGGTTACTATTTAAAAAAATAGAATCATCAATATTGGACTATTCTGTAAAACATATTCGTGTTCATACATTAAGAAAATACGCGTTGACTTGAGTGAGAGACCCTCCTTCGTTTTTTCATCGGTTGAATCAAACCCGATGAGGTTTCTATTTGGATGTCATAAACTAAATATCTATTTTATTTCATATTTTATGGCTTCCACCGACATTTCAGGGCTTTTGCCAATGTCCAGTGTAAGTTGTACGGTATATCAATATAAATATAATAGTTTTAACAAGTGGCATCAAAGATGGCGTATGTTCTTTGATAGCCTCGTGGGAGCTATTGGTGACGAGTCCATATTACAGTCTGCTTTAACTATTATCCAATTTTTTCATGAGCTCGAGCATTTATAACACCGAACTACACCAATTTCATGTTATTAATCCAACTGCACCCCTAGACTTCCCACCACAAAAAACCCCTAAAAAATATCAAGAGTTTATCCGTGCTTCGGTGGTAATCCTTGATCCAACTGTCATCATTAGTTAGCAATCGTTAGCCGTGTCGTGTAATGTAAGAAGTGCGTGACACACGCATGAAAAACAAATATAATTTTAACAGTAACAATATGTCATTTTCCAATACGTACTTAATTAGATCAGTTAATTAATAGAGAAAATCAGGAGAAACAGCTAGTTGGTAAAAAAAAATACACTTGCCGTGTGGTTCCCGGCAGAGTAGAATAGGACCACTCCAAGTCTTTCCGTGGATGTCGTAGAAGGCGACTTAGGAAACGTAAGCTAAAGAAAGCTTATAAAGCCAGCGAGGAGAGTGTAGGCCTAATCCTCTGACTGCTCTGGCTGATATATGGTTCCTGTAGTACAGCGAGGTACGTGTTTCTACAATGGAGACTAAAAAAGACCGGATGATGATGATGATGACAACACCCACTTTCATTCCCGTCACGAATCGCAAAGACAAAATACGAAACGGTACCTGGATACCAGTTCGCGTAATTTCACTTCCTGACAACTAAAACATAAGTTGGGAACCGTAGGTACTTGCCGGAAATAGATGAGACGTACGTAACAAAATACAAGTCGCAAACAATCCACTTTGTCTAACCAAACTTGCTGCGAATCAAATAACTACAGCGACACCAAATATTCAAATAGAGAGCACATATAGAATTAGCACGTTGAAAATAAATTACTTATTTTGGTGGCCGGCCACAGCTTCAACTTTTTTTTTATTAATTTAGCTGTGTCGGTAATGTACTTTTCAAATCTTGTATCATACACATATGTAAATTGGTTTAGAATTAATAACAGACAGATGAATTACTAGTGAACGTCTAGCTAATTAGTTTTATGCACAGACGATGATATAAGATGCTGATCATCATCTGGTCATTTTCAGTCTCCACTGCAGGAGCACGACCCTCTCTGTACTACCAGAGCCAAATATTAGCCAGAGCAGTCAGAGGATTTAGCCTATAATCTCCCCCTGGCCAGACGAATTGGAGAGGTCTCTTTGATGTTTATAAGCTTTGTTTAGGTAGTGTGTCCTAAGTCGCCTTCTACGACATCCACGGGAAGACTTGGAGTGGTCCTATTCTACTCTGCCAGGAACCACACGGCAATGACGCTGATCAAGAGCACTAAATTAATAATTGAAAACTCATCTTAATTAACAAACATTAATTTTCTTAAGCCAAAGTCTTCTCAATATTGTTCCGTACCTATTAGTATGTTTATCTATGGCAATAAAGTTAAAGTCCTGAGTTCGATGCCGAGGGCGAGAGTTAATTATTACTTGCATACTCTTGTTGGCTGTCTCTCAAGAATCCGCAAGTTACTTCTACCTCACTTACTTACTGCATAGACGGAGTGCCGAGTGACTCAAAGTGAATTCTGGTCATATGACAGCCGGCTACAGTCGCTAACTTGAGGTACTGCAGTTTTTGATCAGTCTCCAACGGTACTTAGAATGACGGACTGGGGTACTATTTTTGAACGTGTGACCACTCATCTTCAAACGATTTTTTGAAAACCGCTCGTACTGACGGCGAAATTTCAAAGTTAGTACCCCTGGTCGACACCAATTGATTGGTTTTAATTGTAATTTAGGTTTTGGTTCTACCCGACTGAGTCATCCAGGAGAAGGGTAATGTCTTTCGCGCGTATGTTTATATGCTGCAGCTGTTTTTTTTATAACCCTTCTGATTTGTATAAAAGATCCGTAGTTCGCCACAAGCCTGGACTTTGCAAATATTTATTTAAATATCTTATGAACTACTCGTTTATTTTAATACCCAACCTACACACTAACATCTTAATTGAAACACTGACTCGAAAATTATCGCGAAAGATACGGTCATGAAAATGTGTTTCTAACCGATGTAATCGACAAATAAAATAATAAAAATAGATGGTACTAGTTTTAAGTGATTTCTTATTAAGAAAGAACAAATACACACATTAGAACGATTATAGAAAGAGCGGAACTCAATTTTAAGTTCTCTGTTGCCAGAAGCCACTGCTTCTTTATCAGTTTATTATTGTGAAGTTTGTATCGAATTGTCGATTCACAAAGGCATTGCAGGTGTTCATTGAATTTCCAAGTTCCCAAGATAGTAGCAATCGATGGTTCACCCTTCAATATATGAACAACTTCTAAGCTGAGAGTTATAATAAAAAATTGTCACAAAGAAACACATGTTCAAGTTGATCAGTTAAGAGACAAGTTATGATTATTTAATCACACTACGACTATGACGTAAGGACTGAGTAGAACACAATAAAAGTACATTAAATAACATTATAATTAGGTTTCATAATCAATTATTGGATCCAATTAGTTCAAGACTTTGTCAGATTTGTTATATAGTTAAAATTTAATCAAAGGTTAAAAAGTAAATTTGATCTTTCATTAATTCGATGCAGGCTAGCAAATTTGGTTTTTAAAACAAAGCGTTACTCGTAAAATATCTTAATTGAGCGAAAGGAAAACTAAGAAAAGCAGCAAATAATAATCTGTGCTCCTATTTTCATACAGCGGCCCACGTCCCCCCGCGCCCCCGATAGGGTACCCAAAGGACAAGAAAATCAAGGATTACTAATATTTTCCTAATTTTTACCTCACATTAAAATAAAATAACTTGAAATAAAGTTTTACCGCGTTTATTACATTATTTTCAATACATTTGCTTATAATATACGGTTATTATGACATCGAAATATGTATCGTAATGATGTATTTTACGGCACTAGTGCTTTTTACTTTACACCAATCGCAACCGCTCAATAGCCCAATGCCACAGATGCAAAATTTAAACATTTTCATAGAATCCAAACAAAGAGTACAAGTCAGCATGAAAACTTTTTTCTGAATTGTGAGATGTGATTTTTTAACTGAATTCGAAAAGGAGAAGGTTATCAATGTACTTTTTGGAGAAAATAAACCTGAGTAAATGTACTTGATTATTATAAATGTATTTTTACAAACTGTTTTAGTTCCTAACTTTTATAAATGCCTTATTTGCTAAACTTCAATCTTGTTTTAGTTTAAGGTAATCGCAAATGTAAAACGCAGCTAGACCTTACAGAGATCTTGTAAAGTTTTTGTAACGCTAGTTATAAAAACTCGATAAAACCGTATTAAATATAATATTAACAATTGTAAATATAAAATAATCAGCGCTTTGTAGGCTCAATACTCAAAATCACTAAGCCTCAGTTTTCTGTCCGTCCGTCATATATAAAAACCAAGGTCAATTATTTAAAAATTAAAATCTCCAAATCCGTTTTTGACAGTTTACGTCCTTGCTGACATTCCGGGGAAGAATACGAACGAAATTACACCTCATTCTTGCAAATTGGTAATGCCGAAAAATGTACCATACACTTATATACATACTCGTACGCGCGAAAAATATTACCCTTCTTCTGGTTTAGTTTGTCGGGTAAAATATGGAAAAACCGCAAAACAAATTATTTGTTTTGCGGTTTTTAAGAATAATAACAAATTATTTTTCCCTACGTTTTGAAGTTATATACCTATTAACTAATAAATAAGCTTTTTATGAAATCCAAAATATTTATTCATAGGGTTAACAACTATTCTCCTCAATTTCTTATTCATTAAC